>CM060916.1:972779117-973979117 GCA_030737875.1 Allium sativum
AATTTATTTAAAGAAAATAAATATTTATTATTTATGTTTATAATTAATTATAAATTGATTTTTTAAGAAACTTCTGATGTTAATCAGATTTATAAACTCGTGGATAGAAATTTATCTAACGATTAAATTTGGATAATTGGTTTGTTAAGAAATAATTAATGGAATTATTTAAATTAATTGTATTATTAATTAATTTAAAGTCAGAGCTAACTGGAATCGGTTAACGAGGTAATCGAGTTTGAGTTAACAAAAACGACCGTTTTACTGGAATCAACCATTAAATTAGTTTGTTTCGAATTTACGCAATAAAATAGTTTAAAGAATAGTGTTATAACTTTAATAACATTTTTACAAAGGAATTTACTATTTATTTTCGTTAATAAAGGAATTAACTACTGAAGTAGCAAATGATTGAAATAAATTAGTATTTTGGTTAATAATAATTTAGGAATTACTTTTAGTGGAAATTCATTAAAAAGTAATCGAAGTTGAATGAAATATAGTGAAATGGTGAAAGGGGTTAGTAATAAATTATTATTTAAATTAAAGGAATAATTATGCAACGTTTAATGAAAATTTGGTGTATATATATAATGAAGATTCCAAAGTAAAAGGGGAATAAAAGGCATTGCGTGAAATTATAACGATATTTTCAAGTTAGAAAGGAAGCGTTAAGATGAGTTTTATTCTATCAGAATAAACAAAGATTACTATTTCAAGTAATTAAATAGATAATAATTCGTAACATCGTTTTACGAGTAATAAGTTAAAGTGATTTTCCAATATTATAATATAATAATGTGGTTAATGTTTTGAAAGTGAAATTTGAAAACTGAATATGATATAGAATTTCCTAAGTATTAGAATGAACTCGTTTAAAGAATAATCCATATTTAAGATATCGAAGGTTTAAGAGTTTAAATTTACATCTGTTTAATTAAAAGGCCAAGTGAGATCGAATACTGAACCAGTAAACTCACTGGATTGTCATGATTGAAACACTGATTATTTTGATAGTTAAATCACCGACTAACAAATTTTCCCAATACGATTGTTGGACGGAAAGTCTGGGATCGGATTTATATTCGGAAACCATTCCGACCAGCAAATACGTGGAGAGATCAGAAGATGATCGAGATGGAGCATTGAAGACCGTGGATCTTCATTAAACGGAAGAATCGCTAATGATCTTTGGTTAGCTCCCAGAGATAAGCTGTGGTTCTGTAGTGGTTGGAATCCATGGGTTGCAAGGACTACTCACTGCTGATCCATGGGGTGATTCCTATATGGATGCAGTAGGAGAGTACCTTCGGTTCATTCTATCCCTGGATGACTTGTATGGACGAATGTCTGACAGAGTATTTCCTGAAACCACGTACGTTGATTTTTACAAATATGCCCAATGGTGGCAAAGAGGGGCACTTCTTTAAAACCCAGAATAAATTTGTGGATGTCAATTAGTGATTTGACGGATCTGACGATGTGGCATTCAAAGTGAATGGTGACCAGATATTCCAAAAGGAAATTCAAACCTCAAGCCTCATCAACCGGGAAATGACAAAAATCGGGCAGGCAGCATGGCTTTGTGGGTCGCTCCCGTTAGGGTGTATAATCACCTATCTAGAGAAAATCCATTTCATTCTTTAATCTATTTCGATGCTGTCCCTTTTTGGGAAACGGTGGCAAGCTACCACCGTCGGTGATATACATTTGATACACTCAAGCGAAATGTGTGGTCAATTATGTAAGGGCCGGGTTGCAAGATGTTCTTGTTGAACCCAG
The DNA here is from genome assembly GCA_030737875.1 of Allium sativum. Lineage (NCBI taxonomy): Eukaryota > Viridiplantae > Streptophyta > Magnoliopsida > Asparagales > Amaryllidaceae > Allium > Allium sativum. The sequence goes on from CM060916.1 coordinate 972,780,900, forward strand.
TGTATTCGCCTCTAGAGACACACTATCGGCAGGTGATCCCATACCTTGTCATAGTCGGAATCCAATCTCCAATAAGCGCCCACGATTTTGATTGTATACTATATATGTGGAGCGTGAGATGCAAGCGTTCCACTAGATTGATATTTATTTGTAATTAGACATTATTATAATATCAGACAAGATATTGGTTTCAGAAATGTTTTGGGTTATCGTAAGGTAAAATCCGTCTGTGTTTATGTGTGAATTTGGTCTTACGATTATCCTTTTATTTCAAAAAGATTTTAACTTTAAAATTAGTTAGTGTGATACCCTTAATACCGTGCGAGTTTTTCTCACTCTGGTTCACCAGACTGACCCGGTGTTTTGTAAACGCTCGGGTTAGCCCGGGGCGTACAGTTCCAGGTTATCAGACGCTGCAAATTCCAGAGACAAGCTGGAGGTGTTCTGACATATTGTATCTAGTATTTATTCCGCTGTGTGATTGTATATGAGGACAGGTTATTATAACTATCCCGTTGTGTGATGTACTCTGATATTGTAAGTATTTTAAAGCTCTCAATAAAGTTTTAATTCTGTATTATATTTTGTTCCGCTGCGATGTGAGTCTCTGTGTTGTGTTGTTTCTTCTTCTTCTTCTATTCTAATATTTATTTCTTTCTTATCTCACCCTCTAAGTTATTTCTAATAACGTTCCAGTGTTTTCGGTGTTTGGGAGGTCGGCATGAGTTACGGTAAAGGTATTTATGTCGATTTCCAGGGCCGAAAATCCCTGGGTCGTTACAGTCATGGGACTGGTATGAGAAATCTTTCTGAACTTCTTTAACAAAATGGCTAATCACATGACCATGCCGCTAATGCGGAACGGGTTTACTCCACTGGATTGCCAGTGCATGAAATAAAGTAAATCGTTAAACCACGTAACGCTTTTTAGAAAAGTGAAACCGTTATAAGACTCAAGTCCCATCACACAATGCAACGCAAACCGGAGGATAGAGTTTTACCTTATAATGGTCAAAAATGCTTGATACGATAAAATAGATTTGATATTATTATTAGTGTATATATGTTTCAAAAACATTTCAATCATAATGTATCAATCATAGGAGGCATAGCTACCATATACTATGTCTCCATACTAGTTATAAAATCAAAACCGCATGATGTTGTGTTGGAAATTGGGTTTCCATCATGAGTCAAGGCTAGGAACGATCTCCTTACCGATTCGAGACACTCTAGCAATGTCTCAGGATTCGGACGCTGGCAAACCCTCGGATCCTACAGGGCTGGTCCACAAATACTTTAGTGGATTGGCAATTCCTGAACACACGCTTCTCGGTCCTATTGAACCTATAATTTGGCCATAGGCGACCAATAAATCCATGGTACCTCATAATCCATCATCCACATAAGTAAAAATGTCAAGGCTGGTAAGTCGCTGACACCACTTCTAGCTAGAAAGAAACGTGTCCACTCCCTACGTTCCCTTGCTCCGTTTTTGACTCATAGCGGGGTGCGAGGATCGCGAGGCTCGCGAGGTAACGCTATACACAAAGCTATGCCGAAATAGGCTATGCTTTGATCATCAATCACAAGGCCGTGCTTTTCAACAAAAACCTAGGTCATTTGCATCTTGGCGTGCCACATTGACAATCCACGCCATGTGATCGATGGTTACCAATATATAACCTCTGAGCTCATACATCTCAGAGAAGGGTGTTGAGAAAGAGAATAAATTCTCCGCCACCACAGATATATATTAAATAGAAATCAATTTAATTTACATGGAATGAAATCCAATGTCAGACACACATCCATTTACAAGTACGTTCTGGGTCTGAACGAAACCGGAGACACCTTATTCCTCGTCCCGTATATCCAATACAGAAGTGAGGTGCTCGCTTATCCAGACGATCAACAAGTACGTCCGGACAACTACCACTTTAACTCGTTACTGGTAGCTAACCAATGTCTGGCATCAGTAGTCATCCATTCGATGTGAAAATCGCCATTCTTCAACAACCGTCTTCATCTTCGACTCTTAATCGTCATAGTAATTATTCGGAATGGGTTCAACACGGTCTTTCCGAATAACTTGCGTATTTTATAATCAAAAATCAAGTGCTATAGAAACACATACAATGCCTCATTCCAATTCAGAATATTCTTTAAATAAAATATTTACATTATCAGGTAAAGATTCCCATTAGTTTTATCAAAATAAATTCTTTTAAATTTATTCTTTCTCAAGATTCATTAAAACTCCAATTTGGTTTTAATATCAAAAATCATTATTTTATGATTATTTTAATTTAAGAAATAAATCTTATCTTTAACTTGGTTAAAGAACCAATGTCATTTAAAACACAGTTCACGATAAACCCAAAATCATCTTCCATTAAATATGGAATTTTCACAGAAGTCCAGTCAATATATAATCGATATAAATTTTTGTATCAGACCAATAATATAGATGGAATAACGACAAAGCTTTTTAAATTCCATATATAGTAACGGGCCTCTTTTATGAAAACTCATCTCGATTATTATTAAATCGAATTCCATTCAATTCCAATTTAATATATTAAATTAGAAAATTTTACTTTGGAAAATTTTCCATTCGATCATAATAAAATATTTATAAATTCCAAATCATCTTTTTCACCGTTAATTGGGTTAAAGAACAAATGTCATTAAAACACAGTTCACGATAAACCCAATTCACATTTCATTTTATTCCAATTACTAAATATAATTGAAAACTCTAATAATCTTAATTAAAAAAATTAATTCTTTTCATACGGGGTTTAAGAACAGCGTTATTTAAGACTCCATTCACGACAGCCTAATAATCCAATTTATTTATTTAATTGCAATTAAATATAAATTAATTGTAAAACTTTATTAAATCTTTAATTTGAAGATTTATTCTAATTAAATGGCTAGTTCCTTCCGATAAAAATATATTTTTATCTTTTCAAATATTATTTATTTAAAGGTATTATGAATCGGAATGCGACTCAATCAATTACCATATAATTTCAATTATATGGATTTCATACATTGCATGTATTTAACAGAAATGAGAAATAATCAATAAACAATCCATTCGCATCCAGAGTGAAATTTACAATTGTGTGAGCATTAAAATAAATAAATAATTAACGCTCATCACAGGCTATCAATCCATCGATTGACACACAACTAAATATTGGGACTAGTGTATGACAAATATCATCCCAACACCCGTGTGGGGTTTTCAAACAACAACGGGTTAACTAAATAAATCATTGGTTATTAAATTTAACCAATTCCAATTTAGCTTGAATTATTTTCTGTTTAACAAATTTTCATTTGTTTAAATTATAACTAAATATTTATATTTAGTTTCAACAAACATATATTTTGATGTAACATGACAAAATATAAATATATGACATTTTAAATGTAACATGCCATAATCCAAATATATGACATTTTAATCCAATATGTCATTTCTATATAAAATGACATTTCTAATCTAATGTAACATTTCTATATAAAATGACATTTTTTTTTAAAATGTAATGACATTTCTAAATGAGTGACATCTTTAATCTAAATAAATATTCCTAACTAAAGTGATGTTTTTATTCTAAATAAACATTTCTAACAAAAGTGATGTTTTCTATTTTCCTCCATTCTAGCATGTTAAAAAAATTATGTTTTAACATACAAATATTCTCTAACATATGTTTTCTACTGAATCACTTTTGCATTAAAAATGGAATTTTTAATGTTGCAACATTTTTATTCAAACAGCCAACATCTCCAAGGAATCAAACTTTACATTAAAAATTATGATTTTAATGTTTCAACACTTGTATTCAAATATTAACAATTTCTGGTGACTCATTCATTTCATAAAAAGCAAAGTTTTTATTGTAAACATGTTTTATGTTAAAACATGCGTATTCTTCTTATTTCTAACATTACATTAAAAATGGATTTTCCTTATAACATGTTTTTATTTTAAAACATGTATATTTGTCTAATTCTTATCATTGCATTAAAAAAGTAACTTTTTAAGGTAAACATGTTCTTATATTTTAAACAAGAATATTTGTCTTACTTCTATTGTCACATTAAAAAGTGAGTTTCTTTAGTGTAAAATATGTTTTACTTTAAAACATATACACTTTCTATGTTCTAACATTACATTAAAAATGTGAACTTTTTTATGTAATCATATTCTTATTTGAAGAAAAAAAAACATGAACAGTTCTATTTTTCAACCTTTTTAATTGACCAAAAATGTTTCATTCTTGTTAGTGAACAAAAATGTATATTTTGGTTTAATCCTTTTAAATGACCAAAAATGTATATTTTGGTTAAATCCTTTTTAATGACCGAAAATTGATATTTTGGTTAAATCTTTTTTAATGACCAAAAATGATTATTTTGGTAAAATCTTTTTTAATGACAAAAAATGAATATTTTGGTTAAATCTTTTTAAATGTCAAAAGTGAATATTTTTGTCTCATTCTTTTTAAATGACAAAAATGAATATTTTGGTTTCGTTCTTTTTAAATGACAAAAATGAATGTGTTTTAATGTAAATACATTTTCAAAACAATGAATCATATTTAATGATTCCTTTACATTAAAGAGTGGATTTTAATGTAAATACATTTTCAAATTAACATGAAAATGCTACTAAAATGACATATTTATATATAAACTATGTTTTCTAACATAAATGATATATTTATTTACAAATATGTTTTCTAAAATAAGTGACACATTTATTTATATACATTTTCCTATGTAATCCAATGACAAATAAAAGAATATTTTATCTGCATACATTATTCTACGTAATCTGATGACAAATAAAAGAATAATTTATTTGTATACAGTTTTCTATATATTTCAATGACAAATAAATGAATGACTTATTTGTAAACAATTTACTATGTATTTCAATGACAAATAAATGAATGATTTATTTGTAAACAACTTACTATGTGTTTCAACGACAAATAAATAAATGATTTATTTGTAGACAACTTACTATGTGTTTCAATGACAAATAAATGAATGATTTATTTGTAGACAATTTACTATGTGTTTCAATGACAAATAAATGAACGATTTATTTGTAACCAATTTACTATGTATTTCAACGGCAAATAAATGAATGATTTATTTGAAAACAATTTACTATGTATTTCAACGGCAAATAAATGAATGATTTATTTGTAACAATTTACTATGTGTTTCAATGACAAATAAATGAATGATTTATTTGTAAGCAATTTTCTATGTGTTTCAATGAATGATTTATTTGTAAACAATTTTATATGTATTCTAATGTCAAAATAAAGAATATATATTTGTTTACATATTTCTTTGTATCCTACATAACAAATAAAAGAATGATAATTTTATTTGTTACACTTTCTAATTTAACTTAACAAATAAAAATGTTAATTCTATTTGTTAACCATTTCTATTTAACAAAATGAAACTTTTGTTTAATCTATTTTATTTCTACAAAAATGATATTTTAAATGATACGTTAAATTTTTCTTTAACATTCCTAATTCAAGAAAATGCCATTTGATTATGTTTAACATAAATGACAATTTAATTATTGTTCATCAAAAATGACAATTTGATTATGTTTAATCTAATTTCAACAAAACGACAATTTGATAATTGTTCAACATAAATGACAATTTGATTATTGTCAGTACTTATTTCAAACAAAATGACATTTCAATTCCAACAAAACAATCAATCGAATTAATGGATCATCATAACAGCGACAATCGTGATTATCATCAAATCACGTACAACCATACACTGAATTTAACAACAGAGGGATAATAACACGATTATAATTAATTTGTTTTAATTATAGGGAAATAGAATTCTCACTTTGGTTTCTAAATTATTCAAAATATTAGATTGCTCCATTTCAAATCTAGTCCTTTCCATGTTGTAGTTCTCGCTGTCATGATTCCAACGCTTCAAAAATCGCTGAATTCTGATTCCGTACGAAGAAGATATTTAATTTTAAACATTGAATAATCTTAATTAAATAATTGACTATGGTTTATACACTTTTACAACGTTTAAAAACGCTATCATCTCTTAACCTTAGTTCAGGCCGCTCCCTTATCTTCTTTGTTGAAAACCCATATAAGAAAACCCATCCACATGATCACAACTCCTCCTCGTCGCACGCCCACCAAAGCCCAAGACTCTGGTCAGGTCCCTTCACTCCAACCGCCTCAGCCCTGCCACCTCGCACCTACCACCTGCGTTGAGTTCGAACCTCCCATCGGACCAGAAAATGCCTTCAATTCCATCGACTTTCGAACCCTCCATCGGCCCCCACGATGAACTAGTCCCAATCATCACTGTATCATTTTGTAGATCTCTCGAATCTCTACCCTTTTAGCTTTAGAACCATGAATCAATTTGAAAGAAGATGAAAGAAATTGGAGATTTAATTTGGGATGATTCTAGCCATTAAAAACTAAATGGAGGCTGCGTTTGTTTGATATTAGGGTTAGGGTTTGTAAGTTAATCCCTATTTATAATATTTTAATATTTAATTCTTTAGTTTTTTAGAAAATCCCCTTAACTTATACTAGCTCCAAATTCAGCCCAACCAATGTTGCCCCTAGCCAAATACCCCCCTTCCAAACACAATAGGCTAGGTCCCGTCTGGCCAAATGATCGTTTTCACTCTGTTTTCTTTAATTTAAAATTTAAATTGTTTATTTATTTAATTCGATCGTATGATTAAATTCACCAGGGCCACATACGAACTCTAAAAATTCCCGAAAAATAAATCTAGCTATATTTTGAGATACGGTCCTAACAAAATTAATTTCGTCGAATTTGAAGACTGTTTGAAAAATGGCCATTTTCTGGTCGATTAAATTTGACTGAAATTGACAAAACACATTTTCTTTTGTCACGCTCACATATTAATTCGAAAAATTATGAAAATTTAAACCTAGCAATAATTTGACATTCCGGTTCCAACAAAAGTGGTTTCATCGAAAACGGAGGTCGTTTGCAAAATGGCTATTTTTAAGGGTTATATATTTGATTAAAATATATATAAATTCTACAGTGACTTTTCTGAATTTTAAACTGGACATAACTTTTAATTTTTACAGTGAAATCTCAGTTTCTTACATTCGTTAGAAAGATATGGTTAAACAAATTTGAATATTTTTTGTTTTACTGAAATCCGATTTATTTTGAATCTTGTACATTCATTTGAAATTTAAAATCGAATTTTCGAACTGCCGTACCATTTTAGGCTCGTTATATAATTAAAATAAATTTATTCGTTCTAACTTCAATTAAAATAAATTTTTAGTCGTTATTATTTAAAATAAATCATTTTAGATATTCAAAATCCATTAAAATTTCTAAAATAAAAAATTTAAATTGGTTCAGAACTTCCAGGTTGTTACAGTGTGTGTGTGTATATATATATATATATATTCTAGATAGAGATGATAGTATATATTTTATAATCAATGATAATTGAAATAAGGTTATTGTCATCAAATCTCCATTCTCCATTGATCTCCCCCTTTTTGATGATGACAACCTTGATTTATAAAATATTCATACCTGTTCATACTTGTTGATACTTTTTGATCTGGCCCCTCTAATGCTCCCCCTTTCACCATGAATCCTGCATATTCCCCTTAAAACTAAGCCTACATATTCCTTATTTTATAATTTCTCCCCCTTTATCATCAACAAAAAGAAATTCTAAATATACTCCCCCTAAATCTATACCATAAATATCTATAACCTATATCAATTTATATATTCTAAGATAATACTTGATTCTATTTAATATACATGACTCCCCCTAAACTCGTTCCTATATTATTCTAAAAGTAAAACCAAATCAATCGATCCAAGTATTATAGTTAATGTTTCAATGAATATTTACAAGTTTTAAATCCAACCAATCCAAACCAAGCAATATATACAGACAAGTTCAAACAAGTTCAAATCAAACTAACCAAACAAATCGTACTAAACAATTCAAATCAAATGTCATTTGGAACTTCCACCCATCCGTCTCCTCCAAAGATTGGATCCTTCTTCATGACCTCCCAATCTTCATCTGCTTTCGTGGGTGGTGCTTCAGCAAGACTGTTGTCTTCGTCTCTGAAAAGATATGATATTAGCCAATGATAGGTATCAAAGTGCTTCTCTAGATGTTATATATTTGACTTAGTTCGAGATGACGTTGATTACATAGTTTTATAGATAGGATATTCTTGAATGAATTCAAAGTTTCTTAAAGATTCTCACGCAAATTATGAATGGTATTTGCCATAATTTGATATTATAGAAAAGATATGATTAGAGAAGAAGGAGGAATGATAAAATAAATTTTCTGGAAGAAATAGGCATTTATAGGGTCTAGAATTCGTTGGAATTGAATAGCCACTAGTTAGTTATTTAAATTTTAAATTTTGAACAAATTTAAAAATCTGGGAGTTAAATGTCGACATAAGGAAAAATGTATGTCGACGTACTATAGTGATTTTTTGGAAATTTTCATTTTTGTTCATTCTTATTATATTATATTAATTTATTTAATTCTAATATATTTTTACAGTAAACTAAGACTGTTTTGACAGAAATAAATATCGTTCATTACTACTTAAAAGCAAATACATTCAACTAATACAAGGTATTAAATACGGGATTCGAAAGCAAATACGAAAGATAACATAAACTAGAAAAGCTTATATTTCAGCGGATGATGAGGAGGAAGATGATACTCCAAGCTTTCTTTCTATTTTTGCCAATGAACTTAGACATATGAGTAAGAGTATTTTTTATCTTCTTTTGGTTCTTGGCAAATTTTGCTTGATTTTGGACAAGAATTTATTTGGAAATAGTTCTAGTGTTAGATGGACACTCAATACTTTCCAAGGAAGTTTCTTCCTCTTCCATATCCATAGGGTCTTGTAGTTGCATACGAGCTTGTTTATCTTCGAATGTTTCATAAGGCCAAAAGGTGAGTGGAATTTGTATAAGAGGTATATTTGACGAGTCAAACACCTTTCTTGAACAAATTCGTCTCCTTTTTTATCCACACCAAAATATTTAAAAATCCGAGTAAGATAAACTCCATAGTAAAGAGTGTTTTCTCTTGTGGACATTTCGTTGGTCTTAAATTCTTTCAAAATCATATCGGCCCAATTGATGTCATAAACACCAAAAATAGCAAAGAGTGCTTTTTGATCTTTATGGATAGAGTTGTTGAAATTTCCAGAATGAAGTGTGATGGTATGTTGAAGGAAGAAGTTGACGATTCTTGCTTTTGGGCAGAAAAGCGATTTTTGAATTCCAAATGAGAATCACTTTCAACTATGTGATGAAAGGTTTCCAAATCCATTTCATTAATTTTGATTTCCGAAAAATCCAAGCTCGTACTCTTATAATTCAAAATATTTCCTAAAATTTCACAATCTAAAACGATTCGAGTGCCTTTTATGCTACTCCATATTTAATTTTCATCTCCTTCATAAATACCATGATTTAAATTTGCATAGAACATTTTAACTAGATTTGGATAACATACTTCATTATTATCTCGTGAATTTATTCGACTCAAAACTCCATTTTGTTTCGAAAAGAGAACGAAGATTGTAAGATGGGAAATCTTCAAAGATAGCAAACACTCCCATATTGACTTTTCCATTTTCTTGGTAGTCAATATAGGCATTTTTTTTTGCTTCTTTATCATTATAGAGATATCCTTTGATGGTTTTGGATAATCTCATTGTTTGGGGATGTGCTCGAGGAAGCCATTTAAGAGTTGTTTTTGAAGAGTATAGATATGAAGACAGTTGTTTGAATTTTAAATGAGAGGTAGAGAGAATGAGTATGAATAGACAAATAAATAGAGATTGAATAGGCACAACTTTTCTGAAATCAATGAGACCTTTTCAAATCTTGGGAGTTAGAGAAAAGTTGGAGGGTAGTTTGAAAGTTTAAAATTTTGAAATTCAAAATTTGAATTTCATTTACAGGCCTATATGTCTACATGTCTATTTATGTATGTCAACATACATGTTGAATTTCAAAGGACATGTTGTTTTGACTTTTTGGATTTATTATATTAATGTTTTCTATTTCAGATTTATTATTTCCTAAATTAATATTAATCCTAACAAACATCTAAAATTTATTTTATTATAATATTTACTATTTATTACTTTATTATTATTATTTTGAATTTCAAATTTCAAATTTGAATTTTAAAGTTCAAGTTTGAATTTTAAATTTAAATTTCAAATTCAAACAAAGCAAACAAAACATCAATTCATCCAAATCAACCAAAAGATTAAAAATTAATTAAGGTTTACCTAGTTTTTGATCCATTTCTTCGATATTTTCTGAATTATGAATCGCTGTGAAACACATATTTGAATTGCCGGTTTCTGACTCTTCAACACTTGATGATGAATTCGAACCATCTAAAGTTGTTGCATATGCCCTCTTTCTTTTCTTTGATGAATTACTATTGTTCGTTTGTTGATTTGATTTATCTGGATATGGATACATTCTCTTTATATGGGTTGGTTTGTTGCATTTATAACATCGATCATCATTTCTTCCCGAACTCCCTAGATTATTTCTTTGAAAAATTATTTCTCCTTTTATATCTCAGAAATTTTCTGAAATTCCTTGTCACTAAAGTAATTTCTTCATCATCTTCACTGCTTGAATTAGAACCATTTGTTGTCACTTTGAATGCTATAGATTTCTTTTCTGTAATTGGACTTCGAATGACATCAAATTTCCAATTAACTCTTCATTCTTCATTTCAACGACATTATTGGCTTCTTCAATCGCTAATGTTTTCTGATCCCATTCTGGAGTTAATGAACTAAGTATTTTTCTGACTTGGTCTTCTTTTGAATAAGTTTTTCCTGGTGCTATTAATGAATGTACAATCTCTTGGAATCTGCAATAAATATCGAAGATAGATTCATTCTCGTTCATTTGGAATAACTCAAACTGATTTATTAGCATTGAACTCTTTGTCTGTTTAACTTTGTTGGTTCCTTCATGAGTAACTTGTAATATTTTCTATATTTCATAAGAAGATTTACATACTGACACTCTATTAAATTCAATTCTATCCAATGAACTGAAATAACATATTCATGGCTTTATAATTGTTTGTGCTGCAGCCTTTTATTCATTATTCCATTGTGCAAAACTAGTAGTGGGTTCAATAGATTCAGTTTGTGTATTATTCCATGTGTCTAGTCCTGCTGATTGTAAATATGATTTCATTCTACATGCCCAATATGAATAGTTACTGCCATTAAACAAAGGTCGTCTAACAGTGGATTGACCCTCTACAAAAGAAACTATTATTACTAGTGTTGGTTTCCATTTATGATTTTCAAAAATTAGATTATGAAATTTTTGAAAACCTATGCTCCGATACCAATTGTTAAGGATTGCAAAAGCGGATCTTAAGGAAAAGCAAACACTAGAGGTGGGTGAATAGTGTTTATGAGGAATTTGTGAAAAATATTAAACTTAAATGATCCACTATATGAATCACACACACCAGAGATGATCACAAACATATAATCAAAAACGAACACAGAAATAGATAAATATAAAATGCAGAAAAGGAAAGAACACACCAGATTTTATACTGGTTCAGATTACTCCTATGTCCAGTCCCACACAATGCTGGATTGCACAGAGTTTTATTATTATCAATATCTAAGTACAAACCCTTGATTTCACGGCTACTAGGCTAACACCTCTCCAAACGTCCTCGATTTCACAGCTACGAGGTTAACACCACTCCCTTTCCTTGATTTCAGAGCTACAAGGAACACACCCTTTCCCAAACAATTTCCAAGTGATTACAATGGCCCTACAACTCTCCAATAGCACTTCCAAATTGATAGTAGTAGACAGAGATTGAGATGAGATGAAGTTTTATATAATTGGAGTAGAAATTGGCAAAGTATAAGTGTAGAAATCAAGAAAATAATGTATATTAATGGTAGTATGAAGAGGGGTGGATATGGAGTAGAAGAATGATTTAAAAATTCGAAATTAGCTCCTATTTATAGCATTTCAATGGTTGCAGCGTTTCATAAACGTTAAAAATAGTGGAAAGAGACTTCCTTTGAAAACCGAAAAAATGACAATTGTATGTCGATATATGTCCTATATTTTTATTTTTAAAACTATTTTTCAAGTGTTTAATCATATATATTATTCTAGAAATTCTTGAATCAAAACTTAGTAATATAAATAAATTTTAAAGTGTAAAATCATATGAAATCATAATAATATATTATATAAAAAAAATTATAAAGTTATAAGGCTTAAAACTATATAAACTTATGTATATTAGAACTTTAAACTTATATGTTTGAAATCATAAGTAAGAAAAAATGATTTGAAATCAAAATTTGAATTTTGAAAATAGAAATTTGAAATTTGGAAATCAGAAATAGAATTTGAAACTGGAGTGCTATTCAGAGTCTTACATATAAACTAGACATAATTACTATATTTTTCTTGAACTCTAGAAATCTTGATATCTTGATAATTTGATTACTCATGAGTCTTGAATCTCTTCTAAATCATGAATCTCTAGAGACTTTAAAACTGTATAGTCTTCAGTAACCCATCTCCAAATTTATGGTTCGAAATACCGCCATGCTACTCCAGAACATTATCAGACGTCACAACATCGAAGGCTACGCTCTGGCCTATCCTCGCCCAAAATCCCCTGCCACTCAATCTCCACCTCCACCTGTACGCGGCCCACGAACCACTGCTATTTCAAGTGACATTCTGGCCATGCCACTGGCCATAAACCCATCTCCACCGGTCATGATGGAGATCTCGAGGAGTCGAACATTTTAGTAGTTGAATGTTTTGAGAATAGATCAGAGAATTTGGAGTTATAGGGGGAGAAGGTTCGAATCATACTTTTCGTTCATATCGTAATGGAGGCGACAGGTGATAGTTTACCATGCAAAATGTTTTTGACCGTGGATTTAGGGTTAAGGGTCCTTATATATAAGGGAAAATGGAATATAATATTATTTATGAAAATTAGGCGTGAAGTAACACGGAAAAATACCTACATACGACTTCTAATTGGGATAAAAATTGAAATCCAAGCATAAGACAATATTCCAAACACGATGAAACAGGTTTCGTCGAATTCTGAGATCGTTTGTAAAAAATCCATTATAATTCACAACGTGAATAGACACACGTTTAAATTGCACACGATCACCAAATAAATTCAATTAACTTGAAATTTGAAACCTTATAATAATTAACACTACGGATTTAATAAAATTATTTCCGTTGAAATTCGAGTTCATTAGAAAATCAGTTATTCAATAGTTTCATATTAAATTGTTAAAACGATTAAATAAAAATCTAAGCATTAACCATTTCGCATGATGAAACGGTAAGTCTGATCGATACGAAAATCAAAATCCAACAATAACTTACTAATACGGATCAATTGAAACTCGTTTCATTGAAAATCGAGGCCATTTGCAAAATGGCTATTCTATAGGTTTATATTAATATCGATAAAATATAAATAAATTCCAAAATAATTAAATTAAATAATAATATATTATTATTACAGTAAATATCTAAATAGGATATCATATAGCTTCAAATATAAGCCAATGTGGATTTAAACTAATCATTACAAATTTCGAGTTAGACGATATCCAAATTATATAAAATCCCTTTTTAGATTTATTAAATAAACTTTATGGTTTATAAATGATTACGTTGCAACTTTCAAAAAAATTGATTTTGACATAACTAACCATCTATAACATGAAATCTCCATTTTTTCTCTTTAAGTAGAAAATTATAATTAAATAGATTTAGACGATTCTTGTTTCAAAGAATTCTGACTTATATTGAATTTTATATGTTCTATTGAAGTTCAAAACTAAATATTACAAACTACCGCGTTGCTACGAGCTCATTTTAAATTAAACATAAATTTATATGTTTAAAATCCGTTTAATTAATAAATTCCATATAAAAATCCGTTTAAATTTCAAATATAATATTTAAAATAGATTTAAATATTCAAATTAAAATGACTGAAAAATCCGGGTGGTTACACTTTTCTCCCCTTGAAAGAAATTCGTCGCCGAAATTGCTAGGTAAGAAGAATGCTCCAAGCCCAATTATTTTTAAAATAATTATTTTAAAATTATCATCAAAAATATTCTAAGTTTTAAATTTTTTATGAAAAATCTGTTAGCAACTTCTTTGCAAGGCTTGATCGGAACAACTACAACCGCCACTCCGGCTTCACATCAATCAAAAGAAAATAAAAGCCATGCGGCTACCCATCGTAGGGGTACAAAATCAATAACCCAATCAATAACTTTAGGGTCACCTATTTGTCAAGAAACCAAACTCCAATTACAAAGCAAAGGATCTAGCAGTTTTTCTTCTTCCAACCTGCACTTTACTCAATTTATAATGCATGTAACAAATACAGGGTTAAATAATTTATCGTTTCATAAGCGATTTTATTCACATTTATTATACTTGAATTCAACTCTTGAGTTTTTTATTCATTCAACTTCTTTATTAACTTGTTGATGAATTTTATTCTACCAATCCAATAAACAAACAATGGACGACCAACACAACAAAATCGTTTCATTTTAATTTAATTGGTTAGATTAAATTCAATTAATTTTCAACCTTAGTATTTACTTGTTTACATTAACTTGGGTTTAATATACTTCAACAATAATTATTAAACATCAAATTGAATTCCATTCAATTATTATTCCTAATTCATTAGCTTTTAAGCATTTAGTATATATTAGTCATAATTACACCTACATTTACTCCAAAAATTATATCCAATTTAAAAATTAATTCACTCACTTATTTTCTTAATCAAGTTAAGTTTTGTTTCATATTCAATTAACTAATTGATCTTTCAATTATTTCACTTTCATCTTCGGATTTTTGTTCCAAAAATCATCTATTATGATTCATTCTATTTTCATTTAACTTATGTTTAAGTTAAATTCTGATTCATTCAATTCCATATTAAAAATTATCATTCACAAATTCTATGTGTGAAATTTCTTCTTTTGGTTATATTAAACCATTTAAATTCATAATCCATTTGAATTCCATTCAAATTAATCAAACAAAACAACATTCAACAATCTAATAAAATTATTTCATTTCTATAAAAATATATAATTTTGGTAAAATTATTGCATTTACCCTCTTTATAAAACAATATTGTGTTAGTTGATAGTTCAAAATTTGAACCGATCAAATAACACAATACAAAATATTTGTATATAAAATCTACAAATGTACTCTCTTATATAAACATTCAAACTCAATCAAGGATACTACTATCCCCATCTCTATCTAGTTATACCATAGAGCCAATGTTATTTCAAAACCTTATGTTCTGATACCACTGTAATGAACCAACGGATTTCGACGCTTGGATCTTGACAATAATACATAAACCTGTATTACTTGCCAAAACCCAAGTATCGAAAATACAGATAGTTAATAGAAAGAAATGTGAAGGTGAGAAATAGAAAGAAAGAAATATTAGAATAGAAGAAAAGAAGAACAACAACACAATATAATTAGAGTCTCATATAGCAGCAAAAAAATATATAATACAGAAATAAATATTTTATTAAGAGCTTGAAATAATACTTACATTTCATCAAAGTACAACATACAACCAATGCATCTGGACTGTTATAATAATCTATCTTCATATACAGCACACAGCGGAATAAATTCTGAATACGTGTCATGCATCTGGACTTCTCCTGCATCTTCCGAAGTTCGTAGCATCCTATCTTAAACCCGTAAAAGTTGGTCCGTCCCGTGCATTGGAAACACCTAGGATCGGTTTGGTGAACCAGCATAAGAAAACTAACTAAGTTTATAGGTAACACCAACTTGATTATAGCTTCGAAAACTTCATCTGAAAGAAAAGGATAAGCGTAAGACCGATGCACACATAAATACAGATGGTTTTTACCTTAAGCATTCAGTTGATTTGGTTTACCGATGATGTAATTTGTTAAATCAAAATAGAACCAATAAAAATTAAAATAATACAAACCAAACAAAACCAACCAAATTAAGTTTGGTTGATTTAGTTGGTTATCCGATTTAACCAAAGTAAAAACGTCTTATATATTATGTTTGGAATATTCACTGCAAATTGAAATAAATTAACAATATTTCATTAAACCATTCTAATTTATGATTCGTATGCTTTCTAAAAGTAAATTTGAAACATATATGATGATTAAAATTTATTTGTATAACTAAACCAACCTAAAATATTTACTATAACATCAGTTAATTTTAATATATATAAAAGTACGGTTAATTTGGTTAAACCGAAAACCAAACTAAATATTTTTCCAAACCGATTATAAACCAATCTAATTTCAAATACCGAACCAAACCAACCAAAAAAAAACTGGTTTGGTTGGTTTATTTGGTTTAATCAACAAGAATATCTTAAAATCCGGCCACATATAGCCGGCCACTCATTTCGTTTGAGTGTACCGAGTATCTTATCGGTGCCAACATAACCTTTTCCCGGGAGATACGGAAGCGACAAAAGAAATAAATGGATTTTCACTAGATGGCGATAATTCACCCGAATGGGAGAGACCCGCATTGCCATGTTGCCTGCCCAATTTTTGTAATTTCCTGGTCATATGAGGCTTGAGGTTACTATTACCATTTAGAATATATCACGTCTTCATTCACTTTGAATGCCACATCATCAAACCCATCAAATCAGAAATTGATTTCCCTAATACCGCTGTTATAAAGCTAACAGAAACAAATTTCTCCGCTACCAAACATAGTTTCAAAGATCAATGTACAAGATCTTTAGGCATACTTTGTTAGACATTCGTTCATACAAGTCATCCAGAAACAAAATGAACCGTTGGCACCCTCCTGCCACATCCTTATATAGGAATCACCCCAAGGATCAGTAGCGAGTAGTCCTTGCATTCTGTAGACTTTAATCATGACCGAATTACCATCAACATACTCTAGTTGCAATCCTGAGAAATTTATCCAGTAACCCTTCCTTTTATGAACCATGGTCTTTAACTGCTCTGTCTTTAATCTGCATCTTCCACAATTTTGTATTTGCTGATTCAGAATGATTTTCGAATGTAAATTCATCTCGTTCTTTCCGTACCAACAATCAAATAGGTCAGATTTGATAGCCGGTTATTTAACTATCATATAAACAACCATTTATGCATTAAAAAAATTGAATTCACTGATTCAATACCCAACATCATTTATCCTCTTTAATTAACCAATTGTTAATTAAAACTTCTAAATCTTCTAGTACATGGAAAACATTTCACTTTTTCTTATTTATTAAAAGTATACTCAATTATCATTTCACTTCTACTTTATTAACTTCTCACTGTAAATTAGTAAGTGAATAAATCTCTAAGTATAAAAATCCGTAGACCGATACCAACATCAAATTGACACCTCGAAAGTTACTCGACTCAAGCAACGTACAACAAGTTCCAATTTCTTAAAAAACCACATCATATTCCTTCGGGAATCATTTCACATAACAATAGTGTTACGGTCTATGAATTCCTTATTACATACGAAAACAATAATCTTTATTATTAAAATTTATGTTTATCAATAACGTAACCATTTAGGTTTACTTCTCAAAACTCACTTAAATTCCTTCATAATATCTTTTACTAAACTATTAATCATTCTTAAACTAGTGCAATAATTTCCTACCTGCTTTTCCAAAACAATTTCTCTAAGTCTTATAAGGCAATGTTATAAATTTTCAACTCTAGTCGATATCCATTTACTAAGTCATTTGAAATACTAGGCTTTGAGTCCAATACTAAATATTGGTTTCATATTAAATTTACAAGTCTATATTCACATTTTATTTTTAATTCCGTATGTTTGCTAATTTCATTCATGAAACCCTTTGTAATCACATTTTGAGAATTTATAAACAACGTTGCAAAAACATCCATTAGTTACAAAAAATCACTTTTCAACTCCTTTAATTAATCCTCGTATACTTGACGATTCCTTTAACCTGTTTCAACACTTTGAAATCTTATAAATTCCATTTATGACATTTTAATGTTCTTAACATGGTCATTATACTTCAATTCATTAGTACAACCAGTTATATAACACTTAACCATTTATTTAATAATATCTTATAATTTTCAATAGTTATAATTTAAAGGATTACAAAAACTTAAATAGAACTTCGACATTTACTTTAAAAACAAATGTTGTATTTCAAATATATATATATATATATATATATATGGAACTTTAAAAAAACATTTAGAATTGATAAGCATCGGTTCCTAAAAAATCTTTTATTTTCGACGGTACTAAAGAGGTAAATGTCTACTAGAGTACCAAACCATGAAATATTACTAATTTCAAATCAAATCAACATATACAATCACACTGATAAACGTTATCAATCTCTGTGAGTAATCTAGTTGGATTCCTCCAACCTTTTTTCTTTGCATCCAATTAGGTTACTCAATTAAAAGCATTCATAAGAACATCCAATTTAAACTGATAATTTCAATAATGGTGAATAACAACAATTTAACATCAACCATTTTATTTTACACCAATAATAGCAATTCAAACAATCCATTAAATTAAACATGTTCATATTATAAATGTGACCAACAAGGTAAGTTACCTCAATTGGTTATAATCGTTAAAAATTAATGATTGATTTCAATTAAATTAAATGAACGTTTAATTTAACCAGTTCAGTCAGTATATTTAAATATTATTCAGTAATCAGCTAACAATAAACAACCATAGCACATAAAAATTGAACCTGACTTATAAAAAAAATGGGACAAATTGGGTGAGTAAACTCACCTTGATTTGATTCATTGTTAAAATGTATCGTTTCAGTTAAATTAAATGAGCGTTTAATTTATCTAAAAATTACAGTTAATTCCAAATGCGTCCAATCCTGTTCCATGGCATAGATCTGGCTATGACGATTCCAATTTCCTCGATTCATCTGAATCGGACCTAACAACAAAAAGTTATTGATTTTTAATGTTAATATAATTAAATTAATAAATTAATTTCCTTAATCACTTAATTATTTTAATAGCTAATTACGTTTAGTCAAAATTACAAAGGTCGCCTTTTTTCTTTCTTCCTGCTTCTGTTCTTCTCGTTCCAGGCTCTCACGCAAGCAAATGAACCCATCTCGACATTTAGGGTTTGAAATTTATACCACCATGCTTCGTTGGGACATCATCGGATGTCACATGTCGAAGGCCACGCTTCGTCCTACCTCCCCTAAAATCTCCTGCCACTTGATTACCTCCTCGACCTGTACGAAGCCCACAAACTTCCACTGTTTCAGTTGACATTCTGGCCATGCTACTACCCATATACCCATCGTCGCTGATCAGGATGGAGATCTCGAGGAGTTGAACATTTTTTTAGTTGAGTGTTTTGAGAATAGATTAGCAGATTAGGAGTTAGAGGGGGAGGAAGGTTCGAATCATATTGTTTATTCAGGTCTTAATGAAGGCTGCAGCTGATCGTTGACCACGCAAGATGTTTTTTACCGTGGAATTTAGGGTTAAGTGTGACGACCACCCATAACTCCTGGTGTTGAAAGACATTCCAGGCAGCTATGGACGATCATCAAGGTAAGATAACACAAGCGGGTCATGTCGTATAACTCACAATGCAAGGACAAAATATAATAGAACATATGCAACATGCAAGAATAGTGAAGTAGAATTGAGAAGAATCTTAAACTTTTCATATCACCATGAAATATCCATACAACCTTGGATTACACTATAAGAGTCTGTACAATGAACCTCATTACAAGCACTTAGAGAAAACAACAAACAGCGAAAACAAAAAATACTAGATAGTAGAAAATAATACGCCAGCCCCTGCTCATCATAGTTTAGCAGCATCATCCTCATTAAGATCTGTCACCTGCTACTCAGTCTGCCCATCCACAACTGGATGAACAACCCAAGGTAATAAGGGGAAACATAAAACCTTGAGTCAGACAACAGTCTTAATGAGCGATAAAACAACTATCTAACATCATCAATATAGTATATGAGAATAGGCAAATTAATCAACTAATGTACCATCACAAATAGAGAAGAACCCAACCCCGTCTTCCCCACATCCGACACTGATAGCCTTTACAGACAACCAAGAAGAAATAATAGTACATTCACGGCAATCAGTTATCAAGCGTAGACAATCCTAATCGATTTCGACATCTCCGAAGTACAAGCCCCGAAGGCCTAAACCAACATCAGACAAGCATCCAAGAGATATGTCCTTTAACGTCGAATGATCTACACAAGATGATATGCTAAAACAATCATCATTCATGACTCTGGCTATCAATGCCAACCTTCTTCAAAACCATCATTAATCGTATGACCGACTCAACATCTTGTCGTCCGTCAAGGGCTAATGGTAACCCTTGTTCCTAGCAAAACTCCATACGCCATCATGACTCATATCTAGGCTTGTCGTGCTGCCTAGGGTACTCGACCTGCCACTTCTAGTCTTCTAGGCATCCCCATTATAACCCTGCTTTGAGTCCGCTAGAAACTACGACAACGATAATCTCTCAGCCTTCATTATGTCTAGCCATTCAAACCTGATGACTATTCGTAAGCTCAAGTCACTTCTCGAGCAAACATTAATCACGAACTCACCACCTTGAGTCGTCTTCACATTCGTTGCATTACGACGATCAACGAACACACCACAACATTTCGAACATTCCTTGAATTCGGTCACATTCATTGCCAGACCAAAATAGCCACATTTGGTCCATCATTCAATGGGTCATCTTCCTTCAGGTCGCGACTGACCCACTAGGTCGCCCCACCTGTTCAATGATCTATCATCCTTCAGTGTTGGACGACCCGACTTCCTATGGCCCTCATAATTCCAGCAGACTGACCCACCTACTTGCGAGCCAAGCACACATGACCTGCCTTTTCCAGGATCACATGCGACCTGTCTTTACCAAGCAGAACGACCCACGACCTGATCCATCGGGCACCCAACATCCCAATATATACGAGAGACCCTGCATACACGAACGACCTAGAGCCAAACGACCTGACTCAATCGGGTCATCTCACTTCCCCAACGACCAGCCTCAACATGTATGTCCAACGATCTTAAGCTTTTCAAGCTCCAACAACCTGACCTTCCTAAAACTGAACGACCCACCATTTCTTGAGAAATTAGCTAGACGACCTGAGATTGCCACATCATCAACGACCCATGCAAAAACTACCCAACTCCAAATCTGACCAATTTACCTCCAATCTTGACCAAATCATCACCAAACGACAACATCGATGCAAAAAACTCATCCAATTCAACCATCAACACTTTATGAAATCATCAACAATACTTAAACGACAATTATTCATCATATAACCATATGAAACTCACTAAATCATGACAAATCAATGAATAAACAAAATAGTGGATCTAAACTTGCATAAACATAAGAATTACAAATTTAAGTTGCTAGATTAAATCCTATGGTGATTCAAATGAAATTATACTTACCATGATGTAGATCTTGGTAAAAACAAATTAAAATGATGAAAATAAGATCAAACAACCTATATACTTGATTGAATACATGTGAGAAATGCTTATCACTCACCAATTCTTCAAAATAACTTGAAATCACTAAATTCCAATCCGGACAACGAAGATTGGGCTTCAAACCTCTCAATTTGATGCGATTTTCCTTCATTTGATGTAGATATAGCTTTGCCTGATGTAGATCTTCAGTCTTCTTTTTAAATCTAGATTTTAATGGAGGAAGGGTGTATTTGACTGAGCAAGGAGGAATAAAGGCTCAACCAAATGAGAGAATGAAGAAAAGTAACCCTCTCTCCATGACTCTAACCCCTATTTATAGCCTTAAACCATCCCACTAATGGGCCACACCAAAACAACCCATTAATGACTAGCTAAACCTGTACAGAAATTGTGTATCACTAAAACAGTGATTCCTCGCAAGCCACTGAACCAAATATATAATGTGACCACGGTATGGAGTTGGAAAAACCATTTCCTTACCAATGAAATTGATCTCAACTCCTGATTCAATCCCAATCAAAAATTATGCCCTGTACAAAACTGACAGTGGCAAAATGGTAAAAAATAAAATTGGTAAAAATTAAGGACATGTCTCACATTCCAATAAACAACATATCAAAATATGAGAATAATCCAACCCTCAGGGAATTAAATAAAAATATTTTACGATCCTCTAATATGTAAAATGTGGGTTTTTACACTCTTCCCAACCTTGGAATTTCGCCCCCGAAATCCCATGCAAACACAAGCAACCAAAACAATTCTGCATGCTATCATCCATGAGCAGCCAATTTACCATCCAAACTAGCATTCATTAAGCCTGCATCCATAGCCTTATCGTAGCACGTGGAATTCTAACAACAATAATATAAGTTACAATGGTGTAAGGTGACACGATATCACTGGGCCATACCAACGAAGAGTTCTGGATGGGTCGTCTTCATATTCTCTTTCGTCTCCCACGTACAATCGTCATCATCTTCACTCCACTGCACCTTGACTAGCATAATCGTCTTCCTCCTATGTTGTTTCTTGTCGTTCCCCACAACGCGAAGCGGCTTTTGAGGTTTTTTCACTATGGTCTCGAATTCTAGGTCTTCGTACTATTCTGGAGATACCACCACATTCAAATCATGCACACACTTCTGTAGAAATGACACATGGAAACATTATGCACACTCGACATCTTCTTGAGTAACTCTAACCTATACGCGAGTGTTTCAATCCGCTCGACTATCGGAAATGGTCTAATGAATCTTGGAGCTAACTTTCCTTTGCTTCGGAACCGAACAACATGCATTAATGACGAAATCTTCACGAAAACCATATTGCCAACGTTGAATTCCAAATCCTTTCGACGCTTATCGGTAAAACTTTTCTAACGGTCTTGGGATGCCTTCATTCGTTGTCGAACGATTTTGATCCTATCTGATTTTTCCCTGATCATCTCAGGCCCAAGTACCAACTTATCTCCAGTCTCTAACTAACAAGCCGGAGAACAACATGGTCTACCATACAACGCTTCATATGGTGCCTTCCCAATGCTCGACTGGTAGCTGTTGTTGTGTGCAAACTCAACTAAATGTATGTGATCCTTCCATGATCCCCCAAAATCCAATACATAAGCTCTTAGGAGATCTTCCAAAACTCGGTTAACCCTCTCGTTTTGACCATCAGCTTGGGGACGATAAGCCGTACTCAAACACAACTCAGTTCCCAAAGTATCTTGCAAACTTTTCCACCACTCGTGATCAACGGATCTCGATCACTCAGTATACTTCCGGGATATCATGGAATCAAGTTATCCATTTAATATAAAGATCAGCCAACTTCGATGTTGTCCTAGTTGATTTGATAGGAATATATCTTGCACTTTTGGTCGAACAATCCACGTTGACCAAAATTCCTTCGTTTCCTGCCCTAGTTTTAGGTACTCCATCGATAAAATCCATCGATATTTACTCCCACTTCCACGTAGGAACTTCCAGTGGCTAAAGCAATCCACTTGGCTTTTTATGTTTAGCCTTCACTAACTGACAGTTCATACACTTAGAAATAAATTGTCCAACATCCGTTGTGACGACCCAAATTTTCGGTACCTTTTGAGCTGACCAAACAACTCCAGTCCAAACCAAATCGTACTGGAAACCCAGATGCTAATAGAAAGAATTTAGAGGGTGGGATAAGAAAGAAATGTTAGAATACAAGAAGAAGAAGAACACAACAACATCAGAGTATCACATTGCAGCGGAACAAAATACAAAATAGAAATAAATCTTTGTTGAGAGCTTGAAATAAAACTTACAATCGTCAGAATACATCAACATATCTGTATAGTTATAATAATCTACCCTCATATACAACACACAGAGGAATAAATATTAATACGTCTGAACTCCTCCAGCACATCTTCTGAACTTTGTATTGTCCAATAACCTGAACCTGTAAAACCTGGTCTAACCAGAGCATTACAAGTGACAGATTAGTCTAGTGAACCAGAGTGAGAAAAACTTGCAAAGTTTTAAGGGGAATCATCCAACTTGATTTTAAAGTTTAAAAATCTTTTCGAAAGAAAAGGATAATCGTTAGACCAAATCCACTCATAAACATGGACAGTTTTTACTTTACGATAACCCAAACATTTTGAAATCATATATACTATGATATTATAATAGTATCAAAATATAAATAAATAGCAATCTAGTGGAACACTTGCACCTCACACTCCACATATATAGTATACAATCAAAACTGCGAGCCCTTATTGGAAATTGGATTCCGACTATGACAAGGTAAGGAACCACCCGCTGATGTGTATCTCTAGAGGGGAATACACTGGGTTCAACAAGAACATCTTGCAACCCGACACACATGACTGACCACTCATCTCGCTAGAGTGTATAAAATGTATATCACTAACGGTTGGGATCAGAAACCGTTCCTCGAAAGGGACAGCATCGAATAAATTAAAGAAGGAAATGAATTTTCTCTAGATACGTGATTATACACCCTAATAGGAGCGACCCACTTAGCCATGTTGCCTCCCTAATTTTTTTCATTTAACGGCGGTAAGGCTTGAGATTAGAATTCAACTTTAGACCATCTGGCCATCATTTACTATGAATGCCACATTGTCAGATCCCTCAAATCACTAATTGTCACCCACAAAAATACCTTGGGGTTTAGCTATCACCAATAGCAGTATGTTTATAAAAATCATTGTATGTGACTCATAAGAAATATTCTGTCAGACATTCGTCCATACAAGTCATTCAGGAGAAAGATGAACTGAAGGTACCCTCCTACCACATGCTAGGTATCACCCTATAGATCGGTAGCGAGTAGTCCTTGAAATTCGTAGATTCCATTCGTGATAGAATCACTATCAAAATATCTCTAGCCGCTAAACCAGAGAAATTGACCAAGTAGTTCTTCTGCTCAGGAAGATCAACGGTCTTCAATTGCTCCATCTTTAATAATTATCTTCTGCGTGTTCACTGGTTTGGAATAGTTTTCGAATATAAATTTGATCCCGATCTTTTCGTACCAACAATCATATGGATCAGATTTGATAGTCGGTTATTTAACTATCAAATAAACAACCATTTAATCATGGAAATAAAATGAATTCGTTGATTCAGTATTCAACATCATTTGTCCATTTTAATTATAAATAATTAATGAATGATTAAATAAAATTCTACATCTTTTCATATTTTAAAATACAGTATCACTTCTTATTCAAATATAAGAGTCTTCTCAAAAGAATTTAAACACTTAAAACCATATATTAGCCGTATGTGACTTTCCAATTAAATATCATTTTAAAACATTAGTTACAACATTTCTCATGCATTTCTATACTTCAACACTCATTAGTCCCTAACCGTAAATTGGTAAGAGAAAAATTTCCTAAGTATCAACCCAGAAGACCGAAATCAACATCAGATCAATACTTAGAAAATCACTCAACTTAACAATCTCTAGTTAGGTTCCAATTCCATTTAATCGTCTTTTGGAAACAATTTATCCAACACTTAACCATTGCATTAATTCCTTCTCATCTTCTTATAGTCTCATTACATAAGAATTTACTTTATAAAATCATTTAATAATTACTTGAATACTTAAATAATAAATAATCCATATTAGTTTTCGTTTACAAAACCTTTATTCAAATATATCGATTTAAAAATACACCTTAGTTATAAAATAAATTTTATAACTTCATTATCGTCGATACACCTAACGGTAATCAATATTGATAAAACAGTTCATTCTTAGGCCAACTTCTGCTAATTACACAACCAATACTGCCCATTGGTTAAAACTAAACAAACTTTGAATTTCTAGTCAACGATCAATAACCAACCAATTATCCCCTTAGAACAGTTCATATAATGATAATATGAAAATAAATATTTTTCAATATATTTGAGGAATCCAATTGGATCCCTCCAGCCTATTTTTCCTGCACCCGCACCCAAATACGTTACCTAAAATAAAATCATTTATTTAATAAACAAATATAATCTTCAACAATCAAACAATAAAAGCAATCCAAATGTCCATATTTCAATTTAATACGTTTATATTTTATAAACGTAACCAACGAGGTAAGTTACCTCTATTGGAAATAATTGTTAAAAATAACGATTGGAATATTATATTAAACAAACGTTTAACTTAATCAGTTCAATCAACCCATATAAAAATATATTCAGCATCCATCAACCAATTAACAATCATAACACATAAATATTTAAACCCGACTTATATAAAATATAAGTGGGATAAAACTAAGTGAGTTGAACTCACCTTGATTCCATTCGATGCTGAAATAATTCATTTTAATTAAATTAAACGAGCATTGAATTTAATTAAAATCCTCAGCTGTGCCCAACTCTGCCCAAACAAGTTTCATTTGTCGTGATCGTCGATACGGATCCGACGCCACTTGTTTCATCCACTTTCGTTCCTGTATGACACAATTATACATTTAATACGCAGTTCACCTATTATAATTAATATTATTGGAACTCTAATAATAATAATAATTTACAAACCTCTACTTAACGTTTAATACCCTTCATTTTTCACGTGTGGAATGGGTTAGGCGATTTTATAATTCTATTTAGGCATATATTGTTGTAAAAAAATAGCCATGTTAGTATAAAGATTAAACACTTTATATATAATAACGTTAGTCATATTAAAGCATCTTAATTTGGCCAAACAAAATATAGTTGGTCCAGGCACGTATATACATCAACGTGTAACATAATTAGGCATTATAGTTCCGTGGCAAATTTCCTTTAGGCATACTCATCAATTACCCCATACCGTGTCATATACATATATTAGTACTAACTTAATGTTCAATCACGCTTTAATCTAACTGCATATATAAACTATCTAAATTATTACTATTATTTTATTAATTTATTTTTAAATAAGAAACAAGATGTCTCTTTAAATTGGCAGTTCTAAAATCTCGACTATACTCATTTTTGTAGTGATGGCAAACAAAATATTTTCCTTCAGGTTTCTGTATGTTCATAAATTCTTTCCTAAAATGGTGATATCAGTCTACCCATCTCGGCAAAAGTCGAATCAAAATAGCAACTATTTTAGCTATAAGTCCACCAGATTCTGGACTGTGCTAGGCATTTAAATCATGAGATTAGGCATCTTTGAATATACGGTTTAAATAAACGTGTGTGATCGGGTCAGTTTAAGTGGGGTTAGGAACCTTAAAACAACCCATCAGACTACGTTTCAGGCATATACGGTATTTGATTAGGCTAAGTTAAACTTAATTAGGATGTTATAAACTATATTAGGTATATATAATGCAAATTTGAATTTACTGTTCATACTTCTTCTTCCCATCTCACCTGTCATTTAAAACCCGCAAGCTCTCCATCTCATGTTCCATTTCTCATTTTCCCACCTCACATCGGTCCTTCCTCTTCCGTCACATCTTTCTTACTTCTCCAGATATCCATCCACTTTGTTTCTTCTATCCAGCTTCCAATCCTCACGTCATCATCTCCGTGCATGCACTGGCGTCACCGTCACGAACGAACCACCCATGTACTCCAGACCGCATTCACACCCACGTCCCCTACTCCACGCCTTGTCACTCACCCTAAGTGTGTGTGTGTATATATTTGAACAACTGGAAGCCTAAATGCACCGTACCACTTATCCCACTTCTTCACCATGCATGCTAGTCGCCCCAAACACGCTCTAGAAATTCGCATGCAACATCTCCTACCGCGATATCCCTCCTCGGCTCGAACAACCAACTTTCTTCCTCCTTACGTTAGTGTGACGGCCCGCCCCGCACCAGCCGACATTTCCAATGAAATGCGTTGTGCCGATGCCCAACCATCACGGGACTGTCATCAAAAGAAAAGAAAGAAGACGATGAATCATCAAAGAACATGTATTATATCTCATAGCGCATGGAACAAAATATAATAATAACATAACTTGATATAAACAGGCGAGATAGTGCATAAGCTGAAACTAAACCTTCATAGCAGCGGAAAATTCAAAATACAACTTATGATCCAAACCACCATTATTACAACCTTTAAAACTGCCTCTAAAGCAAAAATAGAAGGTACACTACTAATGCCCAAAGTAGTGACAAGCAACAACACAGGGAGAATATATGGGAATAATACGTGTAAGCCTCCTGCTCGTCTTCGGACATATACTTGTGGATAACCAGCTAACCTGTCTCTAGTCTGCTCGCTTAGGAGTATCCAGAGTAATAAGAAGAGACATAAAACTCTGGGTCAGACAAAAGTCTGGTATGAGCGATAAGCAGCAAAAACAGAACAATAACAGGTATACATAACCATACCTGAACCTGGACCTACAACCAAAGAGTTAGCAGTACAAGATGTAAAATACTCTAAGGTGACACTAGCATGTGGTGTGAAAGTAATGGAGAGGGGGTGTGCATGTCATGGTGATAGAAAACATCAAACATAACAATCATCCTCACCTCTCTAACTCAGTGCGTAAAGTATACAATATCTAGCACTTTGATCACCCAATTCTCTGCTACGATCACTCTGCCCCATGGAGTCATGACGCCTCCATTGCACTGATCCATAGCCACTAATCCTTTGTTATGTCCACTTTGCCCTACGAAGTCATAACAACTCCACTGCACTGGCTCATAGCCCTGCTACGATCACTTTACCCCATGGAGTCATAATGACTCCACTGATCCATAGCCAATATCCGTCTCTCAATAGTGAGTCAAAGCTATAGACATAGATAACCCCTTTGCACACGGCCCACAGCAAAGTCCAATCATAAAGTTAACTCATTGATTCCCATCTGGATCCTGAGTTCTAACTTCCCATTTGGACTACCTTTGCATCTCGGGTTTTGGTCTTCTCTGAATCGGTCTCCATTTGGTTCGTGGTTCATGTCTCATGTCCAAGCTCCTTGGTTCGGTTCATGGTCACTACTCTGATTCGGATCGGACTGCTCCATATGGGTCGGTTCGTGATGACCCTGTCGATTCGGCTCGGGATTTTCAACCTAGATCGGTCCGTGCACTCCTTCTTCTGGTGGTTCTGTTCGGAGTAGCACTCTGGTTCGTGATCAACATTCGGTTCGAGTCATGCCCTTTTTTCGTGATTGATCCTCCGGGTCGGGGTGCTTTGGCTCGTGATCAAGTGGCTCGGGTGCAAGCGGTTCGGGGAACCCGATTCGATCCCATTCCCTACACTGTTTCCTGTGACTTTTCCGGCAAGTGTTTACACCATACGAAGGCGTTTTCGACCAATCTAACTTCATTAAGAAATCATAAAGCATTCCAAACAGTCATAACGACAGGTATAATCATCCATAAACACCAAAACAACAATTTAACATTTTTATAAGGATCAAACATACCCAAACCAATATTTTCCCCTTAATCATGTTTAACCATATCTAATGATAGGATTAACAAAACATGTACAAATTAGCCCAAATTTTATCAAAGCCCTAAAATAATATTTAAGAATTATTACATATTTTTCCAGAATTTTAACATGCATAATTTCGCTAATTATCACTAATCACCCTTAATTAGCCGTAATTAGTGAAAAACAATATAAATCACTCACCTTAGCCACAAATAAAACTTTAGATCTGAAACTCTACTATTTTGTGGCGTTTTCCAATGCAACACAGCAGCTCCAACTCTGATTTGGCACTAATCCTTGATTTGGTGTAGATCCTTTTAATTAGTGATTAGAAGGTGATTTGGGAGTAATTTGGGGATGGAGGCTATTGCTAGGGTTTGAAGGATGTAAATGGCGGCTGTAAAAATGAATAAAAACTGAATGCCCTAACCCTGTCAGCCCTCTCTTAACCCTAATCCCTAAATGGGTTATGGATCTAGCTGCTAATCACCCTAATTAGGCCCGGTTGAGTTGTTTTCACCTTCCAAACCTTATTTCATCCATATCTCCCAAACGGTAATTCGGTTTGACTAATGTGACCACTCAAAGAAAGGTAAACCAACATCCGAATCTAATGGAAGTGGGTTCAGTCAAAACTCCTTACCAATCAAAAGTTATAGGCAAAACAAGATTCGCCAGGGGTAAAACGGTCTTTTAAAATTCGGCAAAAATCGTGAACATGGGAAATGACCCCAATATTCGTTCCCCAAAGTTACACGACTATAAGACCCCTTATGATAATGAAATAAATATTCTACGATCGTCCGATGCGTAGAATGCGGGTCGTTAAATTCTCCTCTCCTTAAGAAATTTCGCCCCCAAAATTCCTTAATTAAAGCATACAACAGGTCCCGCATGCCTAACAGCCTTTTACAAACAATCAAACATACATTATAAACACATCAAGTCTATCCTAGCATGCGGAATAACTAAATCGCAATTTAAAATCTTACTAGGCAAAGAGTTCTGGATACGACTCCCTTATGTTCTCTTCTGTTTCCCAAGTACAGTCATTGTCGTTCTCGCCCCACTGAACCTTGACCAGTTTCACCGCCTTCCTTCGAAGTTGCTTCATATTATACTCGACAATACGAATCGGCTTGCGATTCTCAACCGCCTCAGGTTCTACTTCGATGTCATCTGACTGATCCAGTGAAATAGTCATGTCGGGGTCATGCACAAACTTCCTTAACTGGGAAACATGAAATACGTTGTGAACTCCTGCCATCTTGTCTGGCAACTCAACTTTATATGCCAAGTTCCTAACTTGCTCGAGAACTGGGAATGGACCAACAAATCTTGGTGCTAACTTGCCTCTCCTACCAAATCGAATCACGCTCTTAAATGGAGAAATCTTAACAAACACCAAGTCGCCAAAAGAGAATTTTAAATCTCTTCGCCTCTTATCAGCATAACTCTTCTGCCTATCTTGGTCAGCCTTCATTCGCTATTGGATAACCTTGATCTTGTCTGAAGTTTCTCTTATTGCATCTGGCCAAAGCACGAATTTCTCACTGATTTCTAACCAACATGATGGTGAGTTGCACGGTCTTCTGTATAAAGCTTCAAATGGAGCCATAACAATATTGGACTGATAGTTATTATTATATGCGAATTCAACCAGATGCAAATGGTCATCCCATGATCCACCAAAATCCAATATACAAGCTCTCAAGAGATCTTCTAATACTAGATTCACCCTCTCTGTTTGACCGTCAGTTTGAGGATGGTACGTGGTACTGAGATGTAATTCTGATCCTAAAGCCTCTTGTAAGCTCTTTCAAAATCCACTAGTAAACAATGGATCTCGGTCACTCACAATGCCTTTGGGTACTCCATGAAATCTCACTACCCACTTCATATACGGTTCTGCTAACTTAGTTGTTGCTCTATTCG
This sequence comes from Allium sativum, assembly GCA_030737875.1. NCBI lineage: Eukaryota > Viridiplantae > Streptophyta > Magnoliopsida > Asparagales > Amaryllidaceae > Allium > Allium sativum. The sequence goes on from CM060916.1 coordinate 972,812,561, forward strand.
ACTTAACGGGTATAAACCTTGCACTCTTAGTCAATTGGTCTACAACTACCCAAATGCTATCATGGCCCGATCCAGTCCTTAGTAACCCATCAATGAAATCCATTGAGACTTGTTCCCATTTCCATTCTGGAATTTCTACTGCTTGTACCAACCCACTAGGCTTCTTTTGCTCGGCTTTAACTAGCTAGCAATTCATGCATTTGGATATAAACTTCCCAACATCTCTTTTCATTCCTTCCCAGTAGTAGGTCTGCTTCATGTCTTGATATATTTTGTTACCACCGGGATGTATAGTCATTTTTGAGTGATGACATTCTCTAAGCACTTCATCTCTTAATCCATTAACATTGGGCACAACTAGTCTCGCATTCTTTCTAAGCCATCCATCTCGATCAAGCCCATACTTGTTCATCTCCTCGTCGATTCCCATTTCTAACTTGGAGATGACTTCTAATAGATTAGGATCGTCCCTCTAACTGGAACCAATCCGCTCTATCAAAGTGGGTCTGATCGTCAAATTTGCTAACATTTCTGGATCCAATTCGCACTTTGGTCTGAAATCATACCCTGCAATATACTCCAGTTGCTTCCATTCAAGAAACATAGCCCCTAAACTGGCATGTCTCCTGCTCAACGCATCAGCTATTACATTACCCTATCCTGGTGTATATGTGATATCAAAATCATAGGAAGCTAAGAATTCTAACCATCTCTGCTGACGGAGGTTTAAATCTTTTTGCGAGAGAAGGTACTTTAACGACTTATGATCAGTAAACAACTCGAATCTTTCTCCCAAGAGAAAATGCCTCCACTTCTTCAACGCGAACACGATCGCTGCCAATTCCATGGGTAGGATATCTTTTCTCATGCGGTTTCAGCTATCAACTAGCATAAGCTACAACCCTACCTCCTTGCATCAATACAGCACCTAGTCCGGTACCACATGCATCCATGTATATTATCATCTTTTCATTCCCTTTAGCAATGACTAACACTGGCGCACGCGTCAACTTTTCCTTTAGACTCTTGAATGCATTTTCACACCTTCCATCCCAGATGAAAGCTTGATTCTTCTCAGTCAACTGAGTTAACGGTGCCGCAATCTTGGAGAAGTCCGGGATGAATTTACGACAATATCCAGCTAACCCCAAGAAACTTCTTAAGTCTATTGCATTCTTGGGCGTAGACCAATCTTTACCGTAGCCACCTTCGCAGGATCCATGGCAGTCCTATTATCTGAAACAACATGATCCAAGAACCTCACTTCCCTCCTCCAGAAGTGACACTAAGAAAAATTCGCTTTTTATTGGTGTTTCCTCAACACCTCTATCACTATCCTCAAATGTTCCTTGTGTTCTTCCTCTGTCCTAGAGTAAACAAGGATATCGTCCACAAACACAAGAACAAACTTATTAAATTAATCGCTGAATTCCCTATTCGTAAGATCCACAAAATATGCTGGTGCATTGGTCAACCTGAATGGCATGACCAACCACTCATAGAATCCAGACGTCGTCCGAAATTCCATTTTAGAAATACTCTCAGCTGCTACTCGGAGCTGATGAAATCCTGTCGCGAGGTCCAACTGGAAGAGCGCTCTTGCTCCTTCCAGTTGATCAAACAAATCATATATCCACAGAAGAGGATACTTATTTTTCCTAGTCGCTTTATTCAACTCGCAATAGTCCACACATAAACGAAGGGAACCATCTGCCTTAGTGGCAAATACAACTGGTGCTCTCCACTCAGAAACACTTCTTCTGATAAATCCCTTCTTCAAAAGATCACTTACTTGCACCTCGTGCTCTTGCTGCTCCTTTGGTGCCATACAACAAAGTGGCATCACTATAGGTATGTCATCTTTTACTAAATCAAACTCAATCTCTCGGTGTGGTGGAAGTCCAGTCACTTTCTCGAAGATATCCGGATACTGGCCAGCAATGGGAACCCCTGATAACTCGTCCTGTAGAATATCGAGGGAATTTAGAAAACTAGCCATCACCTTATTTCTAGGTAGGCCACCAAACACTACCCTCCACCCTAATATTCACTGAAAATCCCATACAGTCTACCACCACCCCGTACCTTTGGAGCCAGTTGACTCCCAAAATAATGCCATACCCAGTAAAGCCCCAAAAAAAGAAATCACAAGCAAACATACATCCATGACTCGATAAGACAAAATTTCGACAAATCATAATAAGGCTAGTCGAACCACCGATCGGGTTTGTCACAACTAAAGGTCTATCGACAATCTTGGGTTCCAATCCCAACCTATCTACCAGGTCACTAGATATGAAGGAATGGGAAGCCCCAATATCAAACAATAGTCATACAGGAACATCATAAATAGAAAGCATACCTTGAATGACGACATTCTTTCCTTTATCCGCCGCAGTTAGGGCATTCGACGAAGAAGGAACAACATTAATAGCATATGCTTTCACAATCTTCTTCTCTTTGGGAGGTTGTGGACATTTTTCCTTATGATGTCCCACTTGGCCACAATTGAAGCACTTCCTGCCCGCTGGCTTTGCTCGACATTCTTTAGCACAGTGGCCCTTCTTGCCACAGCTAAAGCACTCTACATCTCTCTTATTCTTTTTCTGACCATCCTTAGCTTGGTTCTACTTCCTCTTATTTTGAGAATTACTCTTGCCTCCACCGCTTTCCTGGGGCTTTGGACCTTCTGCAAATGCAACAGTGACTTCAGTCTTGGGCTTAGAACAAAGGCTCTCTGATCTCAATGCTTTCCCAACAATCGATCAAAAGTCTCATCAATATGGTTTATAAACCTTTCTCCCAAATACTGATCTAAACCAGTTATGAACTTCTCGTTCTTCTTCTCAGCAGTATCAATAAGAGATAATCCATACTTCGATAAAGTATCAAACTCAGCAATATATTCTGAGACCGCCCTACCATTCTGTTTAAGCTCTAAGAACTTCCAAAACAACTCTGACTTCTGGGCAGTTGGGATAAACTTATCACTGAATCGGGCCTTAAACTAATCCCAAGTAACTTGATCCTCAGGGGTAGCTGCCTTAATAGCGTTCCACCAATTCATAGTCCGTCCTTGCAGCTGGCGGGATGCTAGCTTTCTCTTCATTGCATCTTCGATTCCCAGATCCTCGAAGATACGCTCACAACTATCGACCCAATCCTGAACTTCTGCAGCCGATTCTGTTCCGTAGAACGACTTCCCACCAAGACTAGTGTAGTCCTTATAGAGCTTGGCGAAATCGGCCCTAGGCGCCTGCACCGCTGCACCACTACCATTTGCAGCATTAGGAACTGCCCTCTGAACATCCCTAAGCATCTCTCTCATGAAGTCAATGAACATTGTCCTCATATCAGGATCATTTCTATTATTGGCTCCTGAACCAGTATTCCTCGTATTTCGGCTCATCATTCAATCTGTAAAGAGAAAACGATTAACCATTTCTTCAGTGGTACCAGTGTAGTGCGACTTCATCCCTAAATATACTAATAGTATATATATAGCTTTTGAAAACCAAAATATCACAAATACGTGCTCTCATATACGTATATTATCTCTTCCTATTGTCTTTCCCTAGGTTAACTACGCAATCTAGAGCTCTGATAGACGGCCCGCCCCGCACCAGCCAACACTTCCAATGAAACGCGTTGTGCCGATGCCCAACCAGCACAGGACGGTTGTCAAAAGAAAAGAAAGAAGTCGATGAATCATCAATGAACCTGTAGTATATCTCACAGCGCATGGAATAAAATATAATAATAATATAACTTGATATAAACAGGTGAGACAGTGCATAAGCTGAAACTAAACCATCATAGCAGCGGAAAATTCAAAATACAGCTTATAATCCAAACCACCATTATTACAACCTTTAAAACCGCCTCTAAAGCAAAAATAGGAAGGTACACTACTAATTCCCAAAGTAGTGACTAGCAACAACACAGGGAGAATATATGGGAATAATACGTGTAAGCCTCCTGATCGTCTCCGGACAGATACTCGTGCATAACCAGCTAACCTGTCTCTAGTCTACTCGTTTAGGAGCACCCAGAGTAATAAGAAGAGACATAAATCTCTGGGTCAGACAAAAGTCTGGTATGAGCGGTAAGCAGCAAAAATAGAACAATAACAGGTATACATAACCATACCTGAACCTGGACCTGCAACCAAAGAGTTAGCACAACAAGATGTACAATACTCTAAAGTGACACCGACATGTGGTGCGAAAGTAATGGGGAGGGGGTGTGCATGTCATGGTGATAGAAAACATCAAACATAGCAATCATCTTCACCTCTCTCACTCAGTGCGTAAAGTATACGATATCTACCACTTTGATCGCCCAATTCTTTGCTACGATCACTCTGCCCCATGGAGTCATGACGGCTCCACTGCACTAATCCATAGCCACTAATCCTTTGTTATGTCCACTTTGCGCCATGAAGTCATAACAACTCCACTGCACTGGCTCATAACCCTACTACGATCACTCTGCCCCATGGAGTCATAATAACTCCACTTCACTGATCCATAGCCAATATCCATCTCTCAGTGGTGAGTAAAAGCTATAGACATCGATAACCCCTTTGCACACGTCCCGCAGCAAAGTCCAATCATGAACTTAACTCGTTGATTCCGATCTGGATCCTGAGTTCTAACTTCCTATTTGGACTACCTTTGCATCTCGGGTTTTGGTCTTCTCCGGACCGGTCTCCATTTGGTTCATGATTCAAGTTTCATGTCAAAGCTCCTTGGTTCGGTTCGCAGTCACCACTCCGGTTCAGATTAGACTGCTCCATACAGATCGGTTCGTGATGACCCTATCGGTTCAGGTCGGGCTTTTCCACCTAGATCGGTCCGTGCACTACTTCTTCTGGCGGTTCGGTTCGAAGTAGCACTCCGGTTCGTGATCAACATTCGGTTCAGGTCGTGCCCCTTTTGTTCGTGATTGATCCTCTGGGTCGGGGTGCTTCGACTCGTGAGTAAGTGGCTCGGGTGCAAGCGGTTCGGGGAACCCGATCTGATCCCATTTCCTGCACTGTTTCCTGCGACTTATCCAGCAAGTGTTTACACCATACGACAGCATTTTCGACCAATCTAACTTCACTAAGCAATCATAAAGCATTCCAAACAGTCATAGCAACATGTATAATCATCCACAAACACCAAAACAACAATTTAACATTTTTACAAGGATCAAAGGATTAACAAAACATGTACAAATTAGCCCAAATTTTTATCAAAGCCCTAAAATAATATTAAGAATTTTTACATATTTTTCCAGAATTTTAACATGCATAATTTCGCTAATTATCAATAATCACCCCTAATTAGCTGTAATTAGTGAAAAACAATGCAAATCACTCACCTTAGCCACAAATAAAACTTTAGATATGAAACTCTACTGTTTTGGGGCATTTTACAATGCAACACAGCAGCTCCAACTCTGATTTGACAGTAGTCTTCCTTGATTTGGTGTAGATCCTCTTAATTAGTGATTAAAAGGTGATTTGAGAGTGATTTGGGGGAAAGAGGCCATTGTTAGGGTTTCAAGGATGTAAATAGCGGCTGGAAAAATGAATAAAAACAGAATTCCCTAACCCTATCATCCCTCTCTTAACCCTAATCCTGAAATGGGTTATGGACCTAGCTGCTAATCACCCTAATTAGGCCCAGTTGAGCTGTTTTTCACCTTCCAAACCTTATTTCAGCCATATCTCCCAAAGGGTAAATCCGTTTGACTAGTATGACCAGTCCACAGAAAGGTAAACCATCATCTGAATCTAATGGAAGTGGTTTCAGGTCAAAACCCCTTACCAATCAAAAGATATAGGCGAAACAAGATTCGCCAGGGGTAAAACGGTCTTTTAAAATTCGGCAAAAATCGTGAACATGGGAAATGACCCCAATAGTCATTCCCCAAAGTTACATGACTATACAACCCCGTATGATAATGAAATAAATATTCTACGATCCTCCGATGCGTAGAATTTGGGACGTTACAGTTAGTTATCCCCATACACACCGGCATCCACTTGCAAAATTACACAAGGACAAGCTTTTGGATATAAAAATGTTTATACAAATTTTCATGGAACTTTTAGATCCCACGTTGATATAGGAAGGTGACGGTTCTGTTGCAAGGAAATGAGCATGACTATGCGCTATATATAGGGAAAATCAGGGAAGGATAAGAACAAAGTAACCTCAAGGGGTACATCATAGACAATGTAGGCATGAGAATTTCAGTAGGCCTGCGTTGATATTGACTTGGCACGAGTCGGTAGAAGAAATTGTAGAGTTGACAAGTGGAGTAGCTGCAATGTGTTTTCATTCGTTTTTCTGTGTGATGTTGAAGTGAAGGTATGGTCATAGCACAAGGGTCTACACATGTTCTATTTAGTTAGGCTAGCTGTGTGATAAGAAAATACATGGCAGAAGGAAAAGAAAATAGGCAGCGTCTATCCTTAGTTTAGCTATATTGTTTGTAGACAAAATGGAAATAGGCAGAGGCGGTACGGTTAGCATTGCTTAGGAATTAGCCTTGTTACTCTTCAATCAATAGGCATGCCCATACAAAAATACAAGGTGATATGAAAACACACGCATGAATTTAGGGCAGGTAGAATAGGCATTGACATTTCCTTCTTTACTTAGCGCTTATGTTTACTTTATTTTGTTTTAATACAGTTAGTTTATATTACCGTTAACCGCTAACCGTTAAAAATACGCATGGTCATACCCAAACTCCAAACAGAATGAAAATGGACACACTGCTACGACTTGACGTTCCAGTCTCAATGTTCGTTGAAAACTGACTCCATTTGCACAACGACGTTATTTTTATTTATCGGTTCACCTTTAAATTTCATGCACCGATAAAACAACTCTGATTGGCTTCAAATTGGAAACCTATCAATAATTAGCTACACGTATTCCAATAAAATTTGTTTCTTCAAAAACGGAGGTCGTTTGAAAGGAAAACATTTTTAAGGCCTATATAATAACGATAAAATATAAATAAATCCAAAAAAATTCAAATTAAATATTATTATTGTCGTATTTCTGCAAATAAAATATTTTACAACTTTAAAATAAACCAATACATATTTTTAAACTTAATATTTAAAATTCCGTGTTAAAGGATATTCAAATTAAATATAAAAACCCTTAATATTTATTTAATAAACATTATCGTTTATTAACGAATTCCATAGCGACTATTCAAAAATTTGTATTGGACATAACTAACAATCTATAAGCTGAAATTTCCATTATTCTCTTACATTAGAAAAATATGATCAAATCGATCCGGACGATTCTTGTTTCTCAGAATTCCGACTTAAAATGAATTATGTATATCCAATTGAAGTTCTAATCATTAATTATGAACTACTGCGATGTTTCACCTTGATTTATAATTATATATAAATTATACGTTCAATCATCGTTATATAAACGAACTATATATTATAAATATATTTATAATTACAAATCAATATCCAAAATAATAAATATATTAAATATCTAACTACCAACAATGCGAGACGTTACATTCCTTCCCCCTTAAAAGAATTTCGTCCACGAAATTAGTCAAGTAAGAGGAATGTTTCAATCCCAATTATTTTCAAAATTATTATTATAGAATTGTCATAAAAAATATTCTAAGTTATATAAATTAATGAAAAATTCGCCAGCATGTCCACTGCACTGCTTGATCAGAACAACTACAAACGCCACTCCGGGCCTCACACATCTTAAAAGAAAACAAAACCGAAAGGCTACCCAGCTCAGGGTTGTAAAATCAATCACCAATCAATATATTTAAGGTTTACCTATTTGTAGGGCATTCAAATTTCAATTCCAAAGCTTATCAATTAACATTTCATGCATTTTCGACCAACCTGTGTTTAACTCATTTACAATGCAAATAATAGATACAAGTTTATTCAGTTATATTTCATAATCGAATTTTATTCAAATTCAATGTATCGGAATTTAGTTTTTCAACTCGTTCAATTCTGTTATTAAACAATTTATGAATTCTATTCAATCCATCTAATAAACAATCAATGCACAACTACAATTAATTCACAACCAACTTAACTAAACCAATCAATTTATATTTTACTCAATTTCCAAATTGATTTCATTTAACTCAAAAATCCATTTTAACTCCAATATCAAATTGACTTAACAAAGTTAAGTTCCAAATCCATATTCAATTAACTATTTAATTTTCTAAGTTATTCACCTCCATTATTGTGGATGCCAAAAAGTGGTCATCAACGGCCAAAAGTCAGATCAGAGCATGATATATGAAGAAATATCAGAAAAAGTGAGAAAAAGCAAGACAACAGCGTTTTTATAGTGGTTCGGCGTTAACGAGCCAATGTCCACTTTATAATCTCACAATGATATCATAAAGTCAGAGATAGAATGAATGAGGTTTTCAGGATCTCTATTACATAATCGTTTTTGAGGAATATAGCAAGTATTTTGAGGAATTAATGTGGATGGTTGTCATGGCTCTGAAGTCAGGTTCGGATCTCAGCCAAAATGTCTTCCTCTTTGTTATGTAGCATGGTGTATTTATAGGCGGTAGGCTCCAACAATTCGAGGTGCCATGTGTCGGTTGATCCATGTGAATAGCAGATGAGGGAGATAAGTCTTGATTACGTGGAGAGGTCCCCTCCAATATGTGGCAGCATAAGTATAGCTTGATCCAAGTTTATATTCTTTAGAATAGGTAGTTGGACCAAGTAAGTAGGCTATGGAATAGATCTCATGACCAAGTCATCATTGTAGTGTAAGTTGATCTCAAGACCATCTTGCCTAGGTATTTCGGGCTGAAGTGCTTCTATCCAAGAGCCCTCGAGCCAAGGAGCCTCGAGCCAAGGAAGTTCAAGCTTGTCCAAGTCCATGCTCGAGTCCTAAGCGGTCCTATGATGGGTCCTGGGTTGACAGCCTTGTCAAAAGGTGGGTCAACACTTTACCCCCCCCCAAAGTACATCGTGTGGCAGACAGGATGTACTTTGAATAAGCCGAATTGCATCTCTTTGGAATATCGTTCATCTTCGAGAAAGCAATGTTGAATTGTCATGTCTTTGAGAGTAGTCCTGAAGCTTGGATTCTTTTTTCTTTTCTCTGAGCCAACAACATGTCATGCATCACACCGCCATTTGTGGTACCTATCGAGCCAAAGTTCGAAGTTGGAGTAGTTGAGATGAACAGCTAATCACTTACGCCTCATCGAGTCAAGAGTTGAATGAGATCATCATAAGTCAAGTTGGGCCACTGGCTTCTGCACATGGTCATTTATAAAGAGTCTTTGCCAAATGGTGTCACCTTCTTATGCAAGTTGAGAGCATGGTCAAGTGTAAGGTCAAGTCAGACCATTAGTCACACACAAGTCAGTGCATGGTTTGGTTATCCAAGTCATGAGATAGTGTAGAAAATTAGAAATGGCATGTGAACTTGACATCGCATATGGGTTTTTACTTCCTGAGTCATTGGAATAGCAGGCTAGGAATCCATGATCGTGCCATATCTTACCAATATAAAGCCAGAAAACCACAATCACTCTGAATCATTTTTATGGTTCAATGATCATGTAAGAGTCAAGGCAAGATGCTATTTAAATCATGTTCGCCGATGTCTAGTACGATTGTCAAAATCATAAGGCATTATAAACGATGTGATTTGAGTCTTCCAAGTCATGTTTTGCTCATAAGCTATCTCGCTTGAATGAGTAAGGCAAGTCTTATTGAACTCATAAGTTGTATCACTTGAATAAGCAAGACGAGTCGTGTCATGGTCCAAAGGTATAGTATATATCCTTTGAATAACATGTCAAGTCAAGGACGTGTTCAAAGTCAGTCTATAAGATGACGCTCATGCCTATATCGTCGATGGGTGACAAACGAAGCCAGTGCTCATGCCCCCAGCGTTAGTGGGGGTTGAACTAAGACAGTCAGACATCCAGTCGTTAAGCTTTTATACTCTTCGTTGTTGTTTCTGGTTAGAGTAGCAGGTTTGGAGGTCTTAGCCAACCCAAGTCATTTTGTACTTTCCCTCGAGTCGGTGAGAGTTAAAGTTGGACACCTAAACAGTCGAATCTCATTTGCCTAGGCATCATTCCTTCACTTTAGTCAGAAAATGAGGATCGGCTCATCGAGCGCCAATGAACTTAGTTACTTATCATTTGAGCCAGTTAGTCGATCCCCTTTGTTTATGTTTCATCATAGTCCAAAATAGTCATCATACTCTTGTTGAGTTTGTTCTTCATGCTCAGTTCCATTGAGGTCATCATTTTTGTTGTAGTTTGGGATCCTACGAAACTTTAAGAAGTTGAAAATGTGCATAGAGTAGTCGAGTAGTAGACTCATACTTTTCATGGCTCGCACTCTTCATCCTTCGTCATTGGGGGATTGACTGAGTAGTGGACTTCAAATCCATGTGTTCTTAGGACTCATACTTCTTCATCATGTCGTGAGTTAGAGTTAGATGCAAAATGATTTGTTGGTACTTAACCCGCCACTTATTTCTGCTCTTCCATCCAAGCTCTGAGGATCGAAGTTGGTCTGCAAGAAGTCGGACTGTAGTCACTTGGAATGCTCTCATTCTTCCCTTCCAATTGGGAAGTAGGTTGGGATCAGTCAGTGGATGGTCGCACTGCACCCCTTTCGAGATCCACATACGGCATGTCAGGATCAAAGCATAAGTTATGTACATGCAAATTAGTTATGCCATTTGTAAATACTTTCAATAGTTATGCCTCCAGTCCGGGGTAATGGCAAAAGATAGGTGGTCAGACCACACCCATTTCAAATTTAGACATGTATGCATAAAAAAGGCATGGCTTTCAAAGCTTAAGTGTTTGTGTTATCCAAGTGCTCGAGTCATTGCATATTTCATGAAGTGTACTTGCAATGCGAAACTCGTCGTTGCACTTGGGCTACAGTCCGTCACATATGGGTATGTGTGTCGATTCTAGATATCACTCTCAAGGCCCTCTTTCGGTCATTGCATTGAATCGTGTGGGAAGTTTAGCATTAGAAGTAGACGTCAGTCCTTCAAACACGACCCATTTGTTGTATGTGAGTGGTGTCCCTCGTGTCTTTGCTTTGTATCTGTACATAATCCTACAATTTGAATAGAATAATTCGTTTAATTTGCAAGTTACTAAGTCAACCTTTATGTCACAAGCAAGTCTGGCTTGAAATGAAAATGTGTTAAGTGCTAAGCTATCTAGCATAGAACTATTAAATGTCAAAGTGTCAGGTGTCATAGTTTGGAGGTATAGTGTTTGTAGCCTCAATTTAATTTGAAACACGGGTCGCGTCCGAAGCGTGTTTGAAGTTATCAGAAATCTATGCCCATGCCCCCAACATTAGTGGGAATCGAGTTAAGTTGTTCGGACGTTCGGTCTGTAAGTCTTTTATAATCCTGTCCTCAGTTGGAGGGCAATGGAGATTGCATGCACGTCGCAACATTTTCCTTTATACTCTCTCCCAATTCGTGAGAGTTAGAGTTATGGGTTTAGCGGTCTCAAGTCGTGGTGCACCACTCACACTAACTCAACAGATTTATACTCTCTCTCAAGTCGTGAGAGTAAGAGTTATGGACGTCGTGGTTCGTCCTGTATACTCTCCCAAAGTCAGTTTGGGTTAGAGTTATGGACGTCGTTGTTCATCCTTTATACTCTCCCTTTGTCAATCAGGGTTAGATAACCTAAGTAAATGGGGGTGATGGCTCTTGGAAGATTCCCAGTCATTTCCAACTTGCTGTTGATATTCTCGGACCATCCGTCAAATCTTGGATGATAAGTCTTTGCAATTATTGTTAGCCAAAACATATGTCGAGCCGAAGGCGAGCTATCATGCGGGTCCGGGCGCAGCGCCAGTGGGGGTCCAGGGCCCCACAGTCCCGGTGGCGATCGACCTAGTCGGTTAGGTCGAAAATGTGGGCACCTTTCGATTTTTAAAGTTGGAGCCTTCTTTGAGACGATAAGAAAAATGTTTTTTTTTTTGAAAATGACCTTTTCTCGGATCGATGTGCAGGGGTTTAGAAATGGCTAGTAATCTAGGTTGGTATATCTGGAAGAGTTGGTCAACCTGGAGAGTTTCATAAGAGTTGGTCGATCTGTAGTTGGTCGACCTGAGATTGAACATCATTATGATGATGGTTGTTCGAAGCAATCTCACCCCGATCCGATACCTACTTCGGGCCAAGCTACATATTGGGAGCCTTCCGAAGTGCAATTTCCACTGGCTGATCATCTGGTCGGGTCGATGTCGACTCGGGAAGGTTCGACCCGACCAGGGTCTAACCTAGAACTGGGACAAAATTGGTGTTTGCTAGCGATGCATAAGTTGATGCTTCTACTTTCCAAAGCATTTGGAGAAGTATTGGAAACCATGGCTACTGAAGATGACTGAAACTAGGATTTTGTCTTGAACTTGTTGATCCAAAAGTTGAACAAAACCCTTAAGACGTTAAAAATTCATTTCTCGGTGAAAGCACCAAACCGTTGACGCCAAAAAGTGGTCATCAACGGCCAAAAATCAGATTTGAGCATGATATATGAAGAAAAATTAGAAAAACTGAGAAATAGCAAGACAACAGTGTTTTTATAATGGTTCGGCATTAACGAGCCTACGTCCATTTTATAATCTCACAATAATATCATAAAGTTGGAGATACAATGAATGAGATTGTCAGGATCTCTATTACATAACGGTTTTTGAGGAATATAGCAAGTATTTTGAGGAATTAATGTTGATGGCTGTCATGGCTCTGAAGTCAGGTTCGGATCTCAGCCAAAAGTCTTCCTCTTTATTATGTAGCATGGTGTATTTATAGGCGGTAGGCTCAACAATTTGAGGTGCCATGTGTCGGTTGTTCCATGTGAATAGCAGATGAGGGAGCTGAGTCTTCATTACATGGATATGTCTCCTCCAATATGTGGTAGCATAAGTATAGCTTGATCCAAGTTTATATGCTTTAGAATAGGTAGTTGGACCAAGTAAGTAGGCTATGAAATAGATCTCATGAACAAGTCATCGCTTTAGTGTAAGTTGATCTCAAGACCATCTTGCCCAGGTATTTCGGGCCGAAGTGCTTCTATCCAAGAGCCCTCGAGCTAAGGAGCCTCGAGCCAAAGAAGTTCAGGCTTGTCCAAGTCCATACTCGAGTCCTTAGCGGTCCTATGATGGGTCCATGGGTTGTCAGCCTTGCCAAAAGGCGGGTCAACAATTACAAATTCAGATTCTGATTTTATCTCAAAAACCATCAATTTCCTCTTTCTAATTTCATATATGAAATATTCTGGTTACATTATTCCAATTCATAATCCAATTTGAATTCCATTCAAATCAGTCAAACACATCAATATTTGATAAAATTATTTGTTTTCTATACAAAATTTGATTCGGGAAAAATTATTTCATTTACCCTCTTTACAAAACACTGTTGTGTCAGTTGTTAGTTTGATATTGAACCAATCAAATAACACAATATAAAACATTTTTATAAAATATACAAATATGCTCTCTCTCTCTCAAATTATATACACTCAAAGTCAATCTAAGGTATTACTAACCCAATCTCTATCAAGTTATACCACAGATCCAAGGTTATCACTAAACCTCGCTCTGATACCAATTGTGATGACCCAAATTTCTGGTACATTTTGAGCTGACCAAACAACTCCAGTCCAACCCAAATTGTACTGGAAACCCAGATGCCAATAGAAAGAATTTAGAGGGCTAGATAAGAAAGAAAGAAATGTTAGAATAGAAGAAAAAGAAGAAGAAGAACACAACAACATCAGAGTTTCACATCGCAGCAGAACAAAATATAAAATAAAAATAAATCTTTGTTGAGAGCTTGAAATAAAACTTACAATCGTCAGAGAATATCAACATATCTGGACAGTTATAATAATTTGCCCTCATATACAACACACAGCGGAATATGTATTAATACGTCTGAACTCCTCCAGCACGTCTTCTGAACTTCATAGTGTCCAATAATCTGAACCTGTAAAACCCGGTCTAACCCGAGCATTACAAACGTCGGATCAGTCTAGTGAACCAGAGTGAGAAAAACTCGCAAAGTTTTAAGGGGAATCATCCAACTTGATTTTAAAGTTCAAAAATCCTTTCGAAAGAGAAGGATAATCGTAAGACCAAATCGACATATAAACACGGACGGTTTTACTTTACTATAAGCAAAAACGTTTTGAAATCATATATATATTCTGATATTATATTAGTGTCTAAATACAAATAAATAGTATTCTAGTGGAACGCTTGCATCTCACACTTATAGTACCCAATAAAAACCATGGGCGCTTATTGGAGATTGGATTCCGACTATGACAAGGTATGGAACCACCTGCCGATAGTGTATCTCTAGAGGGGAATACGCTAGGTTAACCAAGAACATCTTGTAACCCGGCCACACATGACCAACTACTTATCTCGCTTGAATGTATCGAATGTATATCACCAAAGGTTAGGATCAACAACTGTTTCCCGAAAGGGACATCATCGAATAAATTAAAGAAGGAAATGAATTTTCTCTAGATAAGCGATTATACACCCTGATGGGAATGGTTTTCGAACCATTTAGCCATGCTGCCTGCCCGATTTTTGCAATTTCCTGGTTGAGAGGCTTGAGATTAGAATTAACCTTTATAACATCTGGCCATCATTTACTTTGAATGCTACATTGTCAGATCCCTCGAATCACTAATTGATGCCCACAAAATACCCTGGGGTTTAGCTGTCACTAACAGGAGCATGTTTCTAAAAATCAATGCACGTGACTCTTAAAAAATATTCCGTCAGACATTCGTCCATACAAGTCATCCAGGAACAGGATGGACCGAAGGTACCCTCCTACCACATCCTAGGTATCACCCTATAGATCGGTAGCAACTAGTCCTTGAAATCAATAGGTTCCAATCATGATAGAATCACTATCGAAATATCTCTGGCCGCTAAACTAGAGAAATTCACCAAGTAGTTCTTCCGCTCAGGAAGATCAACGGTCTTCAATTGCTTCATCTTTAATAATCATCTTCTATGTATTTGCCAGTTCGGGAATGGTTTTCGAATATAAATTTGATCCCGGTCTTTCCATACCATGAATCGTATAGGTCAAATTTGATAGTCGGTTATTTAACTATCAAATAAACAACCATTCAATCATGGGAAGAAAATGAGTTCATTGATTCAGTACTCAACATCATTTGGCCCTTTTAATTATAAATAATCAATGAATGATTAAATAAACTTCTACATCTTTTAATATTTTAAAATATAGTATCACTTCTTATTATAATATAAGAGTCTTCTCAAAAGAATTTAAATACTTAAAACCATATATTTTATCCATGTCTCACTTTCCAATTAAATATCATTTTAAAACTTTAGTTACAACATTTCTCATGCATTTCTGTACTTCAACATTCATTAGTCCCTAACCATAAATTAGTAAGAGAACAATTTCCTAATTATCAACCCCGAAGACCAAAATCAACATCAGATCAACACTCAGAAAATCACTCAACTTAACAATCTCTACTTAGGTTCCAATTATTATCTTAAATCGCTGTCAACCCATATTATCCCACTTTTGATCAATTCAATCATGTTCCATTTTTGAAAATCTCATTTTAATTCCAGAGTTAAGTAACGTTAATTTAATCTTAATGTTTTAGCCTCAAACTCCCTGTGTAAACATCGTTTATAAAACTCAGGTTTAATATAAGACCCTATTCATCATGATTCCTTCTTAATTAATTTAAATATTAAATAAATTCTTATTTTAAGCTATCGTATTGGCTAAAAAAAACTTTTTATTAACTTGGTTTATAAAGCTCGGTTTTAAAATAAACTACTTTCTCAATTCAATTAGGTTCCAATATCAATTTCGATTACCTAATTAAATGAATTCCATTTAAACATTAACCTCTTAAATTATAATAATAATAATTCACTTCTTCGTTAACTACCAAAGAAATAGTTAAGTTCTTTTGTAAATCTCTTTTAAAAATGTTATTGAGTTAAATCCAATATTCATTAATCTATTTCATTAGATTAATTCAAAATAAACCCACCAAATTACCAATTCCAGTTAAATTAGTTGACTTCGTCAACTTAAATGATGATTATCTCATTAATCAACTCCAGTTAGCCCTACTTTTAAATTAATTAATAATATAATTAGTTTAAATAATTCCATTTAATCGTCTTTTGGAAACAGTTTATCCAACACTTCACCGTTGTGTTAATTCCTGCTCATCTTCTTATAGTCTCATTACATATAAATTTACTTTACAATATCATTTAATAATTACGTGAATACTTAAATAATACATATTAATTTCCTTTTATAAAACCTTTATTTAAATATATCGATTTAAAAATCCATCTTCAGTTATAAAATAAATTTTATAACTTTATTATTGTCGATACACGTGACGGTAATCAATATTGATAAAACAATTCATTCTTAGGCCAACTACTACTAATTACTTAAACAATGCTGCCCATTGGTTAAAACTAAAAAAACATTGAATTTCTAGTCAAAGATCAATAACCAAACCAATTATCCACTTAGAACAGTTCATATAATGATAATATGGAAATAAATAATATTCAATATATTTGAGAATTCCGCTTGGATCCCTCCAACCTGTTTTCCCTGCATCCAAATATGTTACCTCAAATAAAATCATTTATTCAATAAACATATATAATATTCAACAATCAAAGAATAACATCAATCCAAATTTCCATATTTCAATTTAATACTTTTATATTTTTATAAGCGTAACCAACGAGGTAAGTTACCTCTTTTGGAAATAATCGTTGAATATAACGATTGGTTTAATATTAAATTAAACAAACGTTTATCTTAATCAGATCAATCAACCCATATAAAAATATATTCAGCATCCATCAACCAATTAATAATCATAACACACAAATATTTAAACCCGACTTATATAAAATATAAGTGGGATAAAACTGAGTGAGTTGAACTCACCTTTATTCCATTCGATGTTGAAATAATTCATCTTAATTAAATTAAACGAGAGTTTAATTTAATAAAAATCCTCAGCTGTGCCCAACTCTGCCCAAACTAGTTTCATTTGTTGTGCTCGTCGATACGAATCCGACGCCACTTGTTTCATCCACTTCCGTTGTTGTATGACACAGTTATACATGTAATATGTTGTTCACCTATTATAATTAATATTATTGAAACTCTAATAATAAAAATAATACTTTACTAATCTCTACTTAAATTTTAATACCCTTCATTTTTCACGTGTGGAATGGGTTAGGCCATTTTATAATTCTATTTAGGCATATATTGTTGTAAAATAATGGCCATGTTAGTATAAAGATTAAAAACTTTATATATAATTACGTTAGTCACATTAAAGCATCTTAATTTGGCCAAACAAAACATGGTTGGTCCAGGCACGTATGTACATCAACGTGTAACATAATTAAGCATTATAGTTCCCTGACAACTTACTTTTAGGCATACTCATTAATTACCCAAGACTGTGTCATATACATATATTATTACTAACTTAATGTTCAATCACGTTTTAGTCTAACTACAAATATAAACTATCTAAATTATTACTATTATTTTATTTATTTATTTTTAAACAAGAAATATGATGTCTCTTTAAATTAGCAGTTCTAGAACCTCGACTATACTGGTTTTTGTAGTGGTTGCAAACAACGTATTTCCATAAGGTTTGTGTATGTCCATAAATTCTTTTCCAAACTGGCAATATCAGTCTACCCATCTTAGCAAAAGTTGAATCAAAATAGCAACTATTTTAGCTATAAGTCCACTAGATTCTGGACCGTGCTTGTCATTTAAATCATGAGATTAGGCATCTTGGAATATACGGTTTAAATAAACATGTGTGATTAGGACAGTTTAAGCGCGGTTAGGCATCTTAAAACAACCCAGCAGACCATGTTTCCGGCATATACGGTATTTGATTTGACTAAGTTAAACTTAATTAGGATGCTATAAACTATATTAGGCATATATAATGCAAATTTAAATTTACTGTTCATACTTCTTCTCCCCATCTCGCCTGTCTTTTAAAAACTACAAGCTCTCCACCTCGCGTGCTACATCTCCTCTTCCCACCTCGCACTATTCCTTCCTCTTCTATCACGTCTTTTTTACTTCTCCAAATATCCGTCCACTTTCTTTCTTCTATCCAGCTTCCAATCCTCATATCTCCCTCTCCATGCATGCACTGGCGTCACCATCATGGACGAACCACCCATGTACTCCAGACCGCATTCACACCCACGTCCCCTGCTCCATGACTTGTCACTCACGCTAAGTGTGTGTGTGTGTGTGAACAACTGGAAGCTTGAATGCACCGTTCCACTTCTCCCACTTCTTCACCATGCATGTTAGTCTCCCCACACACACTCCAGAAATTCGCATGCAACATTGCCTGCTCCGATATCCCTCCTCAACTCGAACAACCAACTTTCTTCCTCCTTACATTAGCTCTCCCCATACCCAACCGGCATCCACTCGCAGAATCATACAAGTATAGTCTTTTTGGATTTAAAAATGTTAATATAAATTTTCATGGAACTTTTAAAGCTCACATTGATGTAGGAAGGTGACGGCTCTGTTGCTGGGAAATGAGCATGATGATGTGCTATATATAGGGAAAATCGGGGAAGGATAAGAAAGAAGTAACCTCAAAGGGTACATCATAGACAATGTAAGCATGAGAACTTCAGTAGGCCTGCGCTGGTATTGACTTGGCGCGAGTCAGCAGAAGAAATAGGAGAGTAGGCAAGTGGAGTAGTTGTAGTGTGTTTTCAATCGTTTTTCTGTGTGACGTTGGGGTGAAGGTATAGGCATAGCACCAGGGTCGGCACATTTTCTATTTAGTTAGGCTAGCTATGTGATAAGAAAATACACGGTAGAAGGGAAAGAAAATAGATAGCGTCTGTCCTTAGTTTAGCTATATTGTTTGTAGGCAAAATGGAAATAGGCAGAGGCAGTATGGTTAGGATTGCTTAGGGATTAGGCTTGTTTCTCTTTACAATAGGCATACCCGTACAAAAATACCAGGTGATTTAAAAAAGCACACATGAATTTATGGCAGGTAGAATAGGCATTGACATGTCCTTCTTTACTTTGAGCTTAACTTTTTTGTTTTTGTTTTAGTACACAGAGTTTATATTACCGTTAACCGTTGACCGTTAAAAATTCGCATGGTCATACCCAAACTCCAAACGAAATGAAAATGGATACACCTCTACGACTTGAAGTTCTGGTCTCAATGAAATTAATTTCATTGAAAACTGACTCTGTTTGCACAAAGATGTTATTTTAATTTATCGGTTCGCCTTTAAATTTCACGCATCGATAAAACAACTCCAATTGACTTCAAACTGGAAATCTAGCAATAATTAGCTACACGTATTCCAATATAATTTTTTTTATCGAAAACGGAGGTCGTTTGAAAGGAAAACATTTTTAAGACCTATATAATAACGATAAAATATAATTAAATCCAAAAAAATTCAAATTAATTAGTATTATTATCATATCTCTCCAAATAAAATATTTTACAACTTTAAAATAAACCAATACATATTTTTAAATTTAATATTTAAAATGCCATGTTAAACGATATTCAAAATAAATATAAAATCCCTTAATATTTATTTAATAAATGTTATCGTTTATTAATGAATTCCATAATGACTATTCATAAATTTGAATTGGACATAACTAACAATCTATAAGCTGAAATCCCCAATTTTCTCTTACATTAGAAAAATATAATCAAATCGATCCGTACAATTCTTGTTTCACAGAATTCTAATTAAAATAGATTTGTATATTCAATTGAAGTTCAAATCGTAAATTACAAGCCGTGATGTTTTGAGCTCAATTTATAATTATATATAAATTATACGTTCAACCACTGTAATATAAATGAATTATATATTTTAAATATATTTATAATTCCAAATCATTATCAAAAATAACAAAATATATTAAATATCTAACTATAGAAAATGCGGGACGTTACATCCGTCTTCATACCTTCCCAGTAGTAAGATCGCATCATGTCCTAATACATCTTATTACCGCCAGGATGAATCGTCAACTTCGAATGATGACATCCCTCTAAACCTCATCTCTCAACCTGTCGACATCAGGAGCAACCAGTTGTCCTTGTTTACGAAGCCAACAATTTCGATCGACTTCGAATTCTTTATCCTCTAGTTCCAACTTCTGGATAATCTCGACAAGCTTTGCATCCGGCTTTCGGCTTTTGCTAATCCTTTCGAGGAGAGTAGGTCTTATCGATAAGCTTGCCAACGTTTTAGGTTCCAACTCACACCATGGTCTGAAATCAAATCCTGCCAAGTACTCGAGGTGCTACCATTCCAAAAATATCACTCCCAAACTTTCGTGTCTTCGACTGTAATGACCCGGGTTTTTGTCGACTTTGGTTATCGCCATAAACTCAATGATGACTAACCAAAGATCGAAAAATACCGGATGATTAATGAAAGAAATGAGAGGGTGAGGAAAGATAAGATAAAAACTTAGAATAAAAGAAGAAGAAGAAGAACACAATATCAGAGTAACACGAATCTCACATCGAAACGAATAAATATATTTCATAACATAACTTTGAAATACAAATCCGTACTTGAATATACATATCATTATCAAAGTACAACACTTACAACACAGCGGAAATAATTATAGCTATATAATCATGAAGCCTCCTGCTCCAAGCACTTCCAGTATATCTGTAAATCCTGACTACTTGACTGCCCGTACAAAATTGGGCACCCAAGAGTTTAGAGAAAACAAAACAAAATAAACTCTGGGTCAGTCATGGGACTGGTATGAGTAAAACAATTTAAAATGGTTTGAACAAGTAAACGATATCTCATAAGACCACGCCGTATAACGGAACGGGTTTTTCCCTAATGAGAATCCAAATATCTTTATATCAAAAACCTTTTGATATTATAATAATGTCTATCAACACAATATAATAATCATCTAGCAGAAATGCTTTCATCTCACATTCTACATATATAGTATACAATCAAAACCGCAAGCAGGTATTGGGTAATGGGTTTCCAACTATGACAAGGTATGGAACCACCTTTCGCTAGTGTACCTCTAGAAAGGAATACACTGGGTTCAACAAGAACATCTTGCAACCCGGCCACACATGACCGACCACTCATTTCTCTTGAGTGTATCAAATGTATATCACCAACGGTTGGGATCAGCAACCGTTTTCCTGAATGGGACATCATCAACAATAGATTTTTAGAAGTAAATGAAACTATAGATCAGGTGATTATACACCCTACTTCGGTGCGACCGACTTAGCCATGTTGTCTGCCCGATTTCTGTCATTTACCGGATGTGAGGCTAGAAGCTACGCTTTATCATCACACCAGATTCACTTTGAATGCCACATCGTCAAATCCATCAAATCACCGATTGACGTCCTCAACCATACATTATGTGTTAGCTAAAAGAAGTTTCCTTCTCCGCTTCCATTCTTGGTACGGTTGGAGAAATCAATACACGTGATCGTCTGGAAATACTCTGTCAGACATTCGTCCATACAAGTCATCCAGGAACAGGATGAACCGAAGGCACTATTCTGTAAACAGGATAGCCCTTGCATAACTCGGTCTTCAATTTCCTTTAGCATATATGATTCGCAACGCTTATGCCAATACAGAGTGGTTCTTTGGATAATAATCCAACCGGTCTCTCCATATTAACAATGTTAAAATGGTCAAAACTTCGATAGTCTGTGATTTAACTATCGAAGAAAAACAGGTGTGCAAACAACGATATTATTTCCAAATGGAAATTTATATCGATCAAACATCATTCAACATTTATCTATTTATTTCATTAACTTACTTATCTCCTGTTTCCACATATTCAATATTTCTTATTTTCTAAATTTGGAAAATATACGTTATTAACAATGGAAAACATTTCCATTTCTTGTTTTCTTTATTAGAAAACATTTCTGGTTTCTTATTTGGAAAACATTTCCAAAGTTTCTTCATTGGACTTAGACAGATGTTTAAACAAACCATCGCGATGCCAACTCAAAACATTTCCTTTAATTACTAAATTCACTTAACCAACCTTTACTATCGAACCTTAACCATTCCTTAGTTAAAATGAAGTCAATCAAGTTGGGGTAATACTACCTCTCAGACCTTAACTGAACAACGTTTCTAACCTTGAAATAGACAAAGTTCACCCTTCTAATTCTTTAACAAACTTCCTTACGTAACTTTCTTTCAAATCTTTTCTATTCGATAATTCTTTCCTTCGATAAGGTATATTCGATAACTCTATTTAATTTATCCTATTCACTTAGCTCTTTTGATTTAACTTTAACTCTATTCACTTAACTCCTATCGAATAACTATATTCGATAACTCTTTTAATTCTATTTGAATAAACTATATACTCGATCAACTCCTTTGTTCTATTTGAATAAACTATATATTCGATTAACTCCTTTATTCTATTTGAATAAACTATATATTCGATTAACTCCTTTATTCTATTTGAATAAACTATATTCGATTAACTCCTTTTAACTCGATTAAACTATTCATTTATAAAGATTTACTTTTATTAACGGTTCTTCACTTTACAAATGATTTCCCTTTTTTATTCTATTTGTAAATGGTTTTACAAATATCCCCTATTCAATCTCATTTGTAAATGGTTTACATACATTTCTCTTTCTGATTGATTTGTAAATTATTTACAAACCTTTCTCGTTCTAATCTATTTGCTAATGGTTTTACACTATTTCCTTCTCAATCCTATTTGTAAATGGTTTACAAATATTTCCTTGTATATCTTTATTTATTCTACTCTAGTTATTTCCTTTTTCTATTGTATTCGTTTTATCAACATTTTTCCCTTTTATAAAACTCTATTCGTTTTATAAACATTCCCCCTTTTATTTACTTTCGAAATATTTCCCTTTTATAAAATCTGTTGATTTTATAAAATCCCTTTATTTCAATATACATTGAAATAATTCTTTTTACATCCCAGGGTCTTTTATGATATTTAAAATATCGAATAACAAGGATCAGTACCATTCCAACACACATAATCCATAACAGATTATATAACACATCATATATCACAATATATGAAAAACAGTAAAATAAATGTTGAGGAATCCAGTTGGATTCCTCCAACCTGTTTCCCTGCATCACAAATGTTAAACAATATAGATAACATCACTTTCAGTTCCATATGATATATTCTGTTAAACAAGATCAATATAGAAATTCGACTAACTGACTAGCAGTTCAATCAAACAGTCAACACCCAGTCAATCAGCCAATATTTAACAGTTCTAAAAATACAACATGAAATTATAAACTGTTCAGAGTTAGTGAGATTTACTCACATTGGCAGTTCATCGTTAAAGAACGATAAACTGTTTGTTTGATTTGAATCAAACAATTTATTTCGCCATAAATTCAAACGAGCTCCAATGGACATCCAGTCAGTTCCATGGTGTAGCCACCGTCCATACAATCCCAACGTGACTAACGGTTCGTGATTCTGATTTCATATGAATAAGTTATCGCCATTATAAGTTAATACTAATTTAAATAAAACGTGGATATATATTAACGGGCTTTAACCTTTATTCTCCGGCCCAACTCTCCATTGACAAACAAAACCCGACCCACCCTTATTCTTTTTCTCCCCCAAATGAACTGTCGTGCTCCAGTAAATCACCACACAGCCATTTCCCAACTTTGAAGCTCCACCGACTCTTCATCTCATCATCGATCTCAAAACTGACACCACCACTTCGATCCTCATCCAAATCTCCACACTCCCATACCAATTTCACTAAACTCGCACCCGTTTTTCACCCCTCGACGTCGAGCCTGCTGTAGTACATCGCACCACACAAAATGCGTTGAACTCCCCGACTTTTCCCTCAACAGGTGCTATTTCATTTTCCAATCACAAAACCAATATCGAATCGAGCTAAAACCCTTTGTACTTGGATCGAAACCCAACCCTAGCTGCTCAAGACCATCGCTGGAAGTTTCACCGAGAAGGAAACAAGCGTCGAACTCCACTTGAGTTACACCAGATGATAGAGGACCTCAATCTGAATCCATCAATGTATATCTTGTGATTTATTGATTTTATTTGGATTTGTTTGAGATATTTGAACTCATGAAATTTACTTTGCTGAGGAACGAAATGTGACGGCGGTTTTTCCATTGACCAAAGAAGTTTCGGATTAGGTTTAGGATGGTATCCTATTTATAGGAAAAATTTAATAATTTTAAATAAATCGAATTTTATATTAATTTATATTCCAATGCTCTCTCGATTTTCCACTTAAAAATTCCTACCATCACATATGATACCCAAAAATCACGAAAATGGACGTGCAACTACAGTTTGACATTACGGTCTTAACGAAACTAGTTTCGTCGAATCCCAACTCCGTTTGCTCACACAACGTATTTTTAAAGCTCTGGATGACCCATTTAAATATATAAATATATTTTAATATAATTAAATAAAATATTAATAAATTAATATTATCGTATATATTCACAACAGAATATAATACAGCTCTAGAATATTCCTCTATGAATTTCTAGCTTGATATTTCAATCTGGGTCAACCCGATATTCGATTTATATTGAAATTCCTTTTTAAAATATAAATAATTTCTTTATAAATTATAAAGGAATTCCACAGCGACTTTTCTGAAATTTGATTTGGACATATCTCAAAATCTACACGACGAAATACCGATTTTTCTCTTCCACTAGAAAGATATACTCCACCAGCTCCACACGTTTCTTGTTTCACAGAAATCCGATTTAAAACAAATCCTGTACATTCAGTTGAAGTTCGAATCGCCAATTTACGAATTGCAGCGCCATTTCAAGCTCGTTTTTAATTATATTATAATTCTACGTTCAAACTGTCGTTTATATAATATATTCGTTATTCTAATTCAATTCTAAACTAAATTAAATATCACAGATGATCTGGTTCACACCATATCGTCATTTCAGCCAATTCTAATTATTTCAGAATTAAATATATTATTTAATTTATTATTTTAATTAAAAATCCACCATTATTTAATTCCACGACCATTAAATTCTCTAAACCACCATTTCAATAATTACATAAATTAATTATAATACCTCTGCCAATGCGGGTCATTACAATCTTCCCCACTTAAAATAATTTCGTCCTCGAAATTGCTAAGGTAGAGAACGACCCTATCGACTGGTTAGAACATATTTGTTCACTTCTTAACTTCAGTTTCAACTGAACCAATTTAATTTCAATTAAATTATTAATTAATTCTTATCAACGAAAATTTTCAAAAATCCTGAAAATTTTCTAACGCCTTAACTCTTCAAAAAATTTCGCCAGCACCTCCTTTGTACTGGTCAATAGTTCAAACTCCAACTTGCCTCCTTGGGCCATCTCCAACCCAAAAGAAAATCAAACAGCCAAGTGGCTTGCCAAATTCGGCTCATAAATCTTATATCCAATAGAAATATAAACTTGTACCTTTTTGTGGCATATCATTTTATCCTTTCCACCTGTTATCAATTCAGCGGATACAAGGGTCATCCCAATCAAATTCCGATCTGCTTTTATCCATAACACAACCATTCGCTTATATCCGAGCCAAATATCATTTCAACTCGAGTTTCTACTCGATTCCCAACTCTTAACTCGATTGTCACATTACACTTCAAATTTGAATCTCACAATCCAATTTGTCTTGATATCATTCTAATTCAATCTCAGTTACCACTTTACTGGCTTTACTTTAATTCAAATTTGCTTTCACAAATTTCTGTTAAATTTGTTTTTAATTCAAACAGTCTTTTCCTGGGAGTTTTTAAACAGTTTACTCTTTTCAAAAATCAAATTTTCCTCTTGAACATGTCACTGAGCCTTTAATTAATATTCCATTAGTTAAATCACTTCTCTATTTCTTTATCAATATTTGTTAACCAAATATTTTCAATAACCATATTGGCCTTTTATGTTGTTTGGAAAACATTTCCGAATATCGCCTTCCCTTTATTTTCTAAACTTTAGAAAATATATGCTATTTATAATTGGAAAATATTCCAATTACTTATCTCTTTTCCGATCTCGTTTATTTCTATACTTCGGAAATATTCTTTATTATATTTCCAAGCTTACACTTATTTGGGTTAAAACGGATATTGTGTAAAACATCGTTACGACAACCCAAATACTATATTCAACTAACTCTTATTCAACATTGATCTTCGAGCCTGAAATCTTACTATTTATTTGTTAATATTGAAATCAATCAAGTTGGGGTGTAACTACCTCTCAGACCTTGACTGAAGAACATTTATAACGTCAAAACAGATATGACTACTTGCTCGAATAATCAATACCATACAACTACTTATTCACTTATAAACACGTATACGCTTCCTTTTTCTATTCTTACTAGATTTTATTCTTAGTCTCCCCTTTTGATTATACTATTCTATTTCTAAGTTCGTTTCCTTATCAACTTCTATATATATATATATCGATACGTTGATTTCTAACTATCAAATTATCTTAAAAATATTCTAACTCCTTAATTTCTAGGAAAAATTCGCCATAACCTCCTTTGTACCAGGAGCATTGGGATATTTTAAATAGGCTCCCATGGCCCTCACCAATCCAAAAGAAAAAGAAAAAGCCAAGCGGCTAGCCGATACGGCGCATAAAATCTCATATATGAATTAAATACATACCTTTTTGTCGAGCATTCTATTTATATACCTTCATACCTTATCCATACCTATCTCATGTATATTTATACCTGCCCAATCTATTTTAACTATACCTGATCGTTTTAACTCAATTCGTTATTTAATTTGTTAATTAACTCTTTAGTCTATTTCACTTTTATATTTGAACATGACATGTTCAAATATATTTTAACTTGCTTATTAACTAATTTGAATTCAAATTTCAAATTTAAGTTCTATATCTGATTTCGAATATCCATTTACAAATCCAATTCACCTTTCAAAGTTCAACTTCAAATTCAAAACTTGATTAACTAATTCCTCTTCGACTTAGTTAATTCTATTCAAATTTTATTCAAATTCTATATATCAAATTCTATTCAAATTCGATATATTCAAATTCTATAGTTTAAATTCCATTTGAATTCTATATTCAAATTCTATATATTCAAATCCTATATTTGAATTCCATTTGAATTCTATAATCAAATTCTATATTTGAATTCCATTAGAATTTCTATATTCAAATTCCATTTGAATTTCTATATTCAAATTCTATATCACTTCCATTGAATTTCATATATTCAAACTCCCTTTGAATTTCTATATTCAATTTCTATTTCAAACTTTCTTTATTCATTCTTTATTATAAATCCCATTTTGAAATTCAACACAACTTGTCTTTCCCAAAACAAATTCAAAACAGTATCTCTGGTAGTAATTCGTCACTTACAACTCGAAAATAAATATTGATGATGCAGCTGTCATTATCAGAATTTATTTTCCAGCGATCTAAGTGAGTTCAATACTATAAAACCATTTCTAAACATTTCCACTTTGAAATTCATTTCAAAATATAATTCACACTGCTTGTAAAATAATTTAAAATCTCCCAGGATCTTAAATTTTCCTTATTTTTAATCCAAATCCATTTACAAACACTTATCCAATTCTCCAGAGTTTTAATTCAAATTTCTGGTTTAAATTTCAGATTTAACTCATCTGATTTCGCGTATTTCACTTATATGAATTCTGATTGGTTATTTGCATAACCATTTAACTTATAATCTTACTTGATTATAATAACAACCAATATATCCAATATATTAAAATTTTTAATATATATATCTTCTCTATATCAAGATATACCTTGGGTAACTTATTTTAATTTACCCTCTTTTCAAAACATGTCGTGTTGGCCCATCGTATTCAAGTGTTTAGTAACTCCTACCGTTATAGTGGATCAAACAGATCGACCAAAACTCATAAAAAACTCAACCAATGAATCTCCACAATATAAAACCATTTTTATATCAATAACAAATACGTTCACTCGTATGTATACACTCAACTCAATCTAGGGTATTACTAACCCTATCTCTACTGAGTCACGCCACAGAGCCAAGGTAAATCACTTAACTTAAGCCCTGATACCAACTGTAATGACCCGGGTTTTTGTCGACTTTGGTTATCGCCATAAACTCAATGATGACTAACCAAAGATCGAGAAATACCGGATGATTAATGAAAGAAATGAGAGGGTGAGGAAAGATAAGATAGAAACTTAGAATAAAAGAAGAAGAAGAACACAATATCAGAGTAACACGAATCTCACAGCGGAACGAATAAATATATTTCATAACATAACTTTGAAATACAAATCTGTACTTGAATATACATATCATTATCAAAGTATAGCACTTACAACACAGCGGAAATAACTATAGCTATATAATCCTGAAGCCTCCTGCTCCAAGCTCTTCCAGTATATCTGTAAATCCTGACTACTTGACTGCCCATACAAAATTGGGCACCCAAGAGTTTAGGGAAAACAAAACAAAATAAACTCTGGGTCAGTCATGGGACTGGTATGAGTAAAACAATTTAAAATGGTTTGAACAAGTAAACGATATCTCATAAGACCACGCCGTATAACGGAACGGGTTTTTCCCTTATGAGAATCCAAATATCTTTATATCAAAGACCTTTAGATATTATAATAATGTCTATCAACACAATATAATAATCATCTAGCAGAAACGCTTTCATCTCACGTTCTACATATATAGTATACAATCAAAACCGCTAGCACGTATTGGGTAATGGGTTTCCAACTATGACAAGGTATGGAACCACCTTTCGCTAGTGTACCTCTAGAAAGGAATACACTGGGTTCAACAAGAACATCTTGCAACCCGGCCACACATGACCGACCACTCATTTCGCTTGAGTGTATCGAATGTATATCACCAACGGTTGGGATCAGCAACCGTTTTCCCGAATGGGACAACATCAACAATAGATTTTTAGAAGTAAATGAAACTCTAGATCAGGTGATTATACACCCTACTTCGGTGCGACCGACTTAGCCATGCTGCTTGCCCGATTTCTATCATTTACCGGATGTGAGGCTAGAAGCTACGCTTTATCATCGCACCAGATTCACTTTGAATGCTACATCGTCAAATCCATCAAATCACCGATTGACGTCCTCAACCATACATTATGTGTTAGCTAAAAGAAGTTTCCTTCTCCGCTTCCATTCTTGGTACGGTTGGAGAAATCAATATACGTGATCGTCTGGAAATACTCTGTCAGACATCCATCCATACAAGTCATCCAGGAACGAGATGAACCGAAGGCACTATTCTGTAAACTGGATAGCCCTTGCATAACTCCGTCTTCAATTTCCTTTGGCATATATGATTCGCAACGCTTATGCGAATACAGAGTGGTTCTTTGGATAATAATCCAACTGGTCTCTCCATATTAACAACGTTAAAATGGTCAAAACTTCGATAGTCTATGATTTAACTATCGAAGAAAAACAGGTGTGCAAACAACGATATTATTTCCAAATGGAAATTTATATCGATCAAACATCATTGAACATTTATCTATTTATTTCATTAACTTACTTATCTCCTGTTTCCACATATTCAATATTTCTTATTTTCTATATTTGGAAAATATAATTTACTAACAATGGAAAACATTTCCATTTCTTGTTTTCTTTACTAGAAAACATTTCTGGTTTCTTATTTGGAAAACATTTCCAAAGTTTCTTCATTGGACTTAGACAGATGTTTAAACAAACCATCGCGATGCCAACTCAAACCATTTCCTTTCATTACTAAATTCACTTTACCATCCTTTACTGTCGAACCTTAAACATTCCTTAGTTAAAATGAAGTCAATCAAGTTGGGGTAATACTACCTCTCAGACCTTAACTGAACAACATTTCTAACCTTGAAATAGACAAAGTTCACCCTTCTAATTCTTTAACAAACTTCCTTACGTAACTCTCTTTCAAATCTTTTCTATTCGATAATTCTTTCCTTCGATAAGGTATATTCGATAACTCTATTTAATTTATTCTATTCACTTAACTCTTTTGATTTAACTTTAAGTCTATTCACTTAACTCCTATCGAATAACTATATTCGATAACTCTTTTAATTATATTTGAGTAAACTATATATTCGATTAACTCCTTTATTCCATTTGAATAAACTATATATTCGATTAACTCCTTTATTCTATTCGAATAAACTATATATTCGATTATCTCCTTTATTCTATTTGAATAAACTATATTTGATTAACTCCTTTTAACTCGATTAAACTATTCATTTATAAAGATTTACTTTTAGTAACGGTTCTTCACTTTACAAATGATTTCCCTTTTTTTATTCTATTTGTAAATGGTTTTACAAATATCCCCTATTCAATCTCATTTGTAAATGGTTTACAAACATTTCTCTTTCTGATTGATTTGTAAATGGTTTACAAAACTTTCTCGTTCTAATCTATTTGCTAATGGTTTTGCACTATTTCCTTCTCAATCCTATTTGTAAATGGTTTACAAATATTTCCTTGTATATCTTTATTTATTCTACCCTAGTTATTTCCTTTTTCTATTCTATTCGTTTTATCAACATTTTTTCCTTTTATAAAACTCTATTTGTTTTATAAACATTTCCCCTTTTATTTACTTTCGAAATATTTCCCTTTTATAAAATCTGTTGATTTTATAAAATCCCTTTATTTCAATATACATTGAAATAATTCATTTTACATCCCAGGGTCTTTTATGATATTTAAAATATCGAATAACAAGGATCAATACCATTCCAACACACATAATCCATAACAGATTATATAACACATCATATATCACAATATATGAAAAACAAAAAAATAAATGTTGAGAAATCCAGTTGGATTCCTCCAACCTGTTTCCCTGCATCACAGATGTTAAACAATATAGATAACATCACTTTTAGTTCCATATGATATATTCTGTTAAACAGGATCAATATAGAAATTCAACTAACTGACTAGCGGTTCAATCAAACAGCCAACACACAGTCAATAAGCCAATATTTAACAGTTCTAAAAATACAACATGAAATTATAAACTCTTCAGAGTTAGTGAGATTTACTCACATTGGCAGTTCATAGTTAAAGAATGATAAACTGTTTGTTTGATTTGAATCAAACAATTTATTTCGCCATAAATTCAAACGAGCTCCAATGGACTTCCAGTCAGTTCCATGGTGTAGCCACCATCCATACGATCCCAATGTGACTAACGGTTCGTGATTCTGATTTCATATGAATAAGTTATCGCCATTATAAGTTAATACTAATTTAAATAAAACATGGATATATATTGACGCGCTTTAACCTTTATTCTCCGGCCCAACTCTCCATTGACAAACAAAACCCGACCCGCCCTTATTCTTTTTCTCCCCCAAATGAACTGCCGTGCTCCAGTAAATCACCACACAGCCATTTCCCAACTTTGAAGCTCCACCGACTCTTCATCTCATCATCGATCTCAAAACCGACACCACCACTTCGATCCTCATCTAAATCTTGACACTCCCATACCAATTTCACTAAACTCACACCCATTTTTCACCCCTCGACGTTGAGCCTGTTGTAGTACATCGCACCACACAAAATGCGTCGAACTCCCCGACTTTTCCCTCAACAGGTGCTATTTCATCTTCTAATCACAAAACCAATATCGAATCGAGCTAAAAGCCCTTTGTACTTGGATCGAAACCCAACCCTAGCTGCTCAAGACCGTCGCTGGAAGTTTCACCACGAAGGAAACAAGCGTCGAACTCCACTTGAGTTACACCAGATGATAGAGGACCTCAATCTGAATCCATCAATGTATATCTTTTGATTTATTGATTTTATTTGGATTTGTTTGAGATATTTGAACTCATGAAATTTACTTTGCTGAGGAACGAAATGTGACGGCGGTTTTTCCATTGACCAAAGAAGTTTCTGATTAGGTTTAGGATGGTATCCTATTTATAGGAAAAATTTAATAATTTTAAATAAATCGAATTTTATATTAATTTATATTCCAACACTCTCTCGATTTGCCATTTAAAAATTCCTACAATCACATATGATACCCAAAAATCACGAAAATCGACATGCAGCTACAGTTTGACATTACGGTCCCAACGAAACTGGTTTCGTCGAATTCCGACTCCGTTTGCTTACACAGCGTAATTTTAAAGCTCTGGATGACCCATTTAAATATATAAATATATTTAAATATAATTAAATAAAATATTAATAAATTAATATTATCGTATATATTCACAACAGAATATCATACAGCTCTTCAATATTCCTCTATGAATTTCTAGCTTGATATTTCAATTTGGGTCAACCCGATATTCGATTTATATTGAAATTCCTTTTTAAAATATAAATAATTTCTTTATAAATTATAAAGGAATTCCACAGCGACTTTTCTGAAATTTGATTTGGGCATATCTCAAAATCTACACGACGAAATCCCGATTTTTCTCTTCCACTAGAAAGATATACTCCACCAGCTCCACACGTTTCTTATTTCACAGAAATCCGATTTAAAACGAATCCTGTACATTCAGTTGAAGTTCGAATCGCCAATTTACGAACTGCAGCGCCATTTCAAGCTCGTTTTTAATTATATTGTAATTCTACGTTCAAACTGTCGTTTATATAATATATTCGTTATTCTAATTCAATTCTAAACTGAATTAGATATCACAGATGATCCGGTTCACACCATATCGTCATTTCAGCCAATTCTAATTATTTCAGAATTAAATATATTATTTAATTTATTATTTTAATTAAATATCCACCATTATTTAATTCCAAGACCATTAAATTCTCTAAACCACCATTTCAATAATTACATAAATTAATTATAATACCTCTGCCAATGCGGGTTATTACATCGACTCAATGCATCCGTCACTGCGTTACCTTTACCAAGAGTATAGGCTATACTAAAATTATACACGCCAAAAACTCTAACCACCACTACTGCCGAAGATTCAAATCCTTTTGGGTGAAAATATACTTCAAGGACTTGTGATCCGTAAACAACTCAAATTGAACTCCCAACAGGTAACGTCGCCACATCTTCTGAGCAAACACGATCGCTGGTAACTCCAATTCATGAGTTAGATAATTCCTTTCGTGCGGCTTTAGCTGTCAACTCGCGTATGCCACAATCTTATCCTTTTTCATCAGCACTACTACAAGCCTAGTACTGCATGCACGGTGAATATCACCATCTCTTCATTCCCACTTGGAAATGTCAAAACAAGAGCGCTCGTCAGTCTCTCTTTCAGGATTCCAAAAGCTTGCTCACACTTTGCATCCCATGTGAACACTTGGTTTTTTTCGCCAATCCTATTAATGATGCAACCATCTTGGAGAAATTTGTGATAAAACGACGATAATATCCCGCCAACCCAAGGAAACTCTGAACATCCTTCGCATACTAGGTATACCCCAGTCCTGGATTGCTTCCACCTTAGCGGGGTAAACCCCTATTCCATTTCCATAAATAACATGGCCTAAGAACCTCACTTTGCTCTTCCAGTAGTGACACTTCGAAAACATAGCTCTCAGCAGATGCTTTTGCAAGATTTTCAAACAACTCGCAAGTGCGTCTTATGCTCTTTCTCATTCTGAGGGTAAACCAGAATTTCATCCACAAACATAAGCATGAACTTATTCAACTGATCTCTGAAAACTCTATTCATAAGATCCACAAAATACGCTGGCGCGTTAGTGAACCCAAATGGAATCACCAACCATTCGAAGAAACCAGATGGTGTCCTAAAAGTTGTCTTCAGCACACTATCCTTTGCCACCCTCAACTAGTGCAATCCCGTTGCAAAATCCATATGAGAAAACACTTTGTCCTCATGAAGTTGATCGAACAAGTCATCAATCCTCGACAATGGATACTTGTTTTTCTTGATCACCTTGTTTAGCTCACGGTAATCCACACACAATCTCAAAGATCCATTTGCCTTGGTTGCAAACACAACTGGTGCAACCCATTCGGATACACTTCTCCGAATAAATCCTTTTCCCAAAAGGTCACATACTTGCACCTCTAACTCTCGTTGTTCCTTAGGCGCCATCTGCCTAATAGGAATAACAACATGTCTAGCACCCTCGACCAAATCAATTCTAAACTCAATCTCACGATGCGGCGACAACCATTTGACCTCGTCGAAAACATCCTTAAACTCACTTGCGATCGACAGCAATGAAGAGTCTTCCCATGGAATCACAAGTGAATAAAAATTGCTCACGAAGACACCATCTTCGGGCTTACACCGAATCACAACCATTCTCCCTTCCACATTCCTGACTGTCACCCCCAGCTTCTCGCAATCCACATTTGCTTCATACCTATTAAGCCAATCCATACCTAAGATAATCCCAAACCCAATGCAGTTCAAAACAAAGCAATCACACACAAAGGAGAAACCATGAATCGACAACACTAAACCATGACAAATCATACAAAAACTAGATGAACCCCCAACTGGATTAGTCACAACAAAAGGCCTATCACAAATTTAGGGTTCCAAACCCAAACGGCAAAAAATTTCATTACAAATGAAAGAACGTGATGCTCTAGTATCAAACAACACACTAACCGAAACACCTCTAACGGAAGGAGTACCTTGAATGACGACACTCTTCCCTTTCTCCTCCGCCATAGGAGCCCTTGAAGACGATGGCACAACTTCCAAATCATACACCTTCACAGCCTGCTTTCCCTTAGCTGGTTATGGATAGTCCTTCTTGAGATACCCGGGCTTGCCACAGTTATGAAACTTCCTTTCATCTTTCGAATTCTTGCAATCCTTGGAATAATGGCCCTTCTTCCAACAGTCAAAGCAAGTCACTTCGCCCTTTTTCTTTTCATGACCATCTTCTCCTTTCTGTTGTTGCTTCTTCCTCTTTTTGTTATTACCACCCCGCTTCAGTTTCGGTTCTTCTTTAACTGCAATAGCAGTCTCTTCCTTGGGAAACAGACTCTCATGCCTTGAAACTTTCTCAACGATATTCTCATTGTCATCCAGATGATCAACAAGATGATTCATAAGATATTTGTCCAATCCCATGACAAACTTCTCGTTCTTCAGATAAGGAGTCTCAAAATACGAACGAGCATACTTTGACAAGGCTTCAAAATCAGAAATATACTCTAGCACTGGTCGTCCGTTCTGCTTAAGCTCAACAAACCTCTTAAACGGAATAGACTTCTGAACGGTAGAGATAAACTTCGTCTCAAACTTGACTTGGAATTGCTCCCATGAAATCTCATCTTCTGGAATCTCTACGGCGACAAAGTTCCACCAATCCATTGCTTTGCCCTTATCTCCCTCAATGCAAGCTTCCTCTTAGTCGTATCGTCAATTCCCAAGTCTCCAAAGATCTGAATGCAAGTATCAAGCCACCCTTGAATCTCTTCAACGGTTTCGTCACTTTAAACTAGTTCCCTTCTAGAGTAATGAACTCTTTGCATAGCTTTGCGAAGTCCACGGCTCTAGGAACCTGCACTTGAACTCCTACATATACCGTGGTTGTCTCCTGAGCGGGTACCCTCCTCATAATCGCTTCCATCATGGCCTCGAACATAGCTGGGTAGTCTGGTATGCCGCCATTACCCCCTACAGGAACAGTCTCCTCCCTAGCAGCGTGTCTCTACGTTCAAAGACTCATTCTAAATCTGAAAAATGGAATGATTAGTCTACACATGAGAAAAACTGCAAATGAAGTTAAAAAGATATTACACTATACAATAATATATAGTATACATCCATCATAGATCTACAAATACATCTCTCATACGTAATTATGTCTTTGAACTTTGCCTCAAATCGATAACCAGAGCTCTGATACCAAATGTGATGACAACCCACAACTCCTGCACTTAACAAGGGATATAATGCGCTGTAAGATGTGCCAGGCAGCTACGGACGATCATCAAGGTACTATAACACAAGCGGGACCTGTCATATAACTCACATCGGAAGGATAAAATATAATAGAACATATGCAACAGGTAATAATAGTGAAGCAGAATTGAGCAGAATCTTAAACTTTTTCATATCACCATGAAATATCCATACAACCTTGAATTACATTATAAGAGTCTGTACAATAAGGCTCATTACAAGCACGCAGAGAAAAAAAATCAAACAACGGAAACAACAAATACTAGATAGTAGAAAATAATACGCCAGCCCCCTGCTCGTCATCATTCACCAACATCGCCCTCATCAAGATCTATCACCTGTCACCTTCCTACTCAGTCTACCCATCCACAACCGAATGAACAACCCAAGGCAATAAGAGGAAACATAAAACCTTGAATCAGACAACAGTCTTAATGAGCGACAAAACATCTATCAAACATCATCAACAAAGTATATGAGAACGGGCAGATTAATCAACTAATCTACCATCACCAACAGAGAAGAACCCAAACTCATCTTCCCCACATTCGGTAGTGATAGCCTTTACAAACAACCAAGAAGAAATAACTTTACATTCATGGAAAGCAGTTATCAATCGTAGACCATCCTAATCGATTTCGACATCTCCCCAGCACAATCCCCGAAGGCCTAAACCAACATCAGACAAGCACCCATTGACGTCGAATGATCTACACAAGACGATACAAGCATCATTGACTCTGGCTATCACTGAAATCTTGCTTTGAAACCATCGTTAATCGTATGACCGGCTCAACAACTTTCGTCCAACAAGGATTAATGGTAAACCCCAGTTCTAGCAGAACTTCATACGCCATCGTGACCAGTATCTAGGCCTGTCGTGCGGCCCAGGGTACTCGACCAGCGACTTTTAATCTTTTGAGCATCCCCATTATAACGTAGGTTTGAGTCTGCTATAACCTACAACAACGTTTATCCCTCGGCCTTTAGTATCTCTAGACATCCAACCTGATGACTATTCATAAGCTCAAGCCACTTCTCGAGAAACCACTATTCACGAACTCACTACCTTGAGTCGTCTTCGAATTCATTGCATTATGATGATCAACGAACACACCGCAACACTTTGAACATTCCTACTTGAATTCACTTCGAAGTCACATTCATTCCCGAACCAAAATAGCAACACTTGGTCCAACATTCAATGGGTCGTCTTCCTTCAACCAACGACCCGACCCATTGGGTCTCCCCACCAGTTCAACCACCCATCGTCCTTCAGTGTTGGCCGACCCGACTACCTACAGCCCTCACCATTCTAGCAGACCGACCCATCTACTTGTGAGCCAAGCACACACGATCCGCCTTTGCCATACTCACTCATGCAACCCGTCTTTACCAAGCAGAACGACCCATGTCCTGACCCATCGGGAACGCAACATCCCAATATACATGAGCGACCCAACACATATGAACCACCTAAAGCCAAACAACCTTACTCAATCAGGTCGTCCGACTTCCCCAATGACTCGCCTTACTATGTATGTCCAATGACCCGAAGCTTTTTAAGCCCCAACGATCTGACCTTCCCAATGCCAAAAACCCTACCATTTCTTGAGCAACAAGCCAGACGTTCTGAGCCTGCCACGTCATCAACGACCCATCCAAAAACGACCTGACTCCAGATCTGACCAATCTACCTCCAGTCTTGACCAAATCATCACAAAACGACAACATCGATGCAAAAAACTCATCCAAAGCATCAAATTCAACCATCAACATTTTATGAAATCATCAAAAACACTTAAACAAAGATTATTCATCATATAACCATATGAAACTCACCAAATAATGATAAATCATTGAATAAACAAAATAGTGGATCTAACTTGAATAAACATGTGAATTAAGATAAGAATTACCGATTTAAGTTGCTCGATTAGATCCTATGGTGATTCAAATGAAAATATACTTACCATGATGAAGACCTTAGTGAAAACACTTAAAATGATGAAAATAAGGTCAAACAACCCGTGTACTTGATTTAGTCCATGTGAGAGATGCTTATCACTCACTAATTCTTCAAAATAACTTGAAATCACTAAATTCCTAATCCAGATAGCGAATACTGAGCTCAAACCTCTCAATTTGATGTGATCTTCCTTCACTTGATGTAGATCTAGCTTTGCTTGATGTAGTTCTTCAATCTTCTTTCTTAGAACTAGATTTTAATGAAGGAAAGGTGTATTTAATTTAGAAAGGAGGATCACATGCTCAACCAAATGAGAGAATGAAGAAAAGTAACCCTCTCTCCATGCCTCTAACCTGCCTACTAATGGGCTACACCAAAACAACCCATTAATGACTAGCCAAACCTGTATAGAAATTGTGCAGCACTAAAACAACGATTCCTCCCAAACCGCTGAACCAAATCTTTAATGTGACCACTATATGGAATTGGGAACACCATTTACTTTCCAATGAAATCGATCTCAGCTCTTGATTCAATCCCAGTAAAAAGTTATGCCCTGTATAAAACTGGTAGGGGAAAATTGGTCACAAATAAAATTGGTAAAAATTATGGACATATCTCACATCCCCATAAACAACATATCAAAATATGAGAATGATCCGACCCTCAGGGAATTAAATAAAAATATATTATGATCCTCCAATACGTAAAATGAGGGTTGTTACATTAAGGGTCCTTATATATAGGGGCAATTGGAATAAAATATTATTTATGAAACTTAGACGTGAAGTAACATGCAAAAACACCCATATACGACCTTAGATTGGGATAAAAACTGAAATCCAAGCATAAAACAATATTCCAAACACGATGGAACATGTTTCGTCGAATTCTGAGATCTTTTGTAAAAATTACTTTATAATTCACAACGTGAATCGACACGCATTTAAATTGTGCACGATCGCAAAATAAATCCAATTAACATAAAATTTAAAATCCTATAATAATTAATCACTACAAAATTAATAAAGTGAAAATTAGGGAGGTATCCCTATTATACTTTCATATTGTAAAGCCGGTCCCCTATCAAAGTTTCATTGTAAATAAGGACCCTATTTTCTAGAAACAAAGAAAATTATTGCTGATGTGTTAGCAAATTTTATAAGTAATTGCTGATATGTCAGAAACTTTTGTTGGTAAATTCGGTCCCTATTTTCTGGAAACAAAGGAAAAATTATCTTTGAAATGTCAACAACTATTACAAATAATTGCTAATATGTTAGCAACTTTTATACATTGTACAGAGAAGTGAAAAATTATAGCTGAAATGTCAACAACTTTTGTAAATAAGTGCTGATATGTCAGCAATTTTTATATCATGTACAGAAAAGTTGCTGATATGTCAGCAAATTTTATGAAATGTTGCTCATATGTCGGCATTAGTCGAGGATACGAAAAAGGGACGTAATTTACACTGAAATTTAGTGGATGATTTTTTGCGTATTTTAAACCATAATAAGGACCTGTGCCAAAAGTACCCTTTAATAAAATTAGTTTAGTTGAAATCTGATTTCGTTAGAAAATTGGTTATTTCGTAGTTTCATATTAAATCGATAAAACAATTAAATAAGAATCTAAGCGTTTACTATTCGCACGATCAAACAGTAAGTCCGATCATTACAAAAATCTAAATCCTATAATAAGTTACTTATATGAATCCTACGAAACTCGTTTCATCGAAAACCGAGGCTGTTTGCAAAATGGCTATACTAAAGGTTTGTAATAATATCAATAAAATATAAATAAATTCCAAAATAATCGAATTAAATAATAATAAATTATTATTATCGTAAATATTCAAATAGAAAATCATAAAGCTTCAAATAAACCAATATGGATTTAAACTCAACATTACAAATTTTGAGTTAAACGATATCCAAATTATATAAAAACCCTTTTTAAATTTATTTATTCTAATGCAAAAAATGGCACTAACACCTAAAGGTGTTTATCAAGACTTCACAATTGATCAAACACAAAGTAAAAGCAAATAAATGCGGGGAAAAAGTAAAGTGGAGGCGATTTAGAACAGTTTGGTCTCAATTTCGACCTACATCCACTATGAGAGGAGATTTCATTAGCTTTCCAACAATTTCAAGGTACACAATTGTCATTGCATTGTACATTTTCTCTTTTATAATCAAAATATCTCTTTCTTCTCTAACTTCTCTAAATTCTTTGATCTTCAATCCCTCAATTCGCTTGATTCCACTGTTATAATGATGAGATCTCTTCGTTTGTGATGATTGTTGGAATATATCTTCAACAATTAAGCACTTAGACAACTCTCAATGATTTCATGGTGGTTGAGATGTTGGATTCAAGCTTGGAAGAACTTTAATGGAGTTGGAATTGATCTTAAGTCATTGAGAAATGAATTGGGCAGCACTTCATTATCAGAAAATTTGGTCCCTTGAATGTAGAAAGTGACGGGACATTTATAGGAGAGGTTGGAGTGGAGTGGCGAAGTTGTAATTTAGTGTGTGGAGTGATGGACTGGCCTATAATATTACAACAATGCCACTGTGTGACCAACCCATATAATCTGAACTAGAACGACCCATCTTGAAGCTCATTAATGGTCCATGCTTGTTTCTCAACAAATAGTGAACGGTCCACAGAAATTACATGTGTGCCACCTCCTATTATTTGTAACCGATCCACATATACAAGAAGGAAAATATGCCCGCTCCTCATTATTACGTGATTGCCACTGTACTCTAATTCAAAGCTGATCCATGCTGTATGTGCTGAAGTTGACCCATGATATTTACAGATCTGCCACCAAGCCTTGTTTAACAGTGGCCGACTCATGCACTTTATTATATACTGATCCATCCCTCTTAAGTCGGAATGATCCATAAATGCCAACACGAAGCTAGCATCATCTATGCTTGTTGCAAACTGACGATCTGAGGAACCTTGTACGATCTGAATACATGGCGGCGGTCCCAACACTACGCAGCGACCTGAACTTAGCACAACTTGAGCTTGGCATCGATCTGAATGATCTATGTGTTGTTCTACTATACGCTCAACTCATATTAACACAAAGAACAATCCAGGCACGTTATATTATACTACATCGGCTTTGTATTGTATTTGCACCACACGATCCATGTTGTACACTAATTTGCATGGTCCACCTCTTTGTATTAGCACATAAGACTTGTGATCCATATTACATAGTGACCTGTCTAGTGACAGATGAACGACTCGAATGTGTTGCAACTGATGTACCCTATTACAATGCAATTGGTGAACTATTTTATGAACTGTGTTTACAACGGGGTTAAAACTTTCCCCACGGAGCTTGTATTTTTTCTCGTGAAAAATGTAGGCTTCGATATGAATATTCATAACTCGTGCAACTTCACATTGATGGATAGTTGCGAACAACCTTGTATTGACCCGAAACGAATATATTCTTTTCCTTAATGGGCTTGACATGGCCCGATTAATGGATCGAAAGGCTTGCTTCTTGGCTGACCCCCTATATTTCCTTTCTTGGATTCATTTCTTCACTTTATCATTTTTTGGTGGAAAACATTTTAATGGTAGTCAAGCTTCATTGAAAAAAAAACCTCGTAAATCAAAATTTCACAGTAGATTCTCTGATCAAGGTTATCGCCGCCATTTCCTATTGCCAAATATTCATGTCAGGGACTCATTGACTTTCAAAGAACTTCGGATCTGATTTTGCTTCCAACCGCCCTCATCGACAAGTTCATCACCATTGTTTGTAGCTATCGGAACTCCTCCAGTTGTCCAAGAGCATCGATTCGCCTCTAGATCTAATCAATTTCGGCCAAGATAGAAACGCATTATCAATTGGCATAACAACTTTGAATTAGGGATCTAATTTGTCAAATCCCCCTATCCTTGATTTCACTAAAGCGTTGAAACTACTTAATCACTAGAAATCAGCTAATCTTTCTAACAGTAGGCAGTTGTTATTTTTTAGATTTTGTATTATTCCAATTTCTAAGGTTTATGGTTGAATATGATTTCATTTGTGAATGATTTTGATGAGTGCGTTGGTAATACTTAGTCTTAACAGTTGTTTGACACCGAGTTTTTTTGGTGTTTGAATCAGATCATCTTTGGCAACTGAGTTTTTAGTGATTGTAGGTCTTATTTTTGTAATCAATCTTGTGTCAAAACTATTTTTAAACTTTTTATTTTCTTCAATATGGCTGAGCGTTTAATTGAATCTGCATTTTTATGGTGTGTTCAGAATTCCTTGTGATATCCATGACTTTTCCTACTGAAATAACTTGATGTTTGTTGGATTCACAAGGAATTTCTGCATTGCTTTTGCTAGAACTGTGTAGAAATCGCCATCACTATTTGTTATTGCATTTGTGAAGAGCTTTCTTTGCTCTTCGGTGGTGTCTTTTTTTTGCTCAGCGATCTACAACCGTTGGTGTTGATGTTGGACTGCATCCCAATGTTGCGTGATTGATTCGTAGCTTTGATTTGAATCCGAAGTCTGATATTGTGTGATTGATCCACGATATCAGTTTGAACCATGGTTGATGCTGCACTATGTTGGGCTGATCATCGTGTGATATTGGTGAAGAAATGAAGTGATCGATCTTCGATGTTTGTCATTGATATCGGCTTCGTCGATGCTTTGAGGAGTTAGAGACTGGATTGTTGTTGTTGATCTTCGACGTCAGTCGCAAGTTTGTACTGCTGTAGTGGATAACTCGATCCTTCATTATTATCTATGGAGTGCTTACGATCCAAGGATGGACCGCTTTCGATCCATGGACCACATTTGATTCGTGGATGGACCATCTTATCCATGGATTGGGTGCGATCCATTAATGGATCGTTCACAATCCGTAGATCGTGGGCGGTCCATGCATGGATCGTGCGCGATCCATGGGTCGTCTGCAATCTATATATGGATCGTTTGGAGTCCATGCATAAGTAAATAACGATCCGTGGCGGTATTGAAGAATATCCATCTAGTGAAGAGCGAGTCTTTAACCACTTTGATGCATTTAAAACTTTGGCGATCGATGTAACATCAGCTTCGAGCAATCAAGCCTTGAACACTTAAAAGTTTCGACTCGAGACGCTAGGCGAACTTCTTTCTTTTCTAAACACACGTGATCAAAAAACACTTGCATAAAACTTGAGCTTAATATTTTTCCATCGACCGCCCGTATCGACAACACGATTAGTTAAAGCATTAAACTACAACTGCATTCATGCACTGCATATCACACCTAGGAATCACACACTTGTGATGTATTTGTAAACCAGATTGTTTATGTAGAATGGAGACACCCAGAAAATCGAGTCGTCATAAGGATAAAGAGACAACAACTTCTAGTCAAATAGGAGTTTCTCCACAAGCTTCTGAGGCTGCCACAGTTATATAACCTAGGCCAGTGGAAGACCAACCTTTACCCAGTCGACCTTTAAGCAGCCCGCTTCGGGAAAGATGCTCTACAACTATGATTCCACATGTTTATAAACAAATGTGTAAGCAGTTTGGCATCTTCGAGGATGATGCTATTCTATCAGGAAAATACAATAACATTGACCAACCACCTCCTGGGTTTGTAACTGTCAACCGTCAGATGCTATTGAGCGGGGTTGTTCCTCCTTTAAATGATTTTTTATAGATGGTTTTCGGTCGCTTAGCCATTGCTCCTTTTCAATTACACCCTAATAGGTATGTTACTTTGTTGGGGCTATATATACTGTTCGTGAGGACAAGGCAATGCACGCCTACCTTTGAAGACATCTGCTATCTATGCATTTTCAAGACAAGAAAGGATCACCACTCTATTTTCTTTATTGAAGCTACTCGGAACCACAAAGTTGTATTTTGGCCTGCCAGAGAGTGTTTCTAGGTTTTTAAGGCAATTCTTGTATGTTCGGTGTCCTGAAGATTTTCACAGCGCTTGGATGGAAGGAGGTGAGAACATTTACTCTAAATTCTACACCCAGTCTGTTTTGAGTTTCGTCTATTAAACCTCCCTTTTTCTCTTTACAGAAGTCCCACTACTTGTTAAAGATTCTGAAGCTCGCAGTTCTATACTTGAGTCTTTAAAGGTTGTGGATAAGAAGGAGAGAACTGGAAAGTTTCTTACAACAGAAGAGTTCCTTCGCAAATTTTCTTTGCTTGCACC
Source organism: Allium sativum (assembly GCA_030737875.1). Lineage (NCBI taxonomy): Eukaryota > Viridiplantae > Streptophyta > Magnoliopsida > Asparagales > Amaryllidaceae > Allium > Allium sativum. The sequence goes on from CM060916.1 coordinate 972,856,953, forward strand.
TTCCAGATCTTTTGCTTTTGGTCGACCTTCTGCTTCACCTTCAACAATTGAAACTCTAATGCTCCAAATGCTAAAGATTATACAGCTGACAAGACTTCTACGGAAGAAATTACTTTAAAGAAGTGCTCAGATGCTGCTACTAGAGCTGTGACATCCAGCCAGCCTGAACTGCCTTTACCTGAGGAAGGGGAGACTGAGCATCATGAGAGTAAGGGTTCAGCTGACATTGGTGGGAAACCGACAAAGGAGAGAATGCAATTGGAGGCAGTGTTGATATTGAAATGACTGAAATTGTTCCCAAACTTCCCGTTACTAAAGCAGATGTCATTTCCGATACATTTGCAAATTTAGGTGACCTCAATGTGACTTTGAGTGAAGAGTTCACAAGAGACATACACATCTCACAACTTGTATTGCCTCCTAAAACTTTTTCCCCGATGATCACGCAAACGTCTTCTCAGCCTGTCCAAACTCCATGAACTCCACCATTAAGATTGTCACAGAAATTGGAGCGTCTCTATCTCCAATAACAACGAGTGGTTTGTTATGCTAGATTCCACGCCACACACACTTAGGATTTCCGCCTTGCTCATGCGTTTGTTTTTCTTCCCTAGCACTTGTTGTTTCTAGAAACTGAACTTCTTGCTTTACATTTTTTTCAGGCCCAACCATGCACCGCTCTTGCATAGACGACCTCAACCGTTATTCGAGCTCTTACGGCTCACGGCGTAACCTTGGTCATTATCGCCAAGAGACCGAAGCTTAGAAGAGGGCAAGGAGGGAACAAGAAGCCAGAGATTATGATTACCCAGACCGGAACAAGAAACCTTGAGAGGATCCACATCGGCGGGATAAGCACAACTATGAGAAGAATGATCGCGAGAAGCAACATGATTATGATAAGCATGACCGTGAGAAGCACGGTATAATTGACCACAAAGGGAAGAGGCTTAGTGAGATAAAGACAGATATCACAGGCGAGAAAGTAAGCATCTCAAAGGTGATGAAGGCACTACGGCTAAAGACAAGCGTTCTAAAACTGATATGCGTGCTATCACCGAAGATAAGCGCTCCAAAGCTGGCAAAGATACTGCTATTGTCTCTGCTACTTCTACACATACCCTATCTCTCGAACCCCCAGATGTTACCCCATCTCCTGCCGACATTCTGATAATCACTAAGAGACCCCATATCATGCCGAATCTGGTCCAAAGGAGCTTTCTCGGAGATTCGGTGATAAGTGGTGCTTAAGAGGAATTCGTTTTAATGTAGATGCTCATCCCACGGACAAGGATAGTATACTTAAGGAGATAAACATTGTGACGACCGCCCACAACCCCTGCACTAAACAAGAGGAATAATGTGTAGAAAGGTGTGTCACGCAGTTGTGGATGATCATCATAGGTAAATAACAACATCAGAACCTGTCATAGAACTCACAGCGCAAGGATAAAATATAATAGAACATATACTAGAGGTAGAAATAGTGGAGCATCATATAACAAACTTTTGAAAAACTTTCACAACATCCTTGAAGGTTATCCATACATCATAGGAATATCAAAGTCTGTACATTAAGCCTCACTACAACACTCAGAGAGCAACTCAAACAGAGAAAATAGAAACACTAGATAGTAAGTAAGATAATACGCCAGCCTCCTGCTCGCCTCCGAATTGCAACATCATCTTCACTAAGTTATCACCTGCCACCTAGTCTGCCCATCCACAACTGGATGAACAACCCAAGGTAATAAGAGGGAAACATAAAACCTTGAGTCGGACAGCAGTCATAGTGAGCAACAAAACAACTATCTTACATCAACAATAAAGTATGTGAGAAGGGATAGATAAACATACTAATCTACCCACAACACCAGAGAAGAACTCAACTCTATCTTCCCCACGTCGGACAGTGATTGCCTTTATAACAACATTTCATCCACATATCCATCGAAACCAGAACATCCATTCAATCATGGCAAAGCACTCATGAAATCCAAATTATATACCTTATGTAAACCATCATAATCGAACTTAACATTCCTCAAGCACAAGCCCAAGAGGCCTAAACCAATATTAGACAAATACCCGAGGAACATCTCCTTCGACATTGGACAATCTACATGAGATGGTTCAAACAAAGCAACTAATCAACTATGACAGACTCTGGCTGTCACCGCCAATCCTGCTCCAAAACCATCGTTAATCGTATGACGACCAACCTTGTCATATGTCAAGAACTAGTGACAACCCCAGTTCTAGCATAAACTCCATATGCCTTTCAATGATACATATGTTTGTCCAACCTTGACAACCAGGCCTTTCAATGATACCCAGCGTACTCGACCTACAATCGGTCTTTTAGTCGTCTCTATTGTACCCCTGCTTCGAGCCTGCTAGAACTTACGATAACGATAATCTCTCAGTCTTCATATCCCTAGTCATCCAACACAATGACTTTTCTTAACTCAAGCAACCTTCTCGAGCTACCATTATCCACCAACTCACAACCTTTGAGTTGTCACCTCATTCGGTGTTCAACACCGTCCAACGAACACCTTTCAACACTTCAAACCTTCCTACTTGAATTTCCATCGAAGTCACACCATCACCGAGCCAAATTACATCACTGCGCTGTGGCTAGGGTTCGGGGGGTTGCCTTCTAGAAAAAAATCAAGCTCTTTTCTTCAAATATGGGGATTACCCGAAAAATATTTTTTCCAGAAAATGACCCTGTGCGATCGACCGGAGGTGACCATCCCTCATGCTCGACCAGAAGTAACCGACCCTCCTTGCACAACCCGATTGTGTGCTCGACCGACCCTAGCTAGCTTCAACCAGAACTACTGCTCGACCCTGGCATCCCTGACCCTGACACGCTCAACCCTGACTAAGTCCTGCTCGAGCCTAGGCTCGCTCAACTCCAAACCCGCTCGACCCGACCAAAACTTGTCGGACCCCGTGTATTTATGCTCGATCGACTCAATTCCTCTTTCTCACTGACCCCTGTGACTTACTCCCCAAGTCATGCTCGACCTTGGCCTGCACAACCCCAATCCAAGTCCAGTTTCATCCAAAACTCCGCCAATCGAGATAATCGACGAAATATACTCATCTAATTCATTCAACACAACCATAAACACATTATGAAATCACTAACAACATGAATATGATGATTTCCATCAATATCATACAATTTTCACCATAAGCAATATACTAAAATATGAGAATGATCCAACCCTCAAGGAATAAAATAAAAATATTTTATGATCCTCCGATACGTAAAATGCGGGCTATTACATTCTTCCCCTTAAGAATTTCACCCTCGAAATTCCAAGCAAACACAAGCAACCACAATAATTCTATACGCCTATCATCCATCAGAAGCCAATTCTATCATCCAACTAGCAACCATCAAGCTATGCATCCATAGTGTAATAACCCAGATTTTTATCGATTAATTTAAATATTTAATATTGTTTTAAATATTGATATAAATGATTTTTTATATTAAGTTATCGATTTAAAATTCAATTTCGATTTAATATCGAACATATTAAATTATCTTAATACGAAATATAATTGAAATCGAAGTTAAGAACTGAATCTAAACAATTCAGATGATCAGTATTAATTATATTGACTACGATGATAATAATAATTTATTATTGAGGAGTTTATTATTTCGGAATTTAAATTATATTATCTCAATTTAATGTGGTTATTTTATATATATGTACAAACTAAATTTCAGAATATATACTATTAAGTTTAGAATATCGGTATAATATTGAAAATTTGGTCGTTACGTTAAAATAACAGTTATTGAGTTCAAGTTGTGAACCCCGATATATTTTTAGTGGATAAGCTTAAAATCAAATCGATATCCTTTTAATAAAATAAAATTCACTTTACCTAAAATCGCATTAAAAATATTGTACCTTAACCCATACCTTACTCAAACCATTCCTTAATGCCTAAGTTTCATCACCTGTATAATCGTGTCCTTCCTCTTTACTTTCTCGTCTGATTTACTTCTCAAAACAATTTAAATCCATCGCATTTAGCTTTTTTTCATTTTTACAAACCCACCGACAAACAGTTTTAAAGCCACTAATCCATTTCATTTTCCAATCACTCAAAATCGAAGACCTCCTCTGATTAAAAAGAAGAAGAAGAAGAAGATAATAGAAAGGGGAAATTGTGATCAGTAGTCACTACATCCCTGAAGTCGATAGCGCTGGAGGCGTGCGCGCAAGTTAGGAAGGGGTATCGTGGGTTTGCTCGATATTGAAGGAGGGTTCCTAACGCTATTGAGGGATATGATGGGGTTAAGCAGAATTTGCAGTAGGAGTACACGATTTTCACTGGTGGTTCGCGATTTGTACTGTGCTCGAGTGGGTTGAGGATGCGTTCAACATTAGGAGAGCAGAGCTGAAACTGGTATGGTTCTGGTGGCAACTGGATGGAACAATGTGATGACCGATAGATAGATTAGGGAGGTAGAAATTGGCAAATGAGGAGGGTCATTTGAAGAGGTTGAACGATGATAACTGGGAAGGTCTGGGAGTTTGACAGTAGAGCAATGAGAGCTCGGTTTTGTAGTTTTGGGATAAGGGATGCACTGAATGATCGACATATGAGGAGTTGGTCTGATCACTGAAGTTGATAAGTTGTGGCATTATAAGATTGACTGTAACTAGGTGTGGATGTGGGAAAGTGGAGCTCAGGGGATGGAAAGGGATTTTCAGGACATTGAGCTGATAACTTGAAGCATTTGCGGTGGGTACGAGTTCTAGTTTCTTTTTGGAATGGAGATAATGTGTATTTCTCGAAGAAGAAAGATTTTTGAGACAATAAGATATACATTTTAATTAAATTTAAACATATATACATAGATTAGTTTAATTTTATTTGTTAAGTTAAATTTAATTTAGTAACCATTAAAAGAAGGAAAAAATAGGAAAGTTATTTATTCATTTAAATAGTTAACTTGAATAAATAAATGATTAATCAGTAAATTTAAATAAAATTGTCGTAGGTGCGAATTCATTTGAGAAGATTCGTAGCCGATGATTTGGAAATAAACAGGATATTCGAAAATTGCAATTTCTGTGAGTAAATTTGACTCAAAATTTACTATTTAAAGTTTAGTTTAAATAGTTAAAAATATTTGTTGATTGTTTGGATTCGTTTAAATAATTTTGTGGCTATTCTATATATTTATTAGTTAAATAGTATTGGTGTTTATGGCTATTATTATATATATATTGGTGGTTGCATATTTCCCGCAGTACCATTAGCGGATGCCCGCAGTATCATTAGCGGATGACCCTATGCGCCCCACAATATGATAATGTATAGCCTTCTATATGGCGATATACTGCCTCGAAGCAGGATGGGTATTATTTATGTTGTCTAACGTCCGTGGATGTAGGAAAACAGGTTGGAGGGATCCAGCTGGATTCCTCAAAATTTATTTTTGTTTGTTTTCATATATATTATCATATATGATGCGTCTGAAAACCTGTGATAAATAATTGAGTGTTTTGGATGTTTAAATATCATTGGGCATGAATGTTGATTTATTAAAATACAGTGAAAAGGGATTCTGAGATTTAAAAAGAGGAAATCTATTTTTAAAAAAATAGAATTTGAATTTTGAATGGGCTATAGACATATTAACTTGTTTTAAATATGTAAAACAAGTATTGAAATTATAAACAATGTTTATAAATTAGATAATGTAAGGAATTGAAGTGAATTTATCAACGGTGTATATAAATATAAATGGAATGATTTTCACTGGATAATGCAGGGAATTTAATTGAATTTATAAATGGTGTTTATAAATGAAATGAGAAAAATTATCATTTGGATAATTTAAATATTTAAATTCAAAAAATGAATTTAAAATGAGAATTTGGATTCATGTTAAAAAAGAGGAACGATAAATCTATTCTGATATTCATAATATAAATTAAATTGAAATAAATCCATACGGATTTGTGATTGGAATTCGAATATGTCAAGTTTATGAAAATAAATTATTTTCAAAAAGAAAATATTAAATTATATTAGATAGGAATTGATTTTAAATTTGAAAATAGATTCCATATTATATATATAAGTTATAATAAATATAATATTCCAAATATAGGAATTGGGCTTTAAATAGATTTCGGGATGGAAACCTTTTTAAATTATGAAACAAGGGAGTTAAATTTATAAACGACGTTTATAAATTAAGTATGATAATTATCATGGGATAAATTGGAATTTTAAATTCAAGTATGAATTTAAAAATGAATTGGAAATCGTTTCGGAAAGGGGATAATGAATGTTATTCCGATATTCGGAATATAAATAGAATTTAGATAAATCCAAGAGACTAAAAATAAAATTCCATTATATTGAATTTTATAGACTAATTTATTTACAAAGTAATTGGTATTTAATCTAGAAGTTGAGGTTGAAAATGAATTGATAATAGAATAATCGACAATTTAGTACAATTGGAAATACTAAGTTGGATTTGGAAAAACTAATATATTTATATTAAAATATATTAGAATGATGTAGAAATTTATAAAATAAACAAATCTTAAACGTTTGTATTTAAATTTAACTAAAACGAACTTGTCACGGCACGGCAGTTCATAAATTGGCATTTTGAACTTCAATTGAGTATACATAACTCAATATAAGTCGAAATTCTTTGAAACAAGAATCGCCAGGAATGATTTGATAATAGTTTTCTAATGGAAGAGAAAATTTTGGATTTCGTCCTACAGATTTTGAGTTATGTCAAAATCAATTTTTCAGAAAAACAACACCATAACCATTATAAAACATAACGATTTTAGTTAATAAAAGAATCAGCAACAACGAAGATTTCTAATTTCTCGTGGCGGACTAGGGATCCGTTCGTTTTCTTCTCCATTGTATGTTTCTCTTCCCGTCCTATCCTTATCCTTTCTCCTAACCATCGCCCACTGCCTTTCTTTCTACCTCTTCTCTCCCTAGCTTTCTACCCTGTGGATTAGCAGCTTAGCTCCAGATCTAGATTTTTCCTGCGCTTCCTTCCGATATCTACCATGTCGATCGCTCTGCCTCCCATCTACCCTTCCACCTTTTGGTAGCCCAGCTCCTCATCCCTCTTTATCTCTCTTTCCCATAGATTAGCATCCCTAATTTCAGCTTTGACCGTCTAGCTTTGTCCCTCAGCCTCCCAGTTTAATCTCTGCTAGGGTACATACTTGATGTCCATGGTGCGGATCTGGTAAGCTTTTGGGTATTTACTGGTTTATGGTTCCTTGTTGTGTCCTAACTAGGTTGCTTCTAGTCTTTGGATCTTGGATGTGGTTGCGACATTATTGGGTGTGCCACCTTGTGGTCTTTTGGGTGTTTGTGTGTGGTACTTTGTTCTGGCTTTGTTCGGTGTCATTTTCTTGTGTATTTCTTAGATCTGGGCTATTGTGGGATCCTTACTGGTTGACACCCGATCTGAGTTTACTTCTACGACCTACAACTTCAATATTCTGCTTTTCGTTTGTTGCCTGCTGTATGTTCTTGTTTGTGTTTCTCCAGCTTGGATATTATATCTTCTTGTGTTCTTGGCTCGGTTTCTTATTGTTGTTGTTGTGAAGCTGCTTATCCTTCCTTGCTGTCTGCTGAGCCTATCAATCTTTTGCACCCTGCATACTACTTACACCTATCATCACTTCATTATCTGCTGTTTTCACTTCTTTGCTCTGCGGTTGTTCCTTGTGCATTGCAGTTTTTTGTTGGAAGGTTTATGTGATCCGGTTTCGTCTGTAACCAGTGTTGCCTTGAGTATATGCTCTCTTCTTTACCCTGCTTTGTTTATAGCTCTGTCTTCTTGCTGGATCTGTTGGTTTTCCTGCATTTATCTCCTTGGCTTAAAGAACAACTTGATCTGTACCGTTGCCCTACTACTTGTTGTGCTGGCAATATTGAAGACTTATAGTTTATCCCTGTGTGGTAATGTAATGTATATCTTTGTAAATTATTTGCAACTGATCACACCCTACATGTTGTTTGATTATAGTTTACATTGTATTAACATCAGTATGTCTATAGCAGATAAGCATTTAGCATATCTCCTGTTATATTTTGTACTCGTTATTTGCTAGGGCTGTCAATGGGTCGTGTCGGGTCGGGTTCGGGTCGGGTCAAGTCGGGTTCGGATTGATTTATAAACGGTTCGGGTCAAACCGTTTATTAAACTGATCATATTTTTCAAACCCTAACCCGACCCATTTATAAACGGGTTGACCCGACCCGACCCGCGTAACCCGTTTAACTAAATGGGTCGTGTCAGGTCGTGTTGGGTCGAGTTTACCTTTTTGACCCATTGATAGATATTGCCTACTAATATAAGCAACAAAAGAGCTAAATCACCAACATACACACTGTTATATAATCTCCAACATGCAACAAGTTGCAAAGTCACCAACAGACAACACATATAAAGCATGAAATCCCCATATTCAAAAATCATTTTCTACACATAAGCATATATTCCCATACTGCATCAATTAAAGACTACCGGTATGGAAGAGATACAGTTGTTATAAGTAAAATATAACTAACAACATATAAGAATAAATTGGTAAAATATAACAGCTTACATATATGAGCATACTGATTATTGCATATATAAAAGACTAACACTAGTAGTATACATAAAAGACTAATAGTATGGAAGAGATACAATATATAATCGGGTTTGGCGGGTCAAAATCGGGTTAGCGGGTCAACCCTAAACCCACCCGTTTATAAACGGGTCAAATTCGGGTTGACCCGAAAATGACCCGCTAACTAAACGGGTCGGGTTAACCTGCTAATTTCCGTGCGGGTTTCGGGTCGGGTCACGGGTCGGGTAGGAAATTGACAGCCCTATTATTTGCTATAATGTTAAAGTGGTACGGTCCACTATAAAATCCGGCTGGCTTTGCCAAAAAACCATAAAGGTTTGTCTAAATAAATAAAAGATTTTAAGTAAATAAAAATCCGAATTTCCATTAGAAAAATCCAGACTTAGAATATAAAATAAATATGAACTCAAGTGGAGTAGGTGGACTGATTTTTTAAACAAAAACAGATTTTTAATTATTGAGTAGAATTAACTAATTTGAAGAATAATTAGTTAATCGTGTTTTGAATCAAAATTTAGGTGTTGGATAAGTGAATGGGGTTTATGAATTTATATTCGAAATTGAATATGAAACTCAAGTTGAAATGGAATTAGATTGGGTTTTAAGTAAATTAAAAATATATCCGAACGTGTTATGTTCAAATAAAAAAGTGAAATGGGGCAAAGAGAAAATTAAAGAATAAATTAACGAATTGAGTTAAAATGATTGACTTGAGTTAGAATAAATTGGGAATGGACGTATATGGGTTAGACAGGTATGGAATGAAGCGTATAAAGATTATAATTCGTGTGCCCGACAAAAGGTACACGTTTAAATTCCATACGAGTTTTATGTGCCGAATCAGCAAGCCACTTGGCTTTTTGATTTTCTTTTTGAATGGAAAGGGCCAAGAGAGGCGATTTGAGGTTTAAGCTATTGACCGGTAAAAGGAGGTTGTAATAACCCGGAAAATCTGAGCTAGTTTAAAATTTTTGTTTTGGCAACTTCGACGAATTTTGAACATTTAAAATAGATTATTTTAAACAATATCGACGAGATATTTATTTTGAATAGAATTCGAACGTATATATTTATATAGATCGTCGTTAGAATATAAATAATTATATAATTATAATAGAATTGAAAATGGCGCGGTAGTTCGATAATTCGATTTCAAACTTCAATTGAATGTACCGAGTGCAGAATAAACCGGATTTTAGTGAAACCAAAAATAATAGGATCTATGTAAGGATATCTTTCCAACGAATCCGAAAAATTGAAATTTCATAGCAAGGATCAAAAGATACGTCCAGTTGAAAATTCTGAATAGTCGCTATGGAATTCAGGCCCTTAAAAATAGCCATTTTGCAAACGACCTCGGATTTCGACGAAACCACTTTTGTTGGATCCGTGATGTCAAGTTATTGCTGACTCCAATTTTCTTAATTTTTCGAATCAATATGTGAGCGTGGCAAAGGAAAACGCGTTTGACCAGTTTCAGTTGATTTTAATCGACTGGAAAATGGCCATTTTTCCAGCGGTCTCAGAATTCGACGAAACTTGTTTTGTTAGGACTGTATTGTCAATACGAAGCTAGAAAATATTTTTCTGGAATTTTTCGAGTAAGTATGTGACCCCAGTAAATTGAAATGCGCGTTAAAATTCAATATATAGAGTTATATGTTGACTTTGACGAAAACTGATCGAAACGATCGAATCAGCTTACGATACATACCCCATTGTGTTCGGAATGGGGGTAATTAGCTATGGACGACAGGCGGTGGGCCTCGTTTAGAGGTCGAATAAAAAAGTCAACTTTTTGAAATAAAAAAGTCAACTTTTTGAAATAAAAAAATAATAAAAATAAAATATTTATATAGACCCACACCCTTCCCTCTCTCTCCCTTACCCGTCAGTTTCAAATCGAAGGAAGAAATAAAAAAAAGAACGAAGAAGGAGGAGCTGTCGCTCCTCCGATCGAGCGCCACCGCCGCTCAGGGCGGGGCCACCGCCCTCCATCCCCGAACCCCCCTCTGCCACGCTTCGTCTTCTTCTCCTCCTCGTCGAACCAACCCCGAGCCCTAGCCACGCCCCAACCCGCACCGCCCCCCTCTTTTTCCTTCCTCCTGCTGCTGCCGCCGCCTCCGCTGCTTCTTCCTCCTCCTCCGACCATCCCCAACGCACCAAGGCCAGCGTGGACCCCCCTCCTTCGATTTATGCTGTAAGATTTCCATTTACTTCCATTTCTTTATTTTATTGATATAAAGTAATTAGTTCGATAAAAATTTGATTCCCATATATATGTAATGTAAAAATATCATTTTGACGCTGTAAAAAAAATATGATCTTTATATTTTAGGAGGAATAAAAATTTGATTTTTAATTTATAGAAAATATAAAAACATTATTTTTATATAGTGGCGATAATAAAAATAGGATTTTTATATTATATAGATAATAAAAATTCGATCTTTATTATGTAGGATGTATAAAAATATAATTTTTATTATGTAGAAGAAGTAAAAATTCGATTTTTACATATTGAATAGTGAAGTAAAAATTCGATTTTTATACATTGAATAGCAAAATAAAAATGTGACTTTTATATAAGTAGTGACTACGGGCAGCGAAAGTGACAAAAGGCGAGAACGGCGAAGACTTCTACTTAAGAAGAGTCGTGGCGTTTGGATTAGCTATTGGTGAGAACTTCTCGCCTTTTAAATTTTCTTTTTCTAGTTATATTATAATATATACTAGGATGCAGACGGTGTTTAGTAGCACCCGACACCCGTCATCCACAAACCATGGATGGCTTGTTTGTTTGATTGATGTGTTGTGAAAATTGTTTGTGATGTTGATGTGGAATTGATAATAAATTGTAAATGCATTGAAATGAATTATTTGGTCGTTAAAAATATAATTTTTAACGTGAAAGTGAATAAATAAATATTTATAAACAAATCGGCCGATTTGTTTATATACACTGATTTGACTGACATTGATTAGGACGATAAATTTTACACGTCGCCCAACTGCACAAATAAAATATGTGTTTGTTGATTTGAAAATCCCACACGGGTATTGGGATAAAATACGACATACACTAATCCCAGTAATTAGTTATACGTCGATCGATTGATTGACAGGCTGTTATAAGCGTTAGATATCTATATTTGATGCTTATACAGTGTAGTGCACATTGGATGATGGTTGATTATTTATCGTTGCTATTATATACATGTGTTGTATGGAATCCATATAATTAACCTTATATGGTAATTGATTGGGCCTCATTCCAATTTAGAAAATAAAGAATAATATAAAATAAAGGTTCATGTGTTGACCGTACTCATCCGTTGAGATTAGTCATGTGTTGAACGAAATATTTTAATAATAAAATTTACATCTTTATCATATATAAAATTAGAAACTAATTGGAAAATAGATAAGATGAGTGGTCTCCTGGATATTGATCTGATGTTGGTTTCGGCCTTCGGGGTTAATATTCAGGGAATCGTTCTCTTACTAATTTACGGTTGGAGTCTGATTTGAAATCAAACGATAGATATCATAATTTTATAAAATATATTGAATAACAAAAATAGTCACACGTGGACAGTACTCATCCGTTGAGATTAGTCATGTGTTGACAAAAATATAGATTCACATATTAAATAGAATAAATATTCATTTGTTGAATAGAATAACGGAATTATTGAAATATATAAAGCCGTGTTGATTATAGATGCGTTATTTTGACGCGAACGATATTTATATCGATTATATTCGTTTTATAATGAATATTGAAAAGAGATTTAAAAATCGAATATATAGAAAACGAATTCGAATTGAATTGAATATAAACCAATTTCGAATTGAATTGAATATAAACCAAATTCGGATTGAATTGAATATAGAATGAATCGAGATTTGAATTGAATTCGAAATGGAAGTTGAAATGTTTTTGAAATGAATTTAAAACTATTTATAAAATTCGTTTTAAATAGAAATCGACGAGATATGTATTATATATATAATATAATGGCCTGAATAGAACGCGCCGCGCTGCGGTAGTTCGTGAATTTCGACCATTAGCTTCGAATGAACATTACGGGAGATCCGGCCGTCGGATTCTCCTAAAACCGGAACCGTTGGTTTCGTATCGAAAAGAGCTTTCTAACGAATATTAGAAATTTGAAATCTAATGGTTGGATTTGGAGATACGTCCAAATCAAATTTGGAAAAGGTCGCTGTAAGTGCAGTTCGATGGCCGTTGATGGAAATCGACTGTACGGGCCTTGATAAAATTATTAAAAATAGTAATAATTTGTGTAAAATCATAAGAAATGATTTGGGAAAAATTGGGATGAAAAACTCCATATTTGAAAAGATAAAAATAGATTTTTAATGAAATGAACTAGTTTTGAACTAAAATTAAAACCCATTTATTTTTAAATAAATAAATTGGATTTGAAACGGGTTTTAAATAGAATTGATTAGTGGGTTTATCGTGAACGGTGGTTTAAATAACACTAGTTCTTTAACCCGGCAATAAATAAAATGTGATTTGGGTTTATCTTGAACTGTGTTTTAAATGACATTAGTTCTTTAACCCAGTAAAAGGAGTTTTAAGGAATCTGCAATTAGATTGAAATGTGGATTGATAATCTAAATTATCAAATTTGGAAAATGAGCGAGAATGGAGTATCACCAGTTTTGCTCCAAAGCGATAGTTAAATCTTTAATTAGATTTGAACGTGAAATGGTAATTTATTTTACCGATAACACCGTAGTGTTAGATATGGAATATTACCAGTTTTGCTTCATGGGATGAATAGGTTGGGATTGGGAAATAAAATAAATAATTACTCCGGTGTGGTTCGATAATCTCGACTAGTTTGGAAAACCATAATTTGGTTTGAAATGACATCCAAAGGAAGATTAAAGAATAAATTCAAAGAATTTATCTTGGATAAAATTAATGGGAACCTTTCCCTAAGAATATGAACTTTAGAAACTAGCTGTAAGTTAGCTAAGAAGAATGGTTTCCTGGGTATTGATCTGATGTTGGTTTCGGCCTTCGGGGTTAATATTTGGGGAATTGCTCTCTTACTGATTTACGGTTAGTGACTAATGAATTAGAATGAGGCGTATGTTGCGTTTGTGTAACATTTGTTTTTAATATACGCGGGTTGTTTGGAAAGGCCGGGTTTATACCCATTCTGAATAACCGATTCGACGATAAGTCGAAGATGATGACGGTGGTCGAAGACCGGAAGTCTTCACATTGTTTGGATAATTACTGATGATCCTGATTGGACTGTACACCCAAGAGGATGGAAATAGTTGGTGGTCGTCCAGACGTACTTTGAGATCGACGGATATGCGAAGAAAGTGCCTCCGGTTTCGTTCAGACCCAGGACGAACTTGTAAATGGATTGTGTGTCTGACATTGGATTTTATTCTGTGTTGATTGATCTCCATTAAATATACATCTGTTTGGCGGTGGAGAATTTATTCTCTTGCTTAACGCCCTTCACTGAGACGTACGAGCTCAGAGGTTGTATATCGATGGACATCAGTTGCATGGCATGAATTGCCTGTGTGGCACGCTAAGATGCAATGATCAAGGCTTTTATTGAAAAGCAGAGCCTTGTGGTTGATGATCAATGCACGGCCTACGTGGCATAGCTTTGTGTATAGCGTGGATTCGCGAGCCTCACACCTCGGTATGAGTCAAAAACGGGATACGGACCGTTGGGAGAACACGACGTTTCTTTCTAGCTTTGGTGGTGTCAGTGACTTACCAGCCCTGACATTTATATACTTTTCATCTTTGTGGTTGTTGGAATTAGGCGCCTCGATATTAGGTCTGTAAGGACCGGGAAACGTGTGTTCAGGAATTGCCAATCCTCAATCGTAAGAGAGGACCGGCCCAGCCGATCCAAGGGTTACCCAGTGTGCGTAGTCCTGAGCATTTGCTAGAGTGTCTCGAAGCGGAGAGGAGCTTGCCCCTTGCCTCGACTCATGACGGAAATCCAATTTCCAATACGTGATATTGCGGGTTTAATTGTAGAACTAGTATGGCGACATGATATATGGTACCCATGCCGCCTATGATTGATATTTGTGATTGAAATTGTTTTGACACTATACACCTATAATAGTATCAAATGATTTGTTTTAAACGTACCAAGCATGTTTGGCTATTATAAGGGAAAACCCTATCCTCCGGCTTGCGTTGCATTGTGTGATGGGACCTGGGTCTTATAATAGCTTCATTTTTCGAAAAAGCATTGCGCTGTCTTTTCTATGCACTAGTATTCTTGGGAGGAAATCCGTTCCGTGTTATACGGCGTGGTCACGTGAATTACCCTCTTTTAAAGTAAAGTTTTAAATAACTGTTTTAGTTCTCACACCAGTCACATGACTGACCTGGAGTTTATTGTTTTAACCTAAACTCTGGGCGCCCTTATTTTCGACACGGGCAGCTAGTAGTTTTGGTTTTGCAGATTTATATTCACAGGATCACGATTTACAGCTGGGACGATGCTCGGAAAGCTCTGTATCCGTGTATCACTTTTAGTTGTGTTTTATATATTTTCCGCTGCTATGTAATTTATTGTAATCTCTGATATTTATCGAATGTAATTTATGCAATTATGCTCTGTATATTCTTGTATCTGATGGAATTGTTGTAATAGCAATGAAATGTTCTTCCGTCTGCGTTCTATTTTGTCGTGTTCTCAAGGTCATCCGGGCTTTCCTCACCGGGGAAGTTACGGGCTATTACAGTGGTATCAGAGCTTTGGTTTACAGAGCTCGAGAACAAGACACATTAGAACCATACGAAAGAATTCATCAGATATTGGATTAATAATATCCAATTAGAATGACTCGTTAGAGATGGGATTAGTAGTATCTTAGAACGAGTGTGAAGAGTATATTTTTCAAATGAAAACAATTTTGTTTTGAAATTTAAATCGTTTTACACGTATTTGAATAATTTATTTATATTGATTTGGACAATCGAGTATATAAAGATTTCGCGTATACGCGTCATGAACGTATATTCGAAGTTTTAATATACTGGATAGATATAGAATCACATTCTAGTCGCCCGGAGATGGTACTGATAATTGTCATGACATCATAAGTATTTATGTTCGTGTTTCGAAGGTGTGATTTCTATATATTTCCATTAGACTGGTGTGAGAACCAAAACTTATATAGTTAGATATATTGCTGTGAATTGGCATCAAAAATGAGATTTTTGTATATATATCAAAATTATGAATTTGAAACTCTAATTCACTAATTGATTGATGGTTGTGTTGTTTGTTTATTTATTTGATAATTTTGAACCATTTAGCCTAATTGAACCAAATATTGAACTGTATTGAAAATTGGTCGCATTTGCTTGCATATACATGTACTTACATTGAACAGGTCATAGCAAGGAGGCTAGAGCAGAGAATAAAATTTGTTTGCCCGACAAATAGGTACATATTTACTATAATTTACTGTTTTGTTTGGATGATGATGATTTTATGAGCCGATTGGCTAGCCGCTTGGCTTTTTCTTTTTCTTTTTGAGATCAGAAGGCCTATATGGCAATTTTAGGATTTTCCCGTGGCACCCGGTGCAGGGGAGGTTATGGCAAAAAATTTCGAAAATTTAGGGTGTTTGCCAAATTTTTGAAAATTTGAAAATTCTCAGAAACTGAAAAGTTGGAGAATGGAAGCCAGATCGAACGTAGAGCTGATTAATCAAACCACTTTCGGCTTCGTTCCTTTTCGGGGACGAAAAGTGTTAAGTGGGGGGAGATTGTAATAACTAGGAAAATCTGAGCCAGTTTAAATTTTTTGTTTTGGCAACTTCGACGAATTTTGAACATTTAAAATAGATTATTTTAAACAATATCGACGAGCAATTTATTTTGAATAGAATTCGAACGTATATATTTATATAGATCGTCGTTAGAATATAAATAATTATATAATTATAATAGAATTGAAAATGGCGCGGCAGTTCGATAATTCGATTTCAAACTTCAATTGAATGTACCGGGTGCAGAATAAACCGGATTTTAGTGAAACCAAAAATAATAGGATCTATGTAAGGATATCTTTCCAACGAATCCGAAAAATTGAAATTTCATAGCGGGGATCAAAAGATACGTCCAGTTGAAAATTCTGAATAGTCGCTATGGAATTCAGGCCCTTAAAAATAGCCATTTTGCAAACGACCTCGGATTTCGATGAAACCACTTTGTTGGATCCGTGATGTCAAGTTATTGCTAGATTCCAATTTTCGTAATTTTTCGAATCAATATGTAAGCGTGGCAAAGGAAAACGCGTTTGACCAGTTTCAGTTGATTTTAATTGACTGGAAAATGGCCATTTTTCCAACGGTCTCAGAATTCGACGAAACTAGTTTTGATAGGACCGTATCATCAATACGAAGCTAGAAAATATTTTTTTGGAATTTTTCGAGTAAGTATGTGACCCCAGTAAATTGAAATGCGCGTTCAAATTCAATATATAGAGTTATATGTTGACTTTGACGAAAACTGATCGGAACGATCGAATCAGCTTACGATACATATCCCATTGTGTTCGGAATGAGGGTAATTAGCTATGGATGACAGGCGGTGGGCCTCGTTTAGAGGTCGAATAAAAAAGTAAACTTTTTGAAATAAAAAAATAATAAAAATAAAATATTTACATAGGCCCACACCCTTCCTTCTCTCTCCCCTACCCGTCAATTTCAAATCGAAGGAAGAAATAAATAAATAAATAACGAAGAAGGAGGAGCTGTTGCTCCTCCGATCGAGCGCCACCGCCGCTCAGGGCGGGGCCACCGCCCTCCATCCCCGAAACCCCCTCTGCCACGCCTCCTCTTCTTCTCCTCCTCGTCGAACCAACCCCGAGCCCTAGCCACGCCCCAACCCGCACCGCCCCCCTCTTCTTCCTTCCTCCTCCTGCTACCGCCGCCTCCGCTGCTTCTTCCTCCTCCTCCGACCATCCCCAACGCACCAAGGCCAGCATGGACCCCCCCTCCTTCGATTTATGCTGTAAGATTTCCATTTACTTCCATTTCTTTATTTTATTGATATAAAGTAATTAGTTCGATAAAAATTTGATTCCCATATATATGTAATGTAAAAATATCATTTTGACGCTGTAAAAAAAATATGAACTTTATATTTTAGGAGGAATAAAAATTTGATTTTTAATTTATAGAAAATATAAAAACATGATTTTTATATAGTGGCGATAATAAAAATAAGATTTTTATACTATATAGATAATAAAAATTCGATCTTTATTATGTAGGATGTATAAAAATATAATTTTTATTATGTAAAAGAAGTAAAAATTCGATTTTTATATATTGAATAGTGAAGTAAAAATTCGATTTTTATACATTGAATAGCAAAAAAAAAATTGATTTTTATATATGTAGTGACTACGGGCAGTGAAAGTGACAAAAGGCGAGAACGGCGAAGACTTCTACTTAAGAAGAGTCGTGGCGTTTGGATTATCTATTGGTGAGAACTTCTCACCTTTTAAATTTTCTTTTTCTAGTTATATTATAATATATACTAGGATGCAGACGGTATTTAGTAGCACCCGACACCCGTCATCCACAGACCATGGATGGCTTGTTTGTTTGATTGATGTGTTGTGAAAATTGTTTGTGATGTTGATGTGGAATCGATAATAAATTGTAAATGCGTTGAAATGAATTATTTGGTCGTTAAAAATATAATTTTTAACGTGAAAGTGAATAAATAAATATTTATAAACAAATCAGCCGATTTGTTTATATACACTGATTTGACTGACATTGATTGGGACGAAAATTTTTACACGTCGCCCAACTGCACAAATAAAATATGTGTTTGTTGATTTGAAAATCCCACACGGGTATTGGGATAAAATACGACATACACTAATCCCAGTAATTAGTTATATGTCGATCGATTGATTGACAGGCTGTTATAAGCGTTAGATATCTATATTTGATGCTTATACAGTTTAGTGCACTTTGGATGATGGTTGATTATTTATCGTTGCTATTATATACATGTGTTGTATGGAATCCATATAATTAACCTTATATGGTAATTGATTGGGCCTCATTCCAATTTAGAAAATAAAGAATAATATAAAATAAAGGTTCATGTGTTGACCGTACTCATCCGTTGAGATTAGTCATGTGTTGAACGAAATATTTTAATAATAAAATTTACATCTTTATCATATATAAAATTAGAAACTAATTGGAAAATAGATAAGAGGAGTGGTCTCCTGGATATTGATCTGACGTTGGTTTCGGCCTTCGGAGTTAATATTCTGGGAATCGTTCTCTTACTAATTTACGGTTGGAGTCTGGTTTGAAATCAAACGATAGATATCATAATTTTATAAAATATATCGAATAACAAAAATAGTCACATGTGGACAGTACTCATCCGTTGAGATTAGTCATGTGTTGACAAAAATATAGATTCACATATTAAATAGAATAAATATTCATTTGTTGAATAGAATAACGGAATTATTGAAATATATAAAGCCGTGTTGATTATAGATGCACTATTATGACGCGAACGATATTTATATCGATTATACTCGTTTTATAATGAATATTGAAAAGAGATTTAAAAATCGAATATATAGAAAACGAATTCGAATTGAATTGAATATAAACCAATTTCGAATTGAATTGAATACAAACCAAATTCAGATTGAATTGAATATAGAATGAATCGAGATTTGAATTGAATTCGAAATGGAAGCTGAAATGTTTTTGAAACGAATTTAAAACTATTTATAAAATTCGTTTTAAATAGAAATCGACGAGATATATATTATATATATATATATATAATATAATGGCCTGAATAGAACGCGCCGCGCTGCGGTAGTTCGTGAATTTCGACCATTGGCTTCGAATGAACATTACGGGAGATCCGACTGTCGGATTCTCCTAAAACCAGAACCGTTGGGTTCGTATCGAAAAGAGTTTTCTAACGAATATTAGAAATTTGAAATCTAATGGTAGGATTTGGAGATACGTCCAAATCAAATTTGGAAAAGGTCGCTGTAAGTGCAGTTCGATGGCCGTTGATGGAAATCGACTGTACGGGCCTTGATAAAATTATTAAAAATAGTAATAATTTGTGTGAAATCATAAGAAATGATTTTGGAAAAATTGGGATGAAAAACTCCAGATTTGAAAAGATAAAAGTAGATTTTTTTATCGAAATGAACTAGTTTTGAACTAAAATTAA
Organism: Allium sativum; assembly: GCA_030737875.1. Taxonomy (NCBI): domain Eukaryota; kingdom Viridiplantae; phylum Streptophyta; class Magnoliopsida; order Asparagales; family Amaryllidaceae; genus Allium; species Allium sativum. The sequence continues at coordinate 972,876,915 of CM060916.1, forward strand.
AACCCATTTATTTTTAAATAAATAAATTGGATTTGAAACGGGTTTTAAATAGAATTGATTAGTGGGTTTATCGTGAACGGTGTTTTAAATAACACAAGTTCTTTAACCCGGTAATAAATAAAATGTGATTTGGGTTTATCTTGAACTGTGTTTTAAATGACATTAGTTCTTTAACCCAGTAAAAGGAGTTTTAAGGAATCTGCAATTAGATTGAAATGTGGATTGATAATCTAAATTATCGAATTTGGAAAATGAGCGAGAATGGAGTATCACCAGTTTTGCTCCAAAGCGATAGTTAAATCTTTAATTAGATTTGAACGTGAAATGGTAATTTATTTTACCGATAACACCGTGGTGTTAGATATGGAGTATTACCAGTTTTGCTTCATGGGATGAATAGGTTGGGATTGGGAAATAAAATAAATAATTACTCCTATGTGGTTCGCTAATCTCGACTAGTTTGGAAAACCATAATTTGGTTTGAAATGACATCCAAAGGAAGATTAAAGAATAAATTCAAAGAATTTATCTTGGATAAAATTAATGGGAACCTTTCCCTAAGAATATGAACTTTAGAAACTAGCTGTAGGTTAGCTAAGAAGAATGGTTTCCTGGGTATTGATCTGATGTTGGTTTCGGCCTTCGGGGTTAATATTTGGAGAATTGCTCTCTTACTGATTTACGGATAGTGACTAATAAATTGGAATGAGGCATATGTTGCGTTTGTGTAACATTTGTTTTTAATATACGCGGGTTGTTCGGAAAGGCCGGGTTTATACCCATTCTGAATAACCGATTCGACGATAAGTCGAAGATGATGATGGTGGTCGAAGACCGGAAGTCTTCACATCGTTTGGATAATTACTGATGATCCTGATTGGGTTGTACACCCAAGAGGATGGAAATAGTTGGTGGTCGTCCAGACGTACTTGGAGATCGATGGATATGCGAGGAAAGTGCCTCCGGTTTCGTTCAGACCCAGGACGAACTTGTAAATGGATTGTGTGTCTGACATTGGATTTTATTTTGTGTTGATTGATCTCCATTAAATATACATCTGTTTGGCGGTGGAGAATTTATTCTCTTGCTTAACGCCCTTCTCTGAGACGTACGAGCTCAGAGGTTGTATATCGATGGACAACAGTCGCATGGCATGAATTGCCTGTGTGGCACGCTAAGATGCAATGATCAAGGCTTTTATTGAAAAGCAGAGTCTTGTGGTTGATGATCAAAGCACGGCCTACGTGGCATAGCTTTGTGTATAGCGTGGATTCGCGAGCCTCACACCTCGGTGTGAGTCAAAAACGGGATACGGACCATTGGGAGAACACGACGTTTCTTTCTAGCTTTGGTGGTGTCAGTGACTTACCAGCCCTGACATTTATATACTTTTCACCTTTGTGGTTGTTGGAATGAGGCGCCTCGATATTAGGTCTGTAAGGACCGGGAAACGTGTGTTCAGGAATTGCCAATCCTCAAACGTAAGAGAGGACCGGCCCAGCTGATCCAAGGGTTACCCAGTGTGCGTAGTCCTGAGCATTTGCTAGAGTGTCTCGAAGCGGAGAGGAGCTTGCCCCTTGCCTCGACTCCTGACGGAAATCCAATTTCCAATACGTGATATTGCGGGTTTAATTGTAGAACTAGTATGGCGACATGATATATGGTACCCATGCCGTCTTTGATTGATATTTATGATTGAAATTGTTTTGACACTATACACCTATAATAGTATCAAATGATTTGTTTTAAACGTACCAAGCATGTTTGGCTATTATAAGGGAAAACCCTATCCTCCGGCTTGCGTTGCATTGTGTGATGGGACCTGGGTCTTATAATAGCTTCATTTTTCGAAAAAGCATTGCACTGTCTTTTCTATGCACTGGTATTCTTGGGAGGAAACCCGTTCCGTGTTATACGGCGTGGTCCCTTGAATTACCTTCTTTTAAAGTAAAGTTTTAAATAACTGTTTTAGTTCTCACACCAGTCACATGACTGACCTGGAGTTTATTGTTTTAACCTAAACTCTGGGTGCCCTTATTTTCGACATGGGCAGCTAGTAGTTTTGGTTTTGCAGATTTATATTCACAGGATCCTGATTTACAGCTGGGACGATGCTCGAAAAGCTCTGTATCCGTGTATCACTTTCAGTTGTGTTTTGTATATTTTCCGCTGCTATGTAATTTATTGTAATCTCTGATATTTATCGAATGTAATTTATTCAATTATACTCTGTATATTCTTGTATCTGATGGAATTGTTGTAATAGCAATGAAATGTTCTTCCGTCTGCATTCTATTTTGTCGTGTTCTCAAGGTAATCCGGGCTTTCCTCACCGGGGATGTTACGGGCTATTACAGAGGTGCTGGCAAAATTTTCCGAAAATTTAATGAGTTAGAATATTTTTAAGAAAATTTGATAACTAGAAATCAATATATCGATATATACAAAATGCGATAAGGAAACGAACTTAAAATGGAATATTATAAACAAAAAGGAAATCTATAAATTAAATCTATAAAAATAGAAAGAGAAACGTGTACATGTTTTGAAAATTTATAATTGGTTTTATATGATGTAGATCATTTGAGATAAGTAGTCTTGACCGTTTTGAAGTTAAGAATGTTATTCTGCCAAGGTCTGAGAGGTAGTTATACCCCCAACTTGATTGATTTCATTATTAACCGATAAATGACAAGATTCAGTCTCGAAGATAAAGGTGAATAATATTTAGTTGAATGCAGTATCTTGGGTCGTTGTAACAACGTTTTACACAACATTCGTTTTAACCCAAGGAAGTGGAATTTTAGGAAATATAATAATAAATATTTCCTAAAAATAGAAATGAATGGTCATGAAAGGTAGAAGTACTGGGAATGTTTTCCATCTAATAATAGAAGATATTTTCTAAGTATAGAAAATAAAAGAAGGCGATATATGGAAATCTTTTCCAAATAGCGTAAGAGGCCAAGATGATTATTGAAAATATTTGGTTAACAAATATTGATAAGGAAACAGAGAAGTGATTTAATTAATGAAATATTAATTTAGGGGCCCAGTGATTGTTTGATGCTTTGAATGGATGTTTGTTTTTCTTTGATATTTAAATAACCAACTATCGAAGTATTTGCCAATATCGTTGTCAATATGGAGAGACCGATAGGATTATTATCGAGAACCACTCCATATTGGCAGTAGCGTTGCGAATCAGTTTATATGAAGGTAATAGAAGACGGAGTAAAGTGCAAGGGCTTTTTATATTAATCCTAGGTAGAAATTGCCTAAGATGGATTTATAGAAATTGTACCTTCGGTTTCGTTTAGTCCTAGAACGAAGTTATACGGACGAATGTTTGACAGAGTATTTCCAATGGTCGCATATGTTGGTATGTATAAATATACATGGTATAGGAGAATTTATTCTGTTAACATAATATCTAGATTATATTTGTGCAAATCAATTAACAGTTAATGGAACTGACAATGTGGCATTCAAAGTGATTGTGCTGTTCATAAAAGGTAAGTAATCGTAGCCTCAGGCCTCAGCAGCGGGGAAATGACAAAAATTGGGCAAGCAGCATGGCTAAGTGGATAGCTCCTAATTAGGGTGTATAATCACCTATCTAGATAAAATTATTTCCTTCTTTATTCTATTCGATGTTGTCCCATTCGGGAAAACGGTTGATGATCCCAACCATTGGTGATATACATTCGATGCACTTAAGCAAAATGAGTGGTCGGTCATGTGTGGCCAGGTTACAAGATGTTCTTGTTGAACCTAGTGTATTCCTCTCTAGTGATACACTATCGGAAGGTGGTTCCATACCTTGTATAGTTGGAAATCCAATCTCCAATAAGTGCTCGCGGTTTTGATTGTATATTACATATATGTAGAGCACGAGATGCAAACGTTCCACTAGATTGTTATTTATTTGATTTAGACACTACTATAATATCAAAAGAGTTTTGATATAAAGTTTATCGTTTCTTTCAAAAGGATTTTGAAAGTTAAATCAAGTGTTTTGGATTCTCATAAAGGAAAAACCCGTTCTGTGTTATACGGCGTGGTCTTATGAGATACCGTTTATTTTCTCAAACTTTTTTAAATTGTTTACTCATACCAGTCCCATGACTGACCCAAAGTTTATTTTGTTTTTAACTAAACTCTTGGGTGCCCAAATTTGTACGGGCAGTCAAGTAGTTTAGGATTTTACAGATTTATCTGAAGGAGCTTGGAGCAGGAGGGTTCAATGTTAGATATTTAGAGTTTATTCTGCTGTATTGTATTTGTGATATACTCTGATAATGTATGTAAGTCCAAATACAATTGAATTTCAAAAGTGATTATTTATATTTTATTCTGCTGCTATTATGAGATTCTGTGTTGTTGTTTCTGTTCTTCTTCTATCTTTTCTTTCTTATTTCACAATGGTTCGTATTTCTATGCGATTTGGGTTAGACGTGTGGTGTATTGAGTCAACTTAGATAGTACGGATTTGCGGGCCATTACAGTTGGTATCATATCTTAGGTTGAGCGAATACCTAGGCTTTGGTGGGTGTTTACTCATTAGAGATAGGGTCAGTAGTACCCTAGAATGAGTTGAGTGTATATATACGAGAGAGCGTATTTGTTAATTGATATAAAAATTGTTTTATATTGTGTTGGCTAGTCTGTTGAGTGGCTTATGAGTTCTGGTCGAATCGTGGGACGCCACGAAGTCGATAGGAATTTCTGATCACTTGAATAGAAAAATTCAACATAATAATGTTTAAAAGTGGGTGAATGAAATAATTTTACCCAAAATTATATTTGATATAAACGGAATAATTTTCTGAAATTATTATATTATATGGATGTGTTGGTTGTTATTATTATAATGAAATGAGATTATACAATTGGAATGGTTGTATATATATATAACTGAATATAACTTGTATGTGAATAAAATTTACAAATGAGATGAATTAAGATTGAATTCAAACCTGAAATTGGAATTTAAATCCCGGGAGATTTGGAAAATATTTTCTGAAGTATATTAAAGTAATATAACATTACTTTAAAGGATTTGAATAAAAATCATTTTGAATGAATTTTGAAATATGATAAAGCACTGAACTCATTTCAGTCGCTAGAACATAATTCTGATGATGATTGCAGCATCAACAGTGTTCATTTTCAAGTTCTAAGAGATGGATTGCTACCTTAGAAAGTTTCTGATGGAAATTATTTAAAATAAAACAAGTTGATTTTGAAATTCAAATGTTTTGGTTTGATATGGAAATAAATATATGTATATATATATTTATTTATGTGAATTAAAAGGAATTTGAAATAAAAACCAGGGGATTTGAATTCTGGAATTTAAATTTAATTTAAGTAGGTTATATGGACCGAAATGAATAAATTGATTTAAATCAATTTGAATGAATTCGAATACATGTGAATGGAAATATAAAGTGGATGTAAATATATTGATTGAAAATCATTCAGAATAAATGAATGTGAGTACAGATGATGTGTAATATAAATGAGAACCAAAAGTTTGGTTGGAATTAAAGTTGTAGAAATATTAAATGTTGAGTTTCAACATAAGTGCGTTTTTGAAAAGTAAATGGGTTTGTAACATTTTTCCTAAATTTGTAATTTCGAGGACGAATTTATTTTAAGGGGGAAGAATGAAACGACCCAGATTTTTATCGATTAATTTTAAATATTTAATATTGTTTTAAATATTGAGTTGATAATATAAATAAAATTTTCTATTAAGTTATCAATTTCGATTTAATATTGAATATATTAAATTAACGTAATACGAAATATAATTGAAATCGAAGTTAAAAACTAAATCAAAATAATTCAGGTGATCAGTATTAGTTATATTGACTATGATGATAATAATAATTTATTATTGAGGAGTTTATTATTTTGGAATTTAAATTATATAATATCAATTTACTACGGTTATTTTACATATACGTACAAATTAAATTTTAGAATATATTCTGTTGAGTTCAGAATATCGGCATAATATTGAAAATTCGGTCATTACATTAAAATAGCGGTTCATGAGTTCAAGTTGTGAACCCTGTATATTTTTAGTGGATAAGCTTAAAATCAAATGATATCCTTTTAAACAAAATAAAAGTCGCTTTATCCAAAATCACATTAAAAATATTGTACCTTAACCCGTACCTTACTCAAACCATTCCTTAATGCCAAAGTTTCATCACCCATATAATCATGACCTTCCTCTTCACTTTTTCGTCTGATTTCCTTCTCAAAAGAATTTAAATCCATCGCTTTTAGTTTTTTAATTTCTACAAACCCACAAACAAACAGTTTTAAAGCCACTAATCCATTTCATTTTCCAGTCACTTAAAAATCGAAACCTCCTCTTATTAAAAAAAAGAAGAAGAAAAGAATTGAAAGGAGAAATCGCGATTAGCAGTCGCTACATCCCTGAAGTGGACAACGATGGAGGCGCGCACAAGTTAGGAAGGGGTATCATGGGTTTGCACAAGATTAAAGGAGGGTTCCTACTGCTTTAGAGGGGTACGATGGTGTTAAGCGGAATTTGTAGTGGGAGTATGTGATTTTCACTGGTGGTTCGCAATTTGTACTGTGCTCGAGTGGGTTGAGGACGCATTCAACGTTCGAAGAGCGCAGCTAAAACTGGTATGGTGCAAGTCGACGTTGGTGTTGGCGACAGGATGGAATAGTGTGATGACCGATAGATAGATTGGGGAGGTTGAAATTGGCAAATGAGGAGGGTCATTTGAAGATGTTCAACGATGATAGTTGGGAAGGTCTGGGAGTTCGGCGGAAGAACAACGAGAGCTCTTTTTTTTTTGGGATAAGGGATGCACTGAAAGATCGACATATGAGGAGTTGGTCTGGTCACTGAAGTTGATAAGTTGTGGCATCATAGGATTGATTATGACTAGGTGTGGACGTGTGAAAGTGGAGCTCAGGGGATGGAAAGGGTATTTTAGGACATTAAGCTGCTAATTTGAAGCATTTGCGGTGGGTACAGGTTCTAGTTTCTTTTTGGAATGGAGATAATGTGTATTTCCCGAAGAAGAAAGATTTTCAAGATAATAAGGTATACATTTTAATTAAATTAAAAAAAATATACATAGATTAGTTTAATTTTATTTGTTAAGTTAAATTAAATTTAGTAACCATTAAAAGAATAAAAAAATAGGAAAGTTATTTATTTGTTTGTATATTAAATAAATAAATGTTTAATCAGTCAATTTAAAGAAAATTGTGGTAGGTGGGAATTCATTTGAGAAGATTCGTAGCCGATGATTTGGAAATAAATAGGTTATTCGACAATTTCAATTTCTTTGAGTAAATTTGACTCAAAATTTACCATTCAAATTTTAGTTTAAATAGTTAAAAATATTTATTGATTGTTTGGATTCGTTTAAATATTTTTGTGACTATTCTATATATTTATTAGTTAAATAATATTGATGTTTGTGGCTATTATTATATATATTGGTGGTTGAATATTTCCTGCAGTATCATTAGCAGATGCCCACAGTATCATTAGCGGATGACCCTATGTGCCCACAATATGATAGTGGATGACCTTCTATACCGCGATATCCTGCCTCGAAGTAGGATGGGTATTATTTATATTGGCTAACGTCTGTGGATGCAGGAATATAGGTTGGAGGGATCCAACAGGATTCCCTAAATTTTATTGTTGTTTGTTTTCATATATATTATCATATATGATGTGTTAGAAAACCTGTGATAAATATTGAGTGTTTTGGGTGTTTAAATATCACTAGGCATGAATGTTGATTTATTAAAATACACTGAATAGGGATTCTGAGATTTAAAAAGAGGAAATCTACTTTAAAAAAATAGAATTTGAATTTTGAATGGGTTATAGACATATTAACTTGTTTTGAATATATAAAACAAGTATTGAAATTATAGATGATGTTTATAAATTAGATAATGCGAGGAATTGAAGTGAATTTATAAACAGTGTTTATAAATATAAATGGAATGATTTTCACTAGATAATGCAGGGAATTTAAGTGAATTTATAAATGGAGTTTATAAATGAAAGGAGAAAAATTGTCATTTGGATAATTTAAAATTTAAAATTCAAAAAACAAATTTAAAATGAGAATTTGGATTCATGTTAAAAAAGAGGAACGATAAATCTATTATGATGTTCATAATATAAATTGAATTGAAATAAATCCATACAGATTTGTGATTTGAATTTTAATATGTCGAGTTTATGAAAATAAATTATTTTCAGAAAGAAAATATTAAATTGTATTTGATAGGAATTGAATTTAAATTTGAAAATAGATTCCAGATTATATATATATATATATATAAATTATAATAAATACAATATTCCAAATATAGCAATTCGGTTTTAAATAGATTTTGAGATGGAAACTTGTTTTAAATTATAAAATAAGGGAGTTGAATTTATAAACGACGTTTATAAATTAAGTAAGATAATTATCATAGGATAAATTGGAATTTTAAATTCAAGTATGAATATAAAAATGAATTGGAAATCGTTTCGGAAAGGGGATGACAAATGTTATTCCGATATTCAGAATATAAACAGAATTTAGATAAATCCAAGAGATTAAAAATAAAATTTTGACTATATCGAATTTTATAAATTAATTTATTTCCAAAGTAATTGGAATTTAATCTAAAAGTTGAGTTTGAAAATGGATTGATAATAGAATAATCGACAATTTTGTATAACTGGAAATTCTAACTTGGATTTGGAAAAACTAATATATTTATATAGAATGATGTAGAAATTTATAAAATAAATGGAGCTTAAAAGTTTATATTTAAATTTAATTAAAATGAACTTGCCGTGGCGCGACAGTTTGTAAATTGGCGTTTCGAACTTCAAATGAGTATATAGAACTCAATTTAAGTTGGAATTGTTTGATACAAGAATCGCCAGGACCGATTTGATATTAGTTTTCTAATGGAAGAGAAAAATTTGGATTTCGTCTTATAGATTTTGAGTTATGTCAAAATCAAATTTTCAGAAAAACAGCGCCATAACCATTATAAAACCATAACGGTTTATTTAAATAAATAAAAGGATTTTAAGTAAATAAAAATCAGAATTTCCATTAGAGAAATCTAGATTTAGGATATAAAATAAATATGAACTCAAGTGGAATAGGTGAACTGATTTTTGAAACAAAAATCAAATTTTTAATTATTGAATAGAATTAACTAATTTGAAGAATAATTAGTTAATCATGTTTTGAATCGAAATTTGGGCGTTGGATAAGTGAATGGGGTTTATGAATTTATATTCGAAATCGAATATGAAACTCGAGTTGAAAAGGAATTATATTAGGTTTTAAGTAAATTAAAAATATATTCGAACGTGTTATGTTCAAATAAAAAAGTGAAATGGGCCAAAGAGTTAACTAAAGAATAAATTAGCGAATTGAGTTAAAATGATTAGCTTGAGTTAGAATAAATTAGGAACGGACGTATATGAGTTAGACAGGTATGGAATGAAACGTATGAAGATTATAATCCGTGTTCCCGACAAAAAGGTACACGTTTAAATTCCATATGAGTTTTATGTGCTGAATCAGCAAGCCACTTGGCTTTTTGATTTCCTTTTTGAATGGAAAAGGCCTAGACAGTCGAGTTGAGGTTTGATCTACTGACCGGTACAAAGGAGGTTCTGGCGAAATTTTTCAGAAATTTAAGGAGTTATAATATTTTAAGAAAATTTAATAACTAGAAATCAATATATCGATAAAATGCGATAAGGAAATGAACTTAAAATGGAATATTATAAATAAAAAGGAAATCTGTAAATTAAATCCGGTAAAAATAGAAAGAGAAACGTGTACATGTTTTGAAAATTTATAATTGGTTTTATATGATGTTGATTATTCGAGATAAGTAGTCTTGTCCGTTTTGAAGTTAAGAGTGTTATTCAGTCAAGGTCTGAGAGGTAGTTATACCCCAACTTGATTGATTTCATTATTAACCGATAAATAGCAAGATTCCGTCTCGAAGAAAAAGGTGAAAAGATTTAGTTGAATACAATATCTTGGGTCCTTTTAACAATGTTTTACACAACATTCATTTTAACCCAAGGAAGTGGAAGTTTAGGAAATATAATAATAAATATTTCCTAAGAATAGAAATGAACGGTCGTGAAAGAGAGAAGTACTGGGAATGTTTTCTATTTATCAATAGAAGATATTTTCTAAGTATAGAAAATAAAAGAAGGCGATATATGGAAATGTTTTCCAAATAGCGTAAGAGGCCAAGATGATTATTGAAAATATTTGGTTAACAAATATTGATAAGGAAACATAGAAGTGATTTAATTAATGAAATATTAATTAAGGGGCCCGATGATTGTTTGATACTTTGAATGGATGTTTATTTTTCTTCGATAGTTAAATAACCAACTATCGAAGTATTTGCCAATATTGTTGTCAATATGGAAAGACCGGTTGGATTATTATCGAGAACCACTCGGTATTGACAGTAGCGTTGCAAATCAGATTATATGAAGATAATCGAAGATGGAGTAAAGTGCAAGGGCTTTTTCTATTAATCCTAGGTAGAAATTGCCTAAGATGGATTTATGGAAATTGTGCCTTCAGTTTCGTTCAGTCCCAAAACGAAGTTGTATGGACCAAAGTCATACAAAGTATTTCCAATGATCGCATATGTTGGTCTGTATAAATATATATAGTAGCGGAGAATTTATTCTCTTAGCATAATATCCAGATTATATTTGTGCAAATCAATTAATGGTTAACGGAACTGACAATGTGGCATTCGAAGTGATGTGCTATCAATGAAAGGCAAGTAGTCGTATCCTCAGGCCTCAACAACCGAGAAATGACACAAATCGGGCAGGCAGCATGGCTAAGTGGGTAGCTCTTAATTAGGGTGTATTAACACCAGTCTAGAGAAAATTATTTCCTCTTTATTCTATTCGATGTTGTCCTATTCGGGAAAATGGTTGTTGATCCCAACCGTTAGTGTCTTCCTCTCTAGAGATACACTATCAGAAGGTGGTTCCATACCTTGTCATAGTTGGAAATCCAATCCCCAATAAGTTCTCGTGGTTTTGATTGTATATTATATACATGTGGAGCGTGAGATGTAAATGTTCCACTAGATTGTTATTTATTTGATTTAGACACTATTATAATATCAAAAGAGTTTTAAAATAAAGATTATCGTTTCTTTCAAAAGGATTTTGAAAGTTAAATCAAGTGTTTTGGATTCTCATAAGAGAAAAACCCGTTCTGTGTTATATGGCGTAGTATTATGAGATATCGTTTATTTTCTCAAACTGTTTTAAATTGTTTACTCATACCAGTCCCATAACTGACCCAAAGTTTATGTTTTGTTTTTACCTAAACTCTTGGGTGTCCAAATTGGTACGGGCAGTCAAGTAGTTTAGGATTTTATAGATTTATCTGAAGGAGCTTGGAGCAGCAGGGTTCAGTGTTAGATATTTAGAGTTTATTCCGCTGTGTTGTATTTGTGATATACTCAGATAATGTATGTAAGTACAAATATAATTTATTTCAAAAGTGATTATTTATATTTTATTCCATTGCGATTGTGATATTCTGTGTTGTTGTTCCTATTCTTTTTCTATCTTTTCCTTCTTATTTCATAATGATTCGTATTTCTGTGCGATTTGAGTTGGACATGTGATGTATTTAGTCAACTTAGATAGTACAGATTTGCAGGCCACTACACATAGCCTTATACTAGCACACAGAATTATATCAAACAACTACAAGATACAACGATACAACGATGATATGATATCAATGGGTCCTACCGACGAAGAGTTATGGATGAGTCGCCCTCATGCTCTCTTCTGTCTCCCACGTACAATCGTCGCCATCTTCACTCCATTGTACCTTGGCAAGCTTAACCATCTTCCTCCTAAGTTTTTTCGTGTCATTTCCCATAACATAAAGTAGCTTACGAGATTTCACAACTGCGATTTCTACTTCTAGGTCTTCGTACTGCTCTGGAGATACCACCACATTCGAATCATGCACGAATTTCTATAGAAACAACACATGGAAAACATTATGCACACTCGACATCTTCTCCGGTAACTCCAATCTATATGCGAGCTTTCCAATTCGCTCGACTATCGGAAATGGTCTAACAAACCTAGGAGCTAACTTCCCTTTACTTCTGAACCAGTCTACATGCTTCAATGGAGAAATCTTCACAAAAAGCATGTCTCCTACGTCGAATTCCAAATCTTTTCGATGCTTATTAGCATAACTCTTCTGACGATCTCGGGCTGCCTTCATTCGTTGTCGAATGATCTCAACACAATCTGAGATCTCTCTAATCATCTCAGGCCCAAGTATCAACTTATCTATAGTCTCTAGCCAACAAGCTGGAGAATTACATGGCCTTCTATACAACGCCTCTTATGGTGCCATTCCAATGCTCGACTGGTAGTTGTTGTCATATGCAAATTCAACTAAATGTAGATGGTCTTCCCACGATCCTCTGAAGTCTAGCAAACAAGCCCTTAGGAGATCTTCCAAAACTCAATTGACTCTCTCGGTCTGACCATCAGTTTGGGGATGATAAGCCGAACTCAAACATAACTCGGTTCCTAAAGATTCTTGCAAACTTTTCCAAAATCCACTTGTAAACAATGGATCTCGGTCATTCACTATACTCTTTAGGATACCATGAAATCGAACTATCCATTTCACATAAAGTTCAGCCAACTTTGATGTCATCCTAGTCGACTTGATAGGAATGAACCTTGAACTTTTGGTCAAACGATCCACGATGACCCAAATCCTTTTGTTTCCTGCCCTAGTTCTAGGTAGTCCATCAATAAAATCCATTGATATCTGCTCCCACTTCCACATAGGAACTTCTAATGGCTGAATCAAACCACTCGGTTTCTTCTGTTCAGCTTTCAACAACTAATAGTTCATGCATTTGGAGATGAACATTCCAATATCTCGCTTCATCCCTTCCCAGTAGTACACTCGCTTCATGTCCTGATGCATCTTATTGCCATCGGGATGAATAGTCAACTTTGAGTGATGACATTCTCTCAAAACCTCATCCCTCAATCTATCGATATCAGTAACAACTAATCGCCTTGCTTTCGAAGACAACCATCTCGATCGACTTTATACTCTTTATCTTCTTGTTCCAGTTTCTGGATAAACTCGACAAGCTTTGCATCTCGCTTTTGGCTCTCGCTAATCCTTTCGATGAGAGTACATCTTATGGATAAGCTTGCCAACATTTCAGGTTCCAATTCACACCTTAGCCCGAAATCAAACCCTACCAAGTACTCAATGCTCTTCCATTCTGAAAACATAACTCCCAAACTTGCGTGTCTTCGGCTCAATGCATCTGCCACTGTGTTGCCTTTGTAGGACTATTGTAACACCCCACCTCTTAAAAATTACCTTTTGAAAAACTATTTTCAAAACCAATTAAGTATTTTCCAAGAAAAGTCTAGTTATTTAAAAAGGCTATTCCCCAAAAGCCATTAGCACTATCCTTCGTTTCCTTGTTCTAAATCTATCTTTTCCTTTTTCAGTATGGCCGATCTTAACCTTCCCGAGGGAGTGACCATTCCCGGATGGTTCCGGAGGTACTTGGAAGCTAGGGCTAACAATGTGGGCCCAGCAACCACCCCCACCGTAACTGAGGTTCCTCCTCCTCCTCCTCCTCAGAATCCACAAGCAGATTTCGCTAAGGTTTGCAAAGACTTTAAGGCGATGGGTGGCAAGAATTTCATTGGAACGGAGACTTTTGTGGAGGCACGAAATTGGTTGAAAGAAATTGAGGATCTTTTCGCTATATTTGATGTGGAAGACCATATGAGGGTTTTATTAGCAGCATGGCTATTAAAAGAAGAAGCTGCTTATTGGTGGGAGGTCACCAATGCTACTAGACCTATAGAGACTTGGGCCAACTTTAGGACGAGGTTTGGGCTTAAGTTCCTATCATCAGCTGAGGCGAATCTGCAATTGGAGAAGTTTATATCTTTGAAGTAAGGGGACATGACAGTGAGGGAGTATGTGAATAAGTTTAACCAGCTTGCTCGATTCGGTTTGGACATGGTGAATACTCCCCAGAAGAAGGCTTTGTGTAACGACCCAGAAAATCTGAACCAATTTAAATTTTTTAAATTGGCTAAAATAATGGATTTTAAATATTTAAAATAAATATTTTAAACAATGGCGATGAAAACTGAGTTGAATCGACATTTGAAAACGAATATAATTAATTATAATTATATATAGAATTGAAAATGGCGCGGTAGTTCGATAATTCGATTTCAAACTTCAAATGAATATACCGGGTGTAAAACAATCCGGATTTTAGTGAGACCAAAAAACATTAGTATCTAATTGGTAATATCTTTCTAACGAATCCGACCAATCGAAATTTGATAGCAGGAATCAAAAGATATGTCCAGTTGAAAATTCTGAATAGTCGCTATGGAATTCAGGCCCTTAAAAATGGACATTTTGCAGATGACCTCGGATTTCGACGAAACCACTTTTGTTGGGTCCGCAGTGTCAAGTTATTGCTAGGTTTCAAATTTCATAATTTTCCGAATCAATATGTGAGCGTGGCAAAGGAAAACGCGTTTGACCAGTTTCTGTTGATTTTAATCGACTGGAAATTGGCCGTTTTTCAAACGGTCTCGGAATTTGACGAAACTAGTTTTGTTAGGACCGTATCGTCAATACGAAGCTAGAAAATATTTTTCTGGAATTTTTCTAGTTAGTATGTGACCCCGGTAATTTGAAATGTGCGTTTAAAATTCAATATATTGATTTAAATGAAAATTCAAAAGGAAACTGATTGTAACGATCAAATCAGCTTGCGATACATATCCCATTGTGTTCGGAATGGGGGTAAAACGCTATGGAAGACAGGCGGTGGGCCTCGTTTCGAGGTCATATGTAAAAGTCAACCTATTTGCGAAATTAAATAATTAAAAAAAATATATATATATTTTAATCCCCCCCTTCCCTCCTTATCTCCCGCTTGGCCCCCCCCCCTTCCATTTCGATTCAGACAGAAGAAAAAAAAAAAAAAAACCTAGCAGAAATCGCCGCCGCACCGACGAAGCAACCTCCCACCGCCGATCCATCGCCGCCTCGAAGCAGAAGCCGCCATCCCGTTCGAACCCCTCGCGACGCCCCCCCCCCCCCCGTCGAATCCCATCGCGACGCCACCAAACCCCCAGCCGCCGCCTGCTCCTCCAGCCGCCGACGAAGACGAGCATCGCCCCCTCCCCTTCTTCGCAGTTCGGTGAGCGTTTCCTTTTTTTTATGTATTTTATTTTCTTTTTTTTTATTTTTATTTTATTTTAATCTGTAAAACTGATTTGATTTTATAAAATAAAATAAAAACTGTTTTAAAATAAAGTAAAAATTGTTTTAAAAAAAAAGAAAGTATAAAACAGATTTTTATAAAAGAATTTTTAAAACTGTAATTTTTAAAAGATTAAAGCTGAAATTTTTAGAAAGTATAAAACAGATTTTTATAAAAGAATTTTTTTTACTGGATTTTTGTAAAGAAAGCATAAAAACTGATTTTAAAAGCCAGGAAAAACTGATTTTAAAAGCGAAGTAAAAATCATATTTTTATATGTTGAAAGTCGAAGTAAAAATCATATTTTTATATATTGAATAGCGAAGTCAAAATTCGATTTTTATATATTGAATAGCATAGTAAAAATTCTATTTTTACATATGTAGAGAAAACGGGCGAAAGCGACAAATAGGCGAAGATTTCTATTAAGAAGAGTCTTGAAGTTGGATAGCTATTGGTGAGATTTCTGATTTAAAAATATTATATATGTGTGAAATGAAAGTGAATAGCTATATATAAATTGCTATATATTTATATATATATATATATATATATATATATACGCCCCTCGTCCACAAACCATGGACGATATTTATTGGTTGAAATTGTTGTGAAAATTGACTGATTTGTTTGGGATTGTTTGTGATTGATATTGGTTGATTGAGGTTGAAAAATACCCATTTGTGGTTGTGAAATATTTGGTTGAAACCACTTAGGATTAGTTTGTGGAAATGAAATAAATATATACATGCCGCCTGCGTGCGAACTAGATGCATGTTTCCCATTGTCAAAAACCGCGAGGTTTTAAGGTAGAGCGAGGAGCCGTACTAGGGACGGTGCCGGTGTAACTACCCTGCCGTTATGCTGCCGAAATTTTGAATAATATTTGTGTGTTTGAATTATTTTCATATGCTTAAACAATAGAAACATTCATGTGTTGAATTGATATTCATTCGTTGTTTAGAAATTCATGTGTTGAATGGTATTCATATTTTGAAAATAAATTGTTCGATAATAAAAATCACATTTTTATCGATATATAAAAATTATAGAAACATTCATGTGTTGAATTGATATTCATTCGTTGTTTAAAAATTCATGTGTTGAATGGTATTCATATTTTGAAATAAATTGTTCGATAATAAAAATCACATTTTTATCGATATATAAAAATTATAGAAACATTCATGTGTTGAATTGATATTCATTCGTTGTTTACAAATTCATGTGTTGAATGGTATTCATATTTTGAAATAAATTGTTCGATAATAAAAATCACATTTTTATCGATATATAAAAACTATAGAAACATTCATGTGTTGAATTGATATTCATTCGTTGTTTAGAAATTCATGTGTTGAATGGTATTCATATTTTGAAATAAATTGTTCGATAATAAAAATCACATTTTTATCGATATATAAAAACTATAGAAACATTCATGTGTTGAATTGATATTCATTCGTTGTTTAGAAATTCATGTGTTGAATGGTATTCATATTTTGAAATAAATTGTTCGATAATAAAAATCACATTTTTATCGATATATAAAAATTATAGAAACATTCATGTGTTGAATTGATATTCATTCGTTGTTTAAAAATTCATGTGTTGAATGGTATTCATATTTTGAAAATAAATTGTTCGATAATAAAAATCACATTTTTATCGATATCTAAAAACTATTGAAAACATTCATGTGTTGAATTGATATTCATTCGTTGTTTAGAAATTCATGTGTTGAATGGTATTCATATTTTGAAATGAATTGTTCGATAATAAAAATCACATTTTTATCGATATATAAAAACTATAGAAAACATTCATGTGTTGAATTGATATTCATTCGTTGTTTAGAAATTCATGTGTTGAACGGTATTCATATTTTGAAATAAATTGTTCGATAACAAAAATCACCTTTTATCGACTATATGAACTATATAGAAAAATAGTGTTTTGAAATGAATTGTTTTACAATAAAAATCACATTTTTATTGTATGCATAAATCGTTGAAATGTGAAGTGTTAAAAATAGCCACTTGTTCAAAGTAAACATATATGAGTTGAAATATTCATTAATTAGCTAATGAATTGATTTACACCTATTTATGTAACATTAGAATGAATGGTGTTTTTAAACCAAATAGAAATCAAATATGAAGTTGAATAGAAAATGAAAAATGATATGGACTGTATATATATGTACATGCATATTCATTGAACAGGTTATAGCAAAGGGGCTAGAGAAGAGGAATAAAATTTGTGCCCGACAAATAGGTACACATTTACTGATTTGTTTGGGTGATGATTTTGAGCCTGTTGGCTAGCCGCTTGGCTTTCTCTTTTTCTTTTTTGAGATTAGAAGGACCGGGACGCTATTTGCGATTTCCCGACGCTCCCGGTGCAGGGGAGGTTATGGCGAAATTTTTCCAAAATTTAAGGTGTTAGAAAAATTTTTGAAGTGAAAACGATATAGAAATCATTGAATGAACTATATTTATATAACTATATAAATATAAATAAAATTAAAACGAAACGAAGCCGTGCAGTTCGTATTTTGAAACCGTGATTTCAAACGACTAGAACGGGAAATCCGACCATTGGATTTTCCCGAAATCTCAACCGTCGGGTTCGCCTTGGAATAATCTTTCCAACGGCACCAACCTTGTAAAAATCCAACGGTTGGATTGTCTGGAATGTTTAATTCAAATCTGAAGAAAAACAGCGCCAGAAGCGATTATATTTATATATATATATATAAATATAATTATATATTTAATCGAATAACGACGCTGCAGTTCGTATTTTGAAATCGAAAATTCAAACGATTGTACCGGGAGATCCGACCGTCGGATTTTCCCGAAACTGGAACCGTTGGATTCGTTTTGAAAAGACCTTTCTAATGATGTAAATTTTGTGAAGATCCAACGGTTAGATTTTCAGATATGTGTAAATCAAATCTGAAGAAAAACAGCGCCACGGCCGCCTTATGGCCCGAAGCGTCGTTTTGAATAAAATGGCTATTTTAAAATAAATAAAAATAGCGATAAATAGTTATAAAATATCATAAGCGATATGGAATGGAAATAAACTGAATTTGCTTGATTTATGTGATGTTTGATGGTTGAATGTGTTTGGTGTGAAAATTACATTAAAAGAACACAATTGGTGTTGTCGAATAAAATAACCATTGAAATAAATCGATTGGAAATTCTAAATATACGTGAATTATTTGAAAAGGCCGAGTTAATTCTCATTTCAAATAATTGACCGACGATTGAAAGTCGAAGATGAAGACGATGGTCGAAGACCGGAGATCTTCACCTCGTTTGGATTGTAACCGAGGTCCTGATTGGGAGGCATCCCGAAATATGGATAATGAGTGGTGATCGTCCAGACGTACGTGTTGATCGAAGGGTTTGCGAGGTATTTAATGCCTCCGGTTTCGTTCAGACCCAGAACGGACTTGTAAATGGACTGTGTGTCTGACATAGGATTTATTCTGTGTGGCATGCTAAGATGCAGTGAACAGGACTTCTGTTGAAAAGCAAAGTCTTGTGGTGATGATCAAAGCACCGCCTGTGTGGCGTAGCTTTGTGTATAACGTGAATTCGCGAGCCTCACATCCCGGTATGAACCTAAAACGGGAGAAGGATCTCAGGGGGGACGTGCGTTTTCTTTCTAGCTAGGGTGGTGTCAGTGACCTACCAGCCCTGACATTTATATACTTTTCACCTATGTGGTTGTTGCTGTTGCGAGGCGCCTCGGTTTGATCGGACGATCCGGGTCCGATGGAGTCATTCGTTGGCTCATTTACACCCCAAAGGGTGGAGAAACGCATTGTTCAGGCATTATAATCCACTTCGTGTGGACCGGCCCTGACGATCCAAGGTACGGTTGCGGCTGTACCTGAGGGGCGGGCTAGAGCGTCTCGAATTCGGTAAGGACTATCTTTTGCCTTGGTTCATGACGGAAATCCAATTTCCAAATACGTGATCGTGCGGTTTTGATTGTATATATATATATGGCGACATGATATATGGTACCCATGCCGTCTATGATTGATAGTTATGATTTGAAATTGTTTTCAAAACATATAAACACTAGCAATAATATCAAATGCCTTTGTTTTATTCGTATCAAGCATATCTTGGCCGTTATAAGGTAAAAACTCTATCCTCCGGTTTGCGTTGCATTGTGTGATGGGAACTGAGTCTTATAACGACTTCATTTTTATAAAAAGCATAGCGATGTTTAAAAGAAAGATTTGTTTTAAAGCACTGGCAATCCAATGGAGTAAACCCGTTCCACGAAAGTGGCGTGGTCTTGTGATTAGCCAACTATATATGTGTTGAGTAGATTTCTCATACCAGTCCCATGACTGACTCGTAGTTTGTTTCACTCTCAAACTCGGGTGCCCCTTTTTCTACACGGGCAGCCTTGTATTCAGGTTTAGCTGGTTCTTTCTGGATAGCTGGAGCTGAAGATGGATTCTATCATTTATTTCTTTTTATGCTGTTCAGCTCCTATTGTACATATTTTGTTTATTTCCGCTGTAGACATTTATGTATAGCTGAACTGTATTTGTACTAAGTAAGATCCTGTATACTGTGTAACTCTGATGATTACTTTTATCCAGTATATTTTGTTGTTCATTCTGGTGTATTTATTTAATTCTGTTCTGCTATTATTTGTTTCTGTGTTATATTCCAAAGATAACCTTGTTTCCGTGAGAACGGGAAATCGGGTCGTCTCAACGTGGTATCAGAGCTTTGGTTAAGCTTAGTTCTGGAATATAACATTTGAACGAACTCGTCAGAAATAGAACCAGTAGTGTTCTAGGGCGGGCAACTCCATACAGATAGGATCAGCAATATCCTAGTATGAGTAAAGCAGAATGAAATAACACCTCGATAGACACATTTACATTTGAAGTACGTGTTTCTATATTTTAAAATACCTTTTCTGTGACCTGACACTTGATCTGCCATTTGCAGAAGTACTAGAAAAATGAGTGTCAGAAGCAGAAGGAATGCAGAACCGGATATTGAGGCCCTATTAATCAAATATCGAAATATGGGTGGAATACCGTTCTCTGGTGAAGAATCTATTATGAAGACACAAGCTTGGATTCGTTCGGCTGAGAAAATCTTCGAAGCATTAAAGATGAGGGATGACCAGAAAAGATTACTGGCCTCCTGGGCACTCAAAGATGAAGCTTTGTTCTGGTGGGATTCAGTTATTGAAAATAATCCAGAAGGTGATATCACCTGGGACAGATTCAAAGTAATTTTCTTAGAAAGATTTACTCCTCCCGAAGTGACCGAACGGCTATGCGACGAATTTTCTTATCTAATACAAGGAGACATGACGATTCCCGAATATCATAAGAAATTCAATGAACTTTCTCACTTCGCCCCTCATCTAATTCAAGAACCAAAGAGGAAAAATCTGAGATTTATTCATGGCCTTCAAAGGAAATACCAGAATAAAGTATTGGGGCATGTGAAGCTTCCTTTCTCAGAAATGATATATATGGCCTATCAGTATGAAGATCTCCATAAGAAAGGAATGTTATGCGACAAAGAAGAAGTCAGTTCTAGCGACATAAAAGAGTTGGAAACTGATATTCCTGAAGCCAGTACAAGTTCTGAAGTCAATAAGAAGCCCAGCACCAAAAGAAAAAGGGCGGAACCTGGGAACGAACGAATAATGACCGCCACGTGCTCAAGCTGCAATAGAAAAGGACATTTGGCGATAAATTGCAAATCTTGGAACGAACAAAGAAAGAGTGGATCTAAACCCAAGAAGGTTTTTCAAGGAAAGAAAAGGTGTAATCAATGTCATCGGTTTGGTCATGTAAAACAAGAATGCTGGCTGTTAAAAACAACCAAAGAAGCTCAGGTAAATGAAGTAGCAGAAACTTCTAGGCCCTCAGCTAGTCAAGAAAGGCCAGATGTTTTAGAAGGCACACTAACTGTCAAAGACATCCCAGTTAAAGTACTGTTTGATACAGGCGCGTCACGAAGCTTCATTTCCAAAGATGCAGCTAAGAAACTGGATTTGAATTTGAAGAAGCTCAAGGAACCAATGACTGTCCAGAATCCAGTTGGGGGTTCCATTGATCTCAGTTGGATATGTGGAGTGCCGGTTTCTTTCTCTCGTTATCGGTTTCCTACCATCGCAGTCGTCATGAATTTTAAAGAGTTTGATCTTATCTTGGGATTGGATTGGCTAACCAAATATGAAGCAGAGGTTAGGTGCGCCGAGAGAGTTGTTAGAGCCAAGATTAAATCAGGTGATTATATAACCATTCCCTGTGAAGGTCAGAATGCTAATAGAAAAGACTTCTGGGCAGCTTTGAATGTTTCTCCAGCCCAAATTGAAAATGTCCCTGAAATTACAGAGAATATTCCTGACCTCATCAAAGATATTCCTGTCGTCAAGAACTATGCGGATGTGTTCGAAGAAGTTGTTCGCTTACCTCCGCAGAGAGAAATAGATTTCAAGATTGCTTTGATTCCAAATGCAAGGCCAGTAGTTCACGCTATTCGAAGAATGTCCTTGAAAGAGAAGGAGGAATTAGACAATCAAACACGACAGCTAGTATGGAAGGGTCTGATCAGGCCTAGTTTCTCTGATTGGGGTGCAGCAGTGGTATTTGTCCCAAAATCTGACGGTACTCTACGACTATGTGTGGATTATCGTGATCTGAATAAACAGACAATAAATAACAAGTATCCATTGCCGCGGATTGATGATTTGTTGGATCGATTAAATGGAGCACAAGTATTTTCAAGAATGGACCTAGCTACAGGTTTCCATCAACTTCGAATTGCCGAAGAGTGTGTTCCAATGACAGCGTTCAGAGGTCCCGACCTATTCTACGAGTGGTTAGTAATGCCATTCGGCTTATGTAACGCTCCAGCTTACTTCGTCGATCTGATGAATAGAGTATTCAGAGGAGTATTAAATAAATTTGTTTTGGTTTTTATTGATGATATTCTAATCTTCTCTAAATCAAAGGCCGAACATGAAAAGCATCTGGAACAGGTTCTAGAAATCCTCCGAAGGAATGTGTTAAAAGCCAAGTTTTCCAAATGTATCTTCTGGCAAGATGAAGTAAAATTTCTGGGCCATGTTGTATCGAAAGAAGGAATCGCTGTGGATCCAAGTAAAATCACAGCCATTCAGAATTGGAAACAGCCCAGTACTCCCACTGAAGTCCGCAGCTTTCTCGGATTGGCTAGCTATTATCGGAAGTTCGTTAAAGACTTTTCTAAGATATCTGGCCACTTAACGAAGCTTACAAAGAAGCATTCTAAATTCAAATGGACTCAAGAGAGTGAGGAGGCTTTCGAAGAGCTAAAACTAAGACTGACCACAGCTCCAGTGTTAACCATCATCGATGGCAACCAAGATCTAAAAGTCTGGACTGATGCTTCTAGAGAAGGCCTTGGCGCAGTGTTAATGCAAAGAGGCCAAGTGATTGCCTATGCTAGCCGTCAACTGAAGCCGCACGAGAAAAACTATGTAACTCATGATCTTGAGTTATTGGCTATCATATTTTCTTTGAAAATCTGGAGACACTATCTTCTGGGCGAGAGATTTGAACTGTTTACAGATCATCAGTCATTAAAGTATCTGTTCACTCAGAAGGACTTGAACCTGAGGCAGCAACGTTGGCTGGAGTTTCTTGCAGCATATGACTTTGAAATTATATATACTCCAGGGAAAGCCAATGTCGTGGCTGATGCGTTAAGCAGAAAGAATGTAATGATCGCCAGTTTTATTATCACGACTTCATTGCTAGATAAGATATCTGCTCTTCAGGAGGATGATCACTTCATTCAGAAGATCAGAGGGATAATTCAACAAGGCGAACCCTCGAGTTTTCAAGTAGACAATGATGGGATTTTAAGGCTCAAAGGTCGAATCTGTGTCCCTAACATTCCTGAACTTCGAAAGGAAGTACTGGATGAATGCCACAAGTCAAAACTCAGTATCCATCCAGGAGTAAGCAAAATGTATAATGACATCAAACGCACTTTCTGGTGGAAGTCGATGAAAAGGGACATTTCTTTATATGTCAGCCGATGCCCTACTTGCCAGCTAGTCAAGAGCGACCAACAGAAATTGGCTGGATTATTACAACCACTGGAAGTTCCTGGTTGGAAGTGGGAGCATATTTCTATGGATTTCATTGATGGTCTGCCCAGAACCAGAAAAGGGAATGACAGTATTTGGGTGATCGTAGATCGCTTCACGAAGACCGCCCATTTTATACCTGTCAAATCAAACAGAACTGCTCAGAGTCTGGCACATATTTACTTCAGGGAAATAGTTAGACTACATGGAGTGCCGCTCAGTATAGTCAGTGATAGAGATACAATATTCACTAGTAAATTCTGGGAAGCATTTCAAGTCGAGCTTGGAACGAAGTTAAACTTGAGCACCGCTTATCATCCTCAGACAGACGGTCAGACTGAGAGGGTGAATCGCATTTTAGAAGATCTATTGCGGGCTTGTGTTATAGATTTCGGTGGATCATGGGAAGACCATCTGCATTTGGCTGAATTCTCTTATAACAACAGCTACCAGGCGAGTCTGACAATGTCGCCATTCGAAGCATTGTACGGTAGACCGTGCCGATCTCCTGCTTGTTGGGTCGAGCCTGGAAATAGACTTGTGTTGGGTCCTGATATGATTCGCGAAGCAGCTGACAAAGTCGATTTTATTAAGAAGCGATTACTCGCCGCTCAAAGCCGACAAAAGAGCTATGCTGATAAAAGAAGAAGAGATATATCCTTCGAAGTTGGCGACTATGTATATTTGAAAGTATCGCCGATGAGAGGAGTTATCCGGTTCGGTAAAACTGGAAAGTTGGCACCCAAATTCATTGGTCCGTTTCCTATTCTGGAACGGATCGGAACTCTCGCTTATAGGGTCAGACTTCCTGATTGGCTGCCGGAGTGCATGATGTATTTCATATATCTCAGCTTCGAAAGCACGTTCATGATCCAGACTTGATCGTGGAAGAAGCAGCTCAGCAAGACATTGAAATTACTCCAGAATTAGCTGTGAGGCGAGAGCCGCTAAAGATTATCGGCAAAGAAACCAAAGAGCTGAGAAACAAGAAGGTTCACTTAGTCAAAGTGCAATGGAGTGGAGATCTGTGAGATTGTACTTGGGAAACTGAGGAGAGCATTCAGAAAGCTTATCCTAGATGCCGAGTAGATATCTCTGATTGACTCCGGTGCAAGGTACATTTACCCTACCTTGCATTACCATATAATTCTCTATTCTGTTGCTATTTTCTTCCCATGGATGAGCATTGTTTATTCTATACTCTGAATATTAGAAACAAATTGGTTGCTGTGCTGTGTGATTGTAGATTTATCAAACCACTTTCGACTTTATTCCTTTTCGGGGACGAAAAGTTTTAAGTGGGGGAGATTGTAACGACCCAAAAAATCTAAACCAATTTAAAATTTTTAAATTGGCTAAAATAATGGATTTTAAATATTTAAAATAAATATTTTAAACAATGGCGATGAAAACTGAGTTGAATCGACATTTGAAAACGAATATAATTAATTATAATTATATATAGAATTGAAAATGGCGCGGTAGTTCGATAATTCGATTTCAAACTTCAAATGAATATACCGGGTGCAAAACAATCTGGATTTTAGTGAGACCAAAAAACATTAGTATCTAATTGGTAATATCTTTCTAACGAATCCGACCAATCGAAATTTGATAGCAGGAATCAAAAGATATGTCCAGTTGAAAATTCTGAATAGTCGCTATGGAATTCAGGCCCTTAAAAATGGACATTTTGCAGATGACCTCGGATTTCGACGAAACCACTTTTGTTGGGTCCGCAGTGTCAAGTTATTGCTAGGTTTCAAATTTCATAATTTTCCGAATCAATATGTGAGCGTGGCAAAGGAAAACGCGTTTGACCAGTTTCTGTTGATTTTAATCGACTGGAAATTGGCCATTTTTCAAACGGTCTCGGAATTCGACGAAACTAGTTTTGTTAGGACCGTATCGTCAATACGAAGCTAGAAAATATTTTTCTGGAATTTTTCTAGTTAGTATGTGACCCCGGTAATTTGAAATGTGCGTTTAAAATTCAATATATTGATTTAAATGAAAATTCAAAAGGAAACTGATTGTAACGATCAAATCAGCTTGCGATACATATCCCATTGTGTTCGGAATGGGGGTAAAACGCTATGGAAGACAGGCGGTGGGCCTCGTTTCGAGGTCATATGTAAAAGTCAACCTATTTGCGAAATTAAATAATTAAAAAAAATATATATATATTTTAATCCCCCCCCCCTTCCCTCCTTATCTCCCGCTTGGCCCCCCCTTCCATTTCGATTCAGACAGAAGAAAAAAAAAAAAACCTAGCAGAAATCGCCGCCGCACCGACGAAGCAACCTCCCACCGCCGATCCATCGCCGCCTCGAAGCAGAAGCCGCCATCCCGTTCGAACCCCTCGCGACGCCCCCCCCCCCCCCCCCCCGTCGAATCCCATTGCGACGCCACCAAACCCCCAGCCGCCGCCTGCTCCTCCAGCCGCCGACGAAGACGAGCATCGCCCCCTCCCCTTCTTCGCAGTTCGGTGAGCGTTTCCTTTTTTTATGTATTTTATTTTCTTTTTTTTATTTTTATTTTATTTTAATCTGTAAAATTGATTTGATTTTATAAAATAAAATAAAAACTGTTTTAAAATAAAGTAAAAACTGTTTTAAAAAAAAAGAAAGTATAAAACAGATTTTTATAAAAGAATTTTTAAAACTGTAATTTTTAAAAGATTAAAGCTGAAATTTTTAGAAAGTATAAAACAGATTTTTATAAAAGAATTTTTTTTACTGGATTTTTGTAAAGAAAGCATAAAAACTGATTTTAAAAGCCAGGAAAAACTGATTTTAAAAGCGAAGTAAAAATCATATTTTTATATGTTGAAAGTCGAAGTAAAAATCATATTTTTATATATTGAATAGCGAAGTCAAAATTCGAT
This sequence comes from Allium sativum, assembly GCA_030737875.1. NCBI lineage: Eukaryota > Viridiplantae > Streptophyta > Magnoliopsida > Asparagales > Amaryllidaceae > Allium > Allium sativum. Next base: position 972,903,355 of record CM060916.1, read on the forward strand.
TTTTATATATTGAATAGCATAGTAAAAATTCTATTTTTACATATGTAGAGAAAACGGGCGAAAGCGACAAATAGGCGAAGATTTCTATTAAGAAGAGTCTTGAAGTTGGATAGCTATTGGTGAGATTTCTGATTTAAAAATATTATATATGTGTGAAATGAAAGTGAATAGCTATATATAAATTGCTATATATTTATATATATATATATATATATATACGCCCCTCGTCCACAAACCATGGACGATATTTATTGGTTGAAATTGTTGTGAAAATTGACTGATTTGTTTGGGATTGTTTGTGATTGATATTGGTTGATTGAGGTTGAAAAATACCCATTTGTGGTTGTGAAATATTTGGTTGAAACCACTTAGGATTAGTTTGTGGAAATGAAATAAATATATACATGCCGCCTGCGTGCGAACTAGATGCATGTTTCCCATTGTCAAAAACCGCGAGGTTTTAAGGTAGAGCGAGGAGCCGTACTAGGGACGGTGCCGGTGTAACTACCCTGCCGTTATGCTGCCGAAATTTTGAATAATATTTGTGTGTTTGAATTATTTTCATATGCTTAAACAATAGAAACATTCATGTGTTGAATTGATATTCATTCGTTGTTTAGAAATTCATGTGTTGAATGGTATTCATATTTTGAAAATAAATTGTTCGATAATAAAAATCACATTTTTATCGATATATAAAAATTATAGAAACATTCATGTGTTGAATTGATATTCATTCGTTGTTTAAAAATTCATGTGTTGAATGGTATTCATATTTTGAAATAAATTGTTCGATAATAAAAATCACATTTTTATCGATATATAAAAATTATAGAAACATTCATGTGTTGAATTGATATTCATTCGTTGTTTAAAAATTCATGTGTTGAATGGTATTCATATTTTGAAATAAATTGTTCGATAATAAAAATCACATTTTTATCGATATATAAAAACTATAGAAACATTCATGTGTTGAATTGATATTCATTCGTTGTTTAGAAATTCATGTGTTGAATGGTATTCATATTTTGAAATAAATTGTTCGATAATAAAAATCACATTTTTATCGATATATAAAAACTATAGAAACATTCATGTGTTGAATTGATATTCATTCGTTGTTTAGAAATTCATGTGTTGAATGGTATTCATATTTTGAAATAAATTGTTCGATAATAAAAATCACATTTTTATCGATATATAAAAATTATAGAAACATTCATGTGTTGAATTGATATTCATTCGTTGTTTAAAAATTCATGTGTTGAATGGTATTCATATTTTGAAAATAAATTGTTCGATAATAAAAATCACATTTTTATCGATATCTAAAAACTATTGAAAACATTCATGTGTTGAATTGATATTCATTCGTTGTTTAGAAATTCATGTGTTGAATGGTATTCATATTTTGAAATGAATTGTTCGATAATAAAAATCACATTTTTATCGATATATAAAAACTATAGAAAACATTCATGTGTTGAATTGATATTCATTCGTTGTTTAGAAATTCATGTGTTGAACGGTATTCATATTTTGAAATAAATTGTTCGATAACAAAAATCACCTTTTATCGACTATATGAACTATATAGAAAAATAGTGTTTTGAAATGAATTGTTTTACAATAAAAATCACATTTTTATTGTATGCATAAATCGTTGAAATGTGAAGTGTTAAAAATAGCCACTTGTTCAAAGTAAACATATATGAGTTGAAATATTCATTAATTAGCTAATGAATTGATTTACACCTATTTATGTAACATTAGAATGAATGGTGTTTTTAAACCAAATAGAAATCAAATATGAAGTTGAATAGAAAATGAAAAATGATATGGACTGTATATATATGTACATGCATATTCATTGAACAGGTTATAGCAAAGGGGCTAGAGAAGAGGAATAAAATTTGTGCCCGACAAATAGGTACACATTTACTGATTTGTTTGGGTGATGATTTTGAGCCTGTTGGCTAGCCGCTTGGCTTTATCTTTTTCTTTTTTGAGATTAGAAGGACCGGGACGCTATTTGCGATTTCCCGACGCTCCCGGTGCAGGGGAGGTTATGGCGAAATTTTTCCAAAATTTAAGGTGTTAGAAAAATTTTTGAAGTGAAAACGATATAGAAATCATTGAATGAACTATATTTATATAACTATATAAATATAAATAAAATTAAAACGAAACGAAGCCGTGCAGTTCGTATTTTGAAACCGTGATTTCAAACGACTAGAACGGGAAATCCGACCATTGGATTTTCCCGAAATCTCAACCGTCGGGTTCGCCTTGGAATAATCTTTCCAACGGCACCAACCTTGTAAAAATCCAACGGTTGGATTGTCTGGAATGTTTAATTCAAATCTGAAGAAAAACAGCGCCAGAAGCGATTATATTTATATATATATATAAATATAATTATATATTTAATCGAATAACGACGCTGCATTTCGTATTTTGAAATCGAAAATTCAAACGATTGTACCGGGAGATCCGACCGTCGGATTTTCCCGAAACTGGAACCGTTGGATTCGTTTTGAAAAGACCTTTCTAATGATGTAAATTTTGTGAAGATCCAACGGTTAGATTTTCAGATATGTGTAAATCAAATCTGAAGAAAAACAGCGCCACGGCCGCCTTATGGCCCGAAGCGTCGTTTTGAATAAAATGGCTATTTTAAAATAAATAAAAATAGCGATAAATAGTTATAAAATATCATAAGCGATATGGAATGGAAATAAACTGAATTTGCTTGATTTATGTGATGTTTGATGGTTGAATGTGTTTGGTGTGAAAATTACATTAAAAGAACACAATTGGTGTTGTCGAATAAAATAACCATTGAAATAAATCGATTGGAAATTCTAAATATACGTGAATTATTTGAAAAGGCCGAGTTAATTCTCATTTCAAATAATTGACCGACGATTGAAAGTCGAAGATGAAGACGATGGTCGAAGACCGGAGATCTTCACCTCATTTGGATTGTAACCGAGGTCCTGATTGGGAGGCATCCCGAAATATGGATAATGAGTGGTGATCGTCCAGACGTACGTGTTGATCGAAGGGTTTGCGAGGTATTTAGTGCCTCCGGTTTCGTTCAGACCCAGAACGGACTTGTAAATGGACTGTGTGTCTGACATAGGATTTATTCTGTGTGGCATGCTAAGATGCAGTGAACAGGACTTCTGTTGAAAAGCAAAGTCTTGTGGTGATGATCAAAGCACCGCCTGTGTGGCGTAGCTTTGTGTATAACGTGAATTCGCGAGCCTCACATCCCGGTATGAACCTAAAACGGGAGAAGGACCTCAGGGGGACGTGCGTTTTCTTTCTAGCTAGGGTGGTGTCAGTGACCTACCAGCCCTGACATTTATATACTTTTCACCTATGTGGTTGTTGCTGTTGCGAGGCGCCTCGGTTTGATCGGACGATCCGGGTCCGATGGAGTCATTCGTTGGCTCATTTACACCCCAAAGGGTGGAGAAACGCATTGTTCAGGCATTATAATCCACTTCGTGTGGACCGGCCCTGACGATCCAAGGTACGGTTGCGGCTGTACTTGAGGGGCGGGCTAGAGCGTCTCGAATTCGGTAAGGACTATCTTTTGCCTTGGTTCATGACGGAAATCCAATTTCCAAATACGTGATCGTGCGGTTTTGATTGTATATATATATGGCGACATGATATATGGTACCCATGCCGTCTAATGTTGATAGTTATGATTTGAAATTGTTTTCAAAACATATAAACACTAGCAATAATATCAAATGCCTTTGTTTTATTCGTATCAAGCATATCTTGGCCGTTATAAGGTAAAAACTCTATCCTCCGGTTTGCGTTGCATTGTGTGATGGGAACTGAGTCTTATAACGGCTTCATTTTTATAAAAAGCATAGCGATGTTTAAAAGAAAGATTTGTTTTAAAGCACTGGCAATCCAATGGAGTAAACCCGTTCCACGAAAGTGGCGTGGTCTTGTGATTAGCCAACTATATATGTGTTGAGTAGATTTCTCATACCAGTCCCATGACTGACTCGTAGTTTGTTTCACTCTCAAACTCGGGTGCCCCTTTTTCTACACGGGCAGCCTTGTATTCAGGTTTAGCTGGTTCTTTCTGGATAGCTGGAGCTGAAGATGGATTCTATCATTTATTTCTTTTTATGCTGTTCAGCTCCTATTGTACATATTTTGTTTATTTCCGCTGTAGACATTTATGTATAGCTGAACTGTATTTGTACTAAGTAAGATCCTGTATACTGTGTAACTCTGATGATTACTTTTATCCAGTATATTTTGTTGTTCATTCTGGTGTATTTATTTAATTCTGTTCTGCTATTATTTGTTTCTGTGTTATATTCCAAAGATAACCTTGTTTCCGTGAGAACGGGAAATCGGGTCGTCTCACTTTGCGCTTTGCACGAGGGTTGAATGAGCCATTACAAGGTTTAGCCCTATCTCATATACCCATGGGGGCCACTTTTGAAGGCCTAGTGGACATGGCTTTGCTTCAAGGAGACGATAAGAATGGTAAGAAAGAAGTCAAGCCTAATGAGACTCAAGCCAAGAAGACGGACTCAAAGGGGGGAGGAAACTAGAGCAATCAGAGCAATCAGAACAACAAGAACAACAAGGGCAACAAGGCCAAGGCAAAGGACCCAAGAAAATGCAACTTCTGTGGGATTGTGGGACACATAGCCAAGGATTGCAGAAAGAAGAAGAGGAAGCGGGGCGAATGCTTTCATTGTGGAGAGACCGGACATTTTAGCAAGGATTGCCCCAAGAAGCAAGGGCAGAATCAGCGTGTAGGACCTTCTGGAGGGCAAGTGCATGCTCTCAACACTGCTCCAGCTCAGGACCGAGGTAGTATTTATGTAGAAAGTCTTGTTTATATTTCTGACTCTCCTGCTCGCACCTTATTTGATTCTGGCGCATCGCATAGTTTTATTTCTTCTGACATTGTTGAAAGTTTGCACCTAAGTACTAGTCTAGTTGAGGATCCCGTTTGTGTTTCAAATCCAATTGGGGGTTCCTCCCATTTATCTATGATTTGTGTGGAGTTGAAGATTTCTATCTTGACCGTAGAATTCACGTGTAATGCTTATGTTCTCGGGTTCACGGGATACGTGTTGATCTTGGGCATGGATTGGTTATCCAGTTATGAAGCCATTCTCGATTGTGAGCATAGGGTGGTGAGGCTCATGACTCGCCTCGGTAATACCCTAGAAATTTCTTGTAACCCTAGAGGTCCCATCATGTTATGTTATCTTGAATCTCTTGACTCGTCCATCGATGATCTGCAATCTGTAAGGGTGGTCCGAGACTATCCTGATGTCTTTGAAGAGGTTAAGGGGTTACCCCCTAAACGAGAGATAGATTTTCGCATTTATCTTGTTGATAATGCCAAGCCAGTATCATTGCCCGTTAGGCACATGGCCCCACGAGAAAGAAGAGAGCTCAGTAAGCAAATCAAGGAGCTGCTTAAGAAAATTTTTATTAGGCGAAGCATTTCTGAATGGGGTGCTCCTGTGGTATTCGCTACTAAGGCGGATGGTTCGCTTCGTCTATGTGTTGATTATCGAGAGTTGAACAAGCTGACAAAGAAGAATAGGCACCCGTTACCGAGGATTGACGATCTCTTTGACCAGCTTGTAGGTGCTTCTGTTTTCTCTCAGCTCGATCTAGCCACCGGATTCCATCAGCTTAGAGTGGCTGAGGATAGTAGTGATAAAACTGCGTTTAGGACTCCAGATGGATTCTTTGAATGGCTTGTCATGCCATTCGGTTTGACTAATGCACCCGCCTACTTCGTAGATTTGATGAGTAGGGTGTTCAGGGAGTTCCTTAACAAGTTTGTTGTTGTCTTCGTGGATAATATTCTGATCTTCTCAAAGGATGAGGAAGAACATGCCAGACAACTCAAGGAAGTGATGGATACGCTTAGAGCGCATCAGTTGAAAGCCAAGTTCTCCAAATGTCATTTCTGGAGAAGGGAAGTTCGGTTTCTTGGACATATAGTTTCTAAGCAAGGCATAGCGGTGGATCCCGCGAAAGTGGTTGTGGTTCAAGACTGGAAGACTCCTAGGAATGCAACCGAAGTAAGAAGCTTTCTCGGTCTGGCGGGCTACTATAGGAAGTTCATCAAGGACTTCGCTAAGATTTCGGCCCCTCTTACTATGTTGACGAAGAAGAACTTAGTCTTTGCATGGGACTTAGAGTGTGAGCTTGCTTTTCAAAGGCTCAAGAGGACTCTTACCACAGCTCCAGTTTTAGCATTACCCGATGGCGGTAAGATGTTTACTGTGTACACCGATGCATGTGGCATGGGGTTAGGTGCTGTTCTAATGCAAGAGGGGAGAGTGATATGCTATGGGGGTAGGCAACTGAAAGTTCATGAGAAGAACTATCCCACTCATGATTTGGAGTTGGCGGCGATCATCTTTGCACTCAAATCCTGGCGCCACTATCTTCTAGGCGAAAGGTTTGAGCTGTATACTGATCACAAGTCACTCAAGTACCTCTTCTCGCAGAAAGATCTGAATCTAAGGCAGCAAAGGTGGATGGAATTCTTGGCATCATATGACTTCGAGATAGCTTATACCCCTGGCAAGGGTAATGTTGTGGCAGATGCACTAAGCAGAAGGAGGTTGACTTTGAGTCCCTTATTTATTGAGATGAAGAACTTAGAGTTCTTGGCAACCTTTGATTTCACGACGACTGTTGAGTCGATGACGGGTTCATTAGCATCCCTTGAGCTTAGACCCACACTTCTTGATCAAGTTGGGGCTTCGCAGAAGGAAGATCCACAGATAGTCGAGGTCATGGACAAGTTGATTCGTGGTGAGACGTCTAGCCACCTTGCTAGATATACTATTGATGATAAAGGATGGCTAAGGCGTGATGGAAGGCTATGCGTTCCACAAGTAGGAGACTTGGTGCATAAAGTTCTCGAAGAAGCACATCACTCGAAGATGACTATACATCCTGGAGGAGAAAATATGTATAGAGATATGAAGCGCATTTTCTTTTGGGCCGGAATGAAGAAAGATGTGGCAGAGTATGTTTCAAAGTGCATGGTGTGCCAACAAGTGAAAGCCGAGTCAAAGAAACCAGGTGGGCTATTACATCCATTAGAGGTCCCGCAATGGAAGTGGGAGAGTATTTCTATGGATTTTGTGGATGGATTGCCTAGGTCAAGGAAAGGGAATACGAGCATATGGGTCATAGTTGATAGACTTACGAAGAGTGATCATTTCATCCCAGTGAAGAGCAAGAGGACCGCATCATGGCTAGCATCTATTTATCTTCGAGAGATAGTGCAGTTGCATGGAGTTCCTTCTAGCATAGTTAGCGATCGTGACCCAATTTTCACTAGCCAGTTCTGGAATAGTTTGCAAGAAGCGATGGGCAAGCGATTGATTCTGAGTACAGCCTATCGCCCCCAGATGGATGGCCAAACCAAAAGGGTGAATAGAGTGCTAGAAGATCTTTTGAGGCTTTGTGTTCTTGACTTTGGTGGTACTTGGGAAGACCACCTTCCACTTGTGGAGTTTGCTTATAATAATAGCTATCAAGCCAGCATAGGGATGGCACCATTTGAAGCTTTGTATGGGAGGCCGTGTAGGTCACCATCTTGTTAGTGGGAGACAACAGATAGGCTTATACTTGGGCCCGATATGATACGAGACACATCCGAGAAAGTTGAATTGGTGAGAAGACGGATGAAAGCGGCCCAAGATAGACAGAAATCCTATGCTGACAAGCGAAGGGCAGATTTGGAATTCGAAGTAGGAGACATGGTTTTCGTGAAGGTTTCTCCTTTGCGCAATGTGGTACGTTTTGGAGCAATTGGGAAGTTGGCACCAAGGTTCGTAGGACCCTTCCCTATCATAGAGAGAATTGGAAAGATGGCCTATAAGGTGGAATTGCCCGAGAAGCTAGCCGGAGTGCATAATGTCTTTCATGTCTCGCATCTCCGAAAGTGCCTTCATGAGTCCGCTGAGGTGGTTGAACCAAGCATTCTTGAAGACGTGGAGGTAGAGAAAGAGGCAACCTTGAGGAGAGCTCCGATTCGTATCTTGGGAACAGAGATCAAGAAGCTAAGAAATCGAGAAGTCAAATTGGTGAAAGTTCAGTGGTGTGAAGCCGATGAAGATGCAACTTGGGAAACCGAGGAGAAGATGCGTGGGCTTTATCCATTCCTTTTTGAGGGTACATTCTCAATCTCCGTTCTTAATCAGCATATCTTTCTTTTTGCTAATCCATGTTTATCCTGTTTATCTTGTTATCTCGTTAACCTTGTCATGAGAACCTTAGGTAGAAACCCTTTGGATGAAACATGTATTTGAAACATGTTATGCTTGATGTTTGCAAGTGGTTGCAAGTGTTTGCAAGTGGATACTCGTGGATGCATGATACACATTAGGCACTAAGATCGGCTCACACACTTTTATACCGCATATGCATGAGTGTTTATGCTTATTCATGGATGAAACTTGTTGTGCTATCACGTGGATGTTGCATATGAATGAATGTTATGTGCACTCATATAGAGGTTATGAATTATGTTAGGAATTTGCATACATATGGACTCATTTCACTAACATGTTTTGCATTAAGGAGGTTTACTGAATCAGTAACCGCCTGATTTTTGCATTAGATAAGTACATCTACACACACCTTTTGCATATGTTCATACAGCATTTAGAATCTTTTTAAGGACAATGGTTACTTGTGGATGATGTTTTGAGTAGATGGATGATGGATGGTAGGATACGTTCTTCCTAACTTGGAGATTTCGGGGACGAAATCCTTTAAGGAGGGGAGAATGTAACAACCCGCATTTTTGAATAACATGTTATAATGTAAATCAAGGCAGAATTAAATTCTAAAATCTTAATCAAGGGAAACGGGCTTTGCCATTGCGTTCATCTCGGAAAAATACGCGAAATAGAGTCCGAGTTTTCGAAAAACGGAGTCCGTGTGACCAAGTTATGGCCCAATGAAGTTTTCAGAAAATTCCAAGCCCGAAAACAGTTCAAATTCGAATTCAGGTTTGAATTTCAGCCAAAACAGGATAGGCGGGAATTCTCCCGCCCCAGGCAGGGTCGACACAGGGGTCGACACCAGTGTCGACCCCCCCCCCCCAATGGGTCGATACCCATGTCGACCCAGGGGTCGACCCCCCTGTCGGACCAGTTTTTTTTGGTGCACCATTTTGACATGTTGGGTCTTGTTCTGGAAGTTTCTGACGGGAGTGGATGGCTCAGATTCGTTTTAGGGTTAATCCTATGGTCTAAACTACCCCTAATCACCTATAAAAAGACCCTAATGCCTAGCCTAAGTCATCATAAATCAATCCTACAACTTAATCTTGTATATCGATGCCACACTTGATCTATCTTGTTAACTCTTCACCATGCCAGTTATCACCCTACATCTCATCTCTGTTTTACATGTTCAGTTAACTTTATTAGTTTTTATACTAATAGTAGATAGGACTTACCAGTCTTTTTGACTGACCCGTTTTCTTTCGCCTCTTTTCTTCCGTTTCCCCCCCCCCCCCCCCAAGGTTTGCAGGGTGGGAACACTGTTACTTAGCTGGATCTTTTGCTGCTTTTCTAGATAGCTCACGTATGGTTTGAGCATGCTATGGCCTTATGCTACTTTGGGGATAGTTACTTTATGTTTCTTTTTCAGTTTTCAGTTTATGTTCTAGACTTTGTTTCATGGGAAAATAATGAACAAGTACTTTGATGTAACTTGACTATGGTTTTGAAATGCTAGTTTTATCCGCTGCTTTATTTACTCTGCTTTTACTTATATGTTCTGTCTTGTGATATCTGCATGCATGTTTACCTTGTTTAACGCCCCTCCAAAGCTAGTGTCCTTGCAAGAGTGGCACTGGCAGAGGTGGGGTGTTACAACTATAGGCTATACCAAAATCATATGACACCAAAAACTGTAACCACCGTTGATGTCGAAGATTCAAATCCTTTTGGGATAAAAGATACTTCAACGACTTGTGATCCATGAACAACTTGAATCGAACTCCCAATAGGCAATGTCTCCACATCTTCATAGCAAATACAATCGCCGCCAACTCCAAATCATGAGTTGGATAATTCCTATCATGCAGCTTTAGCTGTTGACTCGCGTAAGCCACAACCTTATCCTTCCGCGTTAGCACTGCTCCAAGTCAAGTACCACATGCATCGGTATACATAATCGTCTTCATTCCCACTTGGAACAGTAAAAACAGGGGCACTCGTCAGTCTCTCTTTCAGGATCCCGAATGCTTGCTCACTCTTTGCATCCCATGAGAACACTTGGTTTTTCTTCGTCAATCCTGTCAATGGTGCAGCTATCTTGGAGAAATCCTTGACAAATGGTCGGTAATATCCTGCCATCCTAAGGAAACTCCGAATATCCGTCGCATTCATAAGTCGATCCCAGTCCTGGATTGCTACCACCTTAGAGGGGTAAACTGCTATCCCATTTCCAGAAACAACATGGCCGAAGAACCTCCATTCCTTCTTCCAGAAGTGACACTTTGAAAACTTAGCTCTCAGCTGATTCTTTCACGAGGTTTCCAAAACAACTCTCAAGTGCTTCTTGTGCTCTTCCTCATTCCGAGAGTAAACTAAAATATCATCCACGAACACAAGCACAAACTTATTCAATTGATCTTTGAAAACTCTATTCATAAGATCCACAAAATACGTTGGCGCGTTAGTCAACCGAATGGAATCACCAACCATTCAAAGAAACTGGATGGTGTCCTAAAAGAAGTCTTTGGCACACTGTCCTTTGCAACCCTCAACTGGTGAAATCCTGTTGCCAAATCCATCTGCGAAAACACTTTGGCTTCGTGAAGCTGATCGAACAAGTCATCAATCCTCGGCAATGGATACTTGTTATTTTTGATCACCCTGTTCATCTCATGATAGTTGACACACAATCTTAACGAGCCATCTGCATTGGTTGCAAACACGAAAAGTGCACCCCATTCGGAAACACTTCTCCGAATGAATCCCTTTCCTAGAAGGTCATGAACTTGCACTTCCAACTCTCGATGTTCCTTAGGCGCCATCCTCCTAAGAGGAATAACGATTCGTCTAGAACCCTTGGCCAAATCGATTCTAAACTTGATCTCACGATGCGGCGGCAACCCTTTGACCTCGTCAAAGACATACTCAAACTCATTAGAGATCAGCATAAATGACAAGTCTTCCTGCGGAATCATAAGCGAATATAGATAGCTTACGAAGACCCCGTCTTCGGGCTTACATCTAATCAACACCTTTCGCCCTTCCACATCCTCGACTATCACCTCAAGTCTCTCACAATTCACCCTTGCCACATACCTCTTGAGCCAATCCATGCCCAAGATGATCCCAAACCCAGCGAAGTTAAGAACAAAGCAATCACACACAAAAGAGCAACCGTGACTCGACAACACTAGACCACAACTAAATATACATAAATTGGACGAACCCCTAACTGGATTAGTCATGATCAATGGTCTATCACAAATTCGGGTTCCGAACCCAACCGGCACACAAGCTCATTACAAATGAAAGAATGCGATTGTAACACCCCGTGTATTCTATAACAGTGAAATTCACAAATTAAAGTATAATTAATTTCAAATCAAAGAACTAAGGGAAACGGGATGCGTCATTGCGTTCATCTCGGAAAAATACGCGAAATAGAGTCCGAGTTTTCGAAAAACGGAGTCCGTATGACCAAGATATGGCCTCCAGAAGTTTCAGAATTCAGTTTAAATTTCAAATAGACGAAAACAGATCAGAAAAACAAATTTAAAATTCAAAATCAAGCCCAATTGGCCAAGGCGGGAAAATTCCCGCCTAAGGCACCCAGGTCGACTTGGCAGTCGACCTGGGGCTAGCCAGGTCGACTGGGCAGTCGACCTGGGTAACCCGTGTCGACTGCCAAGTCGACACGGTGTCGACTGGGGTGTCGACCTGGCCCCTGAGACAGGTCGAACCTAGCCCACCCTGGCTAGCCTGGTCTGTGTTTGGTCGATTTTCTGAGCCTTGCCTTGTCACTAGGGCTAGGTGTCAGCTCCTGGTTGGTCTCTCCTTCAAACGAACGACTATTATTGAATCAAGCTCCATCAACGGTCTAAATCAACTTGCAAACACTATAAAAAGGACCTAAGACCTAGCCTAAATCATACTATTTCATTTTAGCCTCATGCCGCCACCATTAAACCTAGAGCTTTAAATTAAAAATACAAAGAACAAAATTATAGAAGACGAAGGACGATTCTTGAAGGCTACAACTAGAGGCTACGACAACTACGACGCTTTAGACAACGAATTTGGGGCTATTTGATTTGGGATTTTTATTTGGATTATTTGCTTCATATTGTAAGTTCTATGTCACTTTTTAGGCAAAAACGCTAAAATAACATGGACATGCCGTGAATTGAAACCGAATTTAGGAACTATTGTTAATCCATGTTTATTTTGTTTAATTTTGAATTATAATTTGGGAACATTGCTATGTCAACATTGCAAGTTAAACTTATCATGATTTTGATATTGTTATGAATCACTTGGGCTTAATTGTATGGCAAGTTGGACTAATACATGTCCATGGAATCACAATGTTTATTGAAATCTTTATGTTGATTAAACCATGCCTACGATGCTAATTAAACCATGTCTATGATTTTGATGGAACTATGCCTATGATGTTAATATACCTATCATGTTAATGACAAATTGGGAATTGCTAGGTTATGATGAAAAGTTGGAATCATTATGTTTATAATGCTAGATGAGAATCATTATGTTAAAAATGCTAAAGTGGAATCCACTATGCCTATTAGAATTACCATGCCTTTAATGTTTCATGTTTGTAATAAAATTATTATTATGCCCGCAATGATTATTATGCCTATGATGAAATCATCATGTTAAACTAAGTTGGAACCATTACTATGCCAAGTTATCATCATGCTAGTGTTGAAACCATGTGATATGTTATAGCCTGTTTATTATGCAAGTGATGTTGGAATTGTCACATATGCCTATCACATGTTTGGTGCTATTCCCCTTTATCTCTTGAATTGTTTATGCTTGTGAACGAAGTACGTTTATATACGTTGGGGATACGATTGGGTAGAATATGCAAAACTTGAATTAATTATAATCATAAACCGTGAAATTTGGCATAGGTAGAACATGAAATATGGCACGAAAACTTGACTTGAACATGCCATAACTTGACTTGAAACATGCCTTAGTTGGGCGCGAAGTTGACATATGAACATGGTATGGAAATAGCACGAATCTGCTAAGAACATGGGCATGACTCTAGAAAACAAGAAAGTGGCCAACTCGAGGTTGGGTTGAGTTTGTAGTGTAAATCTGCCCGGAACCGCCCGGCAAATCCAGTTTCTACAAACAATAGGATCCAATGTGGGTAGTTGGTCACATCGCGCTTGAAACCCGAGGTTGGGTTGAGTTCGTAGCGTAAACCTGCCCGGAACTGCCCGACCAATCCAGTGGCTACGAACAACAGGATCCAATGTGAGAGGTTCGGTGCATTAACGAATCAATTAATGCCAAATTAGGGTTAAGTCATGAACATGAAAAGACAACTTAACCAACTTGAACACGATTTGTAGGGCTAAGTCATGAACTTGAAACGACAACACTTAGCCAACTTGGCATGACACGTAGGCGGGTTAAGTCGCGAATATGAATGACATACTTAACCACCTTGACATGACTAGACTGGAAAAGGATTAAGACACGAATTACATGACTTAATCGGTTAGGCGGGTTAGGTCACGAATTACATGACCTAATCTGTTAGGCGAAACCCTAGACACGTCCCTTTTCAGCAGTAACCCTCTAGATGTATCAAGGCACCCTGAGGCTAGGCCGGGTGGGGCACGATTACTGGGCTGATTGTAAGAGGTGAACGACGGCAGTGGGGTACGCCAGTGTAGGTTCGGTGGACTACGGTCGTGCACGTATTCCGGGGCCGACACTGGGTATCAGTAGATTTATCTGTGCATCTTGAATCGTGTCAGGGGTTGACACCCTAGGGCTGATACACCCGAAGGTGGACCCAGCACAGGTGACTACATTCGTGATTAGCCGTATGACACGGACACTCGACGAGCTTGAATTTGTAGGGAGTCGATCGACTAGATAAGCGCTCCGTAGGACCCCGTACTTGGGTCAGACCCCGTTTCAGGGTCATTTCACGATATTGGACCGTGGGATTTATTTCGTGATTAACTTGTGACCTAGGCTTAGTATACTAGTACAGTCGATGCAACGAATCTTGAACATGTGATGCTTTATTTGACTTGTCTTGACTTATCATGATCACCTTAGTCTATCTTGTCCAGCTTGACACCATTCTTAAGTTTAGTTCCAGTTCATACATGACAAGTTGTTTTTAACCGTTTTTACACTGAAAGTCACTAGGACTTACTCAGTCTTTACGACTGACCCTTTTTCCTTTCGCCTCTTTTTCTTCCGTCCACCCCCCCCCCCCCCCAGGTTATCAGGGAGGGAATACCGCAGCTTGACCAGTTTTCACATCCAGCTTGAAGAGAAAGAATGTATTGCTTGGATCCTTTCCGTTTTGGACTATGGCTTTGGACCGCAATTATGGGACTTATGCAGTTTATTTATGCTTCTTTAAATAAAGTAATCAAGACAGTTATGAAAATGTTATGTTTTTGGAAGAATTGTAAGACAATTATGGCATGGTTTGTGTAACACGTATTTTGATGAAATAAAAGTTGTTGTTTTCCGCTACTCAAAAATATGTGTTATTATATCTGTGACTTATACTTATAAACCTCCATCAAAATTAGGGCATTCCCTTTGAGAGTGACCCTAACGGAGGTGGGGTGTTTCACTTGGTATCAGAGCATAGGTTTACCAGATAAGATAAAAAGTTTTGAAAATTTATTTTCAAAAGAAAATTTAAAGAAGCATTTTTTAAAGATAAAATATTATTTTATTTTAAAGGCAAAGTCCCCCAAAGCCATAGGTACTATCTTTTATCCTTCGTTTTGAATCTGTCCTATTTGTTTCAGCATGTCCGAAGAACTTAACTTGCCAGAGGGTATACCAATACCTGGTTGGTTTAGACGATTCTTAGAGGCAAGGGCCACTCAGCCAGGTCCCACCGTTCCTCCTCCCCCAGCTGTAGGAAATCAACCAGCTGCAGCAGCACCTCTTCCTCCACCTCCTCCGCGAGGAAATACCTTTGCTAAGATATGTAAAGATTTTAAAGCTATGGGAGGAAAGGACTTTCATGGAACTGAGTCCTTCGTGGCAGCTAGGAATTGGTTAAAGGAAACCGAGGACTTATTCGTCATCTTTGAGGTAGAAGGTAGGAAGAAGGTACAACTGGTAGTATGGCTACTTAAAGGCGAGGCTTCCTACTGGTGGGAAGTCACCAATGCAAAAAGACCAGTGGAAACATGGAAGGACTTTAGGGCAAGGTTCGAGGCTAAATTTCTCTCAGAAGCTGAAAGGAGTCTTCAGTTGGAAAAATTCTTATTTCTTAAGCAAGGGAACATGACAGTCAAAGAATATGTTAATCAGTTCAATGAGCTGGCTAGGTTCGGACTGGACCTAGTCAACACCCCGCACAAGAAGGCTCTCCGCTTTGTCAAGGGGCTGAATGAGCCGTTACACAGTTTGGCCATGACCCATATACCCATGGGAGCTATGTATGAAAGGTTGGTGCAGATGGCATTGCTGAACGAAGAAGATAAGGGCAAGGAGGAGACAAAGGCAGAAAACTCTCAAGAGAAGAAAGAGGTCAAGCCCAACGATTCTCTGAATAAGAAGGTAGACTCCAAGGAAGGGGGCAAGAACGACAACTCACGTGATAAAAGGAAATGCAATTTCTGTGGTACGGAAGGGCACATAGCCAAGGATTGTAGAAAGAGGAAGACAAAGCAAGGTGAATGTCTACATTGTGGGGGAGACTGGACACATCAGCAAAGACTGCCCTAAGAAGCAGACCGGACCTTCTGGGGGTACATCGTTAACTTCTTCTAGATACTTTGTTTTATCTTGTTTCTCTCCTCGATCCTATCTTGAGAACCATAGGTAGAATCTTTTTGGATGTATTCATGTAATTGAAACATGTTATGATTGCGAAATGGTTGCAAGTGGTCGCAAGTGGTTGCTCGTGGATGCATGAATACACATTAGGCACTAGATCGGCTCAGACACATTTTAATGTTGCATATGCATAAATGTATTTATTCGTATATGGATGAAGTTTAGTGTGTTGTCATATGGATGTTGCATTTATGTATGAATGGTTGTGCACTCATGTAGAATCATGAATAGGAAAATTTGCATACATAATGGATTCATGGCACTTACATATTTGCATTAAGGAGGTCAACTGAATCAGTAGACCGCCTGATTTTGCATTAGATAAGTACATGTACACACTCACACTTCGCATATGATCATGAAGCATTAGAAGTCTTTTAAGGACAATGGATGCTCGTGTTTGATGGATGAGTAAATGGATGTTTGGATGTTAGGATATACATTCTTCCTGAACTTGAAGATTTCGGGGACGAAATCCTTTTAAGTGGGGGAGAATGTAACACCCCGTGTATTCTATAACAGTAAATTCACAAATTAAAGTATAATTAATTTCAAATCAAAGAACTAAGGGAAACGGGATGCGCCATTGCGTTCATCTCGGAAAAATACGCAAAATAGAGTCCGAGTTTTCGAAAATCGGAGTCCGTATGACCAAGATATGGCCTCCAGAAGTTTCAGAATTCAGTTTAAAATTCAAACAGACGAAAACAGATCAGAAAAACAAATTTAAAATTCAAAATCGGGCCCAATTGGCCAAGGCGGAAAAATTCCCGCCCAAGGCACCCAGGTCGACTTGGCAGTCGACCTGGGGCTAGCCAGGTCGACTGGGCAGTCGACCTAGGTAACCCGTGTCGACTGCCAAGTCGACACGGTGTCGACTGGGGTGTCGACCTGGCCCCTGAGCCAGGTCGAACCCAGCCCACCCTGGCTGGCCTGGTCTGTGTTTGGTCGATTTTCTGAGCCTTGCCTTGTCACTAGGGCTAGGTGTCAGCTCCTGGTTGGTCTCTCCTTCAAACGAACGGCTATTATTGAATCAAGCTCCATCAACGGTCTAAATCAACTTGCAAACACTATAAAAAGGACCTAAGACCTAGCCTAAATCATACTATTTCATTTTAGCCTCATGCCGCAACCATTAAACCTAGAGCTTTAAATTAAAAATACAAAGAACAAAATTATAGAAGACGAAGGATGATTCTTGAAGGCTACAACTAGAGGCTACGACAACTACGACGCTTTAGACAACGAATTTGGGGCTATTTGATTTAGGATTTTTATTTGGATGATTTGCTTCATATTGTAAGTTCTATGTCACTTTTTAGGCAAAAACGCTAAAATAACATGGACATGCCGTGAATTGAAACCGAATTTAGGAACTATTGTTAATCCATGTTTATTTTGTTTAATTTTGAATTATAATTTGGGAACATTGCTATGTCAACGTTGCAAGTTAAACTTATCATGATTTTGATGTTGTTATGAATCAATTGGGCTTAATTGTATGGCAAGTTGGACTAATACATGTCCATGGAATCACTATGTTTATTGAAATCTTTATGTTGATTAAACCATGCATATGATGCTAATTAAACCATGTCTATGATGTTGATGGAACTATGCCTATGATGTTAATATACCTATCATGTTAATGACAAATTGGGAATTGCTAGGTTATGATGAAAAGTTGGAATCATTATGTTTATAATGCTAGATGAGAATCATTATGTTAAAAATGCTAAAGTGGAATCCACTATGCCTATTAGAATTACCATGCCTTTAATGTTTCATGTTTGTAATAAAATTATTATTATGCCCGCAATGATTATTATGCCTATGATGAAATCACCATGTTAAACTAAGTTGGAACCATTACTATGCCAAGTTATCATCATGCTAGTGTTGAAACCATGTGATATGTTATAGCCTGTTTATTATGCAAGTGATGTTGGAATTGTCACATATGCCTATCACATGTTTGGTGTTATTCCCCTTTATCTCTTGAATTGTTTATGCTTGTGAACGAAGTACGTTTATATACGTTGGGGATACGATTGGGTAGAATAGGCAAAACTTGAATTAATTATAATCATAAACCGTGAAATTTGGCATAGGTAGAACATGAAATATGGCACGAAAACTTGACTTGAACATGCCATAACTTGACTTGAAACATGCCTTAGTTGGGCACGAAGTTGACATATGAACATGGTATGGAAATAGCACGAATCTGCTAAGAACATGGGCATGACTCTAGAAAACAAGAAAGTAGCCAACTCGAGGTTGGGTTGAGTTTGTAGTGTAAATCTGCCCGGAACCGCCCGGCAAATCCAGTTGCTACAAACAATAGGATCCAATGTGGGTAGTTGGTCACATCGCGCTTGAAACCCGAGGTTGGGTTGAGTTCGTAGCGTAAACCTTCCCGGAACCGCCCGGCAAATCCAGTGGCTACGAACAACAGGATCCAATGTGAGAGGTTCGGTGCATTAACGAATCAATTAATGCCAAATTAGGGTTAAGTCATGAACATGAAAAGACAACTTAACCAACTTGAACATGATTTGTAGGGCTAAGTCATGAACTTGAAACGACAACACTTAGCCAACTTGGCATGACACGTAGGCGGGTTAAGTCGCGAATATGAATGACATACTTAACCACCTTGACACGACTAGACTGGAAAAGGATTAAGTCACGAATTACATGACTTAATCGGTTAGGCGGGTTAGGTCACGAATTACATGACCTAATCTGTTAGGCGAAACCCTAGACACGACCCTTTTCAGCAGTAACCCTCTAGATGTATCAAGGCACCCTGGGGCTAGGCCGGGTGGGGCACGATTACTGGGCTGATTGTAAGAGGTGAACGACGGTAGTGGGGTACGCCAGTGTAGGTTCGGTGGACTACGGTCGTGCACGTATTCCGGGGCCGACACTGGTTATCAGTAGATTTATCTGTGCATCTTGAATCGTGTCTGGGGTTGACACCCTAGGGCTGATACACCCGAAGGTGGACCCAGCACAGGTGACTACATTCGTGATTAGCCGTATGACACGGACACTCGACGAGCTAGAACTTGTAGGGAGTCGATCGACTAGATAAGCGCTCCGTAGGACCCCGTACTTGGGTCAGACCCCGTTTCAGGGTCATTTCACGATATTGGACCGTGGGATTTATTTCGTGATTAACTTGTGACCTGGGCTTAGTATACT
Organism: Allium sativum; assembly: GCA_030737875.1. Classification (NCBI taxonomy): domain Eukaryota; kingdom Viridiplantae; phylum Streptophyta; class Magnoliopsida; order Asparagales; family Amaryllidaceae; genus Allium; species Allium sativum. The sequence continues at coordinate 972,922,701 of CM060916.1, forward strand.
AGTACAGTCGATGCAACGAATCTTGAACATGTGATGCTTTATTTGACTTGTCTTGACTTATCATGATCACCTTAGTCTATCTTGTCCAGCTTGACACCATTCTTAAGTTTAGTTCCAGTTCATACATGACAAGTTGTTTTTAACCGTTTTTACACTGAAAGTCACTAGGACTTACTCAGTCTTTACGACTGACCCTTTTTCCTTTCGCCTCTTTTTCTTTCGTCCCCCCCCCCCAGGTTATCAGGGAGGGAATACCGCAGCTTGACCAGTTTTCACATCCAGCTTGAAGAGAAAGAATGTATTGCTTGGATCCTTTCCGTTTTGGACTATGCCTTTGGACCGCAATTATGGGACTTATGCAGTTTATTTATGCTTCTTTGAATAAAGTAATCAAGACAGTTATGAAAATGTTATGTTTTTGGAAGAATTGTAAGGCAATTATGGCATGGTTTGTGTAACACGTATTTTGATGAAATAAAAGTTGTTGTTTTCCGCTACTCAAAAATATGTGTTATTATATCTGTCTTGTATATCTGTGACTTATACTTATAAACCTCCATCAAAATTAGGGCATTCCCTTTGAGAGTGACCCTAACGGAGGTGGGGTGTTTCAGCGATGCTTCAGTATCGAACAACACACGAACTGAAACACCATTAACTAAAAGAATACCTTGTACGATGGCACCCTCTCCCTTCTCCTCTGCAGTAGGAGCCCTTGAAGAAGATGACACGGCTTCCAAAGCATATGCCTTCACAACCTGCTTGCCCTTAGCTAATTTTGGACAATCTTTCTTCTCATGCCCAGGCTTTCCACACTTGATGCACTTTTTCTCAAATTTGGGATTCTTGCACACATTAGCAAAATGACCCTTATGTTGGCAGTTAAAGCAAACTACCTCACTCTTTGGCTTCTTCGGGCCATCCTGTCCTTTCTACTGTTGTTGCTTCCTCTTCTTATTATTGCTACCTTAGTGTGGTTTCTGGACTTCCTTGGTTGCAGCAACAACATTTGCTTCCTTAGGAAACAGGCTTTCATGGCGAATAGCTTTTTCCACAATCTTCTCAAATGGATCGTCCAATTGACCCACCAATGGCCTTCCAATGTAGGCATCCAGACCCGTAATAAACTTCTAGTTCTTCTGATAGGGTGTGTTAATGTATGAACGAGCATATCTGGACAAGGCCTTGAAATCAGAAACATAATCAAGCACAGAACGACCATTCTATTTCAGCTCTACGAACTTCTTGAACAAAGCTGACTTATGAGAAGTGGAGATAAACTTTGCTTCAAACTTAGCTTGGAATTGCTCCCATGAAATCTCCTCTTTTAGAGTCTCAAGTGTAACAGAATTCCACCACCTCATGGCTCTTCCCTGCAACTGCCTTGACGCAAGCTTTATCTTAGTTGCATCTTCCAATCCCAGGTCTCCAAAAATATGGACACAGGAATCCATCCACCTCTGAACCTCTTCAGCTAGCTCAGTTCCTTTGAATGGTTTCCCTCCTAGAGATGTATAATTCTTGCACAGCTTCGCAAAATCCACAAACCTAGGCAACTGGACACCTACATCTACCGTAGATACCATTGGAGCGGGCGCCCTTCGCATGAATGCCTCCATCATGGCTTTAAACATGTTAGGGTAGTATGGTCCACTGCCATTTCCCCCTCCAGTATTAGCTCCCCTAGCAGCGTGTCTTGTTGTTCGTCTACTCATTCTAAATTTGCAATTTAGAATAATTAGCCACTTCCAAGAAAACTACTAAAGGAATACAACCACTACTATTATATATGTTAATATATATAGTAAGCCTCCAATTGAAATCTATAAATACGTCTCTCATACGTCATTATGTCTTTGAACTTTGGCTAAAATAGTTATCCAGGGCTCTGATACTGAATGTGACGACCGCCCACAACCCCTACACTAAACAAGAGGAATAATGCGCTGAAAGATGTGTCAGGCAGTTGTTGACGATCATCATAGGTAAATAACAACATCGGGACCTATCGTAGAACTCACAGCGCAAGGATAAAATATAATAGAACAAATACAACAGGTAGAAATAGTGGAGCATCATATAGAAAACCTTTGAAAAACTTTCACAACATCCTGAAAGGTTATCCATACATCATAGGAATGTCAAAGTCTGTACATGAAGCCTCACTACAACACTCAGAGAGCAACTCAAACAAAAGAAATAGAAATACTAGATAGTAAGTAAGATAATATGCCAGCCTCCTGCTCGCCTTGGAACTGCAACATTGTCCTCACTAAGCTATCACCTGTCACTTGCCACTTAGTCTTCCCAGCCACAACCGGATGAACAGCCCAAGGTAATAAGAGGGAAACATAAAACCTTGAGTCAGACAACAGTCTTAGTGAGCGTTAAAACAACTATCTAACATCAATAATAAAGTATATGAGAAGGGATAGATAAACATATTAATCTACCCGCAACACCTGAGAAGAACTCAACTCTATCTTCCCCACATCGGCCAGTGATAGCCTTTACAACAACATTTCAACCACACATCCATCGAAACCACAATATCCATTCAATTATAGCAAAGCACTCATGACATCCAAATTATATATCTTACGTAAACTGTCCTAATCGAACTCAACATTCCTCAAGCACAAGCCCTAGAGGCCTAAACCAATATCAAACAAGCGCCTAAGGAACATCACCTTCGATATTGGACAATCTACATGAGACGTTTCAAACAAGGCAACTAAGCAACCATGACAGACTCTGGCTATCACCGCCAATCCTGCTTCGAAACCATCGTTAATCGTATGACGACCAACCTTGCTATAAGTCAATGGCTAATGGCAACCCCAGTTCTAGCATTAAATCCATACGCCTTTCAACGATACGTATGTTTGCCCAATCTTGACGACTAGGCCTTTCAACGATACGCAGGTACTCGACCTACAACTGGTCTTTTAGATGTCGCCATTGTACCCCTGCTTCGAGCCTGCTAGAACTTACGATAACGATAATCTTTCGTCCTTCGTATCCCTAGTCATCCAACCCGATGACTTTTCTTAACTCAAGTAACCTTTCCGAGCTACCATTATCCACCAACTCACGACCTTTGAGTTGTCACCTCATTCGCCGTTCTACACCGTCCAACGAACACCTTTCAACACTTCGAACCTTCCTACTTGAATTTCCTTCGAAGTCACACCATCACCGAGCCAAATTACATTACTGCGTTGCGGCTAGGGTTCGGGAGGTTGTCCTCGAAATATATATTCAAACTCTTCTCTTCAAATCTTGGGTCGTACCTGAAAAATATAATTTTTCATAAAATGACCCTGTGCGACCGACCCTGAGGTGACCGACCCCCATGCTCGACCAGAAGTGACCAACCGTCCTTGCATAACCCTATAGTGTGCTCGATCGACCTAGTATGCTTCGACTAGAACTGCTGCTCGACCCTGGCATGCCCGACCCTGGCACGCTCAACCCTGACCAAGTCCTACTCGAGCCTAGGCTCGCTCGACCCCAAGCCCGCTCGACCCGACCAAAACTTGCCCAACCCCGTGTATTTTTGCTCGATTGACTCAGTTCCCCTTGCTCGACTGACCTCTGTGACTTGCTCCCCAAGTCATGCTCGACCCGTGGCCTGCACAATCCCAATCCAAGTCCAATTTCGACCAAAACTCTATCAATCAACACAATAGACGAAATATACTCATCTAATTCATTCAACACAACCATAAGCACATTATTAAATCACTAACAACATGAATATGATGATTTCCATCAATATCATACAATTTTCACCAAAATCATGATAAATGAACGTATGATCTAAATTGCAGATCTAAATTGCATAAACATATGAAATGGCATAGGAATTTACGGTTTAAACATGCTAACTTAAATCATAGGATGTTTCATATGAAAATGGACTTACCAAGGTATAGATCTATGGTAAAATACTTGAATTTGATGAAAAACATGATCAAACATTCATATACTTCATTGAATCCGTCTGAGAGATGTATATCACCCACCGATTCTCTAAATCAAGCTAAAATCAATGTATTAAGATTCCGGACAACAAGCAACTCGAATCAAACCCCTTGATCCGATGAATTATCACTTCAAATGATGTAGATGTAGCCTCCAATGGTGTAGTTCTTCGATTTCCTTCCTTACATTTTGATTTTTAATGGTGGAAATGTGTTAGAGGAAGAAGGAACACAAGGCCACCAAATGAGAGAATAGAGAAACTAAACACTTCCACATATCTCTCACCCCTATTTATATCTTCCACCAGCCCACCAATGGGCCTCTACAAATTAGCCCATTACGGCTCCCAAAACCTGAACAGCCAATCGAAAAACCTTAAAACAGCGATTCCTCTTAAACCACTGGGCAAAATCTTTAATGTAACCACTCTACGAAAAGGCGATCACTGTTTCCTTTCCAATGGCACAGGTCTCACCACCTGATTCTACCTGAGTCAAAAGTTATTCCCTTTACAAGACTAAAAAGGGAAAAATAGTAACAAACAAAATTGGTAAAAATTATGGACATGTCTCACATCCCCATAAGCACCATATTAAAATATGACAATGATCCAACCCTCAGGGAATAAAATAAAAATATTTTACGATCCTTCGATACGTAAAATGCAGGTTGTTACAGGCGGAGCGAAGGACAACATGAACAAGCAGATGGATGCATCCAGGAAGGAGGCTGAGAAGATGGTCGAATGGTACAGGTTGTGTGATGGGCTTCAGCGAGCTAACCAATGCCATCTTGCTGCCATGCTTACAATGGAAAACGATAAGGCTGAATAGGAAAAAAACAATTAATTCTCGCGATGCCATCATCGCATCCCTCTCTCAACAGAATGCCGAGCTTGTGGCGGAAAATAAGCGTCTTAAAGATGAACTTACCGCCGCTAGGACCAGAGAGACCCTGCTCCATTCCCAGGTGAAAGATGTGCACTCAGCTCAGAAACAGGTTGAGCTTAGGTTGGCTATAGATCTGAAATCTATAGCATCCTACGGAGAATCTAATGCCAGTTTGCAAAGGGAGAAAGGTGCTCAACAGTTGAAGATTTCTCAATTGGAAGTTCAGATTTCTAGGCTTGGGAGGGAAAGGGATAATGCTCTACTAGCTAAGACCACTATTGCGGCCACACGTGGTCAGGATGAATCCCGTTTAATGCCTCTTTATTCAACTTTTATACTTTGAGTGTTGCAAATATTCGCAGCTTGTGTTTTTTACGAGATGCGTTCCAATCACACTTGCTGAAGTCTGGGAGAATGTGGTTAAACACTAGACAATTTAGGTTGGAAGGAGGAGGATATTGAGGATGCCCTTTTAGACGATGACTCCCGTGAGACGCTTGCCAAGGGTTGGTAACAACTCCGAAAAAGCCAATAGGTGGTGTTTGTTCTAGATACAGAACTACTACTGCTGCCGACGCGTCTTCTACTGATATTACTTCCTCTGACTCGAAGGTTACTGAATCCTTCGCCACTGATCCTTCCATTTCTCTTAAAAAGGAAAAATATTGTTGAGGAGTATTTGAATGCGATGATGGCAAAGATGATGTGAACCGATATGTACTAAGGAGAAGAAGCCCTCCAGTCACCCCAGGTAAAACTGGGATTGAATCACTAACACTTCCAATCACCCCAAGTAAAACCAGGACTTAATCACTAATCTTGGATTTTGGCCCTTTATTCTCTCTAAAGGGTACAATGATTTCCTTTTTATTATTCATATACAATAGGCTCTGCTACACCGAAGCCTTCTCCTGCTGCAATCAGGATTAATTGGATCCATTACTATAGAATCTACCTGGTGCTGCCACTCCTCCACAAGGCGATACATCACTTACTCTGGTATCGACTCCAGCTTCTGCCTCATCGCTTGGGTCTCAGTCAGAAATGGTTGCGGTTATCCAAGATTTGTATGACGCAATCACTTTGTTTGGAGACACGAACGAAGACGGTGAGACTTTGGATGATAGCCCAACTAAAAGGGAAAGGATTCTTCTGTTAAAGTGACCAAGCCTCCATCCCCAAAGCGCAAAGGGCACATAAAAAGTCACTTGTTCCTTCCTCTGTGACCAAGACGGAAAAAGATAAAGACAAGGATGCCAGCTTGCCAGATGCTCAACTTTCTTATATCATGCCTAGGAAGCTTTCAACCCGATCCCGCAGTTCCTCTAAGAGAAGGAAGAAGGACTGACTAATGCCTCTTTAGTTGTTTTCTTTTCTTTATTCATTTTATTTGGACCGAATGTTTAAGCGAGTGTCGCCCCTCGCCTATGACTTGAAGGAAAATTGTGTATGTGACTTGTGTTTTGATGACGTGAAGCTGTTTTTGCCTTATGTACTTCAGCTTTGTTCAGCTCTGTCATACTTCTCTGTGCATTTGCTTCTTTTCAGATTACAAGTCTTTAACTGTTGTAGTACCGATTGTCTTGATGATCTTGTGGTATGTTTTGTGAATACTGGTCTTTCCTGTGTGGTTATGTTGCCCCCATACCATAGATCATCACGAGCTGCTTGGAATCTAAATGACCACCTCTGCTGAACTTCTTTGATTTTAGCTCAGGAACTCGAGACTTCTATTCTGTGGGTAACAACCTTTTGTGTTTGCCACTGTGTTGAAGCCTTTAAGCTTGCCTTAGCACCTTTTCAGGAGGTTCAGCTTTGTTGGTCGATGTTGTACTTCTAACCGCATAAGCTTTTTTTTATTCCTGTTCCCCCGCCTGGGGATGTCATTGGATTTTGTGCCCCCGTTTGGGAGGTCTTATATTTATGATACGTATGTTGGTCCTTCTAGCTTGGGTTTACTGGTCATTCCAGTATTTAATCCGCTATTTTTTTCTCCTCCCGCTGGATAAATCCAACATCGTCGAAACTAAACCAGACACCCCTGTTTAGCGAGCCCAAACTCAGCTTTCCTCCGACCTGCTAAGCCAAGCCTCCAAGGAACTAGCCCTGACACCACCTACCGACTAGGATTTCACCGTGTGTTGATCTTTCCAGCATGAGTCCAAGGTGAGCTTTCCTTCGACCTGTTAAGTCAGGCCTCGAAGGAACTTCCCTGAACACCCCCGTCCGGCTAGGAATCTGATGTTCGCTGCACTTCCCGCCAAATGGATTTGGCATTGGTGAAGCTAAACCAGATGCCCCCTACAGGTGAGTTTTCCTGTTGTGTTGCATCATTCCATGGAGCGGACGCCAGTTCTTCTGCCTGATGCTTTGACTTTGCAAGCTATCATGGTTAGAGAACCGATGTCCTGGACCTTGCACTTGGGAAGGTGCCCCTACGATGGAACTTACAACCTTTTAGTTATTAGCTTGGTTGGACTACTTTCTCTTTTGTATTGTTCAAGGGGCCAACGCCAATCTTTCTACTGGATGCTTATCTTTGCAAGCGATCACATCTGGAGATTTGGTGTCTTTAACTCCTCACTATAGGATGTGCCCTTCTGATGAAACGTGCATCTTTTCGACTTTGTGCCCATCTGCTGTGCTTTTCACCACTTGACTCTGGATAGCTCTTTCTTTTCTGATTTATAAAATGGTGCACTACATCATCTCATTTATCTCATATGATTTTCTGGGCACTCAATGCTTGAGCTGTCTTTATCGGGGTATGCTTAGAAAGCTTCCAGGTCTTGTTGGATTGTAAATGAGCTAGCGTTCTTTATATAGCCTACAATCAAAAGTCGATTTTTAGCAACATTTGAATTATTAACAAGAGTGCAAATATATGATTCAGAAAAGCAATTAGACTTTTCATTCATATGTACATAGTTCAACTACAATGCTTAGAAAACATTTACAACTTTTTACAACAAGTTTGAATAAAGTATTATGTAAAGTAGTGGTGGAGATGCTCGCTATTCCAAGCTCTAGGAATCTGGATTCCATCTATCGTTGATAACTTGAAGGTGCCATCTTAAAGCGTTTGGCTTATGACGTAGGGTCCTTCCCAATTTAGCCAAAAAACTCCAGTTCTAGTTATCACTCTCTACAGCACAAGGTCTCCGATCTCGAAGGTCCTTTGTCTGACTTTGGAGTTGAAATGCCTGGCAACCATTCTTTGGTGAGCAACAACACTGAGCTTCGCTTCGTCTCTCTTCTCTTCCAGCTGATCAAGGGCCTCAAGCTACAACTTTCATTTTCCTCTTGATTGAAGTGAATCCTCCTATGAGTGGGAACCTCCAACTCTATAGGAATCATTGCTTCAGAACCAAAAGCCAGAGAGAAAGGAGTATGCCCAATCGTAGTTTTATAAGCCGTGCGGTATGCCTATAGTGAAAGAGGAAGCTCGTCTACCTAACCACCTTTGGCTTTCTCTAGACGCTTCTTGATGGTTAACTTTATGATTTTGGTCACTGCTTATACCTAACCATTTGCCTATGGATGAGCCACTGCTGCGAAGCTTTTCTAGATTTTATACTTGGCACAGAAGCCCTGAAACTCATCACTCGCAAACTGGGTTCCATTGTCCGTGATTATTTCTGTGGCACACCAAACCTGCAAATGATGTTCTTTAAGGCGAAGTTGATGACTTTCTTTGAGGAGATGGTGGCCAACAGATCTACTTCAGCCCATTTGGTGAAGTAATCAACGGCTAAGATGGCAAATTTGAAGTTGGATTTTGCTGTAAGTAGTGCCCCGATTAGATTGATGCCCCAGACAGCAAATAGTCATGGACTGACCATCTGAGTTATTACTATAGATGGCGCTCTTGGAATCTTCGTAAATTTCTGACATCTATCGCACTTTCTAGTGTATGCTGCAGAGCCTGATTCACATCTGGCCATAAGTAACCATATCATAGAATTTTCGTAGCCAGTGTCTGGCCAACAATATGGCCTCCACATTCACCTTCATGCAATTCCACCAGGATTGCTTTTGGCTCCTCCTTTGTGACACGCCAGAGCAGAGGCATAGAGAATCCTCGCCTGTATAGTCGGCCATCCTAAATGAGATACATGGGGGCCTTTCGTAATATCTTTCTTTTCTTCTTAGAATCCATCAGAAGCACACCACCAAGGAGATATTCTCTGATTGTAGTCATCCATGAGTCTGTTTCCTTAACCGTTTACATGATCCAATCGACATCGATCTGCTCCATACTAGGATTGGAAAGGACTTCAACTGGAACTAACCCCAACAATTGTGCATCTCCCATACTAGCATACTTTGCCAGTGAATCTGCCTTCATGTTTTCCTCCCCAGGAATGTGTGATATGGTGTAGAAGTCAAAGCTGTCGAGTAGTTCCTAAGCCTTGGATAGATAAGTTGGCAAGTTTCCACCTTTAGCCCGAAACTCTCTTCAAACTTGACACACCAACAACTTTGAATCATTGAATATCCATAAAGTCTTCAACTATGATTCTTTTGCCATCCTTAATCCGACGATGAGGGCTTCATATTCAGCTTCATTGTTTGCTGACGGAAATTTCAACCTTAGCGCATAGCAAATTGACCTTCCTTTAGGAGTTTCCAGAATCACTCCTGCCCCAGAACAATAATCGTTTAATGCTCCATCAACAAACAGCTTCCATTGAATTAACACTTTGATAGGTTCTTCCTTCTCCTCTCCTTAGTCCGTGAACTCTGCAATAAAATCTTCAAGTGCATGTCCGTTGATCGCTCTCCTGGGATGATAGGTGATGTCATACCGACTGAGCTCAATATTCCATTTCAACAATCTCCCTGAGGTCTCTGGACGGAACATAACTTGCTTTAACGACTGGTCAGTAAGGACTTTAACAGAGTGTGATTGAAAGTATGGCCAGAGGTTCTTCGAAGTTAAGATTAGACAATAAATGAGCTTTTCCAGCGTTGGATAGTTCAACTCTTCCCCGGTCAACCTCTTACTGATATAGTATATTGGCCTTTGAACCTTCGATTCCACCCTTACCAAAGCAGCACTTAGCGCATGAGCAAACACTGCCAAATACAAGAACAAGTCCCTGTAACACCCCGTATTTTCTGTGAACATATAAGTAACAAATTAAAGTATACTTAATTTTAGGAGAATAATTAAGGGAAACGGGTTGTTCCATTGCGTTTGACTCGAAATTCTGCTTGAGATAGAGTTCGAGTTTGCGTAAAACGGATGCTGTATGAAGAAGATATGGATGAACGAAGTTAGGCAAAAAAACCGAAAACAAGCCAGAATACACTGGCACACCTATGAAGTGCGCCATTACAAAAAATACACTGGCACACCTGCCAAGTGCGCCCATACCGATCCAGCACAGAATTCTGGAGTGTTCTGTGATGATGTGTCTTCTTCTGAGTGGTTGGATGACCTGTCTTCGAGCTGGGTGGTTCTGATGACTTCTGGACTGATCTGAAGGCTCTAAATCACCCTATTCTCCTATAAAAACACCCCCCAAACCTCACGTTCTCTCCACACAATTTCATTCTGCCTATACTCTGCCTCTATTCTAATTAAAATAAAATAATGGCGTCGCTACACTGCTGAAATCTAAGCTAGAACTAGTGCATTTTCTTCCAATCTGAATAGAATTAAAAGAGAACAACTATTTTCTAATCTACTCGATAGTCTATGCCAAAGGAGAGCTATTCAGTGTCAGAATACAAGAATCGTTCCCTTTTTGTGAGTACGGTTATTTTTAGATATGAACTTTAATTATGATCTTGACATGGCTATAAATCTGAATTTGAGGTTACGCATATTCTTATCTGTCAGATCTATTTTTCTATGACTATTCTCTTTCTTTTTTTCTGTTCTATAGCCGGGCTACTACGAGCCTGCGCCAAATCTCATAAGAGACTAATGCACGAACGCTAAATTTTGGAGTAAATAATGAATAATGCATAATTGGACATGACTGATCTGTGACTGATTTGAGAAAAGGACATATGTTGTAAATTAGATCTAGACCTGTGCGTACTCTGTGATTTGGAAGAAGAGGAATCATTGAATGATAACATATTACTTGAAACTTGGGGACATAATGCATATAAAAACTAAGATCTGATTTTGAGAGGATATAATTTAAAGATCTAGATTTTTGGGTATATTTTATATAACGATTCATGAATTGAAAAAGGAATATGAAACTTAGGCGTAAGGACCTATATTAAAATAGGATAACTATTTGTGTGAATGCGCCTAAAAATGGATTTTTGGATATTGGCATAAAAGGTTATAATTTGGCATAATTCATATCATGATTTGGGGCTTTTAGAGAGTGTTCTGTACTGTGCAAAGTTTAACGAAAATTTGGGGACATATATTGTATTATGAATTATGACCATGATTTGAGCATGTAAATTTAGGCTTAATTTATGATTAGGCAAGATATGTAAATAGAATTTTTAAGTAAAGTTAAATCTGCTAATCTGCTGAATTGCCTAATCTGCTAAATCTGTTGAATTGCCTGTTCTGCTAATCTGCTAAATTTCCTAATCTGCTTGATCTGTTATCTGCTAGATCTGTTGAATTGCTTAATCTTTTGAAAGCTGAATAATTGTAATTTAGAGACTCAACCTAAAATTGAGCAAAACATGTTAATAGAACTTTGGATAATCTGCCGTAACTTGTAAAGAAGTTAAATCTACTAAATGGACATAATTAGTCTGATATTTTTTGTAATGGAATAAAGTGGCTATGACACGAGGTTAGACTCCGTTTATGGTAGAAGTCTGCCCGGAACCAACCGGCTTAACCAGCGACTGCAAACTGTCAGTCTAATGTGAGAGGTCGTAGGCATAACTAAAATATGCTTAGACACGAGATTAGGTCTGGCTTGTGGCAGAAGTTTGCCCGGAACCGCCCGACATATTCAGCGGCCACAAGCTATCGACCTAATGTGAGAGGTCTGTGCACTAATATTTAATTAATGCAAATATGAGATAAATATGATGTCTAAAACGTGTTGGGTGGATAGGGTTAAACCAACTGGACTGATGAATTTAACAAACCCGTTTCGTGAATCTGTAGGCCCAATACAAAGTTAGACAATCTGTAAGTTTGTTAAAACAGTAAATCTGATCCGTTAGTCTGAAAACTTGTTAACTTGATTCTTTGATTTTTGAACTAGTAAATCTGAACTCTATATGTCTGAAACTTGTAAACAAGTTAATCTGATATCTGTTAGTCTTGGGACACAAGGTTAGGAGGGGAAATACTTGTGTCATCTATTGTTTGGGACCCATATTAGTCAGTAACCCTTTCTGGTATCATAAACTTTGAACCCACGCTATGTAGTGGTATGGGCACGCTTACTGAACTAATTATAAGCGGTTTATTCTGATAATGGCGGGGGGTGTTGATGGTGCGTTCCAACCGGGTCATGTGCTTGCATGGATCCGGTCCACTCTGAGGATGTAAGACACTGTGACATCTGTAAATAGGTCTGTGCCAATAGGTTGCCACTTTAGGGAGTGATACACCCTACTGTGGGGCCGACACAAGGTATTTATGTATTAGGGAGTCGATCGCTTTAGGGCTGTCAACGGATACCCGAAAAATCCGATATCCGTCCGAATCCGTATTCGAAATATCCGTTATCCGGTATTATCCGAAAAGCGGATACGGATATCCGATATCCGAAAAGCATTTCGGATACGGATATGGTTATAGTGATATCCGTATCCGAAAAATATCCGTCCGACTGATTGATGTAATATATATAACTCAAAACAGAAAAATAGAGTTAATAATTATTTTGTAACTGTTGGATGTTACTATGATATAATTCTTTGTCAATATTTAGTGAAAAATTGTAGTTTTAGTGTTTAATTTTGGAATATTTTTGGATATGCTTATGGATATTAGTATAAAACAATGTTTCCTCATTATACTTCTTTATTTCCTTGTTTTTTATAAACATTAATACAACAATTATTTTATGTTGATCCAAACTTTTTTATTTATACTCTTAAATTTATTAATTACAGGCGGAGCGGATAAATATCCGATATCCGTCCGTATCCGAAAATTAAGCGGATACGGATATCCGATATCCGAAAATTAAACAGATACGGATATCCGATACCCGAAAATAATTTCGGATACGGATACGGATATGGCACTATCCGTATCCGAAAGCATCCGTTGACAGCCCTAGATCGCTTGGGGTAGGACTTAAGGTACACTTAGTTTTGTCTGTTTCTATTGGTACCGTTTGTTTTTGTTGGGTGGAAACACCTATCCGTTTCTGCATGGTATCGTCTGTTGGGGGTGGTAAAGGCCCATTACTAGTGTACACCTAATTCTAACATTCTGTTTCCGTGGGGATTATTCTGTTTCCGTCTCTGATTCTGTTTCCGATTCTGTTTCCGTACCTTCTGTCTGTTGGGGTGGTAAAGGGCCATTAGTTGGGTGGTAAAGGCCCATTATTACTATTTTGTTTACCTTCTATCAGTTGGGGTGGTAAAGGCCCATTATTAGTATTCTGCTTCTGTACCTTTTGTCTGTTGGAGGTAGTGAAGGCCCATTACTAGCATTATGTTTCTGTATTGAATGTTCTATTTCGATTCTGTTTCAGTTTAGACATTAGGGTAACCCCTAACCCTGTTATACTAATATTAGTGCAGAGAATTAAGATGTAAGTAAGGAACATAACTTGATTTACATCAAATCTGTTTCTTCTATTAACTTTAAGTATATTTGTTATTCCTGTTGATGTAATCTCTCATCCAGCTTTATTTACATGTCATGATAATATTATCTGTTTATATGCTGGAAGTCACTGGACTCGCTAGACTTTATGTCTGACCTCGTTTGGTTTCGCCCCTTTTCTTTCCGTTCCCTCCCCCCCCCCCACCCAGGTGCTCAGGGTGGAAACATAGGAGCTTGATTCTGATTCTCTCTGCTTGAATTGCTTGGAGTATTGCTTGGCTTTGGCTCTATCTTTTCATGGCAGTTTATGTTGGGGATTATGGCTTTGAAACTTTACATTCTGAAGGATTTTGTTTAAGACTGATAATTGTGTACTTGAGTTTTGGTATTGTGATTTAGAAAGATGTAACCAAATTTATTTCTACTTTTGCTGTAATAAAGTTAAAAAATTTCAAGCACTACTTATCTGTCTTGTAATATTCTATTCTATCTACTAAAATGCTCCATCAAAGTTAAGGCATTCCCTTTGTGAGTGACCTTAACGGAGGTGGGGTGTTTCACTTGGTATCAGAGCTGAAGGTTACCAGATTTGATAAAAAGTTTTTGAAAACTATTTTCAAAAAGGTTTTAAAAAGGAAGTATTTTCAAAAGTAGAGTTTATTTTGAAAAACATAGTCCTTAAAGCCATATATCTATCTTTTGATTTTCTGTTTAATCCTTGTTTCCTTCTTTTTTGAGTCTCCGGGGCTCTTGGCTTTCTGGGAGGTAACCTCATCGCGACATGGTTCCGTAAGCATGATGAGACTACGGCGTCTGTCGAAGGGCAAAGAAGTGTCTAACTTCCATCTGTAGCCTCGGTAATTTCACCTATGGCCAATCCTCTTTCGAGCTTCGTAGGGTTTTCTATGCGATGGGGGCAAATTTAGAGAAAGACTTGTTAACATGTAAGAAGACTAGCTGTTTTCAGTGCGATGAGACAGGACATCTGATCAAGGATTGCCCCAGAAAGCAAGGGCAGAGGGCAGAACCTACTTCTGGTGGGCAGGCGAATGCTCTCGTTGCTAGTGGATAGGATAGAGATAGGAAAATTTTTCTGTAGAAAGTTTAATTTCCTTATCTGATTATTGAGTTAAAACTCTCTTTGATTCTGGCATTTTGATTCTATAATTGAGACTCTACACTTTAATACTAGTCTTGTTTCTGATCCCGCTATAGTCTCAAACACCATGAGGTTTACGACTCATCTGTTTGTGATATGTTGGGGTTTGAGGGTATCTGTGTTAGGCGTTAAGTCGACTATGACGCATACATTTTGGTTTTTGTGGGATATGGTAGGGTTTTATCATGCTTAGTTTCCTAAGAATCATTTGATAATCTGATTTGTACCAGTAGTCTGTAAGTATTTGAATATTTCTGAAAAGGATAGGAGTTTTTACTCGAAGCGTGAAGTAGATTTCCAGTTTGGCATAGTTTAATGGGAGTAATTCATTGGGTGTCAATCTGATGTTGATTTCGGTCTTGGGGGTTGATACTTAGGGAATTATTTTCTTAACCGATGTCTAATAGGAACAGAGCTCTTGTTTTAATCGTACTTGCTTCTGTCACTCAGCTGTATCCTATCAATCGAGTCTCCGACCTTTAGGTAGAAACTAATGGGTTTAAACATGTGTTTGAGGCATGTTATGTTTGATGGTTGCAAGTGGATTCAATTGGTTGCTAGTGGTTGCTCTTGGATGCATATACACACACTAGGCATTAGATCGGCGCAAAAACACTCTCATACTGCATATGAATGTGTGCGCATTTTTTAATTTTTGTGGATGCAAAATGATTGACTCATCACATGGATGTTGCATTTGGATGAATGGTTATGCACACATATAGAAATGATGTGTATCAAATAGGATTTCTTGCATACATAATTGGACTCATGGCACCAACATGGTTAGCATTGAGGAGGTCAATTGAATCTGTAGACCGCCTGATCTTTGCATTAGATAAGAGACATATACACACACTTTTGCATATGTTCATACAACATTAGAAGTTTTCTAAGGACAATGGATGCTTGTGGATGATGGTTGAGTAGATGGATGATTGGATGGTAAGACACAATCTTCTTAACTTGAAGATTTCGGGGACGAAATCCTTTAAGGAGGGGAGAATGTAACACCCCGTATCTTCTGTGAACGTATAAGTAACAAATTAAAGTATACATAATTTTAGGAGAAGAATTAAGGGAAATGGGTTGCGCCATTGCGTTCGTCTCAAAATTCTGCTTGAGAGAGTCCGAGGTTGCGTAAAACGGATACCGTATGAAGAAGATATGGACGAACGAAGTTAGGCAGAAAAACTGGAAACAAGCCAGAATACATTGGCACACCTGTGAAGTGCGCCAGTACAAAAAATACACAGGCGCACCTACCAAGTGCGCCCATACCGATCCAGCACAGAATTCTGGAGTGTTCTGTAAGGACGTGTCTTCTTCTGGGTGGCTGGATGACCTGTCTTCGAGCTGGGTGGTTCTGATGACCTCTGGACTGATCTGAAGGCTCTAAATCACCGTATTCTCCTATAAAAACACCCCCCAAACCTCACGTTCTCTCCACACAATTTCATTCTGCCTATACTCTGCCTCTATTCTAATTAAAATAAAATAATGGCGTCGCTACTCTGCTGAAATCTAAGCTAGAACTAGTGCATCTTCTTCCAATCTGAATAGAATTAGAAGAGAACAACTGTTTTCTAATCTAATCGATAGTCTACGCCAAAGGAGAGCTACTCAGTGTCAGAATACAGATTCTAGAATACAAGAATCGTTCCCTTTTTGTGAGTACAGTTATTTTCAGATATGAACTTTAATTATGATCTTGACATGGCTATAAATCTGAATCTGAGGTTATGCATATTCTTATCTGTCATATCTGTTTTTCTGTGATTATTCTCTTTTTTTTTCTGCTCTATGGCCAGGCTACTACGAGCCTGCGCCAAATCTCATAAGACTAATGCACAAATGCTAAATTTTGGAGTAAATAATGAATAATGCATAATTGGACATGACTGATCTATGACTGATTTGAGAAAAGGACATATGTTGTAAATTAGATCTAGAACCGTGCATACTTTGTGATTTGGAAGAAGAGGAATCATTGAATGATAACATATGACTTGAAACTTGGGGACATAATGCATATAAAAATTAAGATCTGATTTTGAGAGGATAAATTTAAAGATTTAGATTTTTGGGTATATTTTATATAACGATTCATGGCTTGAAAAAGGAATATGAAACTTAGGCGTAAGGACCTATATTAAAATCGGATAACTATTAATGTGAATGCGCCTAAAAATGGATTTTTGGATATTGGCATTAAAGGCTATAATTTGGCCTAATTCATATCATGATTTGGGGCTTTTAGAGAGTGTTCTGTACTACGCAAAGTTTAACGAAAATTTGGGGGCATATATTGTATTATGAATTATAACCATGATTTGAGCATGTAAGTTTAGGCTTAATTTATGATTAGGCAAGATATGTAAATAGAATTTTTAAGAAATGTTAAATTTGCTAATCTGCTAAATCTGTTGAATTGCCTATTCTGCGAATTTGCTAAATTTCCTAATCTGCTAGATCTATTATCTGCTAAATCTGTTGAATTGCTTAATCTTTTGAAAGCTGAATAATTGTAATTTGGAGGCTCGATCTAAAATTGATCAAAACAAGTTAATAGAACTTTGGATAATCTACCGTAACTTGTAAAGAAGTTAAATCTGCTAAATGGACATAATTAGTCTGATATTTTCTGTAGTGGAATAAAGTGGTTATGACATGAGGTTAGACTCCGTTTACGGTAGAAGCCTGCCCGGAATCAACCGGCTTAACTAGCGACCGCAAACTATCAGTCTAATGTGAGAGGTCGTAGGCATAACTAAAATATGCTTAGACACGAGGTTAGGTACGGCTTGTGGCAGAAGTTTGCCCGGAACCGCCCGACATATCCAGCGGCCACAAGCTACCGACCTAATGTGAGAGGTCTGTGTGTTAATATTTAATTAATGCAAATCTGAGATAAATATGATGTCTAAAACGTGTTGGGTGGATTGGGTTAAACCAACTGGACTGATGAATTTAATAAACCCGTTTCGTGAATCTGTAGGCCCAATACAAAGTTAGACAATCTGTAAGTCTGTTGAAACAATACATCTGATCTGTTTGTCTGAAAAATTGTTAACTTGATTGTCTGATTTGTGAACTAGTAAATCTGAACTTTGTATGTCTGAAACTTGTAAACAAGTTAATCTGAAATTTGTTAGTCTGGGGACACAAGGTTAGGAGGGGAAATACTTGTGTCACCTGTTGTTTGGGACCCATATTAGTCAGTAACCCTTTCTGGTATCATAAATTTTGACACCGCGCTATGTAGGGGTCCGGGCATGCTTACTAACCTAATTATAAGCAATTTATTCTGATAACGGCGAGGGGTATTGATGGTGCATTCCAACTGGGTCATGTGCGTGCATGGATCCGGTCTGCTTTGAGGATGTAAGACACTGTGACATCTGTAAATAGGTCTGTGCCAATAGGTTGCCACTTTAGGGAGTGATACACCCTACTGTGGGGCCGACACAGGGTATTTATGTATTAGGGAGCCGATCGCTTGGGGTAGGACTTGGGGTACACTTAGTTTTGTCTGCTTCTATTAGTACCGTCTATTTCTGTTGGGTGGTAACACCTGTCTGTTACTGCGTGGTACCGTCTATTGGGGTGGTAAAGGCCCATTATTAGCGTACACCTAATTCTAACATTCTGTTTCCATAGGGATTATTCTGTTTCCATTTCCGATTATGTTTCCGTACCTTCTGTCTGTTGGGGTGGTAAAGGCCCATTAGTTGGGTGGTAAAGGCCCATTATTAGTATTATGTTTCTGTACCTTCTGTCAGTTGGGGTGGTAAAGGCCCATTATTAGTATTTTGCTTCTGTACCTTCTGTCTGTTGGGGTGGTGAAGGCCCATTACTAGCATTCTGTTTATGCATAGATTATTCTGTTTCGATTCTGTTTCAGTTTAGACATTAGGGTAACACCTAACCCTACTATACTAATATTAGTGTAGAGAAGTAAGATGTAAGTAAGGAACATAACTTGGTTTACATCAAATCTGTTTCTTCTGTTAACTTAAAGTATATCTGTTATCCCTGTTGATGTAATCTCTCATCCAGCTTTATTTACATGTCATGATAATATTATCTGTTTATATGCTGGAAGTCACTGGACTTGCCAGACTTTATGTCTGACCTCGTTTGTTTTTGCACCTTTTCTTTCCATTCCCCCCCCCCCGGTGCTTAGGGTGGAAACATATGAGCTTGATTCTGATTCTCTCTGCTTGAAGTGCTTGGAGTATTGCTTGGCTTTGACTCTATCTTTTCATGGTAGTTTATGTTGGAGATTATGGCTTTAAAACTTTACATTCTGAAGGATTTTGTATAAGACTGATAATTGTGTACTTGAGTTTTGGTATTGTGATTTAGAAAGATGTAACCAAATTTATTTCTACTTCTGCTATAATAAAGTTATAATTTTTCAAGTACTATTTATCTGCCTTGTAATATTCTATTCTGTCTACTAAAACACTCCATCAAATTTAAGGCATTCCCTTTGTGAGTGACCTTAACGGAGGTGGGGTGTTACAGTCCCCCCCATCATTGGGCTTGGATAGCATTGGAGGTGTTTCCATGTGTTGGATTAGATCCTAAAATGCCTTTTGACATTCAGGAGTCCACTGAAAATCTTTCTTCCCTTTACTTAGAGCGTCGAAGAAAGGAATACACCTGTCGGTTGCTCTTAATATGAAGTGGTTTAGAGCAGCAGTATTTCCATTCAAGCATTGGAGCTCTCCCTTGGTTCTAGGAGCACGCATCTCTCTCAGAGCTGAAATTTAAGCTGGGTTGTCTTATATGCCCCTGGCATTAACCATGAATCCCAAAAATTACCATGATGAACACTTCAATGGATTCAACTTCATACCAAACATGCGCAGAATTTCAAAAATCTCGCCCAAATTCTCTAAGTGATCAGCGACCCTTTTTGACTTAATCAGCATATCGTCGACATACACTTCCATCGTCATACCAATTAAAGCTTTGAACATAGCATTAACAAGTCGCTGGTAAGTCGCTCCCGCGTTTTTTAATCCGAACGACATTACCTTATAGCAATATATGCGTACACCCGCGATGAAACATGTTCTTCTCCTGATCTGGAGCATACATCATAATCTGATTATAGCCTGATAAAGCATCCATAAATCAAAGAAACTCATGCCCAGTTGTAGAATTCACGAGCTGATCTATCCTGGGAAGAGGAAAGCTATCTTTAGGACAGGCTTTGTTGAGATCTGAGTAGTCTATACAAACTCGCCACTTGCCATTTGACTCTTTCACAAGCACGGGGTTGGAGACCCATTCCCGATAAGTAGATTCTCTAATGAAGCTACTCTCCATTAGTCTGTCAACTTCTTCTTTCACAGCTCTCGATCTTTTCGGACCTTATATTCTCCTTTTTTGCTTCACGGATGGAACTCACGGATCAATATTGAGCTTATGGACCGCAATTTCAGGAGATATTTCGCACATGTCCAAGTGGCTCCATGTGAACACATCCAAATTTCCTTTTAAGAAAATAATCAATTCATTCTTCAATTTCTAACTAAGCTGAGATCCTATATTTAGCACTCGATCGGGATCTTTGAGATGAACCGCAACGGGAATTGTAATCTCAGCCGGGGTTGCTCTTCCTTTCCCTGTATGGGCTTTTCTTGGATCCATCTCTTTCTGTGCTCCGCTATGCTCGCTAGTACAGGGGCCCCACCCTAATTACTATAAGGCGGTATCATGAATGCGGAGGGGAACCTCCGCATTCTTTCCTAAGTCTTTCTTTTTAGCGTCACGCAACTCCGTCATGTAGCACTCCCTGGTTGTCTCTTGTTCACCTTTGATTACACCTACTCCCTTCTCTATTGAAAACTTCATGGTCAGACACCACGGGGCCAATGCAATCTTAAAACCCGACAAAGCTGGCCTTCCCAATAACGCATTATAACCCAAGAGTTCACCCACAAAGATGAAGGTTTGTGTCATTTACACTTTCTTCTCTCCATTCCCAAGCTCCATAAGCAAGTCAACCACGCCAATTGGCTGCTTTGGTTCACCAGTGAATCCGTGTATTATCTTTTTTGGCATGCACGACATATGACATGGGAAGCTTCATTATATTGAATGTATTTATGAAGAGCACATTGACAGACGCACCACAATTAACCAACATACTCTTCGCTATTGATGGGCCAATGCCAATTGTGACAACCATAGGATCGACCGTTGGCATAACCACTCCGTCCGAATCACTCTTTAAGCACCACATCTTCATACCAAGTCTTTTGCATCTTCACCGGAAATGTGTTATTTAGGACAAAGCATTTCTCTTCTTTCGAAGCATTCTTCAACTCGCCAGCATATCTCTCAATATATCCCCAGTTTTTTTCTGACTGGGTGAGGTCCTCCCGAGATGGTATTGATACCTAGTCTCGAGTTGACGGGTGTTGGAGCTTTCTCTCCTTATCTAGATTGATTTGTATATGCATTCTGCCCTTGGGAAGCTTGAGCATTTTGCTGATTTCTCACATACTACTGAAGCTGATTTTTCCTAATTGGCTCTTCAATTAGACTCTTTAAGTGTTTGCACTCATTGGTACTATGCCCGGGTTGATTATGGAAGTAACATAACTTCCTAGAATTAGCATTTTTCTTTGTGATTCTCTGTGGCTTCACTTCGGGAAAGATGCCAGAGCCCTTCGTAACACAGTATATCGTTTCTGGAGTTTCATTCAGAGGGGTCAACTCTGAAGGCTTAAAGAATCGCATCTTCTTGTAAGATTTATTGTCTTTCCCTTCATTCCCTCTCTTCTACCCAGAAATATTTTTCTGCTTAGCTTGAACTTCGCTACTTTTCCTTGCCCCAGCAACACTGCTTTCTGAAACATTCTGAACAAGAGGAGGGTCATCCTCTACACTGCAGAATTCCTCTGCTTATTTATGTAATTTCTCTAGAGTTTTAGGCTTCTTCATCTTGACCCACCACTCGAACTCTGACTTTTTGTTTATAGCCCGGTTTAGTTCCATCAAGACCAATCGAGATTCTGGATTTGCCACTTCTACAGTAATAACGTTGAGCGGGTTAAGAAGGCTTTGACGGACTCACTAGGTCTTTGCTCTATGTCATTGAGTGACATCACATACTTCACTATCGTAGAGTAGAGTCGGAATGTTCTCTGAATTTCTTTTCCAGATCAGCAAATTGGTCCACAGACTTTGGTGGCAGTCTAGTAAACCAAATGAAGTTACACCCTATAAGTATACTGGGAAGTACAACTGCTTCATTTCATCGGTTGCTCTAGCTTCGTCCATATGCTGATCGTACTTAAACAAAAAGATGTTCTGGTCTCTGGTCCCCCCATAAGCTGCTATCATTGGAGGTGTAAATTTCTTAGGGAATTTCGCCTTACGAATTCTCTCCGTGAACAAATTCTTACTTGGCAAAAAATCCCATTCTTTCTCATCCTCTTCACGAGCCATACTCTCTTTCATTATCTGCTTGACCATGTATGAGATATACTGCTCGTCACATGTTCGCTCCATGGAGCAGGCACCAATCCTCTTAACATATCGACCATGGTTTAAGTCCCAATGCCCTGGACCTCTCTTGGGAGGTGCCCCTTTGGTGGGGCTAGCAGTTGTCCGGGTAGTATACTTCTCAACATGTTGTGTTGCTTTAACTTTGGAGTCTTTGACCTCAGCTTCCTCTTTGCCATTGCCTTCATCATTGACTTCAACTTCAAAATGAGAACGACTAAAATCCGAGGTAGAAGAAGCCTCTTTCTCTTCGACATTAACTACAACCTTTGGAAGTGCAGGGTTAGCTTGAGCATTGAGCAGGGCATCAAGCTTTTCCATCATCATCTTGGTTGTAGAATCCATTCTCTCGTTCAAACTAGCTACGACCACATTCAATTTTTCTCGAGTTATGGCTGGTCTCAAAGATTGACCATCATCTTTAATCAGAGTATGCGGTGTAGCCACATCATTATTAGTATTTCTAGAGGCTCTACCATACTTGCTATTCTTCTTTTAAGCAGCCATTAGATCTGACAACTTCTTAAACTTTGAAGCAAAGTCTTCAACAGGGCCCACTCTTTAGACTTCGGGAGCCTATCGTAGAAAGCAGGCTTTTGCAAAACACTTTAGCAAACCCCCACCAAGGCTCTTAACCTTGTGGTCGTGGGTTCGAGCCCCACAATGGGAGCCTAAAATATTAATGCAAAAAATGGCACTAACACCCTAAGGTGTTTATCAACACTTCAAAATTGATCAAACACAAAGCTAAGATCAAATAAATGTGGGGAAAAAGTAACGTGGAAGCGAATTAGAGTGGTTCGGTCTCAATTTCGACCTACATCCACTATGAGAGGAGATTTCATTAGCTTTCCAACAAATACATGGTACACAATTGCCATTGCTTTATACGTTTTCTCTTTTACAATCAAAATATCTCTTTCTTCTCTAACTTCTCTAAATTCTTCGATCTTCAATCGCTCAACTCTCTTGATTCCACCGTTGAAATGATGAGATCTCTTCATTTGCGATGATTATTGGAGTATATCTTCAACAATTGAGCACTTGGACGATTCTCAATGATTTCATGGTGGTTGAGATGTTGGATCCAAGCTTGGAAGAACTTTGATGGAGTTGGAGTCAATCTTGAGTCATTGAGAAATGAATTGGGCAGCACTTCGTTGTCGAAAATTTTGGTCCCTTGAATGGAGAAAGTGACGGGGTATTTATAGGGGAGTTGGAGTGGAGTGGCAAAGTTGTAATTTAGTGTGTGGAGTGATGGACTGGCCCGTAATATTACAACAATGCTACCATGTGACCAACCCATATAATCTGAACTAGAACGACCCATCTTGAAGCTCATAACGGTCCATACTTGTTGCTCAACAAATAGTGAACGGTCCATAACAATTACATGTGTGCCATCGCCTTTTATTTATTACCGATCCACATATACAAGAAGGAAAATATGCCCGCTCCTCCTTATTATGTGATTGCGACTGTACTCTAATTCAAAGCCGATCCATATTGTATGTGCTGAAGCTGACCTATGATAATATCTGCCACCAAGCCTTGTTTAACTGTGGCCGACTCATGCACTTTATTATATACTGATCCATCCCACTTAAGTCGGAATGATCAATAAATGCTAACACGAAGCCAGCACCGTCTGTGCTTGTTGCAAACTGACGTTCTGAGGAGCCTTGGACGGTCTGAATACATGGCGGCAGTACCAACAGTAAGCAGCGACCTGAACTTAGCAACGGCTTGAGATTGGCATCGATATGAACGATCCATGCGTTGTACTACTATATGCGCAACTCATATTAACACAAAGAATAGTCCAGGAACGTTATATTATGCCATGTCAGCTTTGTATTGTATTTGCGCTACACGGTCCATGTTGTACACTAATTTGCACGGTCCACCTCTTTGTATTAGCCCATAAGACTTGCAATCCATATTGTATAATGACCCGTTTAGTGACAGATGAATGAGTCGAATGTGTTGCAACCTATGTACCCTATTATAATGCAAGCAGTGTATTATTTTCTGAACCATGTTTACAATAGGGTTAACAATTAAATAAACGTTATGGTTTATAAACAATTTCATATTGACTTTCTAAAAATTTGATTTTGACATAAATAACAATTTATAACATGAAATCTCTACTACAAGGAAACACTGATTTAACATCAAATATTTAGAAGCGGAAATTTCCGTCGCTAATTTACGACAGATTTTCATGTGATCTGCAAGGGATAGTTTTTCTGTTTTTTCAACTTTTTTTCTTTTATTTATTAGAGTCATCTTCTGTCATCCCTCACTATGGCGTTGCAAATTGAGTTAAATTACCGCCAAAAAATTTCTGTCGCCATTTTCCGCTGCAAATTAAGGCAGAATACCGACAAAAAAATTTCGAAGCTATTTTGCAGCAGAATTCCAACAGATTTAGCCACGGATTTGCAATGAAATTTAAAACCGTAAATATTACAAATCACAACATAAATCAATACGTCCAATTTTACATAAGTACATATATATATATCAATGTGCTATAATCATCCACTTCAGCGATCCATTTACTAACCTAATCAGCAGCGTTCTAACCAATCAAATTTTTTTGTTTCTCCTTCTACTACTTCGTTTAGTTTTTTCCCCCAAATTTCCTCTTTTATTTCCCCAACGTCACCTAAATTCTCAATTTTTTCATGGCTGCCTGCAAAACGCTAACCTGACCTTAACTAAATTTGACTACGTTAATCCTCCCCTTTACTATTTCCTCTCTCCTTTTAAGCTGTATGAAACTAAAAAAAACAAGTAATCAATCCTTAATTCCCAAATTATTATCCCTAAAATTAAGTGTCGGGTTAACCTTAGCCTAGTGAAGTCGGGTATCATCACGTGGAGGCTGGATGGGGGTACGACGCAGTAAATTGGTCATGTCCAAGTATTGACAGCAAGAGGTTGGAGGCAAGAGGTAGGTGGTCGACAGTAGTATGGACGCTGTCGGGTGGATGGTCGGTCTTGGTAGTCGCTAGAAGGTGGTGGCGAGTTATGCGTTGGGTTGTGGCGCAATTGTTTAGAGATGCTGTCTATGGATTTATGGTGAGTTATTTTGGTAACAGTCTTTACTTATCATTTTTTCTTCTTCGCAAAAAACAGTCTTTACTTTGTTGATGCTGCTTATTCATGTAGATATTGAATAACATGTTCATAGTTAATGCGGGTAGTGGTTTTAAGCTGTTATGGAGTGCTATAAAAGGTTTCATTGATCCTAGGACGTCTGCAAGGATACAAGTTGGTTTAATTATTCAAGCAGTTTCTTCGCAGTTTAAATGTTACCAATAGCACATCTAACTTCTTTTTTTTGTTTCTTTTCAAATGTTCGGATCTTAGGTGATGCATATAGAAGTAAATAACTAGAACGCATAGATTCAAGGTCTTTATAAATCTGGTATACATGTTGTCTACATATCTTTAATATGTTTTTCAATGTATTATGTTTCATCTTTTAATCGGCAGTCAACTACCTAATTTTCTTGGAGGCTTATGCAAGTGTCAAAATGAAGGCGGCTGTATCAGATCCAATAAAGGACCTTGGAGAGATCCAAATATAATAAAGGTATCGACTAATGTAGCCAATTGTAGAGTATTATAATATGTTTCTTATGCTGCATTCAAACAATTGTAGAATAACTTTGAAGCACCATTCAACACACCCCCTTGCTTCAAAGTTGTTGAAATCGAAGCACTTTCTCTTCGATTTGTGATGCACTTTCTCATCACCTTCAATTGTTGAAGCACTTTCTCTTCAACTCTACTGAAATCTTGAGCTCTGATACCATGTTAGTATTTTTATTAACCCCCTTATTATCACAAAAGCAATTGGCTTGTTGAATGGTGCTTCAAAGTTGTCCTACATCGGGAAATACTGAACTAAGATCCAGGATCTTAGTTCAGTATTTTCCGATGTGGGACAACTTTGAAGCACCACACTTAATGTAGAAACTCTGTTTATATCAAAATCAATGTAATATAAATGTTGTAGTTCATAGATTAAAATTCTACGGAGTTTCTAGCTGTCCGAGAAATATCTTAAGGTAGCTCACTGCCACATTGCAGGTGATACATTAAGTTGAATTTCCATTAATTAAGAGATAATACAATATTTGTCACATATGGTACGATCAGTCATTCGTTAGGTTTTTAAACTTAAACCTTCTGAAAGTACACTGTTTTGTATAAAAATATAGTGGGACACAGTTCCAGAAACTCGATAATGGAGTGTTGTCAATGAATAGTTTTGTTGTTTTTATTATAAGCAGAATAATACTTTTTTATAGATTAGTGGACTGTATCATTATATATAGTGTACCAACATAATGGTCGAAGATTTGCAATATGTCCAATAATCTTTAAAAAAAGAAAGGCTTTGAAGGAAAAACTTAGAAATATTAATAATAATAATCAAAATTTATGCCTTCGTGTTTATTACCTAGTTGATTCAAAATGGTGAAACACATGGACCAACTGAACAAGACAGTGAATTGGATCACGAGGAATCAAATGTCCACATTGTATCCCCATTGCCTGAGGTTAATACACACACCTCTTGGAATATATTTTTAAGCAACCAGCTTTTACTTTTGGCACTTATTCAAAACATTGATTTGCAGGATTCACAGTACAATGAATCGACCCTTCCTTCGGAAATAGAGGTTGATAGCGCGGTATCAAGTCTGGGGGTAATCCTTTTTATTTCTAATGTGTAACCAGTATAGTATCACTTTTGATACGTAATAAAGTAATACGAAAAAACTCGTACGTATATTCATTATTGAATTCCATAATAAGGGGATTTTGGCGTAAGTCCCTATTTGAAAGAAAAAATTTTGATCTTACATTGCTCCAATAAAAATAATGTACAATAAGTTTCTCGTTTTGTTTTGAAGTTATGAGGCTATTGTCTGAAATGATATCAAAATCAATGTTATATGCTTTTCCACAGTCATTATCAAATCTAATATTTTTTGAATATTTTTGTAATTGTGTAATCAAAATTACTCAAAAACTGTTACTTCTATGTCAAAAAATGTTTTTAGTTTACTAAGGAAATTCTCGAAATGCATAATTTTTTGTTGTTGTATGATACTGTAGATATATGCAAAATACTTGCACTATAACATATATGAGTGTATTCGTGCAAAAAATGGATATTTTTTATGAAGAAACTACATGTTAGACATTTGACAAATACTTGTCAATTAGATGCACTTACAAATAGTTGCCACATCATCTCAATCCCAGGTTTGATTGAATTTTGCTGCAATCACAACCAGCACTATTCTACTCTACATTAAAATCCACATTTAACCATCGTCGAATCATAATGTTATCTCTATCGAACATCCTCTTTTTGATGTTGCGATTGAAACCCTAGATTCCGTCGCTAGAGAGGAACCTCATATTGATCTCCCACATCAGTTAACTTCTCTCTTTTTTTTAAAATAATAATAAGAAGATTACACACAAACATAAATTTATAAAGTGTAATGACCTGCATTCTACGCATCGAAGGATCGTAGAATATTTATTTCTTTCACATGCGAAGTCGTATGGTCATGTAACTTTGGGAGACGACTATTGGGGTCATTTCCCATGTTCACGATTTTTGCCGACTTTTAAATGACCGTTTTGCCCCTAGCTGATCTTGTTTTGGCCATAACTTTTGATTGGAAAAGTGTTTTGACCTGAAACCACTTACATTAAATCCGTATGATGATTTACCTTTCCGCAGAGTTGTCACATCAGCCAAACGGACTCATCGTTTGGGAGATATGGCTGAAACAAGTTTCAGGTGGTGAAAAACAGCTTAATTGGGCTTAACCGGGTGATTAACAACTAGGCCCAAAGGGGAATTTCGGGATTTAGGGTATAAGAGGGCTGCTAGGGTTTAGAAAATGAATTTTACTTCATTTTCCCGCCGCCTAAGACATTCCTCTCAACCTAGCAATGGCCTCCACTTTCTAAAACACCCAATCACCTCCTAATCGCTAATTAAGCCAAATCTACATCAAATCAAAGCGGATTAGCACAAGAATCAAGGTAGAGCTGCTGTGTTGCATTGGAATTCGCACCCAAACAGAGATATTTTCAGATTTGGTTTTTTATTTGTGGCTAAGGTGAGTGATTTGCATAGTTCCTCACTAATTTTGGTTAATTAAGGGTAATTAGTGTTAATTAGCGAATTTAAACATGATTAAATTCTGGAAAAATATTTATAAAATACAAAATGATGTCTTAGGCCTCTGTTAGAAAATTTGTATATTTGGTTAAGTTTTACTAATCATAACATTAGTTTTTCTTAAACATGCTTAAGGGAAAATATGGGGTTTTGGCTATGTTTGATCCGTTTTAACCTATCAAGTTGTTGTTTTGGTGTTTGTGGTCAGTTTTATATGTTGCTATGACTGTATGGTATGCTTTGTGATTAATTAGAAAAGTTAGAATCGTCGAAAACGCCGTCGTATGGCGTAAAACAGTTGTTGGAAGAGTTGCAGGAAATATGCAGGACCCGGATCGGATCGCCCCCCACATCAATGACCCGACCCGATCGCGAGCATCCGCAAAGACCACGAGCTGCTCCACCTTGAAGGTCACCAACCAGAAGATCACGACCTGATTCGAATCACTTCAGAAGCCCACGACCTGAAGACGAGGAAGGATGCACCCTACCCGATCCGATGGGTGAACACGATCCGACCCAATCTGGATGAACCACGAGCTAGAGGAGGAGCTGCCATGCATGATCCGATGGAGAGAGCACGACCCGATCCGACGAAGGGAGCACGACCAATCCGAATGAGGCTGATGACCACGGGCTGAACCAGAGGAGATACTACGAACCAATCCAAGGAGCTTGGACGCGATGCATGGGTTATGAACTAGATGAAGACCGATCCGGAGAAGACCAAAACCCGAGATGCAAAGGTAGTACAAGTGGGAAGTTTATACTCAGGATCCAATTGGGGACCAATGAGTTAACTTCATGATTGGACTTTGATGCGGGACGTGTGCTAAGGGGTTGTCGATGTCTATGACTTTGGATCACTATGTATGGGAGGTACGTGGACGGATTCAGGGCCACAGTGGCCTAGGTACGACTAGTGGGCTATAGACCAATGAAGTGGGGTCATTTAAAAAGGTTTGGTCATGATCCCATGGGATAAGCTTGGTGGTAGTAGTAGTTGTACAAGTTGAACTCCGTCATTACCTCGATGGGTCTAGTGATCGAAGTGGTGGACATCGTATGCTTTACGCACTGAGTGAGAGATGTGAGGATGGTTGTTATGTTTGATTTGTTTGTCGTCATTATGACATGCATACCCCCACCCTGTATTCTTTACACCATATGTTAGTGGCACCTTAGATTATTGTACAGTATGTAGTGCTAACTCTTTGGTTGCAGGTCCAGGTTCAGGTAAGGTTTAGTATACCTGTTATTGTTCAGTTTTGATGCTTATCGCACACACCAGACTTTAGTCTGACCCAGAGTTTTATGTCTTTTCTTAGTACTCTGGGTGCTCTCGCGAGTGGGCTAGAGATAGGTTAGCTAGTGATGCACGAGTAGCTGTACCGGAGACGAGCAGAAGGCTTCCACGTATGATATATGTATTCTCCCTGTGTCGCTGCTGGTCACTACTTTGGGCATTAGTAGTGTACCTTTCCTTTCTTTTAGTTTGGAGACAGTTTTAAAGTTGTAATAATGATGATGTGGAACATAAACTGTAATTGGATTTTCCGCTGCCATGATGTTTAGTTTCAGCTTATGCACTGTCTCACCTATTTTATGTCAAGTATGTTGTTATTATATTTTATTCCTTGCGCTGTGGGACATTCTACAGGTTCTTGATTAGTTCATTCTCTTCTTTCCTTTCTTTGGCGACCGTTCTGGGCTAGTCAGGCATGTGTACAGCGCACTTTCGGAGGAAATGCTGACTGGTGCGGGGTGGGCCGTCACACTTGGTATTAGAGCTCTTGGTTGCATAGTTAACCTAGGGAAGTTATCAGGGGGAGATAGTACACATATATGAGAGCGCGTCTTTGTGATTATTTTTGTTTTTAAAAGCTATATATATACTATTAGTATATCTAAGGATGAAATCGCATTGCACTGGCACCACTATGGAGATGATTAATCGTTTTCTCTTTACAGATTGAACGATGAGCCGATACGCAAGAGGTGCCAATAGAGGAGCCAATAATGGGAATGCTGCTGACATGAGGACGATGTTTACTGACCTCATGAGGTAGATGCTTAGAGATGTTCAGGGGGCAGCTCCTAATGGTGGTGGTGCAGTGGAGCAGGCGCCTAGAACCGATTTCGCCAAGCTATGCAAGGATTATACTAGTCTTGGTGGGAAGCCGTTCCATGGAACGGAGTAGGCTACGGATGTTCAAGATTGGTTGGATAGCTGCGAGCGTATCTTCGAAGACTTGGGTATCGAGGATGCGATGAAGAGAAGGCTAGCATACCGTCAGCTGCAAGGACGGGCGATGAATTGGTGGAATACCATATAGGCCGCTACTCCCGAAGATCAGATAACTTGGGATCGGTTTAAGGTTCGCTTTAGCGATAAGTTCATTCCTGCTGCTCAGAAGTCAGTGCTATTTAAAAAGTTCTTGGAACTCAAGCATAATGGTAGGGCAGTCTCGGAGTACATTGCAGAATTCGATACATTATCAAAGTATGGATTATCCCTCATTGACACTCTCGAAAAGAAGAATGAGAAGTTTATAATGGGTTTGGATCAGTACTTGGGGGAAAGACTTATTAACCACATCGATGAGACGTTTGAATCGATTGTGGGAAAAGCTTTAAGATCGGAAAGTCTTTACCCTAAATCGAATACTGAGGTCGCAACTGTAGAGGAGCCAAAACTGCAAGCAAGCGGTGTAGGCAAGAGTGGTTCTCAGAATAAGAGAAAGCAGAATCAGACCAAGGATGGCCAGAGGAAAAAGAATAAGCAAGATGGTGAGTGCTTCAACTGTGGTAAGAAGGGCCATTATGCTAGTAATTGTTGGGCCAAGCCAGCGGATAGGAAGTGCTTTAACTGTGGCCAAGTGGGACATCACAAGGACAAGTGTCCGCAACCCCCTAAAGAAAAGCAGATGGTGAAAGCATATGCCCTTAATGCTATTCTTTCTTCGTCGAATGCTCCAACTGCGGCAGAGAAGGGAAAGAATGTCGTTATTCAAGGTATGCTTTCTGTTTATGATGTTCCTGTTAGAGTTTTGTTTGATACCAGAGCTTTTAGTTCTTTCATATCTAGTGACCTGGTAGATAGGTTGGGATTGGAGCCCGAGATTGTCAATAGACCTTTAGTAGTGACGAACCCGATGGACGGTTCGACAAGCCTTAATATGATTTGCCGTAATGTGGTCTTATCGAGTCATGGATGTATGTTTGTTTGTGATTGCTTTATTTTGGGCTTTACTGGGTTTAGCATTATTTTAGGGAGTCGATCTACTCTAAAGGAATAGGATGGTATTAGGTACCTACCTAGTGATGGCGATAGTAACTGGAGTTAAGGAAGCTGAGAGGTTATCGTTGTAATAAGTTCTAGTTGTCTCTGGGAGGCAAATGAGTGCTCCAGTGCTTAGTTGTTTTGCTAGTATCACCTCACATGGATTGTTCGAATTCGGAGGAGATGTTCCTTGGTGCTTGTCTTATATTGGTTTAGGCCTTTGGGGCTTATGCTTGGGGAATGTCGAGTTCGACTAGGATGGTTTGCGTGAGAGATAAATAGTTGTTGCGATTCTTCATTAGATGATACCTTAGGTTACTCGAGGAATGATGGGCAGCCGTGACATGATAAGACTGTTCAATGGTATAGACTGCCCCGAGTTAGACTCGACAGGGTTATGAGATGGCTCGATTGGGACTCGAGAAAGATGCAAAGTAATGGATTGTTTACGACCCTATGATGATGTTCTCTTTGGATAGTAGAACTTTAAAGAAATAGGATGCGTTCGTTGATCATGGAAGATGAAACGAAGATTAGGACAATTCAAGTTGGACTTGAACTCGTAAAAGAAAATGGGTGTCTGTTGATCTTGGAGATGCAACGAATAGGGAGACGACTCACGTTCGACTAGAGTTTGTCGATAATGGATACTCAAGACAGGGTCTGAGTTATAGATTGACTCGAGTTGGACTCGAGAAGGCTGCAAGGATATTGGATTTGGCTCGAGTTGGGCTCGAGAGGCCAGCAAGATAATGGATAGACTTGGGTTGGACTCAAGTATTTTAGGCGGAATTAAAGCAGGGGTATCTGGGGACACCCGTTACCTTGGATCCGTTGGACGTGATCTAGTTATCCTTGGAGGATAAAACATATGTTGGACGTATGGTAGTCCGTTTGGAGGTTGGGCTTCCATTAGATCTTGATGTTGGTTGGACCAGACATACAAGAATCAACATATTGGGATTGGTTAGACCAGTCATGTAGGTGTCGACGTGTTCATGGCTTTAGCAGGTGATAGGTAGGACTTGTTTGATGGATGTTATGGTTGCTATGTTTGTCCCTATCTTTCTTCTCTTTAGTAGACTATCACCTGTAGGGTTCTAGCGATGGGGAACAAAGAGATGGTAGTATAGACGGACATTAGGCTACGTATCAGTGCAGTGGGGTAGTCATTACTCCATGGGGCAGAGTGATCGTAGCAAGGCTATGAGCCAGTACAGTGAAGTTATCATAACTTCATGGGGGCAGAGTGGACATAGCAAAGGATTTAGGTGTGGTAATAGTTGCATTGAGTAGGAGGCATGCCAGTCTAGAGGTTATTTTTCTGGGTTGGAAGCAACTAGAGTATATCACAGGATATGATTTCAGACCCAAGCGTGAATTGGATTCAGAAACGCTAGTAAGCTTGACGATTAGATCGATTTTGATTGAGTGGATTGGTTCCAGCTAGAAGGACGATCATAACCTATTGGAAATCATCTCTAGGGTAGAGATGGGTATCGATGGAAAGAGAATGATCAAGCAAGGATTTGATCGAGAAGGATGGATTCGAAAGAATGCGGGACTAGTTAAACCCAACGTAGACGGACTGAGAGACGAAGTGCTTAGAGCATATCATTACTCGAAACTGACTATACATCCCGGTGGTAACAAAATGTATTGAGACATGGATCAGACCTACCACTGGGAAAGGATAAATAAGGACGTTGGGAAGTTTATGTCCAAATGCATGAATTGCCAGTTAGTTAAAGCTGACCAAAAGAAGCCTAGTGGGTTGTTACAACCATTAGAAATTCCTAAATAGAAATGGGAACAAGTCTCAATGGATTATATTGAAGGTTTACCAAGGACTAAGTCAGGTCATAATGGTATTTGAGTGAATCGTATATTAGAAGATCTCTTGAGAGATTGTATATTAGACTTTGGTGGATCATGGGATGACCATCTGCATCTAGTAGAGTTTGCATATAATAATAGTTATCAATCCAGTATTGGTATGGATCTATTTGAAGCTTTGTACGGAAGACCGTGCAACTCACTGTCATGTTGGTTAGAAACTGGTGAGAAGTTGGTGCTTGGACCAGATGTGATAAGAGAAACTTCAGCTAAGATTAAGGTTGTCCAAAGGCGAATGAAGGCTGCCCAAGATAGGCAGAAAAGTTATGCTGATAAGAGGAGAAGAGAATTAAAGTTCTCCATTGGCGACTTGGTGTTTGTCAAGATTTCTCCATTGAAGAGCGAGATACGATTTGGCAGGAGAGGCAAGTTAGCACCAAGATTTGTTGGTCCATTCCCAGTTCTTGAGCAAATTGGGAATTTGGCATGTAAAGTTGAATTACCAGAGAAGATGGCAGAAGTTCATAACGTATTTCATGTTTCCCAGTTAAGGAAATTCGTGCAGGACCCCGATGTGACTATTTCACCTGATCAGTTGGATGATATCGAGGTTGAACCCGAGGCGGTTGGTGACCGCAGACCTATGCGTATTGTTGGGAACGATACGAAGCAACTTCGAAGGAAAGCGGTGAATCTAGTCAAGGTTCAGTGGGGCGAGAACGGGAATGACTGTACTAGGGAGATAGAGGAGACCATTAAGGAGACGTATCCAGAACTCTTCGCCTGGTAAGATTTCAGTCTCGATTTAGTCTTTCCGCATGCTAGGATAGGCTTGTTTTGTTTGTTTTGCATGTTTGATTGTTGTATGTGGCTGGTAGGCATGCGGGATCCTTTGTATGTTTTGGGTTAAGGAATTTCGGGGACGAAATTTCTTAAGGGGGGAGAATGTAACGACCCGCATTCGACACATCGAAGGATCATAGAATATTTATTTCTTTCACATGCGAAGTCGTATGGTCATGAAACTTTGGGAGACGACTATTGGGGTCATTTCCCATGTTCATGATTTTTGTCGATTTTTAAATGACCATTTTGCCCCTAGCTGATCTTGTTTTGGCCATAACTTTTGATTGGAAAAGAGTTCTTGACCTGAAACCACTTCCATTAGATCCGAATAATGGTTTAGCTTTCCGTAGAGTAGTCACATTAGCCAAACGGACTCGTCGTTTGAGAGATATGGCTGAAACAAGTTTCAAGTGGTGAAAAACAACTTAATTGGGCTTAACCGGGTGATTAATAGCTAGGCCCAAAGGGGAATTTCGGGATTAAGGGTATAAGAGGGCTGCTAGGGTTTAGAAAATGAATTTTACTTCATTTTCCAGCCGCCTAAGATATTCCTCTCAACTTAGCAATGGCCTCCACTTTCTAAAACACCCCAAATCACCTTCTAATCGCTAATTAAGCCAAATCTACATCAAATCAAAGCGGATTAGCACAAGAATTGAGGTAGAGCTGCTGTGTTGCATTGGTATTCGCGCCTAAACAGAGATATTTTTAGATTTGGTAATTTATTTGTGGCTAAGGTGAGTGATTTGCATAGTTCCTCACTAATTTTGGTTAATTAAGGGTAATTAGTGTTAATTAGCGAATTTAAACATGATTAAATTCTAGAAAAATATTTATAAAATTCGAAATGATGTTTTAGGCCTCTGTTAGAAAATTTGGATAGTTTGGTTAAGTTTCACTAATCATATCATTAGTTTTGCTTAAACATACTTAAGGGAAAATATGGGGTTTTGGCTATGTTTGATCCGTTTTAACCTATCAAGTTGTTGTTTTGGTGTTTGTGGACAGTTTTATATGTTGCTACGACTGTATGGTATGCTTTCTGATTAATTAGAAAAGTTAGAATGGTCGAAAACACCGTCGTATGGCGTAAAACAGTCGCTGGAAGAGTTGCAAGAAATATGCAGGTCCCGGATCGGATCGCCTCCCACATCAACGACCCGACCCGATCGCGAGCATCCGCAAAGATCACGAGCTTCTCCACCTTGAAGGCCACTAACCAGAAGATCATGACCCGATCTGAATCACTTCAGAAGACCACGACCTGAAGACCAGTGAGGATGCACCCGACCCGATCCGATGGGTGAGCATGATCCGACCCGATCTGGATGAACCACGAGCTAGAGGAGGAGCTTCCATGCACGATCCGATGGAGGGAGCATGATCCAATCCAACGAAGGGAGCACGACCGATCCAAATGAGGCTGATGACCACGGGCCGAACCAGAGGAGATATTACGAACCGATCCAAGGAGCTTGGACGCGAGGCATAGGTTATGAACTAAATGAAGACCGATCCGGAGAAGACGAAAACCCCAGATGCAAAGGTAGTCCAAGTGGGAAGTTTGTTCTCAGGATCCAGTTGGGGACCAATGAACTAACTTCATGATTGAACTTTGTTGCGGGACGTGTGCTAAGGGGTTGTCGATGTATATGACTGTGGGTCACTATGTATGGGAGGTACGTGGACGAATTCAGGGCCACAATGGCCTAGGTACGACTAGTGGGCTATAGACCAATGAAGTGAGGTCATTTAAAAAGGTTTGGTCATGATCCCATGGGATAAGCTTGGTGGTAGTAGTAATTGTACAAGTCGAACTCCGTCATTACCTCGATGGGTCTAGTGATCGAAGTGGTGGACATCGTATGCTTTATGCACTGAGTGAGTGATGTGAGGATGGTCGCTATGTTTGATTTGTTTGCCATCACTATGACTTGCACACCCCCACCCCGTATTCTTTACACCATATGTTAGTGGCACCTTAGAGTATTGTACAGTATGTAGTGCTAACTCTTTGGCTGCAGGTCCAGGTTCAGGTATGGTTTAGTATACCTATTATTGTTCTGTTTTGATGCTTATCGCTCACACCAGACTTTTGTCTGACCCGGAGTTTTATGTCTCTTCTTATTACTCTGGGTGCTTTCACGAGCAGACTAGAGACAGATTAGCTGGTGATGCACGAGTAGCTGTACCGGAGACAAGCAGGAGGCTTCAACATATGATATATATATTCTCCCTGTGTCGCTGCTGGTCACTACTTTGAGCATTAGTAGTGTACCTTTCCTTTCTTTTGCTTTGGAGATAGTTATAAAGTTGTAATAATGATGATGTGGAACATAAGCTGTATTTGGATTTTCCGCTGCCATGATGTTTAGTTTCAGCTTATGCACTGTCTCACCTGTTTTATGTCAAGTATGTTGTTATTATATTTTATTCCTTGCGCTGTGAGACATTCTACAGGTTCTTGATTAGTTCATTCTCTTCTTTCCTTTCTTTGGCGACCGTTCTGGGCTAGTCGGGCATGTGTACAACACACTTTCGAAGGAAATGCCGACTGGTGCGGGGCGGGCCATCACATAAAGCGTACTATGCAGTTGGTTTATTCAGTATACCAGTATCTAGAATACAAGTCTCAGACTGCAAGCTTATTCATCATAAACGACACAAACTTAAACAAACACAACATAGAGAACCCTTTCATTTTGATCCTGGACTACCCCAACCTCCACCATTGGGAGTCAAAGCTCAAGTATTTCTCCTTCATCGACCTCAATAGTGTTCTTACCTCCCAGGTATATCCTCCTCTTTTCCCTTTTATCAAATAGTTTGCACCTCTAGCTCCAATTTCTCCTCCATTCATCCCTCTAGGCTCATGCACTCTACTCTCCGATAAAATACTCACCACCACCTTCTTCTTAAACTCTATCTCCCTCACCAACCATTCTCCGCCTTTATTATAACCATCACCACCACAGTTTTCTCTCAATTCAAACTTATTCAGTTTAATCGGGTATCTCTGTTCGAAAATCTCAGGATCGGCCATCCTAGTATTCGTTATATGACACTATAGCCCACTAGTGCCCTTCCACATAGGACCTGCCCCACTTCCTCCCCCTATCATTTCGTAATACCCAAAAGTTTCATCCCCGAACGTCAAACTGTTCATGCAACCCTGAGAGCATGCACAGGCTCGAAATGTAGTTAAAACTACATCAGTAACTCTCTGAGACGTAAGCACGTTCCCACCTACCACTACAGCTTTATCGGTAGGGGACAAAAACGAATTTTTTGTATCTTTACAGGTGTTAGGCATCCTTGGTTTAGAGGAATATCGCAATTTACCAAGCATCTAAGGCAGTAAATCACAGTTTCTTTCGTAACTGCTTCTGGCGCATACCGTAAACCTCTGAGCTCATCCCTTGGAAATGAAAACTAGCTTCACCTTTTTCAGAATTGATAGCTAGTTTCAGATGGATTACAGACCCATCATCCATGTAATCTTCTTCTTCGATCACGGTTTTTCCATTACCTTTCTTGACTTTGGAAGCTATTGATTTAAGCATCTCTCTAATAGCTTCTTCAGCATTGAGTTGTACGTAGGTCATGTAAGATTGAACAACTTCAAGACCATATTGCTCAATGAGTTCTTTGATAAGCACTATCCCTCTTTGGTTAGCAGCTACTTGCGCTCCAAGATCATACATGTTATCTTTTATTCTACGAGTGCCTGGAATGCTTCTTCCTCCTGAAATTTCATCCGAGCATGGATGTTGCAACAATTTGACTATGCCATCTTCTTGAAAAACTCCTTTTTCAACAAGCTTAAATGATTTTATGGCTGCACCTTCTTCATATATTGATTTTGAGAAGGGTGGCATGCTACAAGGATTGATACCGCCTATTTCTGCTTGATGCCCTCTACTTGCCATAAAAAACACTAACTTCTTATTATTAAAAACTTGTGTTATAACAGTTATGTTAGGTAGGTAGCTTCCACCAGCACTGGGGTGATTGGTTATAGAACATCTCCTTCATTAAGTTTTTCACCCCAATGTCAGTTAACTTCTTTCATTGACCATCATCCATTATCAATAAATTCAGCACCTTTGGTCATCCTCTGTTGATTTTTCAGTTTTTGTTGACTATAGAAACTTTTAGTGGATTTGTAAATTGTGGGTGATGTAGAAAGTAGTCTTCTTGAGAATAAGGATGTATGGCACTATATAACATATCATTGTTGGGAATATATTGGTTTGAACTGCATGAACCAAAGGCCCTTCTTTAACAAATGATAAGATTGCGGTCGAATTTGTCCAATACAAATCTTGATATTTCTAAGTTGATTATTTTAAAAAAAAAAATCCTTAAGAAAGGCATACATTCAATGTAACACCCCACCTCCGCCAGGGTAACTCTTGCAAGTACACTAGCTTTGGAGGGGTGTTGGACAAGGTAAACATGCATGCAGATATCACAAGACAGAACATATAAGTAAAACAGAGTAGTAAAGCAGCGGATAAAACTAACATTTCAAAACCATAGTCAAGTTACATCAAAGTACTTGGTTATTATTTTTCCACAAAACAAAGTCTAGAACAAAAACTGAAAACTGAAAATAAACATAAGATAACTATCCCCAAAGTGGAATAAAGCTATAGCATGCTCAAGTCCAAACCATACATGAGCTATCCAGAATAGCAGCTAAAGATCCAGCTAGGTACCAGTGTTCCCACCCTGTAAACCTGGGGGGAAACGGAAGAAAAGAGGCGAAAGAAAACGGGTCAGTCAAAAGACTTGTAAGTCCTATCTACTATCAGTATAAAAACTAATAAAGTTAACTGAACATGTAAAGCAGAGATGAGAAATAGGGTGATAACTGGCATGGTGAAAAGTTAACAAGATGGATCAAGTGTGGCATCGCATATACAAGGTTAAGTTGCACCAGGTGTGTACTAGTATTCCAATCCATGTCAAGTATAATCAAGAAATGATCCCTTGGCCCAAAGCTGGCCCACATCATGAGATGACCTAAATCGAGGTCCAACTACTCGGTCTAGTCGATCGGCTCCCTAAAAGCCTAACTCGTCAAGTGTCGGTGTCATACGGCCCAATCACGAAGTGTAGTCAAACTGTGCTAGGTCCACCCTTAGGGTGTATCAAGCCCTAGGGTGCCAACCACGGATACAAATCAAGCACGCACAGTCTAAACCTACGGGTGCCCGTGTCTGCTTTTTCAACTCCGGACCATGTGCACGACCATAGTCCGCCTGAACCTACACCGGCGCACCTACTCAGCCATCGTTTTGGTCGCTTACATGTCAGCCCAGTAATCGTGCCCCCACCCTAGCCTAGTCCCTAGGGTATCATGATACAATCAAGAGGGTTACTGGTGAAAAGGACCACGTAACTAGGGTTTCTAGCGGGTTAAATGTGGTTAACCCTACCCAATCAAGTATCAAGTTGGTTAAGTGTACCCAAGGTTCATGACTTAACCGCGTCAACCCATCATGTTTAATTGGTTAAGTGTTCAAGTGGTCCATGACTTAACCCTACCACGTGGCATTAATTAACTTAATGCACCCAACCTCTCACATTAGACCTTGTTGTGGTTACTAGTTAAGCCGGGCGGGTCCGGGTAGCTTTACACCACAACTTGGTCTAACCTCGGGTTTCAAGTGCGACATGACCAACTACTCACATTGGGTCCTATTGCTTGTAGCCACTAGTTAAGCCGGTCGGTTCCGGGTAGATTTATGCTACAAACTCAACCCAACCTCGAGTTGGCCACACTCATATTTTCTAAGTGTCATGTCCATTATTATGTTTACAACATAATCACAAGTCAATGTTCATGTCATATTTCAAAATCATGTTTCATGTCATTGATATTACCCAAACCCAACGCATTCCCCTCGCATGTACGTTTCGCATAACATAGATCAAAAGAGGGAACTTGGCAAACAAGACAAAAAGGGCATAAGGTAATAAGGTTGGCCACAAGTTAAACATGGTGGCATATGAGGCATAAATATGTTCATAAGCTTGCATATTACATCATAGGCCTCAAAACATGCATAATATCAACTTAAGCGAATAAGTGGAACATGATCATGAATGACATAGGGTGATGACTAGAAGTTCGCATATAACATTATATGCAAGTTATCATAAAGGTTATGAGAGTTCTCATGTTGCATAATGCAACATTTCAACACAAAGCTTATAGCTTTCTATGCATAAGGTAAAGGTAATAACTTTACTAACATGAATAGAATAAATTTATGCATAACATGATAGGATCAAAGCACATATCAAACTTAGGCCCAAACTCAACTTGCAACATGTCATATTTAACTTCATAGTTAGAATCTAAGAGTAGTATAGGGCTTACAATGAGCGGTTATGCGATCTAGATCAATATATATAAAGATTGAGACGAAGCCACAAGCAAAATCCGCAAAGAAAATAATAAGCTCCACTTAAACGCCTTGAAACAAGAAGTAATAACTCCAATGACAAAGAAAGATGGCTCTTTTACTTAAGAAAGATGGCTCCTTTATGACATAGATTGATTTGAGGCACTCATGCTCTCATGAAGAAGGTGGAGGCCATGATTAAGAAACATTTTGGCATAGTTTAGTTGTAGGAATGATTAATGAGGGTTTAGGCTAGGTCTAGGGGTCTTTTTATAGGTGATAAGGTTAGTTTAGACCATAGGATTAACCCTAATCGAATCTGAGCCATCAACTCCCGTCAGAAACTTCCAGAACAAGACCCAACATGTCAAAATGGTGCACCTGAAAAATTGGTCCGACCGGGGGGGTCGACACAGGTGTCGACCCATGTGTCGACCCTGCCTGGAGCGGGAAAATTTCCGTCCATTCTGCCTTGGTTGTAATTCGAATCTGAATTTGAACTGTTTTCGGGCTTGGAATTTTCTGAAAACTTCATTGGGCCATAACTTGGTCATACGGACTCCGTTTTTCGAAAACTCGGACTCTATTTCGCGTATTTTTCCGAGACGAACGCAATGGCACAGCCCGTTTCCCTTGATTCAGATTTTACAATTTAATTCTGCCTTAATTTACATTATAACATGTTATTAAAAATACGGGTTGTTACATTCTCCCCTCCTTAAAGGATTTCGTCCCCGAAATCTCCAAGTTAGGAAGAACGTATCCTACCATCCATCATCCATCTACTCAAAACATCATCCACAAGTAACCATTGTCCTTAAAAAAGATTCTAAATGATGTATGAACATATGCAAAAGGTGTGTGTATATGTACTTATCTAATGCAAAAATCAGGCGGTTACTGATTCAGTAAACCTCCTTAATGCAAAGTATGTTAGTGAAATGAGTCCATATGTATGCAAATTCCTAACATAATTTATAATCTCTACATGAGTGCACATAACATTCATTCATATGCAACATCCACGTGATAGCACAACAAGTTTCATCCATGAATAAGTATCAGCACTCATGCATATGCAATATGAAAGTGTGTGAGCCGATCTTAGTGCCTACTGTGTATCATGCATCCACGAGTATCCACTTGCAAACACTTGCAACCACTTGCAAACATCAAGCATAACATGTTTCAAACACATGTTTCATCCAAAGGGTTTCTACTTAAGGTTCTCATGACAAGGTTAACGAGATAAACGGGATAAACATGGATAGCAAAAAGAAAGATATGCTGATTAAGAAAGGAGATTGAGAATGTACCCTCAAAAAGGAATGGATAAAGCCCACGCATCTTCTCCTCGGTTTCCCAAGTTGCATCTTCATCGGCTTCACTCCACTGAACTTTCACCAATTTGACTTCTCGATTCCTTAACTTCTTGATCTCTGTTCCCAAGATACGAATCAGAGCTCTCCTCAAGGTTGCCTCTTTCTCTACCTCCATGTCTTCAAGAATGCTTGGTTCAACCACCTCAGCGGACTCATGTAGGCACTTTCGGAGGTGCGAGACATGAAAGACATTATGCACTCCGGCTAGCTTCTCGGGCAATTCCACCTTATAGGCCATCTTTCCAATTCTCTCTATGATAGGGAAGGGTCCTACGAACCGTGGTGCCAGCTTCCCAACTGCTCCAAAACGTACCACTTTACGCAAAGGGGAAACCTTCACGAAAACCATGTCTCCCACATCGAATTCCAAATCTACCCTTCGTTTGTCAGCATAGGATTTCTGTCTGTCTTGGGTCGCTTTCATCCGTCTTCTCACCAATTCAACTTTCTCGGATGTGTCCCGTATCATATCGGGCCCAAGTATAAGCCTATCTGTTGTCTCCCACCAACAAGATGGTGACCTACACGGCCTCCCATACAAAGCTTCAAATGGTGCCATCCCTATGCTGGCTTGATAGCTATTATTATAAGCAAACTCTACAAGAGGAAGGTGGTCTTCCCAAGTACCACCAAAGTCAAGAACACAAAGCCTCAAGAGATCTTCTAGCACTCTATTCACCCTTTCGGTTTGGCCATCCGTCTGGGGGTGATAGGCTGTACTCAGATTCAATCGGGTACCCATCGCTTCTTGCAAACTGTTCCAGAACTGGCTAGTGAAAATTGGGTCACGATCGCTAACTATGCTAGAAGGAACTCCATGCAACCACGCTATCTCTCGAAGATAAATAGATGCTAGCCATGATGCGGTCCTCTTGCTCTTTACTGGAATGAAGTGAGAACTCTTCGTAAGTCTGTCAACTATGACCCATATGCTCGTGTTCCCTTTCCTTGACCTAGGCAATCCATCCACAAAATCCATAGAAATACTCTCCCACTTCCATTGCGGGACCTCCAATGGATGTAATAGCCCACCTGGTTTCTTTGACTCGGCTTTCACTTGTTGGCACACCATGCACTTTGAAACATACTCTGCCACATCTTTCTTCATTCCGGCCCAAAAGAAAATGTGCTTCATATCTCTATACATTTTATCTCCTCCAGGATGTATAGTCATCTTTGAGTGATGTGCTCCTTCGAGAACTTTATGCACCAAGTCTCCTACTTGTGGAACGCATAGCCTTCCATCACGCCTTAGCCAACCTTTATCATCAATAGTATATCTAGCAAGGTGACTAGACGTCTCACCACGAATCAACATGTCCATGACTTCGACTATCTGTGGATCTTCCTTCTGCGAAGCCCCAACTTGATCAAGAAGTGTGGGTCTAAGCTCAAGGGATGCTAATGAACCCGTCATCGACTCAACAGTCGTCGTGAAATCAAAGGTTGCCAAGAACTCTAAGTTCTTCATCTCAATAAACAAGGGGCTCAAAGTCAACCTCCTTCTGCTTAGTGCATCTGCCACAACATTACGCTTGCCAGGGGTATAAGCTATCTCGAAGTCATATGATGCCAAGAATTCCATCCACCTTTGCTGCCTCAGATTCAGATCTTTCTGCGAGAAGAGGTACTTGAGTGACTTGTGATCAGTATACAACTCAAACCTTTCGCCTAGAAGATAGTGGCGCCATGATTTGAGTGCAAAGACGATTGTCGCCAACTCCAAATCATGAGTGGGATAGTTCTTCTCATGAACTTTAAGTTGCCTACCCCCATAACATATCACTCTTCCCTCTTGCATTAGAACAGCACCTAACCCCGTGCCACATGCATCGGTGTACACGGTAAACATCTTACCGCCATCGGGTAATGCCAAAACTGGAGCTGTGGTAAGGGCTCTCTTGAGCCTTTGAAAAGCAAGCTCACACTCCAAGTCCCATGCAAAGACTAAGTTCTTCTTCGTCAACTTAGTAAGAGGGGCCGAAATCTTAGCGAAGTCCCTGATGAACTTCCTATAGTAGCCTGCCAGACCGAGAAAGCTTCTTACTTCGGTTGCATTTCTAGGAGTCTTCCAGTCTTGA
Organism: Allium sativum; assembly: GCA_030737875.1. NCBI lineage: Eukaryota > Viridiplantae > Streptophyta > Magnoliopsida > Asparagales > Amaryllidaceae > Allium > Allium sativum. The sequence continues at coordinate 972,967,065 of CM060916.1, forward strand.
ACCACAACCACTTTCGTGGGATCCACCGCTATGCCTTGCTTAGAAACTATATGTCCAAGAAACCGAACTTCCCTTCTCCAGAAATGGCATTTGGAGAACTTAGCTTTCAACTGATGTGCTCTAAGCGTATCCATCACTTCCTTGAGATGCCTAGCATGCTCTTCCTCATCCTTTGAGAAGATCAGAATATCATCCACGAAGACAACAACAAACTTGTTAAGGAACTCCCTGAACACCCTACTCATCAAGTCCACGAAGTATGCGGGTGCATTAGTCAAACCGAATGGCATAACAAGCCATTCAAAGAATCCATCTGGAGTCCTAAACGCAGTCTTATCAATACTATCCTCGGCCACTCTAAGCTGATGGAATCCGGTGGCTAGATCGAGCTGAGAGAAAACAGAAGTACCAACAAGCTGGTCAAAGAGGTCATCAATCCTTGGTAACGGGTGCCTATTCTTCTTTATCATCTTGTTCAACTCTCGATAATCAATACATAGACGAAGCGAACCATCCTCCTTAGTAGCGAATACCACCGGAGCACCCCATTCAGAAAGGCTTCGCCAAATAATTTTTTTCTCAAGCAGCTCCTTGATTTTCTTACTGAGCTCTCTTCTTTCTCGTGGGGCCATGTGCCTAACGGGCAATGATACTGGCTTGGCATTATCAACTAGATAAATGCGGAAATCTATCTCTCATTTAGGGGGTAACCCCTTAACTTCTTCAAAGACATTAGGATAGTCTCGGACCACCCTCACAGATTGCAGATCATCGATGGACGAGTCAAGAGATTCAAGATAGCATAACATGACGGGACCTCTAGGGTTACAAGAAATTTCTAGGGTATTACCGAGGCGAGTCATGAGCCTCACCACCCTATGCTCACAATCGAGAATGGCTCCATAACTGGACAACCAATCCATGCCCAAGATCAACCCGTATCCCGTGAATCCGAGAACATAAGCATTACATGTGAATTCTACGGTCAAGATAGAAATCTTCAAATCCACACAAATCATAGATAGATGGGAGGAACCCCCAATTGGATTTGAAACACTAACGGGATCCTCAACCAGACTAGTACTTAGGTGCAAACTTTCAACAAGATCAGAAGAAATAAAATTATGTGATGCGCCAGAATCAAATAAGGTGCGAACAGGATAATCAGAAATATAAACAAGACTTTCTACAGAAATACTACCTCGGTCCTGAGCTGGAGCAGTGTTGAGAGCATGCACTTGCCCTCCAGAAGGTCCTGCACGCTGATTCTGCCCTTGCTTCTTGGGGCAATCCTTGCTAAAATGTCCAGTCTCTCCATAATGAAAGCATTCGCCCAGCTTCCTCTTCTTCTTCCTATAGTCTTTAGCTATGTGCCCAACAATCCCACAGTAGTTGCATTTTCTTGGGTCCTTTGCCTTGGCCTTGTTGCCCTTGTTGTTCTTGTTGTTCTTGTTGTTCTAATTGCTCTGGTTCCCTCCCCACTTGGAGTCTGTCTTCTTGGCTTGAGTCTCATTAGGCTTGATTTCTTTCTTGCCATTCTTATCGTCTCCTTGAAGCAATGCCATGTCCACTAGGCCTTCAAAAGTGGCCCCCATGGGTATATGAGATAGGGCTAAACCTTGTAATGGCTCATTCAACCCTCGTGCAAAGCGTAAAGCCTTCTTCTGGGGAGTATTAACCATGTCCAAACCGAATCGAGCGAGCTGGTTAAACTCATTCACATACTCCCTCACTGTCATGTCCCCTTGCTTCAAAGATATAAACTTCTCCAATTGCAGATTCGCCTCAGCTGATGATAGAAACTTAAGCCCAAACCTCGTCCTAAAGTCGGCCCAAGTCTCTATAGGCCTTGTAGCATTGGTGACCTCCCACCAATAAGCAGCTTCTTCTTTTAATAGCCATGCTGCTAATAAAACCTTTCTATGGTCTTCCACATCAAAGATAGCGAAAAGATCTTCAGTTTCTTTCAACCAATTTCGTGCCTCCACAAAAGTCTCCGTCCCAATGAAATTCTTGCCACCCATCGCCTTAAAGTCCTTGCAAACCTTTGTGAAATCTACTTGTGGATGCTGAGGAGGGTGAGGAGGAGGAGGAACCTCAGTTACGGTGGTGGTATTTGCTGGGCCCGCATCGTTGGCCCTAGCTTCCAAGTACCTCCGGAACCATCCGGGAATGGTCACTCCCTCGGGAAGGTTAAGATCGGCCATACTGAAAAAGAAAAAGATAGATTTAGAACGAGGAAACGAAGGATAGTGCTAATGGGTTTTGGGGAATAGCCTTTTAAAATAACTAGACTTTTTTTGGAAAATACTTAATTGGTTTTGAAAATAGTTTTCCAAAAAGGTAAGTTTTTAAAAACACTTTTGCTCAAATCTTGTAAACCTGGCTCTGATACCAAATGTAACACCCCTCCAAAGCTAGTGTACTTGCAAGAGTTACCCTGGCGGAGGTGGGGTGTTACATTCAAGTACTTAAATGACTGGATAACAACCTGATTATCAAAATAAGATTAATCTTTTATTGCATTATTTCTAGATCCATAAATTATAAATGTAGGAAAATTTTCGTAAGTAACTGTTCTAGGAATACTTTCAGATTTTTACATTCATCATTATACCGTCGTATGGCAACATATTATCTATCGACCTTAGCTTAAGGCATATGCATTAATCATAGTCCAATATTCATGTCATGCACAAAACAAAATATTAATTTCATACTTATGAATTTATAATTGTGCTATTCATTGTAAATTTTATTAGGTGAGAGTGGGTGATAGAGTATCTTCCAGTAATTTGACCTCTCCCTCTAATTTTAACATTATGTCTGAAGGTAAAAATCAGTTCTACAAGCATTACTTTAACCTAGTAAATTCTTCGTATTTAGTGCATGATTTCTAATCCAGGTTCTACAACCAATAAACTTGTACACCATGCATCTGGGACTAGCGTTATTCTTATTAAAAGGGTATAATTTCTATTCACATTTTTGGTTCGTTTGTTTCAATTTGTATAGTTTTGAATCCGGATCTTAAAAATAGGATGGATCTTAGTATGTTACGATGTTTCAATTTTTTTGAGAAGTGCAATATTGATTTCACTACAAAAATGATAAACATGTAAATTGTTCGACTATTAAGAATTTTGATTTTAATTTTGTAGTAGTTAGATTTTGCATTTCTGGATCTTGCAGTATTTAAAAAAAATCCAACTTGATTTGGGTATAATAATCGCCCAACATACAGGGATGATATACCCCAAATAAATAATCAATGGATGAAACATTTCAGAACAAGAATTGTTTGTACTGCAAGATATATCCTAGTAGGTGTGTTTATTCCAACTTCAATTCTTCACAAGCTGAAACTAATGGATTCAAAATGTGGATTATCTACTTCTGCAGATGAGCACATTGCAGCAAGCTGATGTCTTAGTGCACTTGGTCCACTAGCCATCACTCATATGCTTCTCCCCTCTGTCCATGTAATCATCCTTCCAAGATCAGGTTTCATCCCATAAGTAACAGTTCGACCACTATTAGGAGCTTCAAGAGGTAAACTTTCAAGCTCCATTCCATCATTGATAACTGAAACTTGCTTTGACTCTATGAAACTTGGTTTCTTGTTTGATAACACAACAATGCTAGAAGTTATGGCAATGCACATGCATATAGCCAGAAGTTGATCAGAGCACTGTGGATCTTGCTAAATTAACAATGCAAAGGATGAATTCAATCTCTTATCCTTACATTGTATACTTGATGTGTACTCTGTACCATTTCAGTACAATTACTAATAGCTTGAAGTATTAATCGTTATACTCACAAACTAATTAACCGCATTGCTCTTTGAATTGGTGCACCGTTGTCTATAAACATTGATGCATTATTTTGATCGTTTGGAGTATACTAGCCTCTAATTTTCATGTTTCATTCTTTAGTATTTCTAACTGGATATGGAATTAGTGGAAATGCTTTTCAAACAGCCAGTGATGTCAAAGGTACACAAAGATTATCTTTTGATTTGTGTGTATGTGTACTTTCTATTGTCGGATCGCTATAAGAATTTAGAGCTGCACTTTCTATTGCAGAGACCGATGGTAGTTTTGAGATGTTTTGAGAATAATTTCCCGTTGCAGGTCAAGTGATTGAAGTAGAAGTTGTAGTAGTTTAGTGAGGTGGAGGATGTAAGGTGCACTGATTGTAGTTGTTCAATGAGATGCTGATGCAGAGGCAGTATGATGTGTCTTGCAACCTCAAATGTATGTAAAGAGAAGTATGTTTAGTTGTGGACAATGTAACCAAAATCCAAAAGCAGTGTATTATATTGTACTATTTATGTTAAATAGTAACAAATTTGTGTATTGTATTCATAACTGCATTCTTTTTTTTTGTTGGGTTATGTTAGTTATTTTACTATTGACAGTTGAACGATAGTATTTGGTAAAGCAGTATGCTGAAAGCATTAAAAAAAATTATTGGCATAATAGAAAGGAATAGCGACGGATCACCTACAGAAAATGTTTGATCTATTATATATTTTGTCGCTAATCCCTTGCTAATTTGCAAGACTTTACCGAAGTTTTTGTATAAATACTAAATTATAAGAAAATATTTATCCGTCGGTAAATGGTCGGTAAAATTAATTTAAAATTTATATTTAGCGTAATGATGGAAAATGGTCGGAAAAATCACGCTAAATTCCATCGCAAAATTGACGCTCGATTACCAACGTGAAAATTGCCGACTACCAATATCCATCGGAAATCTATCGCAAAACCAAAAATAGAGCCGGATTACCAGCAGATTTTTCCACTGCAAAATCAGTATTTTCTTGTAGTGCTCCGTTTTTCTCTTTCATTAGAAAATTATAATCAAATAGATTCGGATAATTCTTGTTTAGAAGAATTCCAAATTATATTGAATTTTATATATTCAATTGAAGTTCAAAATTCAATATTACGAACTATAGTGTCGTTGCGAGCTCGTTTCAAATTAAATATAAATTTATATGTTCAAACTTCATTATAATTAATGAATTCGATATAAAAATACATTTATATTTCAAATATGATATTTAAAACAGATTTAAATTTTCAAATTCAATGACTGGAAATCCGGGTCGTCACAGAACTATTGAATGTTATTTATTCCATGCGAGATATTCCCATATTTTATGTTTATGATTTTATGATGATTTTATATTTAACCCCATAGAAATAATATTTGCTGTTTTAAACGATTTGGGTTGGTTTTATTATCGACTTGAACTGTTGAAGTTTGAAATCAAAAAATTGCGACGCCAAAAGCATAATTGTTGAGAAAAATAATTCCATTCGAATGATGTTTATTTTATTATCTGGCATTATTATTCTCACTCCAGTTTTGGTTAAGGGGCCACATATTTTAAGGGGACTCTTGGCAAAATAGAATCTATTAAAGGGAAACTCAAACTAGAAAGGTAAAATACCATTAAAGAAAAATCCTATTACATTGTCAAAATTGCGCGCGTTTACAAGCCTACAGCATACAAAAAGACATGATCTCCAATCTCGTCATCATCATATTTCATTTTCTCTTCACATCACTCTAGCTTTAAGGTAGCATACTTTGATTTCACGATGGTCTGATTTAAGCAAACGAAAAGGAAGACGATGGAGAGCATTGCCAAAGAGAAAAGCATTGCTAAGAGGCGCATGTTTATCCTTTTTTCCTGTATTTGTGTGTTCGTGCATCGCATATTAGAGTTAGGGTAGAGGTTTTAGTTTAGTGGGGAAGAAGAAGAAGAAATCGGTGTGTAATTCTGTAGTATGGCATGAAAAAACAGTGGAAATTGACCGTATTTAAATGTTTAAAACGGTAGATTCTTACCATTATAAACTTATTATGTAAACGGGTTGTCCATAGGTTAATTCGACCAGGGGATGACCTTTTTTTATGAAAACAGTTTGGACTGATATAATAAACAATAGGACATTTGGGCTAGGTTAATTCGACAAGAGGACATTTGGACTGAAAATAGTGGTTCTATAGTGTGGTGTCTTTTTATTCCATTGTTGTTTTTCATTTTACAGAAGATAGTAAATAAATTTTTATTGGGGTAAGTACATCTAAGGTAGTTACCTAGGTAAGGTTATTTAGTTATGTAAGTTTAATTTAGTCCAACATTTAATATGTTTTAAGTTGCGATTAGCTCCAAATGTCTTCCCCTTAACAGTAAAAAAAAATACGGGTATCCCCTTCAGCAAAACTGGAGTGTGAGTAACTGAATCATCAACTTAATTTAAAAACTAATAATATTAGCTTAAGGGTGTGTTTGAGTGAAGCAGAAGCGGGGTATTATAGTGCGGTATTTCAGCGGGTTGTTTAACAAGGTATTTTAGTTAGCGGAGAATATGTTTGGCGGGTTCAAATGGACCATTTAAGCAGTTCATTTTTATTTTTTATTTTAAATTAAATTGATTTATGGTTAACTAATTTATTATTTGTTTTTTAATAAATAATAAGTATTAATAATTTACACAAATAAATACAAAAATAAATAAATTGAAAAAATATAAATTACTCTGATTCAGTGCAAACCAATTTCATTACGTAAGCACTTCGATACAATCACAACATAAAAAACTTCATATGAATTGGATCTCATTTGCACAAATTATTAATTTTTGAAATTTGTAAAAATCTAAATGGATGAAATTCTAACCGTTGGAATCGGATGTGTCTGACGCATCGGATCCAAACAGCTTGATTTTGATCACCGCAAAACTCAACTACCCAGTTTTGCTCCACAAACGCACCCTAATTTTGAAACAGAAGATCGCCTCCTCTTTTCTTAGATCTAAAAATAACCCTTTTTCTCCTTCCTTTACTAATTGTTCTCTCCCAAATCCACGTCCCCAAAATCCCATACTCTAAAGCCGTCGAGCAGGATGGTTGTGCAGGTGGTTCAAAGCAAAGTATGTGCACGATTGATAGTTGGAAGTGGTGAGGTCACCTCAGCACATGAAGATTCTGATGGAGAAAGAGGTGAATTTTCCACAAGGGTATGTGGAACTGGCAGTAAATGTGGACTTGGAGCGGCCTTTGTATTTCAGAGCCACTTACTGTGGGGTTTACGGCAGTGTGTTTTGAACAGAGGTAGGTGGATAAGTAGAAGAGGAGGAGGTAAGTGGTCATTTGGTTTTGAAATAAGTTCATTTTGCTCTGCGCTTGCTAATAGTCTTTCATCTCGTGTAAAAATCGATTAATTTGTAAGTAAAGGAGTAATGGACTCCATTTATTATCATGAGTAAACGAAACATCAAACAGTTCAATGTTACAAAGGGCATTAAATAATTTTTGTTAATTACATTATTGTACTTATTATGAGCATAAGAAAAATATGGCACCATTAATTGTGAATTCCATTGTTCAAAACCATTAATTATCATTGAGGTTAAGTACTGCAATGATATGGACTAGTTATTATGTATGCAACATGGACTGGTGAGGTTTAATAGGAAATTTGAATATTGAAATGTTTTCACCTTGAACATTCAGGATTTTCTTCCGGGGTAAGTTAGGAAGAAGTGAATATTAGGCATTTTAAAATGAATTCTTATTGTCTACTTGAACTTGCAACATGGATTAAATATCAACCTCTAGGAAAGCAATAATAATTTGGAATCAAAATTAGATATATATGATATATACGATACCTCCAAGCAAGTTGAGAAAGCTTGAACGGTTGATATCTTTGGCATTATACAGTTCTAAAAAAAACATATGTTGTTGATCCTTCTTAGAAAATTTGAACATTGTATCTACACTTGTATTTAATTGTTCTACTATACTGCATATGATTGTATACATATTACAAATACTACCTATTTAGCACATCGGTTTATATTACAAGATTGTATTATGATTTGTGTTGAATGGGGACAAGTGTAGTAGAATTTTACAAGGAAAGAAGAAAGGAAATTTGTGTCTTTTTAAAGATAAATAGGAAAGGCGCAACGAAGATGGGGTAGTGGATGCATAAGAAATATGATGTAGGGAAGATATAAGCAAGTTGGTGTAAGTAAAAAAGCATAGCGAAAAAAATAAGAAAGTTGGCATAAGGAAGAGGTATTGGAGAATGGAGTTTTGATGACAACAACCTTATTTCAATTACCATTGATTATTAAATATATACTAACGCTTTTGTATAGAATATATATATATATATATATGTGTGTGTGTGTGTGTGTGTGTGCAGGAATTATATACAGAAAATATTACAGTTATAAAGATGATAGAGATTCAAAGATCAGAGAAATTTCAAGACTCATGAGTAATCAAGATTTCAAGAGTTCAAGATCAATATAATTATAGAGTCTAGATTTTGTAAGACTCTAAATAGCACTCCAGGTTCAAAATTCTAATTCTAATTTCAATTCTATCCTCAATCCTCTCTATTTTAATTTTTTTTATTTATCTTCAATCTTCTCTATTTTGTTTTTCTATTTTTATTCTTCTTTGTTTTTCAAACTTAAATTTTTTATATACTTTATATTTATACTTTATATAGTTTAAAACCTTATAATTTTATAAATATATTTATTTAGTTTAAAAGTATGTTTTCATATGATTTTCTATCATATAATATTAATTTACAACACTAGAATTTTATTCAAGAATTTCCAGAATTAGTTTTATATCAAAATACTTGAAAAATGTTTTGAAAATGAAAAATACACATGAGTATGTCGACAGAGCAAAAATTGTATGTCGACATATAACTGCTATTTTTTCTAATTTTGAAGGGAAGTGTCTTTTCACTATTTGAAACGCTTGAGAACCGTTGCAACCCTTCATACTCTATAAAAAGAGGTTAAAACCGAATTTTCTAACATATCTTCTTCTCTAACTTCATACTCTTTCATCCCACCATTATTCTTAATCATTTTTATGCTTCTTACGCTTATACTCCGCCGAATTCACTTCTGTTTTGATCAAACTTCTTCTCTCTACACTCTCTACTCTCTGAATCAAGTTCCATTGAAGAGTTATAGGGTTGTTTCGTAATTGCTTGGGTTGAATAAACCCTGTTTGTAAGTCAAAGAGGAATCGGTGTATCCTTGTAGCCGTGAAATCAAGGAATAGGAGTCGGTGTTCCCTTGTTGAGCCGTGAAATCAAGGGATAGGAGTCGGTGTCTCCTTATTGAGCCGTGAAATCAGGAGGTTGTATTTGACTATTGGGAATGGTAATAAAAATCTGCACAATCCAGCGTTGTGCGGGACTGGATTTAGGAGTGATCTGAACTAGTATAAAATTTGGTGTGTTCTTTCCTTTTCTGCATTTTTTATTTCTGTCTATTTTACATTTGTATTTGAATCTGTGTTTCTGATTGTGATTGTGTTTGTGTTGTTTGATTCAGTCCATAATTCTCTTTAGTTTTAAGTTTTATTTAAATTCCTACAAACACTATTCACCCCCCTCAAGTGTTTGCTTTGCTTGAACTATCCATTCCACAGTCCCTAACAATTGGTATCAGAGCAAGGTCTTTCAAAAAGTTCATAATCTGATTTTTGAAAATTTTAAATGGCAAATTTTGAACACTAGTTTAAATTTATGTATTGCATCAGTATTAGATGAGTCTACATTCAATTTTATTAAAAATCAAGTTACTATGATTTGATTTTTAAATTTTGAAAATTTGAAAATCGAAATGTTTTAAAATTTGAAATTTTTGATATATCATGGTATTATTGTAGTTAGTTATTTTGAAAAGTCATTTGATTATTTTGAAAAGTCATTTGATTAATTTTAAAAGTCATTTGATTATTTGAAAAGTCAGTTGAATATTTGAAAAGACATTTGAATTATTTGAAAAGTTATTTGATTATTTGAAAAGTTGTGTTGTTTTACAGAAAAAATGGGTTATATGGCTATTGGATGTTCAAACTCCAAAAAGATGGATGACGTGGCTGTTGGCAATTCAAATTTCAAAGTGGTGGCTATTGAAAATTCAAATTCTGAAAAGAAATCAAAAATAGGAGAAGAGTAACGACAGTCGGTGAAGAGACATCAAGAAGAAATGGATATATATATATAATGTAAATCAGAAAAGAAATGGGTACCAGATAAATTTATAACTTTGGATTTTCATCTACAACTTATCTTCATGCCGTAATTCTCTACATTTGCTTCGTAATGTCACTGGTTCCATGAGATTCCATCAAGAATTGACCAAGTAATGATCAAATGAAGTTTTGGTGAATAAAGAGAGAAGGAAACCAAAACTGTCGACGGTTTTCTTCAAATTGCATCCACAGGTTAGACTATTTTGTTCCAAATCCTTTTCCAAATTGTAGTTCTTGTTCTCTTGGTCGATTTGATGGTGGATCGTCAAATTCCGATCAAAATTGAGTGAGATATGGCAGTTTGAAGTTGGCGATTCAAAACTGAAAAACTGTTACAGGATTTCGTGCATACCTCTTACTGTTTTGACTTGCTGCATCCCAATATCATCCAAATTCATCCCCAAACTGTTACTAGATCGTATTCCTTTCATTTGTCTTTGATTTGCCACTGATTTCATCCAATTCCGTCAAGAAACGAAGAAGTTATGTCTCCTGAAATTTTGATTTAAATTGAAAAACGAGAAGAAGAAGAAGAGAAGTGGTTATGAAGAGACATGACTTTTGGGCCTTTACATAGTAGTTGAAGTGTCCATTCATTCAAAATTCAAAATTCAAATTAAAATTTTGGTGCTAAGTTAGAAATTTAAACTTTAAAATTCAACGAATATCAAAGAAATGGATCTAAAAATCAGGTACACCTTAATTAATTTTTAAATTTTTGGTTGAATGGATGTTTTGTTCACTTTAAATTTGAAATTTAAACTTTAAAATTCAATTTTGAAATTTAAAATTCAAATTAGAAATTTGAAATTCAAATATAATAAATAACAAATAAAATAAATTTTTGAATGTTTGATAGGATTAATATTATTTTAGGAAATAGTTAAACCTAAAATATAAATCGATAAGTCAAAATCAAAGTCACAAAACCATATGTTCTTGGAAAATTATGCATGAATGTCGACATACATATGTTCTTATATCAACATAAAGGCTTGTAGAATAAAATTCAAAAATTAAATTTCAAAGGTTTAATTTTCAAACTTCCCTCCATCGTTTCAATTAGAAAATGCCAGTTAGTTATTAACTTTATTTGTCTACTTATTTTCTTATATCTTGTTTCAAAATATATATATTAAAAGTATATAATTTAATAAAATTATATAGACATGTTAATATTATATAAAAAGTTAATATACCTTTTTAATATTGCTATAAAATATAAATTTATTCGTCTTTTATATAGTTTAAACTAGCATAGTTTACCTTATATATTATTCATATGATTTCATAACAATTTTGGGTTACATTATCAAATATATTAATTGTAACTTAATACTTATTTTGATTTCTTATCAAGATTCATAAAAGCCTTAAATATTTAATCTAATATTATGGTATAATAATATATATATATATATATATATATATATAATTTTTGTGTCTTAAAAAAATAGTTTAAATAAAAGAAATGATAGATTTATATATTACTTCATATTATCAGTTTTCAATAAAATAATTTTGTTATAACTATAGATTTCTTTTAAGTTTTAACATATAAATTGTTCTTTAGCAAATAAATATGTTTGGATTTCTAAAAGTTTGAATTTAAGATTAATTTTTATCAAGAAGATTATTGTATATCTCATAATAAATTTTAAGTTCTTTTCAAAATTAGTTTTTAATATGAATATATGTTTGTAGTCTACTTTATATAATTTTTATATTATCTATAAAAAGATTTTCAATTCTTACTATATTTACCTTGTTAATATTAGTTAACTCCAAAATTATTTTATATAATTTTTCATTAGCATAATAATCATGAATTTATTAAACTCTTAATTTCTTTCATTAGCATCATTAACTTAAGTCTAGAAATTAATATTACCATTTTTTGATTGAAATAATTTATAATATATGTAGAATTTTGAATATCTTTTTACCAAAATAGACATAATTACCAAATCATTCTGCTACCTATCGTTACACGTTGTAACGACCCGCATTCTACGTATCGAAGGACCGTAGAATATTTATTTCTTTTTCATATGAGGTTGTATAGTCGTGTAGCTTTGGGGAACGATTATTGTGGTCATTTCCCATGTTCACGATTTTTGCCGATTTTTAAATGACCATTTTGCCCTTAGCGAATCTTGTTTCGCCTATAACTTTTGACTGGTAAGGAGTTTTGACCTGAAACCACTTCCATTAGATCCGGATGATGGTTTACCTTTCTGCAGAGTGGCCACACTTGTCAAATGGACTTACCGTTTGGGAGATATGGCTGAATTAATGTTTAGAAGGTGAAAAATAGCTTAATTGGGCTTAACCAGGTGATTAGCAGCTAAGCCCATTGGGGGATTTCGGGATTAGAGCTATATGAGGACTGAATAGTGTTAGAGAAACCTTTTTTTTGTCATTTTCCAGCCGCCACTTACCTCTCATCAACCCTAACAATGGCCTCCAACTCCTAAAACACCTTCTAATCACCGTTTAATCAAGCATTAGCCTAATCTACATCAAATCAAGGAAAATTAGCATCAACTTTGGGATAGAGCTGCTGGAACACACAGAGATTCGACCTATATCGGAGATACTTTCAGATATATAAGTAATTTATGGCTAAGGTGAGTGATTTGCATTGTTTTTCACTAATTAGGGGTGATTAGTGATAATTAGCGAAATTATGGCTCAGAAAAATCTGGAAAAATTTGTAAAATTCTAAAATATCATTTTATGCCTTAGTTAGAAATTTGGGTTAGTTTGGACAAGTTTTGCTAATCCTATCATTAATTATAGTTAGGTATGATTAAGGGGAAAATATGGGTTTTGGGTATGTTTGATCCATTTTGGTGTTTATGGTTGATGTTATATGCTGCTATGACTGTTTGGTATGATTTATGATTGCTTAGAACAGTTAGAATGGTCGAAAACGTCGTTGTGTGGCATAAAATAGTCGCTGGAAAAGTTGCAGAATATTGTGCAGGAACCGGATCGGATCGCCCCCTCTTTTTGAACCGACCCACTCGTGTCAGAGGACCTCAACCCGAACCGATGCATTGGAGAGGACACCACGAACCAAGGAGCATGACCCGAACCCAATGGGTGCTCACGACCCGAACCGGAGGGGTTGCCACGAAACGTTGTTGGATCACCGACCTGAACCGATAGGCTTGTTGTGTTGTTATATATGTTTGATTGTTTGTAAGTGAGTGGTAGGCATGCGGGACCCTTTGTATGTTTTGGTTAAGGAATTTTGGGGACGAAATTTCTTAGGGTGGAGAATGTAACGACCCGCATTCTACATATCGAAGGATCAAAAAATATTTATTTCGTTTTCATATGAGGTCGTATAGTCGTGTAACTTTGGGGAACGACAATTAGGGTCATTTCCCATGTTCATGATTTTTGCCGATTTTTAAATAACCATTTTGCCCCTGGAGAATCTTGTTTCACCTATAAATTTTGATTGGTAAGGAGTTTTAACTTGAAATCACTTCCATTAGATCCGGATGATGGTTTACCTTTCCGTAGAGTAGTCACACTTGTCAAACTGACTTACCGTTTGGGAGATACGGATGAGTTAAGGTTTAGGAGGTGAAAAACAGCTTAATTAGGCTTAACCAGGTGATTAGCAGCTAGGCCCATTGGGGGATTTCGGGATTAGAGCTATATGAGGGCTAATTAGGGTTAGAGAAACCTTTTCTTTATCATTTTCCAGCCGCCACTTACCTCTCTTCAACCCTAACAATGGCCTCCAACTCCTAAAACACCTTCTAATCATCGTTTAATCAAGCATTAGCCTATTCTACATCAAATCAAGGCAAATTAGCATCAAGTTTGGGATAGAGCAATTGGAACACACAGAGATTCGACTATATCAGAGATACTTTCAGATCTATAAGTAATTTGTGGCTAAAGCGAGTAATTTGCATAATTTTTCACTAATTACGGCTAATTAGGGATGATTAGTGATAATTAGCGAAATTATGGCTCAGAAAATTTTTGTAAAATTCTAAAATATCATTTTATGCCTCTATTAGAAATTTGGGTTAATTTGGACATGTTTTGCTAATCCTACCATTAATTATGGTTAGGTATGATTAAGGGGAAAATATGGGTTTTGGGTATGTTTGATCCATTTTGACGTGGTTATTTGATCATTTTGGTGATTATGGTTGATATTATATGTTGCTATGACTGTTTGGTATGATTTATGATTGCTTAGAACAGTTAGAATGGTGGAAAACGTCGTCGTGTAGCGTAAAACAGTCATTAGAAAAGTGGCAGAATATTGTGCAGGAACTGGATCGGATCGCCCCCCCTTTTGAACCAACCCACTCATGTCAGTTGACCTCAACCCAAACCGATGCATTGGAAAGGACACCACGAACCAAGGAGCACGACCAGAACCTAATGGATGCTCATGACCCGAGGGGTTGCCACGAACCGTTGTTGGATCACCGACCTGAACCGATAAGTGTCACGAATCGGCGAGCTCTATAGCACCACGAATAGACTTGGATGGGGAAGCCGACCCGACCCGAGGTGGATGATCACGAACCGAACCGGTGAGCAACTCACGAGCCGAAGCATGTATCATGACCGAACCGAGGACGAGGAGAAGGGCCAAACCGATCCGAAGGAGACCAAAACCCGAGATGCAAAGGTAGTCCAAATGAGAGGTTGTAACTCAGGATCCAGTTGGGAACCGATGAGTTAACTTCATGAGTTGGACTTTTCTGCGGGACGTGTGCTAAGGGGTTATCGACATCTATAACTTTGATCCACCATCGAGACGGGTGTTAGGATCAGTGTAGTGGGGTAGTTATTACTTCATGGGGCAGAGTGATCGTAGCATGGCTATGAGCCAGTGCAGTGGAGTTGTCATGACTTCATGGGGTAGAGTGGACATAGCAAGGGACTAGTGGTTATGGATCAGTGTAGTGGAGCTATCATGACTCCATGGGGCAAAGTGATCATAGCAAAGTATTTGGGTGGTCAAAGCGGTGGATATCGTATGCTTTACGCACTGAGTGAGAGATGTGAGGATGGCTGCTATGCTTGATTGTTTGACATCACTATGACATGCCCACCCCCTCCCTCGTATCTTTACACCATATGTTAGTGTCATCTTAGAGTATTGTACATCTTGTTGTGCTAACTCTTTGGTCGCAGGTCCAGGTTCAGGTATGGTTATGTATACCTGTTATTGTTCTGTTTTGCTGCTTATCGCTCAAAACAGACTTTTGTCTGACCCAGAGTTTTATATCTCTTCTTATTACTCTGGGTGCTCTCAAACAGGAAGATTAGAGACTGGTCAGGTGATTATGCACGAGTAGCTGTACCGGAGACGAGCAGGAGGCTTCCACGTATGATACATACACACATATATATATATATATACATATATATATATATAATCTCTCTGTGCTGTTGCTGGTCACTGCTTTGGGCATTAGTAGTGCACCTTTTTCTTTTGCTTTAGAGACAGTATTTTAAGAGTTGTAATAATGATGGTTATGGATCATAAGCTGTATGTTGGATTTCCGCTGCTATGATGGTTTAGTTTTCAGCTTATGCACTGTCTCGCCTATTCTATGTCAAAGTTATGTTATTATTATATTTTATCCCATGTGTTATGAGACATTCTATAACTTCCTTGTTAGTTTAAATTCCTTTCTTTGGCAGTCATCCCGTGCTAGTCGGGCATTGGCACAGCGCACTTTCATTGGAAATGTCGGCTGGTGCGGGGCGGGCCATCACACTTGGTATCAGAGCCCTAGGTTGCGTAGTTAACCTAGGGAAAGAACCAAAAAGAGATATTACATATATGAGAGCGCGTATTTGTGATACTTAGGTTTCAAAAAGCTATATATGTACTATTAGTATATCCAAGGATGGAGTCGCATTGCACTGGCACAACTGAAGAGATGGTTAATCGTTTTCTCCTTACAGATTGAACGATGAGCCACATACAAGGGGTACTGGTAGAGGAGCTAATAATGGGAATGCTCTTGATATGAGAACAATGTTCACTGACTTCATGAAAGAGATGCTTAGGGATGTTCAGAGGGCAGCTCCTAATGCTGCAAATGGTGGTGGTGCAGCGGTGCAGGCACCTAGGGCCGATTTCGCTAAGCTATGCAAGGATTACACTAGTCTTGTTGGGAAGCCATTCCACGGAACAAAATCGGCTATAGAAGTTCGGGATTGGCTTGATAGATGTGAGCGCATTTCCGAAGATTTGGGTATTGATGACGCGATGAAGAGGAAGCTAACATCCCGTCAGATGCAAGGACGGGATATGAATTGGTGGAATGCTATTAAAGCATCTAGTCCAGAGGATCAAGTTACTTGGAATCAGTTTAAGACCCGCTTCAGTGATTAATTTATCCCAGCTACTCAGAAATCAGAATTGTTTAGGAAGTTCTTGGAGCTTAAGCAGAATGGTAGGGCAATCTCGGAGTATATTGCTGAGTTCGATACTTTATCGAAGTATGGATTATCCCTTATTGACACTCCCGAGAAGAAGAATGAGAAGTTCATAACAGGTTTAGATCAGTACTTAGGGAAAGACTTATAAACCACATTGATAAGACTTTTGAATCGATTGTTGGGAAAGCATCGAGGTCAGAGAGCCTTTATCCTAAACCCAAGACTAAAGTCGTTGTTGCATCTGTAGAGTGGCCAAAGCTGCAAGCAAGCGGTGGAGGCAAGAATAATTCTCAGAACAAAAGGAAACAGAATCAGACCAAGGATGGTCAGAAGAAGAGTAAGAATGATGTTGAGTGCTTTAGCTGTGGCAAAAAGGGCCATTATGCTAAAGAATGTCGAGCAAAGCCAGCGGACAGAAAGTGCTTCAACTGTGACCAAGTGGGACATCACAAGGATAAATGTCCACAACCCCCCAAAGAGAAGCAGATTTGAAAGCATATGCTATTAATTTTGTTCCTTCTTTGTCGAATGCCCCAACTGCGGCGGAGAAAGGGAAGAACGTCATCATTCAAGGTATGCTTTCTGTTTATGATGTTCCTGTTCTAGTACTATTTGATACTGGGACCCGTTCCTTCATATCTAGTGACCTGGTAGATAGGTTAGGATTGGAACCCGAGATAGCCGATAAACCTTTAGCTGTGACGAACCCGATTGGTGGTTCGACTAGCCTTAGTATGATTTGTCGTAATGTGGTCTTATCGAGTCATGGATGTATGTTTTCTTATGATTGCTTTGTTTTGGGCTTTACTGGGTTTGACATTATTTTGGGAGTCGATTGGATCCAAAGGTACGGGGTGGTGGTAGACTGTGAGGGCTTTTTGGTGACAGTTAGAGCGGATGATGGGCGGAGGGTAGTGTTTGGTGGCCTACCTGGTAATGAGGTGATGACTAGTTTTCTAAATTCCCTCGACATCCCGCAGGACGAGTTAGAAGGAATTCCCATTGTTGGCCAGTATCCGGATATCTTTGAGGAAGTAACCGGACTTCCATCACACCGAGAGAACGAGTTCCGTATTGATTTAGTGAAAAATGCCAGACCTATAGTGATGCCACTTTGCCGTATGGCACCAAGGGAGCAGCGAGAGCTCGGGGTGCAAGTAAGCGATCTTTTGAAGAAGGGATTTATCAAAAGAAGTGTCTCCGAGTGGGGAGCACCGATTGTGTTTTCTACTAAGGCAGATGGTTCCCTTCGATTGTGTGTGGACTACCGCGAGTTGAATAAGGTGGCAAGGAAGAATAAGTATCCTCTACCGCGGATAGATGATTTGTTTGACCAGTTGGGTGGCGCAAGAGTGTTCTCCCAGTTGGATCTCGCGACAGGTTTTCATCAGCTTAGGGTGGAAACTGAGAGTGTAGCTAAAACGACATTTTAGACGTCATCTGGATTCTATGAGTGGTCGGTCATGCCATTCGGGTTGACCAATGCCCCAACATATTTTGTGGATCCTATGAATAGAGTATTCAGTGATCAGTTGAATAAGTTTGTTCTTGTGCTCATGGACGAGATCTTGTTTCATTCGAGGATAGAGGAAGAACACAAGGAACATTTGAGGATAGTGATGGAGGTGTTGAGAAAACACCAATTGAAAGCAAAGTTTTCTAAGTGTCACTTCTGGAGGAGGAAAGTGAGATTCTTGGGCCATGTTGTTTTAGAGAATAGTATTTCCGTGGATCCTGCGAAAGTGGCTACGGTACAAGATTGGTCTGTGCCTAAGAATGCAACAGACGTAAAAAGTTTCTTGGGATCGGCTGGATATTGTCGTAAGTTTATCCAATACTTCTCCAAGATAGCGGCACCGTTAAATCAGTTGACCAAGAAGAATCAAGCTTTCATTTGGGATGAAAGGTGTGAAAATGCATTTAAGAGCCTAAAGGAAAAGTTGACATGTGCACTAGTGTTAGTCATTCCTAAAGGGAACGAAGAGATGATGGTATACACAGAGGCATGTGGTGCCGGACTAGGTGCTGTATTGATGCAAGGAGGTAGGGTTGTAGCTTATGCTAGTCGGCAGCTGAAACCGCATGAGAAAAGATACCCTGCCCATGATTTGGAATAGAAGCGATCGTATTCGCGTTGAAGATGTGGAGACATTAACTCTTGCGAGAAAGATTCGAGTTGTTTACCAATCATAAATCATTAAAGTATCTTTTCTCTCAAAAGGATCTAAACCTCCGTCAGCAAAGATGGTTAGAATTCTTGGCTTCCTATGATTTCGATATCGCATATACACCAGGAAAGGACAATGCGGTAGCTGATGCATTGAGTAGGAGACATGCAAGTTTAGGGGCTATGTTTTTTGAGTGGAAGCAACTGGAGTATATCGCAGGGTATGATTTCAAACCAAAGTGCGAATTGGATCCAGAGATGTTACCAAGTTTGACGGTCAGACCCATTTTGATTGAGCGGATTGGTTCCAGTCAGAGGGACGATCCTAATCTATTAGAAATAATCTCCAAGTTAGAAATGGGAATCAACGAGAAGATGAACAAGTATGAGCTTGATCGAGATGGATGGCTTAGAAAGAATGGGAGACTAGCTGTACCCAATGTTAATGGATTGAGAGATGAAGTGCTTAGAGAATGTCATCACTCAAAACTGACTATACACCCCGGTGGTAACAAAATGTATCGAGACATGAAGCAGACCTACTACTGGGAAGGGATGAAAAGAGACGTTAGGAAGTTTATATCCAAATGCATGAACTACCAGCTAGTAAAAGCTGAGCAAAAGAAACCTAGTGGTTTGTTACAACCATTAGAAATTCCAGAATGGAAATGGGAACAAGTCTCAATGGATTTCAATGATGGGTTACCAAGGACTAGATCGGGCCATGATAGCATTTTGGTGATTGTGGACCGATTGACCAAGAATGCAAGGTTTATACCCGTCAAGTCGAATAGAACAACAACTAAATTAGCGGAACTGTATACGAAGTAGGTAGTGAGATTTCATGGAGTACCCAAAGGCATTGTAAGTGACCGAGATCCATTGTTCACTAGTGGATTTTGGAAGAGCTTACAAGAGGCTTTAGGATCAGAATTACATCTCAGTACCGCGTACCATCCTCAAACCGACGATCAGACAGAGAGGGTGAATCGTATATTGGAGGATCTCTTGAGGGCTTGTATATTGGATTTTGGAGGGTCTTGGGATGACCATTTGCATCTAGTGGAATTCGCATATAATAATAGTTATCAATCCAGTATTGGTATGGCTCCATTTGAAGCTTTGTACAGAAGACCATGCAACTCACCATCATGTTGGTTAGAAACCGGTAAGAAATTTATGCTTGGACCAGATGTGATAAGAGAAACCTCAGATAAGATCAAGTTTATCCGACAACGAATGAAGGCTGCCGAAGATAGGGAGAAGAGTTATGTTGATAAGAGGCAAAGAGATTTAAAATTCTCCATTGGCGACTTGGTGTTCGTCAAGATATCTCTATTGAAGAGTATGATTCGATTTGGAAGGAAAGGTAAGTTAGCACCAAGATTTGTTGGTCCATTCCCGATTCTCGAACAAGTTGGGAATTTCGCATATAAAGTTGAGATACCGGACAAGATGGCGGGAGTTCACAATGTATTTCATGTTTCCCAGTTAAGGAAGTTTGTGCACGACCCTAATGTGACTATTTCACCAGATCAGTTAAACGATATCGAAGTAGAACCCGAGGTGGTTGGGAACCGCCGACCAATGCGTATTGTCGAGCACAATACGAAGCAGCTTTGAAGAAAGTTGGTGAAACTAATCAAAGTTCAATGAATAGGTTTTTATATCAATATAATTCACCCTCATTAGTAAACCGCATGCTAGGATAGGCTTGTTGTGTTGATATATATGTTTGATTGTTTGTAAGTGAGTGGTAGGCATGCGGGACCCTTTGTATGTTTTGGTTAAGGAATTTCGGGGACGAAATTTATTGGGGGGAGAATGTAACGACCCGCATTCTACGTATCGAAGGATAATAGAATATTTATTTCTTTTTCATATGAGGTCGTATAGTCGTGTAACTTTGGGGAACGACTATTAGGGTCATTTCCCAAGTTCACGATTTTTTGCTGATTTTTAAATAACCATTTTACCCCTGGAGAATCTTGTTTCACTTATAAATTTTGATTTGTAAGGAGTTTTGACCTAAAACCACTTCCATTAGATCCGGATGATGGTTTACCTTTCCGTAGAGTGGTCACACTTGTTAAACGGACTTACCGTTTGGGAGATATGGCTGAGTTAAGGTTTAATAGGTGAAAAACAGCTTAATTGGGCTTAACCAGGTGATTAGCAGCTAGGCCCATTGGGGATTTCGGGATTAGAGCTATATGAGGGCTAATTAGGGTTAAAGAAACCTTTTCTTTGTCATTTTCCAGCTGCCACTTACCTCTCTTCAACCCTAACAATGGCCTCCAACTCCTAAAACACCTACTCACCGTTTAATCAAGCATTAGCCTAATCTACATCAAATCAAGGCAAATTAGCATCAAGTTGGGATAGAGCTGTTGGAACACACAAAGATTCGACCTATATCAGAGATACTTTCAGATCTATAAGTAATTTGTGGCTAAGGTGAGTGATTTGCATAGTTTTTCACTAATTGCGGCTAATTAGGGGTGATTAGTGACATTAGCGAAATTATGGCTCAGAAAAATCTGGAAAATTTTGTAAAATTCTAAAATATCATTTTATGCCTCTATTAGAAATTTGGGTTAATTTGGACATGTTTTGCTAATCCTATCATTAACTATGGTTATGTATTATTAAGGGGAAAAATATGGGTTTTGGGCATGTTTGATCCATTTTGACATGGTTATTTGATCATTTTGGTGTTTATGGTTGATGTTATATGTTGCTATGACTATTTACGATTTATGATTGCTTAGAACAGTTAGAGTGGTTGAAAACGTCGTCGTGTGGCATAAAATAGTCGTTCGAAAAGTTGCAGAATATTGTGCAGGAACCGGATCGGATCGCCCCCCGTTTTGAACCGACTCGCTCGTGTCAGAGGATCTCAACCCGAACCGATGCATTGGAGAGGACACCACGAACCGAGGAGCACAACCCTAACCCAATGGTTGCTCATGACCCGAACCGGAGGGGTTGCCACGAACCATTGTTGGATCACCGACCTGAACCGATAAGTGTCACGAACCGGCGAGCACTATAGCACCACCAATAGACTTAGATGGGGAACCGACCCGACCCGAGGTGGATGATCATGAACCAAACCGGTAAGCAACTCACGAACCGTTCCTCCGAGCCGAAGTATGTATCATGACCGAACTAAGCACGAAGAGAAGGGCCAAACCGATCCGAAGGAGACCAAAACCCGAGATGCAAAGGTAGTCCAAATGAGTGGTTGCAACTCAGGATCCAGTTGGGAACCAATGAGTTGACTTCATGAGTTGGACTTTGCTACGGGACGTGTGCTAAGAGGTTATCAAGGTCCATAACTTTGATCCACCACCGAGACGGGTGTTAGGCTACGGATCAGTGCAGTGGGTTAGTTATTACTTCATGGGACAGAGTTATCGTAGCATGTCTATGAGCCAGTGCAGTGGACTCGTCATGACTTCATGGGGCAGAGTGGACATAGCAAGGGACTAGTGGCTATGGATTAGTGCAGTGAAGACATCATGACTCCATGGGGCAGAGTGATCATAGCACAGTATCTGGGTGGTCAAAGCGGTGGATATCGTATGCTTTACGCACTGAGTGAGAGAAGTGAGGATAGTTGATATGCTTGATTGTTTGACATCACTATGACATGCACACCCCATCCCCCGTATCTTTATACCATATGTTAGTGTCACCTTAGAGTATTGTACATCTTGTTGTGGTAACTCTTTGGTTGCAGGTCCAGGTTCAGGTATGGTTATGTATACCTGTTATTGTTTTGTTTTGTTGCTTATAGCTCATACCAGACTTTTTTCTGAACCAAAGTTTTATGTCTCTTCTTATTACTCTGGGTGCTCTTAAATGGGAAGGGCAGAGACAGGTCTGGTGATTATGCACGAGTAGCTGTACTGGAGACGAGCAGGAGGCTTCCACGTATGATATATATATAATCTCCCTGTGTTGTTGCTGGTCACTACTTTGGGCATTAGTAGTGCACCTTTTTCTTTTGCTTTAGAGATAGTATTTTAAGAGTTGTAATAATGATGGTTATGGATCATAAGCTGTATGTTGGATTTCCGCTGCTATGATGGTTTAGTTTTCAGCATATGCACTGTCTCGCCTGTTTTATGTCAAAGTTATGTTATTATTATATTTTATCCCATGCGCCATGAGACATTCTACAGGTTCCTTGTTAGTTCAAATTCCATTTTTCGGCGGCTGTCCTGTGCTAGTCAGGCATTAGCACAGCGCACTTTCACTGGAAATGTCGGTTGGTGCGGGGCGGGCCATCACACACATCTTAAATTAGAATCATAAATTGCATTTCATTCAATATACCACTTCATATTGTTTTGCATATGTCATATTGCATTATTATCAACACACTGCATTACATATTAACCTTTAACTCCACATATAACAAGTATACTATACGGAGTATATTATCTTAGAAATACATAGGATTATTAAACATATAATGTATTTACTTTGTCTTGATTAACTTGATTGACTTGTTTGAATTGATTCAATTTATTGTATTGATTGACTTGTTTAGTTTATTTGATTTGTTTGACTTGAATAACTTCATTGTCTTACTTAATGTAATATCCCGAAATTTTTAACTAAGTTTAATCTTGATTTTTATTTTATAATTTAGTTTTTCTTAATATTAATCGATTTTAATAAGGTTTAAATATAGATTTCAATTTTGAATTTTAATTAGTACTTGGTTTATTTTATAAATATGATTTTGTATATAGAAAAAAACTTATTTTAAAAGTAACATTTAATTTATAATGATGTTTATAAAATTTGATAAGTATTTATTTTTGACCATTTGTTAAGTATAAATTTTGGCAATTAAATAGATAAATATTTTTGAAATATTAATAAATTACATTTTGATGAACCCTAAGTAATATGTAGATACACTTATAAGTGTTGAAAATTGGCTATATTTATAAGCATTACAATTGTGTTATTAATTTAAATAAATTAATTAGCCCTTAAGATAAGGATCAATCTAGGTGTCCTATTATGTGTTAAAATGTAACGCCACGCTTCTATACCCACCATCGTCCAGTTCATTTCAGAGAAATGTCGTAGACCATAACGGAGAATGAGGTTTGTGAAGAGCGACCGATTGTATGATTACTCCATGTGAGGAATGCACATCAAATTCTGATACCAATTAAATTTTCGACATGACCATTCGGCACATAGGGCAACTACACAATGGCTAAATGTAATCCGGAAGGCAATATAAAATAGACAACAACAATAATATATATCACAGCCAGACACAGAATAATCATATCACAAAGGCGGAATAGATATGAATAAACCAAGAATGTGTACAACAAATTAGTGGGCAACAAAAATCCACTAATCCCAAAAGGATAGATACATGTACCATGATCTAAATAAAAGAATATGTACACAATGATGGATAATGTCATAGTACAAAAGTACATAAAGCTGCAGAGACAGAGTAACAAGCTGAAAGCGGAAGATCAATCCTGCTAGGAGACCAAGAGGAGTACCTAAAATGACTTGGTGGTCTGACCTGAGTATTATTTATAAGAATAAACAATAAACGAGTCAGTCTAGCTATACTTATCAAATAAACTGAGATAATAAGGGATATAACAAAGGATGACATGATTCTAGTAATAATATCTAATCATAAATAAATATGAAACATGGTATGTCAACACAATCAGGAAATGACAATAGAATTCAACACAAAAATATCTCTAAATAATCTCCCAGCTAATGTTGAATGCAACATTCAAATAATAGCTCACAACAGGAAATGACAGAGGAAATAAATCTCATGACAAGAAAAGAGCATATAACAGTAAGAATTGACAAATAAATGCCAAACATAAATCAAACTGATGCGCATCAAATCAAAATAAACATAAATCAAATTGACGTTATCGCACAAAGAAAACATAAATCAAATTGACGCACATCGCATCAAAGTAATCATAAATCAAATTGATGCGCATAGCATCAAAGTAATAAAGAATCAGAAAACATCATAAAAAGCAGGCCTATTCATAGAAGATGAGATACGATCTCTAGGTAGCTAACCTATTTGTTTGAGCAGAAGCTCCCCACAGAGCCAGATCGTGACCCCGGTAGGTTGGAAATGCATAAATCATAGAAAATTATAAAAAGTTGGGCCGAAGTCCCATAGATGAAGGTCCCAAACCGTAAAGTCCCACTCGGGTGATTGTGAACCAAACAAATATGCCAGGAAGCGGATACCAATGATCCAAGTGAGTATAAACTACCCCGAGATAGTTAATATAAGAAAATAGCTAAATGTCCCATAAGCACTCGCTATTCTCGAATATTTACGAACTCGTCGTTGGTTCATACTCGAAACATCGAATAGAAATTATTCCAGCTAGTTAATATATGAAAACGGCGACTTGTCCCTTAACCGCATCCTATTCTCGAAT
The DNA here is from genome assembly GCA_030737875.1 of Allium sativum. Lineage (NCBI taxonomy): Eukaryota > Viridiplantae > Streptophyta > Magnoliopsida > Asparagales > Amaryllidaceae > Allium > Allium sativum. The sequence goes on from CM060916.1 coordinate 972,992,259, forward strand.
ATTTACGAACCCGTAATTGGTTTCTATTCAAAACAGAGAAAATCACCACACATGTTCGAACGCATGAGTCAAAGGGTTATTCACCGAAGTAAACATATAAGGGGTCATAGTCCTCAGTTTTACTAAGGTAAATAAACTAAATTTCTCGTCTGATTGGTGGGATAAGGAATCGTATATAAATCAATAGTATCGGAATCGGGTTTGGAAATCGGATTTATTTTAAAAGGATTTGAATTTAAAAATTGATTAAGCGTTGGTTCGATGCCCATTGACAATATAAAACCCCGTTATCCATTGTGGTTCAAATACTCATAAAACTGTCGCCGTAGCGAATGGAACACAAAAATCATAAAACATAAACTCACATTACAATAACATACAGGAAATCAAAGGGATAACGGTTGTAATTTCGATCAATGAATGAATCGAAATCCCAAACTAGCACCCGAAGGTTTTAAACTATATCAGAATAGACTCGAAGGATATTGAGTCGATAATTCATGTTTTAGTGGCGTGAATCATATTAACAAGAGTATCGAATAAATTCGATATACAGAATAGAGCGCACAGGCTTTAGAATGATCAAGTACTCAATTCACATCTTAAATAATGTGAATAGGCCAAAAAGAATCTACATTGGAAGAATCAAATGAGAATCAAAGTCGATGAATTGAGCTGCTGTGTGAATTCGTAAAGCAGAAGTTAACAAACGAAGTCCGAATGGCCCGAGCTCCGGCCGAGAAAGAGCCTGGATGAGGGTAGACTATGGACCAAGGTCCCTCTGGTCCACAACCTAAAACCGGTTGATCGATCAAATAAGAGCGGTCGACCGTTTTTACACAGAAGTAAAACCAGTCGACCACCCCAATTTGGGCTTGTCGACCGGTTTTGGCCTGGGCTGTTGCCCAGGAAAACCTAAGGGAATTCGTCACCCGCGAGTGTCCGATGTTGATTATTGAGGTTGACTTCTTCGGGACATCAACGAGACCTCTCTGATCCCCCGTACGGACTCGCAAAGCTTGATTGCAAAGATTTTGATTATAGGTTCTAAACGAACCAAATTTCGAATTCAAAACGAATGAACACGATATAAGCGAATTGTGAAGTCTTAGAACTTGTCGGGTGCGACAATGGTACTTCACAACACCACTTAATCCATTCAAATCATGTGCATTGATCATGTGAATAACACAGGTACATAAGATTGCAATGATTCAGCTTATAAATTCAAGTATGAACTAAATTCCAAACCAAAGCACACCAAAGCGATTCAAGCGACTTGTGAAGACTTAGAAATTTGTCGGGGACAACGGAGCTTCACAACATCTCCAAATCAACTCATAGCATACACATTAGATCCTATGAACAATCCTTATCATAATTTTCAACTCAATGAAACATAAAAACATGAAATCGGCTAAGTTACACTAACCTAACCAATTCACTAGCACATGCAAACTCATATGAACACTAAATTACACTTGTACAAGCCAATGACTTGTGGCATAGATGTGAGTTCAAAAAGAACTCATCTTGGTTTCATTCGAAGGAAGAACAAGCACCAATACGCATAAAGAACCTTTCTTTCTCCAATAGCTCCTCAAAAAATCATCTCATGAACACAAATGAAGACACATGAGTGTTAGGGCACACTAGAAATTAAAAATTGAGAGGAAAGAAAGGTAGAGAATGAGTAAAGAGAGAGCTTACCCTTGTTCTCCTTGATTAGCACATGATTAGCGCTTTAAATTGCAAAACCTAGGTTGCAATTTCTATTTCCCTTTCCACTCTCTCCATTCTTTTGCCTTAGGAAACAAAATGAAGTGAATGTGAGGAGAGAGAGAAGGGTTGGGCTGATAGGAATAGTGGGAGAGGTTTAAACAAGCCAATTTGGCTAGTTTAGTCACAACTAAGCCCATTTTTGGAGCCCGAAAATCCGTAACTCCAAACATATCGAAGTTTATAGTCAAAAAGGTTGCAAACGATGATCAGGACTCAATGGAAGTGGTTTCAAGTCCTAATTTTATCGTTTATGAAAAATGACATTTTTAGTGACACATCGGATACGATGATAGATTTGAATAAAATATTTAAATCTATTATCATGAAATGAGCGGGTTGTTGCAGACTTCCCACCTTAAAAGAATTGCGTCCCCACAATTCCTTAAGATTGAAGTAATAGGTAACAACCAAAAATTATACCACGAAGTGGTACAACAAGAACCGACACGAAATCAAAAGATCACACCAACGGCTAGGTGAGATCCCAATTTCGTCTCGCAAGATCATAAAAACTAGGGTTCAATCTCGAACTTCATTACCCATGAAGGTAGTCATCCCAAACGTGTAAAATAATTCCAGAAAAATTTATAAACGCTATGAATTCGTATAGATTTGCCTCTCTTATTACAGTTCTCAAAGGAATGAGAATTTGTATAATACATAAGAATCTTGCAAATTAAATTCGGAATTTTCAAGAAGCAATAAGACTGGGTCCTACAGACGCGGAATATCGATAGTAGATATTTCTCTTAGGATCTGAGATGGGAAATTACGGTGGTTGACTATTCCATTTACAAAACTCAATTACGACGCTGTAGCTAACATCGAACCTGAGCACTTTAGTCTTGTGACAGGGTGGCTGACACCAACAAAAGAAAACACAGAGATTCCAATGAATTTAGCTAAGGAGAGCAATTCTCGATGGAATAATCAATTTTAATATCAATGATTCAAGGTTGGTAACGAAATACCAATGAACTATTCGGGGAAATCGATTTCTAACCAGGTACTAAATCTCATTTAGTAACCATAAGGACGAATCATTAGAATTATACAAAATTTTCAATATTCAAAAACTTGAGTATCGATTTTTGAAAATCAGAAACATCGAGAAGATGATGGATAAGTAGTGCACAACTTACTACTTCCGAGCAACAGGATTTAAGAAAATTTTCCGCCCAAAATCTCAAATCGCAAAAACATTAGTAATTATTCAAAGAAGCAATAAACAATTTCTATAACAAGATGAGATTAAACCAAAGGGGTCGTAATCCCCAAAAGTTTTAATTGACAAGAATTGACAAACGTGCGGAGACAATTGTCAATCCAAATGATTCGAACAAACAAAGAAGGAATATCAAAAGAGATCATCCTTTCGATATTCATTTCTAAGAATAATGCAAGGCTAAGTCCATAAGTGAATCGACTATAGCACTTCCGGATGATCGACTAGATCATAGACTCAAAGAAAGGAATTATTGAGTTTGTCGTGGATCGCAAAAACTCAAATTTCCCTCCCCCATGGGACTCCCATTCTCTCAAGTGATCGTTCGCTAGAGAAAATAAGAAGATCCATGGAGTTACAATAATACTAAATTCTTTTTAGCAAATAGAAAACAAGGATTAGGAATAATGCGAGATTTCTTATTGATTGGGAATCTCGAAAATAAAAGATCTGAAATCCGGAAACAAGAGACATAAATAAATAACTTTTTGGGTTGTTCCTGGAGTTATTTAATTTGCTTAAAGAAAATATTCAAGATAATTTCTAATTAAAAATCTTGAACCACTCAAATTCTTGGAATTGCTCCAAGGAAATCTAGAAATAAATTATCTAGAGAAATAACAAACGATTACGAAAAAATAGCAAAAATTCAAAATATTATTATTTTGATTAACTTATTAGGAGAATATTAGTTTTAGGAATTATTTCGAATGTCGGATTGTCACATAATGTTGTTTAAGAATTCCGAACTACAACTGGTGCCCCATATCTCGTTCGAGATCCTTAAGCACCTGATGGACAAGTTAACACAAGAAAGTCCTCACAATTTCTAATATTCACGCAGATCTTGCGAAAATATAAAAATTCAATAAATCATTCGGGATGACATAAAGGAAATAAAATTCCTTTATCAACTTACAAATAAAACACAATTGGTATTTTTGATAACGAAGAACACGGTCAACGTATATCAAAAGAACATAAATAAAATAATCTATGAATAAGGTAAATGACATTAAGGAATTAATGACACGTACCTTGACACAAGAAGAGGGATCACAAGAAGCGGGATGCTTTCCCTCGTTCTTGATCTTTAGCTTGGAAAGCAATGATACATTTGTTGAGTTAATTTAGCACAAATGCTTGGTAAATCGCACTGGCACAAAGAGGTATCAAATGAGCTGTTTTAGCCCGAATGCTTGGTGATCTAACACCGAACTAGAACTATATAGCTAACAACAAGGGAGTAGGTTTAGTCACAAAGACATGGTATCTCCATACTGACCGATAAGTGATCAATAGACCATGATAGGTACGTAACGACGTACGAAATAATCTTAACTAGAAATCAAGAAATATCAGAATCAAAGGCGACGACATGTGTAACGACGCACAGGCAAAATATCCAATGATCAATTAACTTCAAGGATCATAAATGATCAACAAGATAAGTGTGATACACAATAGGCCAAACAAACATCGATTAGCAACTCGAGTCAAAGAATAAAACAGAAGCACCACTAGAGCACATAGGCCCTAGATGGACTATAGAAATCAACCCGAAGAGGACGAGTCGAGAACTATTCTAAAAGACTAAAAAAAGTCCACTTAAGACATAATCATCCCTCTTGTAGAAGGTACACTGGGTGAACCGACACTTGCACGGCTATGACTAACTATTTCGCTTATTTAAGGAAAAAGAAGGAGGAAAAAGTTAGTCATAAGTTGAAGTCAAACGACGTGAATTCAATCAAAATGGAATCGTATAGGAAGATAAGTTATGACGGGTCTTAATACTCTAACTAAAACCCTAAAGCACGATTCCTAAGAGAGACTTAAGACAATACCATCGTCATCCTATCTTACACTGTCCCGGAAAGTGGCTCTAATACCAACTGTAATGCCCCGCCTCTATACCCACTATCGTCCAGTTCATTTCAGAGAAATGTCATAGACTATAACGGAGAATGAGGTTTGTGAAGAAGCGACCGATTATATGATTACTCCATGTGAGGAATGCACATCGAATTCTAATACCGATTAAATTTTTGATATGACCATTCGGCACATAGGGCAACTATACAACAGCTATATGTGATCCGGAAGGCAGTATAAAATAAACAACAACAATAATATATATCACAGCAGACATAGAATAATCATATCACAAAGGCAGAATTGATATGAATAAACCAAGAATGTGTACAACAGGTTAGTGGGCAACAAAGATCCACTAATCCCAAAAGGATAGATACATGTACCATGATCTAAATAAAAGAATATGTACACAACGATGGATAATGTCATAAGTACAAAAGTACATAAAGCTGCAGAGACAGAGTAGCAAGCTGAAAGCGGAAGATCAATCCTGCGAGGAGATCCAGGGGAGTACCTAAAATGACTCGGCGGTCTGACCCGAGTATTATTTGTAAGAATAAACAATAAACGAGTCAGTCTAGCTGTACTTATCAAATAAACTGAGATAATAAGGGATATAACAAAGGATGACATGATTCTAATAATAATATCTAATCATAAATAAATATGAAACATGGCATGTCAACACAATCAGGAAATGACAATGGAGTGTCAGCACATAAATATCTCTAAATAATCTCCTAGCTAATGTAGAATGCAACATTCAAATAATAACACACAACAAGAAATGATAGAGGAAATAAATCTCATGACAAGAAAAGAGCATATAACAGTAAGAATTGACAAATAAATGCCAAACATAAATCAAATTGACGCTCATCGCATCAAAGTAAACATAAATCAAATTGACGCGTATCGCATCAAAGTAAACATAAATCAAATTGACGCACATCGCATCAAAGTAATCATAAATCAAATTGACGCACATAGCATCAAAGTAATCAAGAATCAGAAAACATCATAAAAAGCAGGCCTGTTCGTAGAAGATGAGATAGGATCTCTAGGTAGCTAACCCATTTGTTTGAGCCGAAGCTCCCCACAGAGCCGGGTCGTGACCCCAGTAGGTTGAAAACGCATAAATCATAGAAAGTTGGACCGAAGTCCCATAGATGAAGGTCCCAAATCGTAAAGTCCCACTCGGGCGATTGCGAACCAAAAAAATATGCCAAGAAGCGGATACCAACGATCTAGGTGAGTATAAATTACCCCAAGATAGTTAATATAAGAAAATAGCTAAATGTCCCATAACCACCTGCTATTCTTGAATATTTACGAACCTGTCGTTGGTTCATACTCAAAATAACGAATAGAAATTATTCCAGCTAGTTAATATAAGAAAACGGCGACATGTCCCATAACCGCATGTTATTCTCGAATATTTACGAACCCGTAATTGGTTTCTATTCAAAACAGAGAAAATCACCACACATGTTCGAACGCATGAGTCAAAGGGTTATTCACCGAAGTAAACATATAAGGGTTCATAGTCCTCGGTTTTACTAAGGTAAATAAACTAAATTTCTCGTCCGATCGATGGCATAAGGAATCGTATATAAATCAATAGTATCGGAATCGGGTTTGGAAATTGGATTTATTTTAAAAGGATTTGAATTTAAAAACTAATTAAGCGTTGGTTCGATGCCCATTGACAATATAAAACCCCATTATCCATTGTGGTTCAAGTACTCATAAAACCGTCGCCGTAGTGAATGGAACACAAAAATCATAAAACATAAACTCATATTACAATAGCATACAAGAAATCAAAGGGATAATGGTTGTAATTTCAATCGACGAACGAATCGAAATCCCAAACTATCACCCAAAGGTTTTTAACTATATCGGAATAGACTCGAAGGATATTGAGTCGATAATTCACGTTTTACTGGCGTGAATCATATTAATAAGAGTATCGAATAAATTCAATATACAAAATAGAGCGCACGGGCTTTAGAATGACCACTTATTCCATTCAAATCTTAAACAATGTGAATAGGCCAAAAAGAATCTTCATTGGAAAAATCAAATGAGAATCAAAGTCGATGAATCGAGCTATTGGAATCTGTGAATTCGTAAAGCTAAAGTTCACAATCGAAGTCCGAACGGCCCGAGCTCCGGCCGGGAAAGAGCCTAGATGAGGGTAGATTGTGGACCGAGGTCCCTCCGGTCCATAGCCTAAAACCGGTCGACCGGTCAAATAAGGGCGGTCAACCGTTTTTACACAGAAGTAAAACCGGTCGACCGCCCCAATTTGGGCATGTCGACCAGTTTTGGCCTGGGCTATTGCCCAGGCTAAACCTAGGGGAATTCGTCCCCCGTGAGTGTCCAACGTCGATCATTGAGGTTCGTGACTTCTTCGGACATCAACGAGACCTCTCCGATCCCCCGTACCGACTCGCAAAGCTTAATTGCAAATATTTTAATTATAGGTTCTAAATGAACCAATTTCGAAATCAAAACGAATGAACATGATATAAGCGAATTGTGAAGTCTTAGAAATTGCCGGGTGCGACAATGGTACTTTACAACACCACTTGATCGATTCAAATCATGTGCATTGATCGTGTGAGCAACACATGTACACAAGATTGTAATGATTCGGTTTATAAATTCAAGTATGAACTAAATTCCAAACCAAAGCACAACAAAGCGATTCAAGCAACTTGTGAAGACCTAGAAATTTGCCGGGGACAATGGAGCTTCACAACATCACCAAATCAACTCATAGCATACACATTAGATCCTATGAACAATCCTTATCATAATTTTCAACTCAATGAAACATAAAAACATGAAATCGACTAAGTTACACTAACCTAACCAATTTACTAGCACATCCAAACTCATATGAACACTAAATTACACGTGTACAAGCCAATGACTTGTGGCATAGATGTGCAAAAAGAACTCACCTTGCTTTCATTCGGAGGAAGAACAAGCACCAATACGCACAAAGAACCTCTCTTTCTCCAATAGCTCCTCAAAAAATCGTCTCATGAATACAAATGAAGACACATGAGTGTTAGGGCACACTGAAAATTCGAAATTGAGAGGAGAGAAAGGTAGAGAACGAGTAGAGAGAGAGCTTACCCTTGTTCTCCTTGGATTAGCATATGATTAGTGCTTCAAATTGCAAAACCTAGGTTGCAATTTCTATTTCCCTTTCCACTCTCTCCATTCTTTCGCCTTAGGAAACAAAAATGAAGTGAATGAGAGGAGAGAGAGAGAGAAGGGTTGGGCTGATAGGAATAGTGGGAGAGGTTTAAACAAGCCAATTTGGCTAGTTTAGCCACAACTAAGCCCATTTTTGGAGCCCGAAAATCTGTAACTCCAAACATATCGAAGTTTATAGTCAAAAAGGTTGCAAATAAAGATTCGGACTCAACGGAAGTGGTTTCAAGTACTAATTTTATCGGTTGTGAAAAATGAAATTTTGAGTGATAGATCAAATTCGACGATAGATTTAAATAAGATATTTAAATCTATTATCATGAAATGAGCGGGTTGTTATATAAAATGCATGGAATTATTCATGCGGTGAAGCCAGGTAGCATATATGTGTAATACATGCATGTTATATGCTTCATGAATGAAGCATGTGTCTTTGATTTAAATTACAATTTTAACCTTGAAATCTTCCTAAATAAGATGAACCAAAGATCTATTTTTCCTGCATACTTCAGCTTTTAATCTCATCTTCCTCACGTTTCACTATTTGTAGTTCTTTGCGTTTCTTGTAAATGAAAATTTACCTTACTATTTAAATAAAAATCCATTTCTCTCAATCCATTCACATTTAGCTGAAATGATCTGCGCGAATATTGTCCGGATCATCATTGCCGATTTTTAGATATTCACGAATTGAAATTTCATCAAGAATTGAGAGAGTTATCTACAATTTACGGTGAATAAAGGAAATGGGTTCAGAAGTTCGAAAAATCATATCTCAAAAGCCATGAAGAATTAGCTCGCGCCATCTGTAGAATTAGCTCGCGCCATCTATGCCATTGTGATCGTGAGGGAACATAGTATTTTTTGTGCGAATTCGGAGCAGTTCAGTGTCGATGATTATAAAAGTCAGAACCTAGGGTTGGAGAGGGCTTCGCGGTGTCAAAATTTGGGGGAGAACGGTGTACGAATGGGAGGTGCAACATTAGGGGTGCGCGCATTTTTCTTCGGGTTCTAGTTATTGTCGTGATGATCGGATTTCAAGGGAGGGTATCAAAGTCGATATGAGTAGGTGTGGTTGAGAGAGGACGTGAAGAGAAACTTGTCGATGGTCTCCGATTGAAGAATGGTGGAGCGATGGATGTGTGTATGTGCACACCGTGCACGTTCAAATTGGGTTCCAGGAATTACAACGCAAGGAGTGGAAGAAGAAGAGGGAGCACGGGTTTGCTTGGACCGTGATATGGGCTTTGGGCCAATTGTTTTTGTATGTTTTTATTTTGTTTTAATTTAGTTTAAAACTTTAGAAATAAATATCTCATTCGATTTTAACCTGTTTAACTCACCCTTAGAGGCGTTAGAACCGTATTGAAAAATAGAAAATATCAAAATATTATGTTGGTAATTTTTGTTCAGTATTAATTATAATAAAATAATAAAATAAACTATCCTTATTTATGAATATATATAACGAATGTCGTTAATTTCAATATATAATAATTAGTAGAAAAATCCCCAGCTGCTAATAGAACTGGATCGAAAGCAGTACGAGTAGTGGTAGCAGTATTCATTGGCTTGTTCCTCCTAGTAATGAAGATTTTGTAGCTATAACAGCGAGAACTCCTAATTTAAATTATTTATTTAAATTAATAGTGGTTGAATAATTGGCTGTGATAAATATTATTTGGTTGGATATGGATGTTATTGTCTGAATGGATGTATAGATAGCACACTGAACACTAATAAGCGTTGTTTACCGTAACGCTTGTCCACAATTGTAATGTTTATTGATTGTGATTGTAATTCATGTTAATCTGATTGATATGGTGGATTTATTATAATTTCATGAAATCACATACGCACTGTGGTTGTGGAATCATACAGATGATCGATTTTATCTCCTTTCCATATAAATGAAATTGATTTTAAATATTAAAATATTATTTCTAAGTCCAATTCGAAATGAGATTTGAAAATTAGAAAATGGTTTTAAATATATATTGATAATATTTTTGTTCATAATATATATGCTAGAACATTCTAGGATGACAGAGAGGACAGTGATTAGGCTTGGGTTTGGAAATATAGTTTCCTGTTCTCCCTGGCTATCTCTAACTGATCCGACAAGCGGGATGGTTAATTTGAAATTAAATATGAAATATAATTTGAAATATTTTCTAAAAGAATTAAAAATATAAATTCAAATTGAAAAGGATTTGAACGATTTATATTTAAATCATTATATGGCGTGAATAGAATGCACTGTGGTGCGACATTTCATAAATATCGGTTTAATTTTCAAATGGTTATAAGTTGATTGTTTGAAATCGGTTCATAAATATCGGTTTAATTTTCAAATGGTTATAAGTACGCTTATTACTTGGAAAGACTGGAATCAAACATATGTTCGAAAACTATTCCAAGTAATAACACGACGTTATGGAGCAATTCAAGACTTGGAAAGCAACGAATGAAGACCGGGATTCTTTCAATTATTTGGATTGATTACTGATGTCTCGATTGGGCTGATCCCCTGATACAATGTTATAAGTGGCATGAGATTTGAATATGTTTGGAGATTTTTGGATTGGTGCTTCATTTAGACCTAGAACGAAATCGTATGGATTGTGTGTCTGACATTGTGATTAACTGCGTAGCACTGATCTCTGTTAAATATATATCTGTTTGGTGGCGGAGAATTTATTCTCTTGCTTAACATCCTTCTCTAAGATTTATGAGCTTAGAGGTTATATATTGATATAAATTAGTGATGCGTTGTGAATGGACAATGTGGCATACTTAAGTTATGCGTTGAGCTATGGATGATCAAAGCATGGCTTATTTAAGTGTAGCTTTGTGTATATCGTGACCTCGGCAAGCCTCACAACCCAGTAAATGGCTAAAATAGGAAAGATGCAGCGAGGTTAAGGGTAGTCACTTCCTTCTAGATAAAAGGTGTACTATGGTATGGAGCCCAGGTATTAACCTATGTGGATAACTTCCACTTTGTGGATGTTAATGTTGCGGGTACACGGTTTAAAGGTTAGTAACAACTGGGAAGTGATATACTCAGACGTGCTCTAAGTTACCCAGTTAAGGGGTAACCCGACCTCATGTTGGCAGAGAGCCCAATTTGGTTCTCAGGGCATCCCTCTAGAGGCGTACCCACCGGTTCGGTAAGGAAGTTCCTTTGCTTAGTCATCGTTGGAAAACCCAATTTCCACTACGAGCCTATAAGATTTTAATTGTATCGCCTGCTACCAGTAGGATTATCCGTACAATGGGATGGGGCATTATGCTGGCTAGGATTTATACATTTATTTGCGAAATTAGTTTCACACTATGCACTAATAATAATATCAAATGATAATCAAGCAATTTTGACTATCATAACGAGAAACCTCTCCCATGTGTGCGTTTGCATTGTGTGTGTGTCGCGAGACCCCATGGTAGTTTCATTTTTCAAAAGTCATTGCAAATTTCTATGCACAGGAATTCATATGGAGTAAACCCGTTCCGCGTTAGCGGCGTGGTCCGTTGAATTACCCAACTTTAAAATAAATCCTAAGTAACAAATCTTTTGAGTTCTCACACTAGTCCCGTGACTGACCTTGAGTTTATTGTTCCCTTACCTAAACCCTGGGTGACCATAATTTTTACATAGGCAGCCTAGTAGTTTGGTTCGCAGATTTAGCCTTGGAGTTGATTGGAGCAGGATTCTGTTTTTTAGCCGGAGCTATCATGTTTTGGAGCATTCGTATTCTTCCATTGAATTAATATTTCTTCCGCTGTGAAATCAATGTACTCTGATGCATCCCTTGTAGCCCTGATGTTATATTATGGTAATAGAACGAAAAGTTTTGTTATTTCTGTGCAAATATGTAAGTACCCATAACTATCCGTCTTTATGAACAGTTTAAGTTTGTTTAATTACCAGCAAGAACCGGTCAAAAAGCTGGGTCGTTACACTTAACATGGTTAAATTTCATTAGTGATTGATAGGTTTGTTAGAAAAATACTTATTTTAAGGATATCTTAGTTAACTCTTAGTTTAGATAAAAATCTTATAATAGATTTAAGGGAATTAGAGCTTAGGATAGGTTTAGTCTTGCATTAAGGGTACTAGATTAAGGGAGAGTTTTATAGTTTCTAGGATAGTTGGAGGTTCAAGAAGTGTTTATTAACATATATCATTTAAGTTGGTTGATTTGGTTGATTGTTTGAATTGCTTGTTTGCTTGAATTGCTTGTTTGCTTAAATTGCTTGATTGTTTGAATTGCTTGTTTGATTGAATTGCTTGTTTGGTTGAATTGCTTGATTGTTTAAATTGCTTGTTTGCTTGAATTGCTTGTTTGCTTGAATTGCTAGTTTGGATTGATTTGTTTATTTGAATTGATTAGTTTGATTAGGTTATTATCCTTCTATTTAGTTTATTAGACTAGTGTAGTCTTTAGGGGGAGTTATAGAAATTTATAGAGAATTATAGATTAAGGGAGAGTTATAGATTTAGAGGAAATAATATATAGAATTAGGATATTTTATAGGCATAAATTTAGGGGGAGTATTTTATAAGGTATAGATAGATTTAGGATTCACGAGGAGTACTTTACTTTAGTACAGGAATTACTTAGATAGTTATAGTATTTAGGGGAAGTAGTTTTGAAATTTATTTTGGATAATGACAAAGGGGGAGAAATTATAAAATATAGACATAGTAGAATTCATATAGATATGGGGAGTATTTAAGAGGATCATCATCAACAGGTATATACAACAGGTATGATATTTTATTAACTAAGGTTGTCATCATCAAAAAGGGGGAGATTGTCGGAGAATGGAGTTTTGATGACAACAACCTTATTTCAATTATCATTGATTATAAAATATATACTAACACTTTTGTATAGAACATATATATGTGTGTGTGTGTTTGTGTGCACGTGCAGGAATTAGATACAGGAAATATTACTGAAGACGGTACAGTTATAAAGATGATAGAGATTCAAAGATCAGAGAAATTTCAAGACTCATGAGTAATCAAGATTTCAAGAGTTCAAGATCAATATAATTATAGAGTCTAGATTTTGTAAGACTCTAAATAGCACTCTAGGTTCAAAATTCAAATTCTAATTTTCAAATTCTGATTTTCAATTCTATCCTCAATCCTCTTTATTTTAATTTTATTTATTTATCCTCAATCTTCTCTATTTTATTTTTCTATTTGTTTCTATTTTTATTCTTCTTTGTTTTTCAACATATTTTTACTATTTTGTGTTAAATATGTATATAGTTAGCAATAACATTTGATTTTCTTAAGTAGAATTGTCAGATATAATATCAATACACACATATATATCGCACATCTTTTATCAAGATATTTATAAACCATCGGACATTGGACAAAAGATACACATAAATGGGAAATGAGTTTACTGTGGTCCAATGTCAACACCTATATATAGCCATTGTATATGTACACTCTTCTTATTTATAGCGTGTGTATTTTGCATAAATAAGTTTATTTAATGCATTTGTAAACAAAACTTAATATAAATGGCATAAGATTATTTCTCATACTTTAAAACCGTAATTTATGTCTAAAAAAGTCTTACCTCCTAATGGCCGAAACCATATCGCCTTCCTTGAGTAGGCGGATCATTGATGGAAACCCATATACAATCAGACTGTGCAACCATAAGCTCCAGTCCACTAGCCTATATCACTCTAGCAGCCTCTGCATCATACTTTCCCTACAATAGCAATATAATTTTAACACAAATGCTATAAAATTTACTTATATACTATGATATGAAGGAATATGAATCATTTTAATTTATACGGATAAGCATATTTACAATTATACGCGCACTCTTCGGATCCGCCCAATCATACGTAACATTTCCTTCTTCAACGGTTTGCTCCATCGCATGTGTGTAACTAAATATGTCTGCCAGCGAAGGCTCTCTTTCGTACTTTACAAACTGAGTAAATATACAGTAATAAAATTATTAAAAATAAGAATGAATTATATACACTAAATTTTTACGTGAACATATACTACAAATATTTAAAATTTATACCAAATCTCTTTTATGTTGTTGGAATGATTTTGAGCCACCGTCGTGTAGAGCAGGATCTTTTCTCTATTTGCTTTATTTGTAGCTGCTACTTTCTATTAAATTTGATACGCGATGATGTAAAATAATGCAATCAATATAAATGTGAATATTATCATTATATCTTACTTTATCTTCTTCCGTCTCCCAGTATTCTTGAAATGCTACCCAAACATAATCACTCATAAACGGAGGCTTTATACTAGATGTCTTCGCCCTTGAAACTGTCTCTCGATAATTTTTGCACATCTCCATATTCCAATGACTCAAAAAAGTTGGCATGTCCTTCTCATTAACACGTATAACAGCCTGAATATTACATTTATTTTTAATTATTTACAGTATATTAATTTTCAATTTTAGTATAAAAAAATACTTACTAATAAATCGGCTAGAATGACATTCTTAATATGGGGTGGGATACTATCCCAATGCAGCTAAGCCCCCGACATTCTGCTTTTGTAAGACTGCCTTGATACATCTAAAATGAAGTCCGCTGGCTCAATCTCGAATCCTTTGTGTAGATGTTGATATAAATATTTCATATATTTTAAATAATCTAAATTGAAATAAATTTGACAATTACCCGGCACTCTTCGGATTAATCTGCGCAACTCGGCGCAGATCTGGCACTGAGCTGCTCGGACCTGCTCCTGGTCCAGGAGATGGTGAAGGAGTAGGCTGAGATGTACTCCTCGATCGTCGTCGTCTATCATCTGACATATCTATTACAATCATATAATGTGCATACAAAATAACTTGAATTATTAACATCAGTCATCATTACCATAACATAAATCGTAAATGAGAAGAACAATACTGCATAACATACATAGTCAACATTATCATTACATAAATCATAATAGTAAAGAACGTAAGTAAATGCATAGCTAAGAACAATCAACATCATTATTATTACATTGCTCAGAATAGTACATAACTCATGATAGTACATAACATCAGTCTTCATCATCTTCGGATCCAGACTCGGTCTCATACACTATATCGTTTTCTTCAGTACTTACAAATGCATCTACTAATACATTCGCTTCATCATTCAACAACCCTACATCAATGTCATCAGCTATTATTATTTTACTATTTGGCTCAAGATCTGCTTGATACGCTGCTTTGTCTGGAATATTATTTCCATCAAATGTAAATCTTGCCTTTGTTTTAAAAACAACCCACCAATCTACTTTATCTTTATTTAAGGATGGATACAGAGCAAAATAGACTTGTAATGCTTGCTTAGCTAACACAAAAGGATCACATTATAGTAATGCGACGTATGCCTTATTTCGATTAGCTTATAATCTTTGTGCACGTTGATTCCATAACCAGAAACATTACTAAACCAGTTGCATTTGAACAGATAAATTTTCTCTACGGGATGAACATAATATGTCAACTCTACATCTTGCGTTAAGATGCCATAAAAATCTTTTATATGCTCCTCTGGATCATCACTACCTTTGACAAATACACCGCTGTTATACATTAATTTTTCAGCTCCGTAATCATTGATGTTGAATTTAAATCCATTGACAATGTATATTGGATAAGTTTTGATATTTATTTTTGGTCTGATAGCAAGATGTCATAATCCTACGTTAACAACATAGTTTTCTAGATCGTGAACATAGTATGAAAACCATCGAGTAAATTCTGTACTGAGATCACCAGATGGATGTTGTGATTCGTAGATACTGCATATATGTGTTATGTTCTTTTTTATTAATAGAGACAAATAAATATATATGTATATATAATTGAATTGTACAATAATTTAGTATTACCTGATAAATGGTGCAACTTCCGCACAATTTAACAGAAAATATGTATGTCACATTGTAGTCTTTATCGCTTAACCATGCTTCCATAAATTTTCTTGTAGGTCTTCCGTGTTGTCTAAAAATTGATAACATTGTTTGAGAAGACTCATGCTCAACGGCTTCTTCATTAAGGGGAACAGTTACAAAAGACAAGTTCACATCTTCACTAAAGTAATGAGAGAAAAAAATGAAGCTTCTTCTTCAAGGTACGATTTGCAAATCGAACTTTCTACTCAAGCTTTTCGCCTAATTTTTTTCTTCAAATGATTCAAGTACCTATAATAAGATTACTTTAATTTATATGCGGGTACAATAATCTAAGTTGTAATCTATCAGATTATTGAAATTATATACAAAATTACCTCTCAAATGGATACATCCATCCATATTGGACTGGACCTCGAAGAAGTGCCTCAGGCAGAAGATGAATAGGTAAATGCTCCATTACATTAAAAAACATGGTGGAAATATTTTCTCGAGTTTGCAGATCGGTACAGGGATTTCTAATTCAAGCTTACGTAGACAATCTACCTTTAACGTCGTTGAACAAAGTTGTTTATAAAGCAAACTTAATTCTGTTATAACACTCCAGATTTTGGTAGGCGACAGTTCCTTGAAAATCACAGGTAAAAAGTATTTCATCATGATATGGAAATCATGACTTTTCATTCCACTCAATTTACTATTTTTAAAGTCCACACATCGGAGGTTTGAAGAAATCCCATCAGGACATCGTAATCCTTCAACCCACTTTAGCACGAGTTTTACTTGCCTGTTGTCTAGCTCATAACGTGCTTTAGGTTTTTTATTCTCGTCATACAAGTGCAGTTCCTGCCGTTTAAAAAGTATAATATATCACGTCTCGAATTCGCATCGTCCTTGATTTTACCCTTTACGTTCAAAATTGTATTAAAAACATTTTTTTCATTATGCATCATGTCGATATTATGCCGAAGTTTTAGATTTTTCCAGTAAGGTAACTCCCAAAATATACTTTATTTGCACCAATTATGAATGTCCGATTTACCTGGAATATCAACCTGCTCTCCAGTTTCATGTATCTTTGGGTAGTCACAATCAGACCAAGCCTTACCCCTAGGCAAACCAGGCTACTGCCTAGGGCCACAAAAATATTTGAAAAAAAAAGCAGCCAAGCGCAACACAGCATCCGCCCATTACAAAATAAAAGAGAAAGAAGAAGCCGATTACTCAACGCTTCTCTTCAGTCTTCAGCAAATAGGATAATGCGACAAACGAAAACCCTAATCTACTAAACCATAATTCGCGATTTCCGATTCCTTTCCCCAGTCTCGATCGGCTTCATCTGTTCTGCAACAAATCACCGCAGCCACCAGCTAATATTATTAATCTTTTATTTCTAACTATTTTAATGAATGCAATCTATTATTAAATTAGCTTTGGCATGGGGAAAAGACTATTTAACAGTCCGTAATCGGTAAATACTAGTTTTGATAATTGATTTGAATTAAATAGGTATTTGATGTTTGTTAATTAGGTTTTGTTATTTGATATCAGTTCGAGCAATTTGTGTAAATGGTGCATGAAGTATAGGAACAAGGTGTAGCAGATATAGAGTTTGTTTTTATTTTTTATTTTTAGTGATTTAACATTGATACATTACCCACCATATTGAATGTTTATTTATCTCTCTTTTGTTTTTGTGATTTAACGTACTTGGATTCATGTGAATTCATGTTTTATGTTAATGTATGGGGTGTAGACGATGTATGAAATATATGTGCACGTCATAGCAGATTTAATGTTTTTTTGGGTCATTTAACAGTGATACTTTTTTCCAGTTATCGCAGGGCCTCAATTTTTATTTTTATTTTCCTCGGGCCACCTACACATCTGGGCCGGCCCTGCTTACAACTTCATATATCTCTTCACTTGTCCAAACTTTAGGTGGTAGCATAGTCTCTACTCCGTTATCTTTAAAGTTCTTTTTATCCGTTCTAAATTTATGATTAGTATGGAGAAAGCACCAATGACAGTCAAACAAAGAAATTTTTTTCCCATACTTTAATGAAAATTCTCGTGCCTCCTCCATACAATGAGGACAAGCTAGACTTCCAGCTGTGTTCCAACCTGAAAGCATGTCATACGGGGGAAAATCACTAATAGTCCATAATACAGAAGCAAGCATACAAAAATTTCTTTTTCTCGGAGTGTCGTATGTTTCGACTCCTTCATGCCACATTGTTTTCAACTCTTCAATCAACGGTTGTATATAAACATCAATTCCTTATGTCGGATCATCGGGACCAGGGTCGACAACCGTTAGAAACATATATGGATTTTTCTACACATCCATGGAGGTAAGTTATAAGGAGTAACAATGATAGCCCATGATGATATATACTACCAAACTGAGAAAATGACGAAAATCCATGTGTGCATAACCCAAGCCTAACATTATGGCTCTCTACAACAAATTCAGGATAAGTCCTATTAAAGTGTTTTCATGCTTCACCATCAGATGGATGAATCATAGTTCCTTCTTCTGATGTTGTCATGCTATGTCATCGCATATGACATGCTGTAGCAGAAGATGCATATAGCCGTTGAAGTCTGGGGGTTATGGGTAGATAATGCATTCTTTTATATGGAACTTCTTTTTCTTTCTTTTTCCTTGGTTTATATCTATCTTCGTTGCAAAATTTCATTTTCTACGGTGAGCATCTTCTTTCCAATACAACATGCAACCTTTAACACATGTATCTATCTTATGATACGGTAGTCTAAAAGCAGACATAAGTTTTTTTCACTTTATAATGACTATCGCACATCAAATTGTTGGACGGCATATGTCGTTTTGCAGTTTGTACAACTGTTGTAAATGCAGCTTCTGTAAGATTGAATTTTGATTTCATAGTGATGAATTCGGCGGTTACAGACAATTCGGTTTCGCTTGTACACCCTTCCCACAACGGCCTCTTAGCAGAATTCAATAAATCATATAAAAAAATTGCTTCTGTCGTTGGTTCTTCAACATTTCCATTCTCATCTTCCCCTTGCTCAATGTTAAGAAACATTGATCGTGCTGCATCTTGCACCATATTTTCTATCGGATTGGTCATTGTATTATCGTCCATCATTGTACTATCGTCCTCTACCCCTATAGGGTTAGACGTAGGTTGAACAAGTTCTCCATGACGATCCCATAAGTAATAGTTCGACACAAAACCAAACTTATACATATGTACCTCTATTACATCTAGCTTCTAATGCTTCAGATGTCTGCACTTATGACATAGAGAACGAATGTCTACCTTACTCCGATTATTAGATTTAGCAAATCTAGTAAATTTTTGGACTTTGCACTTATTACAAAATTTTGGCAGCACTTCCCTTTGGTCCTTGTATCTTACACAAATGCGTGTACACAAGTAACAAAAAGAAAGTGCCATTGAAACTTTATTAACCATTTAAAATGAAATGATTTATAAGATATACTTACGTTATTATATGTGTAACTTGTCCAATACTAGGACAAATCCAAAGAATATTGTATCAGATTAATATAGATTTCTGTTTTGTGTAAAATTGAATATCCATATAACGATCATATACAACACTTGTCGGACGGGGCCAAATTTATCTTATGGGTTCACATAAGTAGTCAAAAAATATTCAACCTAAGTTTAAATCAAAAAAATTCAAATGAAAAAAGCATGATTTTTGCGCTTTGGGCTTTTTTGCGCTTCACTAACAGGTCCGCCTCAAAAAAATTAGTTGTGCCTTGCGCCTTATTCCGCCTACGCACGCGCCTTGACTAGATAGCGTCTACATAATATTTTTGAAAGATAAACTAAGCTTTCAAGTTAATTAATTAATTTCATTTCAAATTTAAAGAGTTAAGATATAAATATAATTTTTGTAACAAGCTTCTTAACGATCAAAATCTAAATTAACAACCATTTCGAATTAACATTTTGAATTAACATTTTATTATTAAATATTATAGCAACAAAACATTTTTTGTATATTGCAAATGCATTCTTAAAATTTGTTTGGACCGATTATTCTTGCATCTGATGGTGACATAATTAACAGTGCATGCAGACGTGGGACATCATTGCACCCTTTCAATAATTACAATCAATTTACTACCAGTAAACAATCATGTTTACTTCATTTTTTCTCAAATCATCCTATAACACAATCATCGTAAGACCAATTACATACTTGATAATCATCGTTTTCATGCTCCTAAATCAATTACATATGTGATAATCATCGTTTTCAACCTTTTAATCAATTACACTTATTCCCAAATCAATCTATATCAAAATCAACATCATATGCATCTCACAAGACAACTAATTTCATTTCCATAAATATTTTATTAACAAACCCATATTAAGATGTAAATTAACCATAATTAACCCTAATTAAATATAGAATAGGGACTAGAAGACATAACGGAACAAATTGAGAAGCTTCGAACGGAGATTAGGCGAGGGAAATCAGATTTGCAGCGGGGGGAAACAGAGAGGTTTTTTTTTGTAAGCTAAAATGATTTGGGGAAGAAAGCTCTCAGCAATTGATATTTGCAAATTGTGCAACGGCTAGCGAAGGCTAGCGACGATCACTTTTTTAGCCGTCGCCCAGCCTCATTGCAAAATCAAGCTTGTTTAGTAGTGTTGATTTCGGGAAGAAAAAGAAAAATGTATGCTCCATTTTCAATGCATGCAATTCAAAGTGCTATCATGGTTCGATTTTTAACATCACTTTATCCTTTTCTTAAACATCATAAAAATCAACAATAAAAGTATTATCATCAAAATAAATAGCGATGGTCGTGTTAGGATATATCAATCGATTACCATCCCGCTATCTGACTATATGATTCGAGTGAATAGTAATGTTGCATTGTTCAATGTTTTCTAGGTACATACTACCTCCAAGGTTACTCGTCTATTTACCTCTGTTTATTATTAAAGCAGAAAATTTTACACTAAAGGGTGCTTTCTGAAAAGAATAACAATAACTGCTCTTTAGAAGTTATTACAAACTTTAGTTATTTTTTTGACCAAATTGGCACTTTCATCATCAATTTTACTAAAGCAATTATATTTCACATTGATGTAACTTCATTAAAAAAATCAGCTCCATCTTAAATCGTGACAACATAATGGAGGATACACACATGAACACTGTAATTTGAAATTTTCCTAGTGTAAGTTTTCAATTTAGTCCCAATGAAATGACCTAAGTTCGTAATAAGTTTCTAAAATGATATTATTATTCATTCATTTATTTTTAAGACGATTTGAAGTTCTTTTTATTATGCGTATGTGCATGCGTGCATTTATAACAATCACCAGACATTTCAATACAATGTTTGAAAAACAATGATTATGGTAGTTGTTTTGATCCAAGATATAAATATCACAAAAGTTACAACTTGCATCAAGTATCTATGTACATATGTATAAAAATAAACTGCTTTATCAATGAATTTTAGTTTCCATAATTTTTGACTTAAACCTACTAATAGAAATATGGAAGTGTAAAGTAATCAAGCCATACAGTTTGTCAACGTAATAGAAATGTAAAAACCTCATTGAATTGCTAATTAACAAGGTAATGAAAATGCCCCAAGATGATATAAGACGAGCATTGATCCATGTCTCCTCGTACCAATATTCATATTCTTCATTCTCTTTGCCATCAAAATTAGTATTGTTGTTGTTTGATTTAAAATAATTTCGAAGTGGCCATCCACATAGGTTGTTGTTGCCACTACAAATGGAAGGGTCATCGAAAGATCGAAACCGGTTCCCTGTTGGAATCATTTCAGAAAGTTTATTATATGACAAATTCAAGATGCTCAAATAAGTCATCTCTGCCATTGTAGAAGGAATTTCCCCTGAAAGTTCAATTTAAGATAAATCTAGCTTTTCTAAATCCTTGATGGCACTAATATTTCTTGGCATATTACCTATAAAGTGATTCCAAGATAGATTAAAAACCTTCAACCCAACAAGTTTGGTTATCCCATTTGATATTTCTCCTAAAAATTCATTACTTGGTATGTCCATAGAAATGGCGTATGTTAATGTCATGGTATATTGTCTTATAATACCTTGTTTATTTAGCCAAATGTTCTCGGAATATCCACAATAAGAAACATTCAAGTAAAATGTAACGAGCCAGAATTTTTAACCAATTTAAAATTGAAATTTTTATTACTTAATTTGAATTTAAATTTGAATTTGACATAAATATATATGGTTAAGAATATTTAATAATTTTGATAAGTTATATGATAGATTTTACTTGAATTATAAATGAGAATGATTATTAATGAGTTTGTAATTATTGATACTATTTGTCGTTCGATCGGATTTATCAAACCATAACATGAATTAGTAGCATTAGAATTAAGTGTTGCCCTTAGTTTTCATAGCATTTAAGGGAAAATGCTACCAAAAGTTCACCTTCTCTCCTTAAGAAAAATGTCCTTACACTTGTATATTTGCATTCCTCCTTTTTGCATTCCTTCCACTAGCCCCCTTAAGTGTCATTACCTCCTTAACTCTCCATTCCTATATTAGGAGGCCTTTTCTCCATTTTATTACCATTCCATTCCATTTCCTCCTTTCCACCTTCTTCTTAAAGCTTATGGCCATGGTTTCCATGGCATAAGTCTTCGTCTTTTCTACCACCACCTTACCAAAGTTTGTCGTCATCCTCCTCCTCCACCTCTTATAATATAAAGATAGAGTGATTAGTGTATATTATATTATATAAATTTTGGTGAAGAAGATGTTGCGTTGAAATATTGTCCAACGGTTTGCTCAGCTAGGCTCGCCTACCGTGAAGATTTGGAAAGCTGTTAGGTGATAACTCTTTAACCACGGTTTATATATTTAATTAGTAGTTAGACTAATTTAAATATAGTGATGGATTATTAGTGGTTAACGATGGTTGATGTTCGTTATGATGAATGATGGATGCGTAGTTTAGAACATACTATTAAGCATTAGTGTTATAAAGCTTGTGCACAATTATGATTTACTTAATCATGTTAATGATGGTTGCTGTGGATGTTTATAATGGTTGTTGATGTTGTTTCGCACACACTATGACACAACAATAATGGTATCACATTGGTGATCGACAAATCCCTTCATAATTAGAAACAATATTTTATTGAAATTGAAGGTTAATAATTAGGAAAGACCATATGTATGAATTCGTATACGTGGATAAAGTTCTTTAAATGAATAAAGAAAAACTGGAACATTCTAGGATAACAGAGAGGATAGTGTCTAGGCTTGGGTTTAGAAAATATAGTTCCCTGCTCTCCCTGGCTATCCCTAACTGATCCGACGAATGGAATGGTTAATTTGAAATTATTTGAATTTAGAAATGAATTGGAATTTGATTTATTAAGTAAAAAATAAAAGTAGAATTTTGAAACACTATGGTAACTCTTTCTTTGAAAACAATCTATTTTGAAATGGTAAACCGCGAGCTGTTTCCCGAACTATAAGTAATCATTTGTAAATGATTGGTGGAATGTTTTCAAAGATTTAAAAGTATTGAAAATGTTTTATATGGAAATTAAACCGATTTATTTGATACTAAAACAGGGTTTTCAATTTAAATAATTGGATATGGTTGTAGATAAATCTTCGGATGTTTGATATTAATCCGTTAGATGATGATTCTTACTATTTGAGGAATTTAAAAGGTACTTCACCATTATTCCGCTTATAGTGTGAGTTGGATATAGAGATTAATATTAAGTATAAGTGGATGATATTTATATCTGGATCTAATGTCAAAAAGTTGGATAAATCTTTTAATTAAGATATGGGTTTCACAATTTGATAAGGATAAGTTGAATAGAAATAATCTTCGGATATTTGATATGAAATTCTGTGGTGTAAACATATACTATTTGAGGAATTTGGAAGATATTATTATTATATCGTTATTCCACTTATAGTATTCGTTGATTATGAGAATTGATAACGAATATAAGTAGATATAATTTCTGTGTAACTTATGTTCAATATCGATTGATTTGGGTTTTATCGTGAATCATATCTTTAATAATATCATTCTTGAAACCCAATGGAATTGAGTTGTGGAAATTCATATCGTAATTTGGGAATTTAATCAAATCTTTGATTTGTGGAAATTAAAACTAAGGAATCAGGAAGGAAGTATAATCTTTTAGTTAAGATTACATAATTGAATGTTCGGAAACCAATTTAATTGGAAACTAGGGTTGAAATGTGGCGTAAGGGTTTTCAAAGGAAACTGGGTTATTGATAGAAAATTATCAAATGGAAAATTAATTAAGGCTTTGAAGCTAAATTATCTTTGATTTAAGGGATATGTTATTAAACAGAAAGGTTAAATATGGATTTTGTTATAATTTGAGAATGAAGAAGTTTAATTTAACAAAATTCAAGACAAAAGGGGTTTGGTAGAAAGCCTGTGTGTTCCATAATTGTGTTTTTAATTGCGCTTATTATTTGGAAAGACTGGGATCAGAATTATGTCTGAAAACCATTCCAAGTAATAATACGACGTTGTGGAGCAATTGAAGACATTGGAGGCGGCATTGAAGACCAGCACCCTTCATGTCATAAGGGCGACTTGCTGAATGTATCAAATGGCTAGCTCCCATTTGCAGATGAATTTTATATATCATTTAAGTAGCTAGAAGCCTAAACGTATGTGAAGGAATTCCGGATTGTTGTTTCGTTCAGACGCAGAACGATATGTATGGATTGTGTGTCTGACATTGTAATTGACTGCGTAGCACTGATCTTTATTAATATATATCTGCTTGGTGGCGGAGAATTTATTTTCTTGCTAAACACCCTTCTCTAAGACATATGAGCTTAAAGGTTATATATTGATGGAAATTAGTGATGCGTAGTGAATGGACAATGTGGCATACTTAAGTTATTTGATGAGCTATGGATGATCAAAGCATGACTTATTTAAGCATAGCTTTTTGTTTTTCGTGACCACGACGAGCCTCACACCCCGGATTGATGGTAAACTGGTGGTTAGATTTTTATGTTCGTTTCGTATATTCGGTGCCCCGGGATGTGATGATGAAAGGGTACTACGAATTCCCCAGTTTGGGATGCTATTTGTTGGGTACTCTGATTCATGTATGGTGGGTTAGTATGACGGAGTCCGAGTCTGGAAGTTATCTGTGAGTACTGGGATGATGCACGCAAGAAAGTTTGTGAGCCCACGAATGATCTTTTATACCAAGAACCATCATGTTGAAAACCCAATCTCCCCTACGAGCCCGTATGGTTTTGATTGTATAGCCTGCTGGTTACCGACAGGATTGTCAATATAATGGGATGGGGCATTATGCTGGCTAGGATTAATACATTTATTTGCAAAAAGTTTTTTCACTCTATATATAGTAGTAAAAGAGGATTTTCACGTATGAAGGCATTTTTGGTTATCATAAGGAAAAACTCGCCCATTTGGTGTGCGCTTGGATTGTGTAATATGGGACGAGCTTATGATAGCTTCATTTAAAAAAAAGTCATTGCGGATTTCTTTGCACTGGTATTCACATGGAGTAAACCTGTTCCGCATTAGCGGCGTAGTCCAATGAATTACCTAACTTTAAAATACACCGTAAAAACAACTGTTTTGAGTTCTCACACCAGTCACATTACTGACCTGGGGTTTATTGTTCTCATACCTAAACTCTGGGTGCCTATAATTTTTACACGGGCAACCTATTAGTTTGGTTCGTAGATTTAGTCTTGGAATTGGTTGGAGCAGGATTCTAGTTTTAGCTGGAGCTATTATGTCTTGAAGCATTCACATTCTTCTGCTGAGTTTAGTATCTCTTCCGTTGTGTGTACTCTGATTTATCTCTTGTGACTCTGATGTAATATTATTGTAATGATATTGGAAAAGTTCTTTTTATTTTGTGTGAATGTGTAAGTACCCCTAACAATCCGTCTTTATGAACGGTTTAAGTTGGTTTAATTATCGTCGAAAACCGAGCAAAAAGTCGGGTTGTTACATTTGGTATCAGAGCTTTGCTTTATACAAAGCAATGGGGTATGACACATTTGAACAAAAGGAAAGACTCACCAGAGTTATATATCTCATTATAGATAGGGTTAGTAATGGCCTTGAATGAGATTTTGGAGTTATTATATTTGAGGGAGCACATTTGAAAATATGAAATGAGTTTTGAAAAGTTATAATTTAAGAAAGAAATATATTTTGGAAATATATGGTTAATTATAACCTGGATACTTAATCAAACAATTAAGGTTAAGTTTGTATTTTGTGACTATAATTACACATAAAATACTTCTTATGGCATGGTAATTAAGACCCTTCCACTGGTCAGGAAAATGATCCGGGTATAAATGCCTTTCGGATTTAATTTCACTATTGGGTAACATTTAGAAATATCGATAAACTTGGGTCAAATTTGTTAAGGTAACTAATCAATATGATTAGAAATTAAAAATTAGAATTTGAATATTTTATTCGATGTTGAGGTTGGACTATCGAGTATAAGAAGATTTTGAATATACGCCTAGCTAATATATATACGAAGTCTTAAGTATACTAGAAAGATATAGAATCACACTCTAGTCGCTTGAAGATGATTTTGTTGATAACTACAGCATCATCAGTATGTATTTTCGAGTTTCGAAAGTGGGATGACTATATGATTCCGATTAAAACATCAATATATACTTAAACCCATTTAGATAAGTTTTTGAAATTGTTTGGTAAATTGATGTGAACTTAAATAGAAAAGTAGGGCATGTAGTCCAGGATTGTCAGTTAAAGAAGGGAGAAAGACCAGTTAAAGCAACACCACCTGCAGTCCTAAGTGAAGAAGAAGGAACGCAAGAATTATGTAATCAAAGCAAGCTCTTTGACCCCTAGGGAATTATCTCTGAAAAGTTGGATGCATGAATAAATGTATGTATATGACGTTAATTATATATATATATAAAAACTTCTTTTATATATCAGTTTAATATATTCTATCATATATCCAAATAGATCCTATTCTAATGAAAAAGTTACTGAATTTAATTAAAGGTATAGATAGGAAGAATGGAATTATCAACGGTTTTGGACAAGTCGATAAGTTCTAAAGTATATTGTGGCAAAAAAGGAACTGCTTAAGTAAGCATGAATACCTTTTGAACTAAGTTTCACAATTTGATTAAAGGATATTTAGCAAGCGGGAATAGTAAGAAGAAATTACATAAACTGAAACGTTTAGATAAGCAGAGTTCGGAGATGATCAAGCTTTTCGTGTAACGAATAATAGTAAATTTTGGAAACTAAAAAGGAGTAAGTTATGAAGCCTTTGTATTTGATAGATAAGATCTAAAAGCATAATTTATAAGTCTGAATTTTGTTGAAAATGATAAATTGTTGAGTATAAGTAATTAGCCCAGTAAACGACGAATCAAATATAACGAGTAATTGGAAGTTATCTTTGGAGGACGTGGTAGATATGGTATTCTATTCAGTATAACAATTATGAGAACAGGGAGCTTTGGTATAAACAATTTTAATCTTGAATTTGTCGAATGAGTAGTTACGATTCCCTTTCCTTTTCGAGGACGAAAAGTTTTAAGGGGGTTGAATGTAATGATCTAGAATTTTTAACCAATTTAAAATTCGAATTTTTATTACTTAATTTGAATTTAAATTTGGCATAAATATATATGGTTAAGAATATTTAATAATTTTGATAATGTATATGATAGATTTTACTTGAATTATAAATGGGAATGATTATTAATGAGTTTGTAATTATTGATACTATATGATGACCCCAAACTCCCGTAGTACGAAAGCAAGGATAATCATTGGAATATAACACATAAACAGTAACAGCAGAACAGAGATATAGAATTACAGCAGAAAATGTATCTCAATTTACACTGGAAATAGTATCATCAAAGTTACACAGCATAATAGGTCATACTTAGTAGATAATACAGTTTTCAACTTAATATAAAATGTCTGCAGCAGAATCAAACATAATATACTAAATGAAGTCTGAACAGCATAATAGAAATGATAGGATCCATCTCCAGCTGCATAGCTATCCAGAATGAGTCTGCTAAAAACCTGTATACAAGGCTGCCCGTATGGAAAAGAGGGCACCCGAGTTTGCAAAGTGACACAAACTACGAGTCAGTCATGGGACTGATATGAGAAATCTAATTAACCTATTTAATAATAAGGCTAATCACAGGACCACGCCACTAACGCGGAACTGGTTTACTCCATTGGATTGCCAGTGCATAAATAAAGTAAATCGTTAAACAACGCAATGCTTTTTAGAAAAATGAAACCATTATAAGACTCATGTCCCATCACACAATGCAACACAAACCAGAGGATAGAGTTTTACCTTATAATGGTCAAATATGCTTGATACGATAAAAAGGGGTTGATATTATTATTAGTGTGTATATGTTTTCAAAAACATTTCCATCATAATATATCAATCATAGACGGCATAGCTACCATATATTATGTCACCATACTAGTAATGCAATCAAAACCGTATGGTGTTGTATTTGAAGTTGGATTTCCATCATGAGCCAAGGCAAGGGATCGTCCTTAACGAATTCGAAACTCTCTAGCCTGAGCCTTAGGACTCAGTCGCAACTGCATACGGAGCACTAGGGCCGGTCCACAAATAATGTTAGTGGATTAGTAATGCCTGAACAATACATCTCCCCGCCCTATGGGGCGTAAAATAGAGCCACTAGGGACTCAAATCCGAGGTACCTCGCTTTCCATCATCCACATAAGTAAAAAATATCTGGGCGTGTAAAACACAGACACCACTTCTAGCTAGAAAGAAACGCATGTTCTCCCTGGGGTCCTTCTCCCATTTCTACTTCATACCGGGGTGTGAGGCTCGCGAAGTAATGCTATACACAAAGCTATGCTACAATAGGGTTGTGCTTTGATCATTAACCATAAGGCTCTGCTTTTCAACAATAAGCCTTGATCATCTGCATCTTGGCGTGCCACACTGACAATTCACACCATGCGATCGATAACTATCAATATATAACCTGGGAGCTCGTGCCTCTCAGAGAAGGATGTTAAGCAAGAGAATAAATTCTCCGCCACCAATCAGATATATATTAAATAGAAATCAATTTACATGGAATGAAATCCAATGTCAGACACACATCCATTTACAAGTCCGTTCTGGGTCTAAACGAAACCGAAGACACCTTATTCCTCGTCCCGTATGTCATACGGAAGAGAGGTGCTCACTTATCCGGACAATCAACAAGTACGTATGAACAACTACCACTTTAACCCTTTACTGGAAGCTAACCAATGTCGGGCATCAGTAGTTATCCATTCGATGTGAAGATCACCGATCTTCAATCACCGTCTTCAAATCTTCGACTTCTAATTATCGTACAATTATTTGAAATGAGAGTTAACTCGGACTTTTCAAATAATTTCTCAAATATATAATTTAAATCAATTCTTTTCATTTTATATCGTTAATAATATTTTATAACGATTAATCGCAATTTTTATTTATTTAAAAATAGCAATTTTTAATTAAACGACGCTTTGGGTCATTACATGGCCCTGGCGCTGTTTTTACCAAATTTTGATTTACATATTTCTCAAAATCTAACCGTTGGATCTTAGCGACTTTTATATCGTTGGAAAGATCTTTCCAAAATGAACCCAACGGTTCCAGTTTTGGGAAAATCCGACGGTCGGATCTTTTGGTATAATCGTTTGAAATTACGATTTCAGAACGCGAACTGCAGCGGCGCAATTCGTTTTATTTTAATTTATATTTATATGTAAATATATAAATATAAATCGTTTGACGATATCAAACTATTTTCAATTCAACATTGATTTCTTTTATATATAAAATCTTATATTACATTGAAAACGAATTTTTTTAATGATAATACCATTCTCTTTGTACATTGAATCTTTTATATGATTCATATATATATTACATGGAAATGAAATTTGTTTTGTCATTCATCTATAGAATTAAAATTGTAATCTTTTATTTCAATACAATATTACATTAAAAAATGCAATCTCTTATTTCAATATATATTTACATTGAAAATGTAACTTTCTATTTCAATATTTATTTATATTGAAATGTAAACTTTCTATTTCAATATTTTATTATATTGAAAATGTAACTTTTATTTCATATTCTATTTACATTGGAAAATGTAAATTTCTAATCATTCTTTTATTTATATTGAAAAATGTAAATTTCTTTATAATCGCTATTTACATTGAAAAATGTAAATTTCTATGTAATCTTTATTTACATTGAAAAACGTAAATTTCTATGTTTTGCTTTGATTACATATAAAAATGTAATCTCCTATTTCATTCTTTAGTTTCATATAAAAATGTAACTTTTGATTTCATAATATGATCACATTGAAAAATGTAATTTTTCATTTCACTATAAATGTATAATTCAATGTTAATACATTTCTATATGACAAATGTCTATTTTAAATGCTGCATTACATTCAAAGTGTATATTTCAATCTAAAACACATTTCTGTTTAACAATGTCTATTTTTAATGTTGCATTACACTAAAAATGTATATTTTAATATAAATGCATCTCTATTTAACAAATGAATATTTTTAATGTTGGGTTACATTAAAATATATTTTTTACAGGTAAAGAAATTTTAATATAACAATGGTCATTTTAATGTTTACATTAAAAATGTAAATTTCTATGAAAACACTTTTTGTTAGTTCAATGACCATTTTAAAAGGTTCATTTACATAAGAATGTAAAACTTTAAGGTAAAACATTTTTGTAACACCCCGTACTTCTGTTAACACTAAAGTTACTAATTTAAGAATAACCAATGCTTAATATAATAAATGTGTAAATGGGAGATGTATCTAATGTACATACAAATTTAATAATAAATGTGTAAAGGGGAGATGTATCTAATGTGCATACAAATTTAATAATAAATGTGTAAAGGGGGGATGTATCTAATGTGCATACAAATTTAATAATAAATGTTAATAATGTATATTAAGAAAGTAATTGTGAACATAATTGTCTTCTCTTTAGAACGGATGGCTTTGATTAACCTTGGCTTCATCGACGGCTCAAATTAACTTGCAATCCTATATAAACAGCCCCCTAGTCTCCTTCTCTTTGCACCATTCTTCTCTAACCTTAGGCTGCACAAATTCTTGATGGACATGGCTTCTTCTTCTTCCTCTAAATCTAAATAAATAGATTAAAATAAAATATAAATCAAGACGAGGATATGTTGCTCAAGTCTTTCAAGAGAAGATTCAAAACAAGTTAGGATTCAAGTAAAGATTCAACGGCTTCAAGCAACGCTATCTTTCTATTCTTTTCTAGATCCAATCAATGTAAGTCGGTTACTTTTTAGATTTGAACACCTTTTCTATTTGTGACATGAAATTAAAAGAATATAAAAAATATGCCTTATCATTTCATTGAATCTGTGCTTGTTTATGACTTCGGATCTGATTCTTGATTATGGCCTAGAACACATTGTGACTAAATTGCCAATGCTTAAGATTATGACTATGGAACTGTGGCCTTTGAAACCATAAGCCTTTGACTATGAACATAAGCCTTTGACTAGGAGCATAAACCAATGCCTATGACTATGACAAGGACAATAGTGGATAATTACCTATGATTCATGAACATGATATTATTGCCTAGGATTATGACTGTGAGATTGGATCTAAACTTGATTATCTATTCAAGTTTATTCTTAATTATCCTTGGATCTTGATTATGGGAATTTATCTATTAAGTTAGATCTACCCATATACTTGAACCTATGTTATTTTTTCAACCCTTTTTATGTCACAATATTATCAGATTTATAGGCCTTCGATGCTTTAATCAATTTATTCGGTGTAATTTGTTAGATCTGCGATTAATATATTATCATCTTCTGCCAGGCATTATGTCTATCTTTTCATGGCATTTTGGTTCATTCCCTTTTTATCCACGAATCTAGATTTATCTATAATCTAGGATGAAATCACGATTACACGAACGATGGGAATATGATTTGGGAAAATCATAAATTTGACTTAAAACATGGTTGTAAACTTGGAAATTGGCATAATGTGGAACATGAACATAATTATGATTGACATAATTTAGAACATGTATTATGGCATGTTTATTAGAACGCAAATTTGAAAATTTGACATGAATTATGGAATATGTAATTTGACATATTAAATTTAGTATTGGCAAGTAAGCTAAGTTTTAGGCGTAAACGGTAAACAAGAATAATAATTCTAGTCTTGCCATAAACTGTAAATTAGGATGTTAAATCAAAATTGGGTCAATTAAAGTTAATTTGGCATAATAAGTATATTAGCACAAATTTTGAATTTAGTCATAATTGTGAGTAATTGTCATGTTTAGAATAATCATGGTTAGTGACACTTAATTTGGTATAATTTACATACCAAAAACTATAAATATGATATATAGGGAAAATGGGCCATAATAATAAATGTTGACAATGTACATTAAAAGAGTAATAATGGAATAAGTAAATTAGGGAAAATTTACTTATAGAATTTATCCTAAATGAGAAAAGTAAATTTAGACAATACGAACATGCTTAACCCAAGTTTGGATTGAGTTGTGATGTAAACCTGCCCGGACCCGCCCGGCTGTCCAGTGATCACAACAATACATATCCAATGTGGGAGGTTAAGGCATTGAGCCCGATAAAGGCCTGAGGTTAGACTGAGTTGTGGCGTAAGACTGCCCGGAACCAACCGGCATACCGGCAGCCACAACAATACCTGTCTAATGTGAGTGGCTGGTACTTTAATAAGATAATTAAAGTTAAGCTAGAATGGGAGGGATAAGTCCATAAGAACATTTAACCAACTTAACACAGTTAAGTCAGAACGATAGGGTTAAGTTAACTAGAACACTTAACCAACTTAACATGGTGACAAGACAAGATTTGTAGGGGTTAAGCAACTAAGAAAAACACTTAGCCAATTTAATATGTTAACCAGACTAGAAAGTGGGGGTTAAGTAAATTCAATACACTTAGCCAATTTAACATGTTAGCTAGACTAGAGGTTGGGGATAAGTAAAGTTAATACACTTTGCCAATTTAACATGCTAACTAGACTAGAGGTTGGGGTTAAGTAAATTTAATACACTTAGCCAATTTAATATGTTAGCTGGACTAGACCGTAGGGTTAAGTAAGCTTGAAACTTAACCATCAGAGTGTGATAAATGAATAGGGTTAAGTTAAAAACATGAAGGGACAATACTTAACCATTAGAACATGTTAATCAAACCAATGTTAGGGTTAAGTTAACTAAGGGAACACTTAACCGTTATAACATGTTAGTTAAAACAGATAGGCAAGGTTAAGTTAAAAAGGAACACTTAACCAATACAAGATGAATGGGTAGGGTTTAGTAAATACTTAACCAATATAACTTAATGCTGGTAGGGTTAAGTCAACGTGAATTACTAGTAACACTTAACCAGTTTAACATGACAAATGAATAGGTTAAGTTAACTTGTATCGACTAATGACACTTAACCAATCCAACTTGACGAGAAAGAGAACTAAGTAGTAAATCTTAGTTAAAAGGACTAAGTGGTAAACCTTAGTTAAGAAAACGACGATTCAGAAAACCAAGTGGTAAACCTTAGTTAGGAAAACTAAGTAGTAATCCTTAGTATAACACGAGGAGGAGCGAACGATCTTAAAGATGGCTCCAACGAATTGGGTTACGAAGCTCGAGGCTTCGAGGGGACGTAAGGGTACTCTTGGTATCCCTCTGTGAGAATGCAGATGATCCGCTTGGGCTCACAGAGGTTAAGGTCTGCATGAGAAGAACCAAGGGTATGCCTTGGTTGCCATATATGGCAACCTAAAGACTAGGATGGACCAGCGTGATTCGGCGAGACCAGTAGCCCTGTGATAGCGACTCGTCGTCTACCTACCATCTTGAGTCAGTCGAGATACGTAAAGCGGAAAGGCAGAGAACTCCAAAAGACCATATACTTGCTATCTAGTTATGGGCGAGGATGGCTATAGATTAGTGGGGCATAGAGGGCCTGCGTATAGTTCTCATTTTTCAAGGTGTGCCTTTCATTAGTTGAGGGAGGGGTCGAGTGGGACCATAGCCACTGGAAAAATAGACCTTAGCCTCTACATCGGCAGATAACTTAAAGCTCCCGACCGAGTTCCATGTTTCTTGATTAGCCCTGCTACGGGACTCGGGCCGCACATATAGTGGACATGTGCAACTAGATATCTAGCACGTTTACGATACGATTGGGACGTAAAGTCTAGGGGCACTGATCGCTCTGGGTAGTGTGTCCTAGACTAGGGGCACCGTTCGACAGGTAGCATAATCCCTAGTTGGACCTAGGTGGTGTAAACCCTGAATCCGAGAAGTATTAGATACGTCGCATGAACCCTAGTCGAATCTAGGAAGCGCTCGATAAGAAAACCCTAGATTAGATCTAGGTAATAAATAATAGATGTACGCCTAATGGCAACCACAATTACTGGGATTGGGATCGCGTTATCATTTTAGACAGATTACTAGTTGGGACACTAGATAGGTGGTGCAGAGACATAGAAACCATAATAACAGGTTAATAGCGAAGCGGAGAAAGTATTAAAGCATATCCAGTTTATCTTGTCTTAGTATATCTTGTGTTAATCTTATCCTATCTTGTTGGCCCTATCATCAGTGTATTGTCTTGTATTCAGCATGTCATTTTGTTTTTCCTTGTTCACATGCTAGAAGTAACTGAACTTACCAGACTTTATGTCAGACCCAGTTTTCTTTCGTCTTCTTTTCTTCCGTTCCCCCCCCCCCCTCCAGGTAGTTAAGGAGGGAATAGTATAACTCAGGTTAGATTGGACCGTCACTCTTCCCAAGCTTGAAGATTCTTTGACAAACTGCTTTGGACTCTCTTTTTCTGCTGTTATGGCTGGCTTATGCTACATTGGGGAATATAAATGTTATTTTATGCTTCTTTATTTTGTAAGACGGATGATACTTTGATATTGGAAAACAATTGTTGTACAAACTATTTTATCAATAAAGTAAAGTTTTATTTTCCGTTGTTTTAATTTTGTCTGTCTTGTAATTTATCTGCATCTTTTACCCTAAATGCTCCACAGAACTTAGTGCATTCCCTTTGTGAGTGACACTAAAGGATGTGGGGTGTTACACTTGGTATCAGAGCAGAAGGTTACCAGATCAGATAAAAGATTTGAAAAATTTTATTATTTTCAAACAGTTTTAAAAGAAGCATTTTCAAAAGAAAAGTTTTGTTTTAAAGGCATATTCCCCAAAAGCCATACGCACTATCTTCTGATTCTCTGTTTGAATTCTTGTCCCCTTTTTTCTTGAGTCTTTGGGGCTCCTGGCTTTCTGGGAGGTAACCTCATCGAAGGGCGAAGTAGTTCCCGACTTCCTTCTATAACCGTAGTAGTTTCACCTGCGGCTAGTTTTCTTTCAAGCTTAGTAGGGTTTTCTGTACGATGGAGGCGGCTTTCGAGAGATTTGTCAACATGATTACACACGAAAGAGGATGAGGAGTTTGGCTAAGGAGCACAACCCAAGGATGAGGAATTCATGGATGTAGACTTGGCTCACGAAGGAGGAAGGGATTATAAAACCTAAGACAAGAGGAAGTATCTTTACTATGGCAGAATAGGGCATATAATTAAGAACAAAGGACAAGATTTTCAGAAAGGCAAGTACATGCTTTCACCACTAAGCGTACCTAGGAGAAAGGTAGTAAAGTTCTGTTTGAAGAGTCTAGCTTTTCTGTTTGTACTCTTTCTTTTGGTTTTAGCACTTCGCATTTGTTCATATTTGCTTCCATAGTTGAGTCTCTGCACCTTAGTACTTGTATAGTAAAAGATCCCAACTAGTGCTCAAATGTTTGGTTGTTTTTGCTTAGATCATCTCACGTAGATCGTCCAAATTCGGAGGAGACATTCCTCGAGTGCTTGTCTGATATTGGTTTAGGCCTTTGGGAATTGTACTTGAGGGATGTCGAGTACGACTAGGATGGTTTGCTTGAGAGATGAATAGTTGTGGCAGGCGCTCTATATAGAGAAGGGCTAACCTTAAGAGAGGTAAAAAGTACGTAGTGGCCTTTTGACCCTCATAGTTATGGCATGATGGATAAGCTAAGAGGAGAGACCTCTGATCATCCTAGTATATACACTCAGTATCATGGTTGACATTTGTTTATTTTGGAAATGGAGGTAAAGAAACTTCGCAATCGTGAAGTTGAATCTGTTAAGGTACAGTTGAGTAAAGCTCAAGAAGACGTGATACAGGAGATTGAAGATAAGGCATACGCGCCTCATACCCTTTTTCTTAAGGGTACATCCTTAATTCCTTTTTTTTAGGAATTCTATGCATACTAATTTCTAGCTTTTAAGGTATATCCTCTAGGACGTATCATCGATCCTTAGGTAGAAACCCTTTTGGATGTAAACATGTATTTGAAACATGTTATGGTTGATGGTTGCGAATGGTTGCTAGTGGTTGCTCGTGAATGCATATACACACGTATTAGGCACTAGATCAGCTTATACGCCTTCATATTTCATTTACATATATGTATTTGTTTATGAATTGAACTTAATGTGTTATCATATGGATGTCGCATTTGAGTGAATGATTGTGCACTCATATAGAAATAATATGTATCATTAGGATTTGCATACATATTAGACGCATGGCACTGACATGATTTGCATTAAGGAGGTCAACTGAATCAGTAGACCGCCTGATTTTGCATTAGATAAAGACATGTACACACACTATGCACATGAACATACAAGCATTAGAAGTCTTTAAGGACAACGGATGCCTGTGTTTGATGGTTGAGTAGATGGATGATTGGATGGTAGGATTTACATTCTTCTTGACTTGAAGATTTCGGGGTCGAAATCCTTTAAGGAGGGGAGAATGTAACACCCCGTATTTCTGTTAACACTAAAGTTACTAATTTAAGAATAACCAATGCCTAATATAATAAATGTGTAAAGGGGAGATGTATCTAATGTACATACAAATTTAATAATAAATGTGTAAAGGGGAGATGTATCTAATGTGCATACAAATTTAATAATAAATGTGTAAAGGGGAGATGTATCTAATGTGCATACAAATTTAATAATAAATGTGTAAAGGGGGGATGTATCTAATGTGCATACAAATTTAATAATAAATGTTAATAATGTATATTAAGAAAGTAATTGTGAACATAATTGGCTTCTCTTTAGAACGGATGGCTTTGATTAACCTTGGCTTCATCGATGGCTCAAATTAACTTGCAATCCTATATAAACAGCCCCCTAGTCTCCTTCTCTTTGCACCATTCTTCTCTAACCTTATGCTGCACAAATTCTTGATGGACATGGCTTCTTCTTCTTCCTCTAAATATAAATAAATAGATTAAAATAAAATAAAAATCAAGACGAGGATATGATGCTCAAGTCTTTCAAGAGAATATTCAAAACAAGTTAGGATTCAAGTAAAGATTCAACGGCTTCTGTAGGATCGAAAATAACCCTAGAGGGGGGATGAATAGGGTTGTTTAATAATCAGTAGAGATAATAAAAATCAGTGCAGAAAATAAATCACGCGCAAAGATACCCAGCTTCGGCAAACTGTGCCTACTGCTGCCTTGCTAAGATTTCTACTAGGAGATACAAACAGACCTCGCTTACAATCCTATGTAAACTTGCAACTTCTGCTCCTGTCTGACCCTATGCTCAAAATCTTAGACTGACCTATGTAACCTAGACCAGTTTTTCCCACACTACAGACCAGTAATGTGTATACCTAGTTTTAAAAAAAACTAGAAAAAAAAATTGTTGTTGTTAAGAAATTACAACAAAGAAAATACTCATGGAATTAAAAAACAAAGGCAGATCCCCTTTTTTAATGACTTGGCTTAGCCAAACCAAGTTAGGCCGGCCCATTTCATTATCTCTTTCACTTTTGCTCCGATCCTTTGTCTCTGAAAAAAAAAATATGGCGGCCGAAAACTTCTAGGGTTTTCTTCTTAATCTTTGGCCCCAAAACGAAATCGATTGCTGTTGGAAATTTTAGATCTCTGATGGCTTTGAAAGCTTGCAGCTTGCTCTTCGTCGACTTGTATTTAGGCAAAGTCTCGATCGAAAATCTCTGTGAGTTCTCTGATTTGAAATTAGGGTTTCGATTTTTGTTGTCGAATTGTTGGATGCATTGTCGATGATGAAAGTGTGTGTTTATATAGGGTTTTAGAAACCCTTGCTCTCTGATTTCGCATTAGAGACTTGCGATGATTTTGCGTGTTTCCCCTTTCTGATTTCCTTTGATTGAACCTGAATTTGATTGTGGTTTCCCCTTCTACTTTTGCTGATAATTCGGCCTTGATTTTGAATGAACCTGGACATTTAAATTGTCCCTTTTCTTGCACAAAAACAAAAACTGTTGAATGATTTAAATTGCCATGGTTTCCTCTTTTGATATTGTTGATAGATTCGGCTTTACTTTGATTTGTCAATTCTGGAAATAAATTCATTTGTGGTCCCTTGACACATGCTTGTATTCTGATTACTTGCTCGATTTAGAAGAGATTGATTTGTGCATGCTTTAAATTTCCCTCCTCACTGATCACAGAATTGCTGGCATTTTAATTGAACACATTCCATATATGTTCATATATAAAACTGGAAAATGTATATCACTGTCCCCTTTGGTTATGTTGCCTAGAATTTATTTCATGATTGAACCAAAAACAAGATTTAAATGAATTTTAATTTCTGTGAATCATTCATTTACTTTCTGGAAAAGATTTTCCCTTCTTTAAAAAAGATCTCTTGACTTTGTTAATTTTGGAAAATGATCTGCAAAATGTTTCTTGAATCAATTCTTGAAATTCTTGATTTTGAAAACATTTTCTTTGTTCACACATGCATTTCTGGAAAACTGAAAACACTTGATTACTTGAACTCGACCATGCTGAAATTCATGTATATGCTGCCTTTTCATTTTGGATGTGTACCACTGTACACCACACTGTACATACATGTATCATTTGCATTCCTTGCTGCTTATCCATATTAGCATTCTTGACCATTTGAACTTTGTCTTGAGTTCCACCATGAATGTCTTGCTGCTATGTCATTGCTGCTGCACCCTTTGACTTTGAGCTGCCTAGACTATGTAGTCTGAACTGTGCACTTGTGTTTGAACTTTGCCATGCTTCTTTGCTTGTTTTGTGCTCGACCAATTTGTTGTTGTTTTGCATACTGAACAATGGCTTGTTCTTTGCTGTTGTCTTGCG
The DNA here is from genome assembly GCA_030737875.1 of Allium sativum. Lineage (NCBI taxonomy): Eukaryota > Viridiplantae > Streptophyta > Magnoliopsida > Asparagales > Amaryllidaceae > Allium > Allium sativum. The sequence continues at coordinate 973,031,761 of CM060916.1, forward strand.
GACCACCTTTGACTTTTACTTGGCTACCTTTCTTTTTGTATTGACACCATGTATTTCACTTTGTCCTGAAACACAAAGAAACAAAACAGCAGTCAAGCAGTACTGTGTTGAGGATGGTCAGGTTGGTTCTGATCAGCAAACCAGTATGGTTATGGCGTGGCTGTTCAAGTCTGAAATATGATGAGAGAAACACACAGGAAACTGAGACAAATAGAGAATCAATCAAACAGTAAAATTTTATTTGTCCAGTGTTTATTTTAGTTCCAGCGTACTGTGTGTATCTTCTTTTGTGACAGGTTTCAGGATGATGCACTAGGAGCTTGGGACAGTTAGAGTGAGCACAACAAGATTAAACCAGCAAGAACAGATGTATATGTAGTGTAGACATTTGAACTGAATTTATTTGTAATTGAAAAAGATATGTAGTAAGTGAGAGTATGTAATTGTTTTGTGGAATAAAAATATATTATTGGAAGACAAAAACTCGTGTAAATTTCCTGTATTTTGTGTAAAGCATCATCAACCAATAATACTAATTATTCCACCATCAAACACATCAGTAAAAATCTATTTGTTATCATCAAACAAAAAATCATATATTCAACAAACTCCCCCTTTTGATGATGACAAACAGACTTAAGATTTTTGAGGATGACAGGACGGGATGTGTTTGAAATGAACTCCCCCTATATTTGTGCTCCCCCTATCAGTTATAAACAGACATAAAATAAGAAATTGGAAGAAAAAAAAAGAAAGTAATTAAACGCTTAGCATTAATGGCAAAATAAAATCTATAGATGTCTGTAAACAACACAAAATCTTAACTCCTTCTCCCCCTTTGTAATCATCAAAAGATGAACAGTTCTGAACATTTTCAAAGGATATGGACTGTAGTGAGAAAACAAGTCACTTGACAGAATCAGAGCCAGAAATCCCCAAACAATCAAATAAAAATCATAATAATTCGTAAAAATAGGAACATATTTCACAAATCAGAAAATAAAAATCATAATAATCATACTAATTTTTTTTTTTAATTCAAGAGCACACTAACCACGCATAACCAGAACTTGGATTTTTAAATGGGATTAGTTACAACATGAAAAAAAATCTCATGACCATGCATGACCAGAGCCTGGATTTTTAAATGAGGTCAGAGAAATTATTAGTGTATAATTTTTATAATAAATGATAGAAGGATGATAGAGACTGAGATGGATGTGAAAAAAAGTTCCTAATTTACTCATATTATAAAGAATATTCAATCACATCAGAGTTGCAGACAAACTTTCAACCATCTCATATTCTGAAATCTTACATAGTCACAATTTTATCATAAAATGTCCAAACGAAAAACTGTTCTTTTCTTGATGGTTTGAAGATTGGATTACTTGTCAGAAAATGATATTGATAACAGAACATCTCAAGAGAAAATTTACCCAAAAATGCGAAGAGATTAATTTATTTCTATTATTCCCAACTCCAAACGCAATCTGCAAAATCTTTCTTCGGGAAGAGGTTTTGTGAAAATATCAGCCAGTTGAGATTCAGTTGGAATAAATTCAATACAAACGTCTTCACTGATAATATGATCTCTAAGAAAGTGGTGTCGTACATCAATGTGTTTTGTGCGTGAGTGATGTACAGGATTATTTGATAAATCAATTGCACTCTTACTGTCACACTTTAAAGGAACTCGTTTATAGCAAAGTCCAAAGTCAGATAGAGTCTGCATCATCCATAAAATCTGTGCACAACAACTACCTAAAGCAATATATTTAGCCTCAGTGGTGGATAAAGCAACACAATTTTGTTTACGACTTGACCATGAGACAAGTGAATGACCTAGCATGAAACAAGTTCCACTAGTACTCTTCCTATCAGTGAGTGAGCCAGCATAATCAGCATCGGTAAACCCAACTAAATTAAAGTTATCACAAGAAGGATACCATAAACCAAGATTTGATGTGTGTACCAAATATCTCAGAATTCGTTTTGTGGCTTTTAAATGAGATTCTTTTGGATTAGATTGAAAACGAGCACACAAACAAACAGAAAACATAATATCGGGTCTAGAAGCAGAAAGATAAAGAAGTGAACCGATAATACCGCGATATTTTTTCGGGTCAACAGCAACACCTTTTTCATCTTTGTCAAGCTTGGTTGTTGGACTCATTGGTGTTTTCATCGGTTTTGCATCTTCAACTTCAAATTTCTTCAGTAACTCCATCACATACTTTGTTTGAGAGATAAAGATACCTTTGCTGCTCTGTTTGATTTGAAAGCCAAGAAAATATTTCAGTTCTCCCACCAAGCTCATCTCAAATTTGTCCTGCATCACTTTTTCAAATTTTTCACACAAAACATCATTAGTAGCACCGTATATGATATCATCAACATAGATTTGAACAATCAAAAAATCATCACCGTCATGTGAAAGAAATAGAGTCGTGTCAGCACACCCCTTTTTAAAGCCGTTTTCCAAAAGATAAGTACAGAGACAGTCATACCAAGCTCGAGGAGCTTGCTTAAGGCCATACAATGCTTTTTCTAATTTATACACATGGTTTGGAAAATCGTGACTCTCAAAACCAGGGGGTTGTTCAACATAAACCTCTTCTTTTAGTTCTCCATTCAGAAAAGCACTTTTCACATCCATTTGTTTCAGTTTAAATCCTTTAAAACAAGCAAAGCTCAACAATATTCTAATTGCTTCTAACCTAGCAACTGGGGCAAACGTTTCATCAAAGTCAATACCTTCGATCTGATTGTACCCCTTAGCAACCAACCTAGCTTTGTTTCTAATTACATTTCCAGACTCATCAAGTTTATTTTTAAACACCCATTTGGTTACAACTACTGGATAGTCTTTTGGCCTAGGTACCAAGTTCCAGACTTTGTTTCTCTCAAACTGGTTAAGTTCTTCTTGCATAGCTAACAACCAAAATTCATCATTAAGAGCAATATCATAAGAACCTGGTTCTATTTCAGATACAAAAGCATTATGAATACAAAAAGTACAAACATCCTTATTGAAAGAGGAACGTGTACGAACACCATCTGTTGGGCTTCCAATTACCAAATCTGAAGGATGATTGGGCTTGAATTTCAGTCTTTCAACATTTGCTGCTGCTTCAGTGGCTTTTTCGTTGCTTGCCTCAACATCGTTGTTTTCTTGTTCAACTTCTTGTGCACCACCATCATCTTTATCTTCTTCAGAGATCATATCCACATCAGTTTCATTGAACTTTACATTGACGGTATCCACAATTGTTCTTGATTGTTTATTGAAGATTCTGTAAGCTTTGCTTCTTGAGGAATAACCCATGAAAATCCCATCAATCGTTTTTGGCTCAAATTTCCCAAGCTGTTCTCCTGTGTTCAAAATATAACAAGGACATCCAAACACTCTAAAGTACGAAATGTTAGGCTTTTTGTCAGACCAAAGTTCATATGACGTTTTATTAAGTATTGGTCTAATCATAACTCTATTCATTACATAGCATGAAGTATTTACTGCCTCAGCCCAGAAGATTTGAGGCAAATTATATTCACATAACATAGATCTAGCCATTTCTTGTAATGTACGATTTTTCCTTTCAACCACCCCATTTTGTTGAGGTGTTCGAGGAGCGGAAAACTCATGTTTAAAACCATTTTCTTCACAAAGTTTTTCAAAGTCTAAATTTTCAAATTCACCTCCATGATCACTTCTCAAGGTTTTAATTGAAAACCCTTTTTCATTTTGAACAAGTTTTGAAAATTTTGAAAAATAATCAAAAACTTCAGACTTTTTGGCTAGAAAGTAAACCCATGAAAATCTAGAGTAATCATCAACCAATACATAACAATAACGTTTACCATTTAAACTAGCAATGTCAGTAGGTCCAAACAAATCCATATGAATCAATTCAAGCACACGTGACGTACTAACAGCATTTTTTGGACGAAAAGATGAGCGACTAAGTTTTCCCATAGTACAGGCTTTACACACCTTGTTATTTTTGAATTTCTGATGAGGCAAACCTCTGACAAGTTCGTTTGTTTCCAGTCTTTTAAGAAGACCCATACTTGCATGTGCCAGCCTTCTGTGCCATAGGATTGCCTCCTCTTCTGTTGCTATCAAGCACCTAGAGACAGTTACATCATCGAAGGAGAGTGTGTAGACATTTCCAATTCTTTTCCCTGTAAAAACTACCTTTCCAGAGGATATTTCTATGATTTTGCAAACATTACTATCAAACACAACATTCATTCCTTTATCACAGAGTTGACTGATAGAGATAAGATTGTGCAATAGATTATCAACATATAGAACATCGGTTAAGACAAAAATACTGTTACCTACTTTTCCTTTACCAATAATTTTACATTTGCTGTTGTCACCTAGAGTCACATTCCCACCTTTATGTTTTTCAAGGCTAAGGAACAGTCTTTTGTCTCCTGTCATATGTCTGGAGCAACCTGAATCCAAATACCATTTTTGTTGCTCCTTAGCCCGCCAACATACCTACACATATGAAGAAGAGGATGACCCAGAGAATCTTCTAGGTCCAAGCATATCAGTAGTAGAAAAATGATGATCATAAGATTCTTTTGGCACCTAGATTTGATTTTTACTTTTATTTGTGCTCCAATTATTATGATAATTGTGTGCCAAGTATTTAGAAACCCAAACCTTTTTGAACTTTTGACTCTTGTTGCAGTTTTCATGGCTGTGACCAATTTCTCCACATTTTACACATTTGGGAAAGATACCTCTTCCTTTAACATTGTCAATTTTAGTCATTTTTTCTTGTATCTTTCCAAAGCCAAGTCCTTTTCTATTATTTGCAAACAGTTGATTTCCAAGCAACATGTTAAAAGATGTTTGACCAATTGAGAATTTATTCAAAGCAACTTCAAGATCTTGAACTCTTGTTCTTAAGATTGTGTTCTCATTCTCAAGTGAAGTGTAATTCTTTCTTTTAGTGTCATCTTCTTTTAGAGTCAGATTTACTTTTTCAAGATTCTTCATGGTGCACTTGAGTGTTGAGAGTTCTAGGTTCACAGCCTTACAAATTTCACAATCTAGATTGTTGTTTTTTGAAACGTTTTCAAGTTCAGATTTCAACTTCTTATTATTGTGAATAAGATCAAGGTTTTTTGCCTTCAGTTTTTCTGCTTCTGATTCTAATGCGTCAATAATTTCAGAAAGATGTTTACACATTAAAACTAGATCGTTATAATGGTATACCTCAGTGGTTTCTTTGTTGGCATCTTCTAGATCTGACTTTGCCATGAAGCACAGGTTGCTTTCCTCCTCACTGCTGTCTGAATCTTCTTCTCCTTCCTCGTCATCCCAAGTCATAGCAAAAGCTTTCTTTTTCTTCTTGTTTCTTTGGAGAAGTGGACAATTTGGTTTTATGTGTCCCGGCTTTTGGCAGTTGTAGCAGAGTGGTTCATCTTCTGAATTGTTGGTCTTTGGTCTATTCTTCCGAGGTTTGAATTTGCTCCACTTCGTGAGTTGTCTGACTGCCATGGCAAGCTGTTCAATCGGATCTTCACTATCGCTGGTGACAGTGTTGGACAAGGCTATTGACTTCTTTTTCAGATTTGAGTTGTTGCGATCTTCTCTTGCTTTTAGCTCCATTTCATATGTCATGAGGTTCCCGATAAGCTCTTCCATGCTCAGCTTACTCAGATCTTTAGATTCTTGAATGGCTGTGACTTTTGCTTCAAACTTCATTGGCAGAACACGCAGAATTTTTCTCACAAGTTCTACTTCTGTATAGATCTTTCCAAGAGCTCTAGCATTGTAGACCAGCACAGAGAAGCGACCATACATGTCCTTGATGCTCTCGTCCTTCTGCATGGTGAAGTTTTCGTATTCATTGCTGAACATGGCAAGACGGGATTCTTTAACCTGTGAAGTTCCTTCGTGTGTGACTTCTAGAGTATGCCAAATTTCCTGGGCTGTATTACAATGAGAAATTCTGTTATATTCTGTTTTATCAAGAGCACAAATCAGAGCATTCATGGCTTTAGAATCTATAGAGTATAGTTTCTTATCATTTGCATCCCACCTACTTTTTGGTTTAGGTGTTACAGTTCCATTAACAGTTTCAGTAGGAGGTTTATATCCAGTTTCAATGATATCCCAGACATCATAATCAACAGAAACAAGATAGATTTTCATCCTAGCTTTCCAATACGCGTAATCACCACCATTGAACATGGGTGGTCTAGCAATAGATTGACCTTCTGAAAAAGCATTGTTCATTGAAGTCATGATTCTAGGGTTACACACTGGCTCTGATACCAATTGTAGGATCGAAAATAACCCTAGAGGGGGGGTGAATAGGTTTTTTTAATAATCAGTAGAGATAATAAAAATCAGTGCAGAAAATAAATCACGCGCAAAGATACCCAGCTTCGGCAAACTGTGCCTACTGCTGCCTTGCTAAGATTTCTACTAGGAGATACAAACAGACCTCGCTTACAATCCTATGTAAACTTGCAACTTCTGCTCCTGTCTGACCCTATGCTCAAAATCTTAGAATGACCTATGTAACCTAGACCAGTTTTTCCCACACTACAGACCAGTAATGTGTATACCTAGTTTTAAAAAAACCTAGAAAAAAAAATTGTTGTTGTTAAGAAATTACAACAAAGAAAATACTCATGGAATTAAAAAACAAAGGCAGATCCCCTTTTTTAATGACTTGGCTTAGCCAAACCAAGTTAGGCCGGCCCATTTCATTATCTCTTTCACTTTTGCTCCGATCCTTTGTCTCTGAAAAAAAAAATATGGCGGCCAAAAACTTCTAGGGTTTTCTTCTTAATCTTTGGCCCCAAAACGAAATCGATTGCTGTTGGAAATTTTAGATCTCTGATGGCTTTGAAAGCTTGCAGCTTGCTCTTCGTCAACTTGTATTTGGGCAAAGTCTCGATCGAAAATCTCTGTGAGTTCTCTGATTTGAAATTAGGGTTTCGATTTTTGTTGTCGAATTGTTGGATGCATTGTCGATGATGAAAGTGTGTGTTTATATAGGGTTTTAGAAACCCTTGCTCTCTGATTTCGCGTTAGAGACTTGCGATGATTTTGCGTGTTTCCCCTTTCTGATTTCCTTTGATTGAACTTGAATTTGATTGTGGTTTCCCCTTCTACTTTTGCTGATAATTCGGCCTTGATTTTGAATGAACCTGGACATTTAAATTGTCCCTTTTCTTGCGCAAAAACAAAAACTGTTGAATGATTTAAATTGCCATGGTTTCCTCATTTGATATTGTTGATAGATTCGGCTTTACTTTGATTTGTCAATTCTGGAAATAAATTCATTTGTGGTCCCTTGACACATGCTTGTATTCTGATTACTTGCTCGATTTAGAAGAGATTGATTTGTGCATGCTTTAAATTTCCCTCCTCACTGATCACGGAATTGCTGGCATTTTAATTGAACACATTCCATATATGTTCATATATAAAACTGGAAAATGTATATCACTGTCCCCTTTGGTTATGTTGCCTAGAATTTATTTCATGATTGAACCAAAAACAAGATTTAAATGAATTTTAATTTCTGTGAATCATTCATTTACTTTCTGGAAAAGATTTTCCCTTCTTTAAAAAAGATCTCTTGACTTTGTTAATTTTGGAAAATGATCTGCAAAATGTTTCTTGAATCAATTCTTGAAATTCTTGATTTTGAAAACATTTTCTTTGTTCACACATGCATTTCTGGAAAACTGAAAACACTTGATTACTTGAACTCGACCATGCTGAAATTCATGTATATGCTGCCTTTTCATTTTGGATGTGTACCACTGTACACCACACTGTACATACATGTATCATTTGCATTCCTTGCTGCTTATCCATATTAGCATTCTTGACCATTTGAACTTTGTCTTGAGTTCCACCATGAATGTCTTGCTGCTATGTCATTGCTGCTGCACCCTTTGACTTTGAGCTGCCTAGACTATGTAGTCTGAACTGTGCACTTGTGTTTGAACTTTGCCATGCTTCTTTGCTTGTTTTGTGCTCGACCAATTTGTTGTTGTTTTGCATACTGAACAATGGCTTGTTCTTTGCTGTTGTCTTGCGGACCACCTTTGACTTTTACTTGGCTACCTTTCTTTTTGTATTGACACCATGTATTTCACTTTGTCCTGAAACACAAAGAAACAAAACAGCAATCAAGCTGTACTGTGTTGAGGCTGGTCAGGTTGGTTCTGATCAGCAAACCAGTATGGTTATGGCGTGGCTGTTCAAGTCTGAAATATGATGAGAGAAACACACAGGAAACTGAGACAAATAGAGAATCAATCAAACAGTAAAATTTTATTTGTCCAGTGTTTATTTTAGTTCCAGCGTACTGTGTGTATCTTCTTTTGTGACAGGTTTCAGGATGATGCACTAGGAGCTTGGGACAGTTAGAGTGAGCACAACAAGATTAAACCAGCAAGAACAGATGTATATGTAGTGTAGACATTTGAACTGAATTTATTTGTAATTGAAAAAGATATGTAGTAAGTGAGAGTATGTAATTGTTTTGTGGAATAAAAATATATTATTGGAAGACAAAAACTCGTGTAAATTTCCTGTATTTTGTGTAAAGCATCATCAACCAATAATACTAATTATTCCACCATCAAACACATCAGTAAAAATCTATTTGTTATCATCAAACAAAAAATCATATATTCAACAGCTTCAAGCAACGATATCTTTCTATTCTTTTCTAGATCCAATCAATGTAAGTCGGTTACTTTTTAGATTTGAAAGCCTTTTCTATTTGTGACATGAAATTAAAAGAATATAAGAAATATGCCTTATCATTTCATTGAATCTGTGCTTGTTTATGACTTCGGATCTGATTCTTGATTATGGTCTAGAACACATTGTGACTAAATTGCCAATGCTTAAGATTATGACTATGGAACTGTAGCCTTTGAAACCATAAGCCTTTGACTATGAACATAAGCCTTTGACTATGAACATAAGCCTTTGACTAGGAGCATAAACCAATGCCTATGACTATGACAAGGACAATAGTGGATAATTACCTATGATTCATGAACATGATATTATTGCCTTGGATTATGACTGTGAGATTGGATCTAAACTTGATTATCTATTCAAGTTTATTCTTAATTATCCTTGGATCTTGATTATGGGAATTTATCTATTAAGTTAGACCTACCCATATACTTGAACCTATGTTATTTGTTCAACCCTTTTTATGTCACAATATTATCAGATCTATAGGCCTTCGATGCTTTAATCAATTTATTCGGTGTAATTTGTTAGATCTGTGATTAGTGAATTATCATCTTCTGCCAGTCATTATGTCTATCTTTTCATGGCATTTTGGTTCATTCCCTTTTTATCCACGAATCTAGATTTATCTATAATCTAGGATGAAATCACGATTACACGAACGATGGGAATACGATTTGGGCAAATCATAAATTTGACTTAAAACATGGTTGTAAACTTGGAAATTGGCATAATGTGGAACATGAACATAATTATGATTGACATAATTTAGAACATGTATTATGGCATGTTTATTAGAACGCAAATTTGAAAATTTGACATGAATTATGGAATATGTAATTTGACATATTAAATTTAGTATTGGCAAGTAAGCTAAGTTTTAGACGTAAACGGTAAATTCTAGTCTTGCCATAAACTGTAAATTAGGATGTTAAATCAGAATTGGGACAATTAAAGTTAATTTGGCATAATAAGTATATTAGGACAAATTTTGAATTTAGTCATAATTGTGAGTAATTGTCATGTTTAGAATAATCATGGTTAGTGACACTTAATTTGGTATAATTTACATACCAAAAACTACAAATATGATATATAGGGAAAATGGGCCATAATAATAAATGTTGACAATGTACATTAAAAGAGTAATAATGGAATAAGTAAATTAGGGAAAATTTACTTAAAGAATTTATCCTAAATGAGAAAAGTAAATTTAGACAATACGAACTTGCTTAACCCGCGGTTGGATTGAGTTGTGATGTAAACCTGCCCGGACCCGCCCGGCTGTTCAGTGATCACAACAATACATATCCAATGTGGGAGGTTAAGGCATTGAGCCCGATAAAGGCCCGAGGTTAGACTGAGTTGTGGCATAAGACTGCCCGGAACCAACCGGCATACCGGCAGCCACAAAAATACCTGTCTAATGTGAGTGGCTGGTGCTTTAATAAGACAACTAAAGTTAAGCTAGAATAGGAGGGTTAAGTCCATAAGAACACTTAACCAACTTAACACAGTTAAGTTAGAACGATAGGGTTAAGTTAACTAGAACACTTAACCAACTTAACATGGTGACAAGACAAGATTTGTGGGGGTTAAGCAACTAAGAAAAACACTTAGCCAATTTAATATGTTAACCAGACTAGAAAGTGGGGGTTAAGTAAATTCCATACACTTAGCCAATTTAACATGTTAACTAGACTAGAGGTTGGGGACAAGTAAAGTTAATACACTTAGCCAATTTAACATGCTAACTAGACTAGAGGTTGGGGTTAAGTAAATTTAATACACTTAGCCAATTTAATATGTTAGCTGGACTAGACCGTAGGGTTAAGTAAGCTTGAACACTTAACCATCAGAGTGTGATAAATGAATAGGGTTAAGTTAAAAACATGAAGGGACAATACTTAACCATTAGAACATGTTAATCAAACCAATGTTAGGGTTAAGTTAACTAAGGGAACACTTAACCGTTATAACATGTTAGTTAAAACAGATAGGCAAGGTTAAGTTAAAAAGGAACACTTAACCAATACAAGATGAATGGGTAGGGTTAAGTAGATACTTAACCAATATAACTTAATGCTGGTAGGGTTAAGTCAACGTGAATTACTTATAACACTTAACCAGTTTAACATGACAAATGAATAGGTTAAGTTAACTTGTATCGACTAATGACACTTAACAAATCCAACTTGACGAGAAAGAGAACTAAGTAGTAAATCTTAGTTAAAAGGACTAAGTGGTAAACCATAGTTAAGAAAACGACGATTCAGGAAACCAAGTGGTAAACCTTAGTTAGGAAAACTAAGTAGTAATCCTTAGTATAACATGAGGAGGAGCGAACGATCTTAAAGAAGGCTCCAACGAATTGGGTTACGAAGCCCGAGGCTTCGAGGGGACATAAGGGTACTCTTGGTATCCCTCTGTGAGAATGCAGATGATCCGCTTGGGCTCACAGAGGTTAAGGTCTGCATGAGAAGAACCAAGGGTATGCCTTGGTTGCAATATATGGCAACCTAAAGACTAGGACGGACCAGCGTGATTCGGCGAGACCAGTAGCCCTGTGATAGCAACTCGTCGTCTACCTACCATCTTGAGTCAGTCGAGATACGTAAAGCGGAAAGGAGGAGAACTCCAAAAGACCATATACTTGCTATCTAGTTATGGGTGAGGATGGCCATAGGTTAGTGGGGGCATAGAGGGCCTGCATATAGTTCTCATTTTTCAAGGTGTGCCTTTCGTTAGTTGAGGGAGAGGTCGAGTGGGACCATAACCACTGGAAAAACAGACCTTAGCATCTGCATCGGCAGATAACTTAAAGCTCCCGACCGAGTTCCGTGTTTCTTGATTAGCCCTGCCATGGGACTCGGGCCGCACATATAGAGGACATGTGCAACTAGATATCTAGCACGTTTACTATACGATTGGGACGTAAAGTCTAGGGACACTAATCACTCTGGGTAGTGTGTCCTAGACTAGGGGCACCATTCGACAAGTAGCATAATCCCTAGTTGGGCCTAGGTGGCGTAAACCCTGAATCCGAGAAGTATTAGATAAGTCGCATAAACCCTAGTCGAATCTAGGAAGCGCTCGATAAGAAAACCCTAGATTAGTTCTAGGTAATAAATAATAGATGTACGCCTAAAGGCAACCACAATTACTGGGATTGGGATCGCGTTATCATTTTAGACAGATTACTAGTTGGGACACTAGATAGGTGGTGCAGAGACATAGAAACCATAATAACAGGTTAATAGCGAAGCGGAGAAAGTATTAAAGCATATCCAGTTTATCTTGTCTTAGCATATCTTGTGTTAATCTTATCCTATCTTGTTGGCCCTATCATCATGGTATTGTCTTGTATTCAGTTAATTCATGTCGTTTTGTTTTTCCTTGTTCACATGCTAGAAGTAACTGAACTTACCAGACTTTATGTCTGACCCAGTTTTCTTTCGTCTTCTTTTCTTCCGTCCCCCCGCCCTCCCGGTAGTTAAGGAGGGAATAGTATAGCTCAGGTTAGATTGGACCATCACTCTTCCCAAGCTCGAAGTTTCTTTGACAAAGTGCTTTGGACTCTCTTTTTCTGCTGCTATGGCTGGCTTATGCTACATTTGGGAATATAAATGTTATTTATGCTTCTTTATTTTGTAAGACAGATGATACTCTGATATTGGAAAACAATTGTTGTACAAACTAGTAAAGTTTTATTTTCCGATGTTTTAATTTTGTCTAGTAATTTATCTGCATCTTTTACCCTAAATGCTCCACAGAACTTAGTGCATTCCCTTTGTGAGTGACACTAAAGGATGTGGGGTGTTACAATTTTTATCATAGCAATGTTCATTTTAATGTAACACATTTAAAATGTAAAATCTAATGTAAATACATTTCTATATCAATGTGATATTTTAATGTTTTCATATACATTGAAAATTAAATTTCCAATGTAGATATATTTCTACATCAAAGTGTTTATTTCAATGTTTCATATACAATAAAATGTAAATCTAATGTAAATACATTTCTATATAAAAATGTGGATTTTAATGTTGCACTTACAATAAAATGTAAACCTATTGTAAATACATTTCTATATAAAAATGTGGATTATAATGTAGCATTTACAATAAAATGTAAACCTAATGTAAATACATTTCTATATAAAAATGTGGATTTTAATGTTGCATTTACAATAAAATGTAAACCTAATGCAAATACATTTCTATATAAAAATGTGGATTTTAATGTTGCATTTACAATAAAATGTAAACCTAATGGAAATACATTTCTATATAAAAATGTGGATTTTAATGTTGCATTTACAATAAAATGTAAACCTAATGCAAATACATTTCTATATAAAAATGTGGATTTTAATGTTGCATTTACAATAAAATGTAAACCTAATGCAAATACATTTCTATATAAAAATGTAGATTTTAATTGCATTTACAATAAAATATAAACCTAATGCAAATACATTTCTATTTAAAAATGTGGATTTTAATGTTGCATTTACAATAAAATGTAAACCTAATGCAAATACATTTCTATATAAAAATGTAGATTTTAATGTTGCATTTACAATAAAATGTAAACCTAATGCAAATACATTTCTATATGAAAATGTGGATTTTAATGTTGCATTTACAATAAAAGTGTAAAATCAAATCTCAAAACATTTTTATCTCAAAATGTATATTTAAATGTTGCATTTACATTAAAAGTGTAAAATCCAATCTAAATACATTTTATATTACAATGTTTATTCTCAATGTTATATATACATTAAAGATTGTAAATTTAAATTGTAAATACATTTTTATTTAACAATTGACTAATTTTGATTTACAGCAAAACATGAATTTTATGTTGACATTAAATGATCACTTTCATATTCCTATATGTATATATTAAAAATATAAATTTTATATTATTAGGACAATTAATATATAATAACATGAATATTTTTGAACACAAAAATATTTCAGAAAATTTCGGCAGCATAACGGCAGGGTAATTACACCGTCCCGATGTATGGCTCCTCGCACTACCTGAGGCCTCGCAGCATTTACAAGGGGTTTAATTTCCTAATACATTTTTCTAGGCAATCTAATGCCACAACATCAATCAATTCCATTTTTCAACCAAAATCAAACACCAAAAAAAATCAACCAATCATATACCACAAAACAATCAAGTCGTCCATGGTTTGTGGACGATGGGTGTCGGGAGTTTCTAAACTCTGTCTGCATCCTAATAAAATTTTATTTATTTAGTTCGGATTCAGAAATCTCACTTTGGTTTCTATTTCTTCTAAAATCGTTAAATGCTCCAAAAATCCTCTGATTAGTTCTAGAAAGTAGATCTCGAATTTACGGTTCCAACAAATCCTGTTTCATCGAATTTCATTATTGTATGACGAAGATATGAATTTTAAAGGTTAACAACATTTTAAGATTAATTAAGGAATTAATTAAAAGGGGTTTAACCTTCTTCTTCTTCACAGAACCTACAGGCCGTTGTTTTTCAAAACCCTTCGATCCTAGGCCGGTTCGGTTTTTCGCTCCAATCGAGGTACAAGATGACGATCGGAATAGGTCACAGCGTAGAGCCTCGTGTGGCACACCTGGGGTGGTCCCCACGTCGAACTCGGTGGTCGCATGAAGGCTGATTCAGACGCGAGGCGTGATGACTTTGGGGGCTCGTAACTCGGGGTACTCAACACGACGAGAGGCGAGGTCGGTATGGATCGAAAGAGCACAGTCTTTTCCTCAAAATTGCCTTAAGTACCCCTTGATTTCCTGCATGGATCTGGAGTTATTAGAGGATGAATGATGGAGCTTTTTCCGACATTGAAAAATAAAAGGCGGCGGCTACGATAAATAAAATAGGGTTTATACGTATACGGTTATATATATGTATTTCTATTCTATTTTAACTTTATTTAATTCCTATTTAATTACAGTATAATTCCTGTATCGCTCCTAACCCCAAATCAAATCTAACGAGTGTTGCCCCTAGGTAAATATCCTCATTCCGAACACAATGGGATACGTCCCGTAAGCCAATTCGACTGTTTCAGTCAGTTTTGCTTTAAATTAAAATGTAAAACATTCAGTATTAAATTTGAACGTACATTTTAATTTATCAGTGCTACATATTGACTCTAAAAATTCCCAAAAAATAAATCTAGCTATGTTTTGACGATACGGTCCCAACAAAATTAATTTCATCGAATTTGGAGACCGTTTGAAAAATGGCCATTTTCTGGTCGATCCAAATTGACTTAAATTGACAAAACACAATTTCTTTTGCCATGCTAACATATTGATTCCAAAAAGTATAAAGTTTGGAATCCTATAATAATTCGACATTTCGGATCCAATAGGGTGGTTTTGTCGTAAACGGAGGTCATTTGCAAAATGGCTATTTCTACGGGCTATATATTATATTAAATTCTATAGCGACTGTTCTGAATATTCAACTGGCTATAACTTTTAATTCCCACTATGAAATTTCAATTTTTCGGATTCGTTCGAAAGATATTATTAAACAGATTCAAATATTTTTGGTTTCACCAAAATCTGATTTATTTTGCATCATGTACAATCAGTCAAAGTTCGAATTCAAATTTTCAAACTGCCGCGCTATTTCTAACTCCTTTTAAAATTAAAATAAATATATTCGTTCTAACTTCGACTTAAATAAATTTTTAATCGTTATTATTTAAAATAATTTAATTTAACTATTCAAAATTCAATAAAATATCCAAAACAAAAATTTTAAATTGGTTCTGATTTTCCGGGTTGTTACATACTATTTGTCGTTCGATCGGATTTGTCAAACCATAACATGAATTAGTAGCATTGGAATTAAGTGTTGCCTTTAGTTTTCATAGCATTTAAGGGAAAATGCTACCAAAATTTCACCTTCTCTACTTAAGACAAATGTCCTTACACTTGTATTTTTGCATGCCTCCTTCCATGCATGCCTTGCACTTGCCCCCTTAGGTGTCATTACCTCGTTAACTCTCCTTCCTATATAAGGAGGCCTTTTCTCCATTTTCTTACCATTCCATTCCATTTTCCCCTTTTCACCTTCTTCTTAAAGCTTATGGCCATGGTTTCCATAGCATAAGTCTTCCTCTTTTCCACCACAACCTTGCCAATGTTCGTCATCATCCTCCTCCTCCACCTCTTACAATATAAAGAGAGAGTGATTAGTGTATATTATATTATATATTTTTTGTTGAAGAAGATGTTGCGCCGAAATACTGTCCAAAGATTCGCTCACCTAGGCTTGCCTACCGTGAAGATTTGGAAAGCTGTTAGGTGAGAACTCTTTAACCACGATTTATATATTTAATTAGTAGTTAGACTAATTTAAATATAGTGATGGAATATTAGTGGTTAATGATGTTGATGTTTGTTATAATGGATGATGGATGCGTAGTTTAGAACACACTATTAAGCGTTAGTGTTATAACACTTGTGCATAATTATTATTTATTTAATCATGATAATGATGGTTGCTGTGGAAGTTTATAATGGTTGTTGATGTTGTTTCGCACACATTATGACACAACAATTATGGTATCACATTGGTGATCGACAAATCTCCTTCGTAATTAGAAACAATATTATTATTGAAATTGAAAGTTAATAATTGGGAAAGACCATATGTATGAATTCATATATATGGATGAAGTTCTTTAAATGAATAAAGAAAAACCGGAACATTCTAGGATTACAGAGAGGATAGTGTCTAGGCTTGGGTTTGAAAAATAAAGTTTCCTGCTCTCCCTGGCTATCCCTAACTGATCCGAAGAATGGAATGGTTAATTTGAAATTAGAAATGAATTGGAATTTTATTTATTAAGTAAAAAATAAAAGTTAAATTTTGAAACACTATGGTAACTCTTTCTTTGAAAACAATCTATTTTAAAGTGGTAAACCGTGAGCTGTTTCCCGAACTATAAGTAATCATTTGTAAATTACTGGTGGAATGTTTTCAAAGATTTAAAAGTACTGAAAATGTTTTATATGGAAATTAAACTGATTTATTTGATACTAAAATAGGGTTTTCAATTTAAATAATTGGATATGGTTGGAGATAAATCTACGGATGTTTGATATTAATCCAATAGATGATGACTCTTACTATTTGAGGAATTTAAAAGGTAGTTCACTGTAATAACGCTTATAATGTGAGTTGGATACACAGACTAATATTAAGTATAAGTGGATGATATTTCTATCCAGATCTAATGTCAAAGAGTTGGATAAATCTTTTAATTAAGATATGGGTTTCCTAATTTGATAAGGATAAGTTGGATAGAAATAATCTTCGGATATTTGATATGAAATTCTGTGGTGTAAACGTACTATTTGAGGAATTTGGAAGATATTATTATTATATCGTTATTCCACTTATAGTATTCATTGATTATGAGAATTGATAACAAATATAAGTAGATACAATTTCTGTGTAACTTATGTTCAATATAGATTGATTTGGGTTTTATCGTGAATCATATCTTTAATAATATCATTCTTGAAACCCAATGGGATTGAGTTTTGGAAATTCATATCGTAATTTAGGAATTCAATCAAATCTTTGATTTGTGGAAATTAAAAATAAGGAATTGGGAAGGAAGTATAATCTTTTAGTTAAGATTACAGAATTGAATGTTCGGAAACCAATTTAATTGGAAACTAGGGTTGAAATGTGGGGTAAGGGTTTTCAAAGCGAACTAAATTATTGATAACGAATTATCAAATGGAAAATTAATTAAGGCTTTGAGGCTAAATTATCTTTGATTTAAGGGATGTGTTTTTAAAGAGAAAGGTTAAATATGGATTTTGTTATAATTTGAGAATGAAGAAGTTTAATTTAACAAAATTCAAGACGGAAGGAGATTGGTAGGAAGCCTATGTGTTCCATAATTGTGTTTTTAATTGCGCTTATTATTTGGAAAGATCGGGATCGGAATTATGTCAGAAAACAATTGAAAGACATTGGAGGCGGCATTGAAGACCGGGACCCTTCATGTCGTAAGGGCGACTTGTTGAATATCTCGAATGGCTGGCTCCCATTCGTAGATGAATTTTATATATCAGTTAAGTGGCAAGAAACCCGAAGTTATGTGAAGGAGTTCCGGATTGTTGTTTCGTTTAGACCCAGAACGGATATGTATGGATTGTGTGTCTGACATTGTAATTGAATGCGTAGCACTGATCTTTATTAATATATATTTGCTTGGTGGCGGAGAATTTGTTCACTTGCTTGACACCCTTCTCTAAGACGTATGAGCTTAGAGGTTATATATTGATGGAAATTAGTGATGCGTAGTGAATGGACAATGTAGCATACTTAAGTTATGTGATGAGCTATGGATGATCAAAGCATGGCTTATTTAAGCGTAGCTTTGTGTATATCGTGACCTCGACGAACCTCACACCCCGGATTGATGGTAAACTGGTGGTCAGATTTTTATGTTCGTTTCGTATGTTCGGTGCACCGGGATGTGATGATGAAAGGGTACTACGAAGTCCCCAGTTTGGGATGCTATTTGTTGGGTACTCTGATCATGTATGATGGGTTAGTATAACGGAGTCCGAGTCTGGACGTTATCCGCGAGTACTAGGATGATGCGCGCAAGAAAGTTTGTGAGCCCATGAATGATCTTTCGTACCAGGAACCATCATGTTGGAAACCCAATCTTCACTACGAGCCCGTACGGTTTTGATTGTATAGCCTGCTGGTTACCGGCAGGATTGTCAGTATAATGGGATGGGGCATTATGCTGGCTAGGATTAATACATTTATTTGCGAAAAGGTTTTTCACACTATATATAGTAGTGAAAGGGGATTTTTCACGTATGAAGGCATTTTTGGTTATCGTAAGGCAAAACTCGCCCATCTGGTGTGCGCTTGCATTGTGTGATGTGGGACGAGCTTATGATAGCTTCATTTTAAAAAAAAAAGTCATTGCGGATTTCTTTGCACTGGTATTCACATGGAGTAAACCCGCTCCGCATTAGCGGCGTAGTCCGGTGAATTACTTAACTTTAAAATAAACTATAAAAACAACTGTTTTGAGCTAGCACACCAGTCTCATGACTGACTTGGAGTTTATTGTTCCCACACATAAAATTTGGGTGCCCATAATTTTTACACGGGCAGCTTAGTAGTTTGGTTCGCAGATTTAGTCTTGGAGTTGGTTGGAGCAGGATTCTGGTTTTAGCTGGAGCTATTATGTCTTGAAGCATTCACATTCTTCTGCTGAGTTTAATATCTCTTCCGCTGTGTAATCGATGTACTCTGATGTTCCGCTATGTAATCGATGTACTCTGATGTATCTCTTGTGACTCTGATGTAATATTATTGTAATGATATTGGAAAAGTTCTTTTCATTTTGTGGAAATGTTTAAGTACCCCTAACAATCCGTCTTTATGAACGGTTTAAGTTGGTTTAATTACCGGCGAAAACTGGGCAAAAAGCCGGGTCGTTACATAAAAATCTACCGCTTTTGTCTTTTTTGCTTCAGTCATAACGGTAAAATTACCGAAGTAAAGCGAGAAGTTTCAACTTAGATGGTTATGTGGAAGATCCAGAATTTGAAGGGATGTATGACATGACAACTCTTTAGGAATTTAACCAATGACATTATTTGATCTTAAATCTAGAACCTTCAATGTTAGTAATGTTCTTCTTATCCATGGCAACATCTTTCCACACAGTTTATTTTCACAAAGATTAAGAAATGTTTACAACTTGCAATATATCAAAGATGATGAAAATCTATTGTTTGATAAGTTATCCACTTCTAGCCATGGTGTTATGCTTGTAGAAAAAGGGAACATTCCAGTGAAGGAATTATTAGAGAGGTCAAGTATGGAAAGTGGGCATTGATAATTGAATAATATAGAACCATTTAGTTTGTAGTTCGACAGATCTACAATTCTCAGGCCGTTAAAGCTAATGGACTCGGGCACCTCGCCCGAAAAGTTGTTATTCGACAAGTTTAAGTAAAACAAGTTTGACAAATTAAGCAGTGAATGAGGTATTTTCTCGCTCAAAAATTATTTAGACACATTAAAATAATTCAAGTTTGTCAACTTGAACAATGAATAAGGTATTTCCTCGCTCAAAAGGTTTTTCTAAAGTTAAGCGCAAATTTTATTACTACACAAGAAATTACAAAATAAACCTCTTCTAGCTATTACATAGCCACCTCATGCACAAGGCAAATCTCAAAACAACACTAATGAAAGCATCAACTAACCATAACCAACAAATGATGACCAATTCAAACAGAATTACAAAAGAAAAATAAATAAATGCTCAACAGTAAAGCATTTCAAAATGACAACACCAAAAGCTCCATTCCTTGATAGACCAGAAACTCAAGGAAGAAAATCACCATCGCAAAAATAACAATCACTTAGCATGTATAAAACATCAGCAAGCTCAACCATCGCTAAGCATCGAATCACCATGTATACAATCATCACAATTGCATGTAGCCATACTGCTCACAATTCCAAACTAACCAGCGTTAAAGTAGAAGCTTCACTTGGCATACCATTAACACCCAACAACTATCCACCACAACCAGCTAACTAGTAGCACTACACCATCCATACATACAAAATAGCAAGCCCAACAAACTCTCACCTTCCAAGCACCACCAACTCCATCAAAAGCTCACCAAGATAGAGCAGATACACAAGAGTACTTGGTATAGAGGATTTAAGCAACCCAGACAAAGTAAGAGGAGTCATGAAACCAACCAATAAAGTAAGCCAAACAGTGGCACTACATATTCAACTGAACAACCACCCCTAAAACATGATGTGCCCACCTAGAACCTGTTAAAATTCGACTACTACGTCTTCACAGAAGCAAGAGCTCACGAGACATATTCACCAAGCAATGAATATATCGCATTCGCTTGGAAACTACATGAGGCGCAAAACTACCTGAAAATCACAATTATTAGATCTGCCAAATAAAGATAAGGACATCATAACCAGGAAGAGTTGTGTGATCAGCAATTTGTGTGATCAGCAACGATTAAGGTATTGAGAGTTTACAAAAAATGAAAGTCACAAAGAAGCAGATCAGAGACAAAACCTCCAAACAACCGAAAGCCAACTAGCAAGACCAACAAAAACATGTTGTCGAAACAGATCTACAAGTCGAAAACCAAGCCACAAGCAAATCAAACTGCCAGATTGAAACCAACACATCCAACTATCCAAATCGATACATCAGTCCAATAACAAAAACGCTCACTGAGAAAGAGATAAAGCACATCTATAACACTCATCAGCTGAAAACTCAGTCACTAGAGAGGGAGTGTTACTCAGTTAATATCAAACAAGACAAACCAAATCGGAGAGAATAGCGAGTCACGATATCAACCCAAGAGGAAGAAGAAGCAGCAGCAGAGGACCACCGCGTAGATCCATACCAACCAAGAAATCGCAAGTCGACACCAGATTTGAAGCAGATCTAGCCACCACATTAGAGCTTGGAGGGGACAACTACATGCAAGATGATTGCGACAAGGAGTTAAGATAAAGGAAGATGGACGCGCGCAAGCTAGGGTTAAAGATCGGAGATATAAAAAATAGGGAAGAGGGAGCTCGTATGCACAACGAAAGCAAGGAGAAAACCCTTGTCGCTATTAACACGAGCTCGCCTCTTTTTTATCCATTCGCTCAAGAGATTTTTTTTCCACATCAAAATTTTATAGTTTGTTAAGATTTCCTATGGAATCTAGGATCTTTCCTTCAATATTGTTGTCCAACAGTCGATGATAAGTTAACTTGAAAAGATTTCCGATACTATGAGGAATCTCAACTCCTATATTGTTACTGACAATGCCTAACGAAGTTAGCATTAAAAGATTTCCGATACTATGAGAAATCTCACCTCCTATATTGTTTATGCTTAGGTCTAAACAAGTTAACCTGTAAAAATTTCCGATGGTATAATGTAAAGATTTCTGCTAGTATGAGGAATATCTATGGTAATATAATTCCTTGATATATCCAATGTCTCAAGTTGGCAGTAGTTTCCCAGTGTTTTTTGAAGACTTCCATAAATGTCATTATCTGAAAGTTGTAGACTTGTTAGATGGGTTAGGGTCCTCAGATTCCATAATATTTCTGAGATGGCGAAGTTAATATTGTTAACCTCTAAATATAATCTTTCCAATAGTAAAAACCCGTCACAATGCAGGAGTTCTCCAAGTTTAAAGTTATTATGTGACAAACTTAGAAATTTCAAGTTGCTAACTTTCCAAAAAGATGTGGGAGTTCCCCATAGAGCCCACAACCAAAGAGCGATAAACTTTCAAGGCTTCTTATATTATTAAGTAACCAACCAGGAATGATTGAATACACTTCGTTTCCTCTCAAATTAAAGGTTTGAAGGAATGTAAAATTATTTAATGGAGGCATAGTCATAGGGGTGCTAGGTATCGAACAGTCTCTGAATGGAAATAGTAGTAATGAATGGAAGTGTGGTGATGTCATCAAAACAATCAACAGAAGCCGATAAGTTTACCCATCCCATATGTAGAGAGGTTAAAGAAGTCAATCTTCAAAGCCAGTGAAGGTCATCATCATGAAATTTAAAAGGAACATATTTGAAGCTGTTATTTTATTTAGCACTTGCAAACTGGATAGATTTCCTAGTAGGGAAGGAACGATTCCCTCAAATCCAGAATAAGATAGGTCCAAATACTCTAAATGAATTACGGACCTAATGAATGTTGGAATGGACTATCCAAAGAAGTTGTTATAGCTTAAGTTCAAGCAAGTGAAATGTTTCAAATCAATAAGCAAAGGATTTAACTTATTTTTGCTTGGCATTTCACCATTGTCCAATGACTAGCCAGTTGGGTAATGTAGGTCCAAACTGATGACATGCCCTGTTGTGTTGTGACAAGTGATACCATGCCAATTACAACAATCTCCTCCCCTTCTCCCAGAAGAAAGCCAGTCATAGGGGTCATAAATGTCTTTCTCAATTTTGAGGAAGGCTTGCATTTCCCGCTCAAGACAAAGATTTACAAACCGACGAACGTGTAAGATGACGATGAGACAAAGCAATGTTCCTTTTGTAATAATTGTGTTGGATGTTGTGAGATAAATTCTACGAAGTTAAGGTATGTATATATAACAGTATTGGGAAAGCAGCTTGTTTTCGTAGTATCCAGTAGGATCTTTGACTCATATGCCATAATCTCAATCAGCATTGGTTTTAATTATAGGAGGTATACGCTCATGCTTCTTTATTATGGTTGCTTTCAGACTTGACTGGTGCATCTACCCACTTTAATATACCTACGTTGGCTAACATCTAGAAAGACATGTGTAAAAAGAGAAACATGTTAACATATGACATATTGACAGTATAATCTGAAAATATTATTGAGAAGGAATCATATAACTTGACTAATAGTCATGAAAATGTTTCAAATGGCTATAGTCTTTATTGCGGCTACTTAATTTCAGACTTCTCTCACCTTTATTTTTCTTCTAGAGAGTATGAAAATAAAAAAAATCAACAAGCTTTGATTTGCTTTGATACAACAAATATTAAACAAATGCCATGTTTGTAATAAATAAACTCTATACCATACATTTGACTCGGAGATTATCTTCCTCTTTTATATGCTTCATGATAGAACCTTATATCCCCTTCATTATTTCTTTCTTCAATATTAGTTATGTTCAAACTGACATACGTGATTTTCTGCCTAGCATTTATGTGTTTTATAATTGAAAGTGTTTCAGTCGTACTTTTGTGTCCACGAATTCTTAACATTAGATTTTTAATTGCATATAAAATCTCTGATTCTAACCTTAGGAGCGCTACACTCATGTTTCTTCTTGTGTCTAAGTGGCACAAATCATGTCAAGTTCTTGATGAATCCTACCAAAATTCATGTCATCGATGCCAAAAAGTCAAAAAACATTCAAAAATAAAAATGACAAAGATGAGAATGATTATGATAAATGCAAGTTGTAGTGTTTAGAAAGCTGAAGAGTTGTAACCTTGAAAGATTTTTTTGTTAGGACATTCTCGAACCAAATAACATAAAATGCCTAACTCGTCAATATGCGTGTTGCGATGAGTTTGCATTCTTATTCTAATGGTAATATGCTTTTATTATATATTGGTTGATGAGCAAAAAAGCCAAATTTAATAAATTTTTATTTACTACTTAGAAATGTGACTGGGAATTTTTTTTTATTATTATCATCATTGTCCTTATTAATATCTCTTGACTCTTATTTCATATTTTCCATGTGTATTGATTCTATTGGCAAATAATAAGGAAAGCTCCAAAGCAACATGAACATTTTAAAAGATGAATTGATATCTATTAAAGTACGTATAGTTATAAGAGTGAATATGCTTTGTGTTGTTTTTATGTTTACTCCCACATTGTGGAATAAGTTTTACTCCAAGCTCTCAAGCCTTTATACAAGGAGCTCATGTAATGTAAATAGAGTACTAATTTTGAATCGAATAAAAGTAGCTACTTTCTCCTCCTCTGATGGCTTTCTAATTGTATATTGTTTACGACACGTTATCAGCACGAAATTTGATACACAATTGAGGAATAAAACTTAACAACTTGAAGTTGTTCGTATATTTATTTGGACCAGAAGTTCGATATGTTTTCAAACCAGAAGTTTTGAACATTATCATATGATCTTGGAGAATTTGTAATGACATTGATCAATAAATTGAAATCAATAGTTTTGACCTTTGTAATACTTTATTCTAAAATCACTAACTCAAATGAGAAAGACTATGCAAATTTATAATACGTGGACGCATTTATTTATATATTTATATATGTAAATGTTTAACTAACAACCTAAAGTTTGTTATAAGCTTATTTTATAGATTATGCATAAATATTATTTAGTGATTTAAAATTCAATCAACATGAATGTTGAATGACCTGAAATCATATGTATATTCAAATGGTCTATATAATAAGAAAATTCCTACAATATTGCTAGATCAATGAAAGAGAATAAGTAATATAAAATGAAAGCATCTTATCGACTAATTAAAGGATTATTCTCCTACAACTGATATACATATAATATATTTGCTAGCACCAATGTGATAATGGATCAAAATGAGAATCCCATGATGATTATTATTTAGTGTGACAATGTTTGTCAACATTGAGGGGGGGATAGAGGGATACAATTTCATTTTGAGTATCAGTATTAAATAATTGAAACACGAGTAAATTATAAATAATATCCGTTGTAGACTTGCTTCAGTATATATTTGAATCCTTGAAAGATCAAAATGCATAAACCACATTTAAAGATTGGTTTAAAAGTCGGTTCGAAATACTTTTTAAGTAAGTAATAAAGATGCCAGATGAAGGAGGTGAATGTTCTTGAAGAAACACCTAAGGAGTCTCTCGAAGAGATCCATGACATGATTGTCAAATAACCCTAGAAGTGGCTTAGGTACCTAAAATAGATAAATAAAGAGATATCAATAAATTATATCTAGAACTGACAATATATAATCATCGATGATAAATTTGTAAAAGTAAAGTGCTTATATTTATAAATTTTAATTAGAAGAAACATGATTGGCCATCATGAATCCTTCTCTAATTGAGAAATGTGGACCTATAGTCCGCAAAGTAGTGAATAAACCTTGAAGGTATGAATATTTGTTAGATCACACTAAATGATGAAAGAATATTAGTTCCTGAAGAATATAAATTACTTCGTTGGTTATATTGGATATAAAGAATAAAAAGCGTAGATTACAACATTCTTTTAAGTACTGTTATAATGAAAATCATGATATAATTCACGATGAGTAGATTATTTCCTGCTTTTAAGTATTGTTGTGATGAAACATTTAATATACATTTGAGTATAGTTGCGATACGCAAAATTCATTGAAGTGTACAGGTTCCTGAAGAATATAAATAACTTTAGTAATTATAAAGAATGCAAAGAACATATAATATAGATTACAACATGCTTCTAAGTATTGTTGTAATGAAAATCTTGATATAATTCAAGATGGGTAGATTACTTAGTGCTTTTAAGTATTGCTGTAATGAAACTAATATTGTTCATTACAAATGTATTGCAGTGTGCAAACCTGATTAAAGCACAAAATTGTAAACACAAGAAGTGTATTTATAAATAAATACCAATAGCAAGCAAGTGCAAACAAAAGGTGCTTTAAATAAGAAAACATGCCTGAAGCATGAAAATACACACAATTTTTTTTAAAAGAAAAGTTCATTAAGAATTATCTTGTGATGTTGTACTCTTTTTCCTTAACTTTGGTTTTTTCCCCATAGGGTTTTCCATTATGAAGGTTTTAATGAGGCAAATGCTAACAAATGATGAACATCGGAAGTATGAAGACTAAAGATTATTATCTCTTGATTTTATTTTCTATACAAGATTTGTTTAAGTAATATTGTCAATGAGATACATATTTATGGATCCAGAAGTATCTATAACGAAATTGAAAAAAGGATGATTATAAATTTAGAGGAAATTAAATCAGGGGGAGTATCAAAAAGTACGCACTCTTTTTCCTTAACTAAGATTTTTCCCACCAGGTTTTTTTTAGTAAAGTTTTAATGAGATATTATATTGATCCAGAAGTATCACCCTCAAAGCAATATTTGAAAGTAAGTTATAATGTACTCTTTTTCCTTATTTAAGATTTTTCCCCATCAGGTTTTTCTTATTAAGGTTTTAACGAGGCATTATCTTGATCTAGAAGAATCAAGCACCACATCAAGGAATAACATCTCAAATATGTTATTTAAGTTAATCTGTATTTTTATCCTTAACTAACGTATTTCCCACTGGGTTTTCCTTTGTAAGGGTTTAACTGAAGAATTATATTGATCCAGAAGTATCATTCTGCATTTAATGTAGTAAATTATTGAAAATATGTTTTTGTACTCTTTTTCCTCCATTAAGATTTTTCCATAGGGTTTTTCTTAGTAAGGTTTTAATGAGGCATTACATTGATTCTGAAGTATCGAACTCTTAGAAGAAATATCATTTTAATATGATACTTAAAATTTCAAGAGTTGCACTTTTTCCTCGTTCAAGGTTTTTTCCATTGGGATTTCCTAATAGAGGTTTTTAACAAGGCAACAAACAATATCTATGTCATACGAATAGATATTTGCAAGCAATATACTATGAGGGGGAGCAATAATCTTTCAAAGGGCATAATTTCAAGCTACTATAAGAGCATTCAGGAATTTGAAGACGCGTATTCAAGGGGGAGTGTTAAAGTATGTATAGTTATAAGAGTGAATATGCTTTGTGTTGTTTTTATGTTTAGTCCCACATTGTGGGATAAGTTTTACTCCAAGCTCCCAAGACTTTATACAAGGAGCTCATGTAATGTAAATAGAGTACTAATTTTGGATCGAATAAAAGTATCTTCTTTCTCCTCCTCTAATGGCTTTCTAATTGTATATTGTTTACAACAATATCTAATTTATTCATTTTTTTAGCAGCTCCAGATCTTTTAGTTGGCACTATTTAGGATTTAGCATGCCTCATATCAGAATACTTCAATTGTTTTGCTTCCATACAGGCCCCATCCAACTAAATATAAGGCCATGAGCAAACAAGTAATAACTAAACTTTAAATTCAACAAGTTTTAAGGTATAAAAATTTACTAGTCACAAACACAACGTCTAAGACTTAAACCAGGCACCCCTTTATCTCCAACTACAAGCATTGCCAACTTGATTTTGCTGAGAATTAACATTACACTCTTGTATTTTAGAAGAAAAGTTGCTTAATTATGTCCTCCTTCCGAACTAGTCCTTGGGCGGTCACCCAGGCCCACAACCAACTCTGCTTCCATATTCTATACCAAGCTAGGGTTGTAAATTTTGTACGAATGTATGATGTCTGTTCGTGTTCATAACCGAAATATATCCATCTGAGTCGTCTGATTTTTCATTTAGGGCACGAGTTAGGGTAACAAAATTTAATCGAGAAAAAAATCACTTTCAGTACGTGTTTGTTCGAATTCATATGAATTCCATGTAATTCGTATTAAAGAAAATCTAATGAAAAACATGGACCATCGATATTTCTGCAACTTATAAAGCCCAACATTTACTGCATGTTTATCATGGATAGTTATTTTTTATTTCCAAACTTTTCTAGTAAATACATAACTCTCAAGTGATATGCCCATATAACTTACATAATGTACAGGTCTTACGCCTATATTCATGTTCCAGTTGAACAAGTTCACAATAGTTGTTTGATCAAAGTACACTTGCTGATTCAGATATTGAAAGTTAAGCATCATTCGCATGCCTTTTTTTATCCGTTGCCATTGCGTTCGCGTTCGACGTGTTTGACACAAACATAATGGTTTTGTTTGCTTAACTCGTTCAATCTAGCACACATAAACTATGCATTCGCATCAGACGTGTCTGATGCGAGTGTAACTAATTGTTTTTTTAATCCTCTAATCATCCATTTAATGTTTATTTATTTACTTCTATCAATTAATATTATATGTTACTCCATTTTAACCATAATACTCATTTTTATCCATCGTTCAATACTTTGCTCAATTCTCCGTTAAATACAATTCAATCATTTTATCAAATCAGTACTCCATTCAAACCTGTCGTTCATTTTAATCGTTCGTCATTCTCGATAACACACCCTTAGCATCTACTTCAACCAAAACACATGCATATAAATCTGGGGCTCACCTTTCCAAATAACAAATTTTGAATTAATTGTATAAGGAGATCATTTCTAAGAACAACATCTAAATCAACAACTGAAGGTAGACGTATTAAAATGAAAACATTAGACTTATAATAGATTTCAAAACCTGAGAACCTTTTCAACAAGTCATTTGAACCGACCAAAGAGTGGCCTTCTCCTTATAATATATGAAGCGCTAGTGTTCGCCCACTTTCCCATAATTTATACAGCAGTAACGGACTCCATTTATCATCATGAGTACTATAACCAGACAACAAATAGTTCAATGTCACAAAGAGCATTAAATAATTCTTGTTAATTGTTATTCTCTTTATTATCATATTTATTAGTATGAGAACAAAGCTAAACGGCACCATCAATTGCAAAATCCATTGTTTTAAGCCATTAATTATTGTTGAGGTTTAGTACTGCAATGATTTGGACTAGTTATATGTATGCAACATGGATCGATGATGAGGTTTAATAGGAAATTTGAATATTGAAGTGTTTGTCACCTTGGACATGCTGGGATTTTATTACAGGATAAGTCAATAAAGAAGAGAATACTTACCTTCTACTTGAACTTGCAGCATCAGATTAAATATCAACCTCTAGGACATCAATATAAGGAATTGGAATCAAAATTTTATATATATATATATATATATATATATATATATAATACCTACAAGAAAAATGAGAAAACTTGAATAGTTGATATCTTTGGCATTATACAATTAAAAAAGCATGTTGTGCTGAGTATCCTTCTTAGAAAATTTCAACATTATATGTACACATTGTATTTAATAGTTCTACTACACTTGATTGAGCTATTGAAACTGCATTGTGCACTAAAAATGAACAATGTACACAACTTATTACTATGCAGTCATAAAAATAGATAAGCAAACATGGACGGTAGATAATTGTGATCATCAATATTTTTCACTAGTGCTACCTTGTATTACTAATAATTTGCGAAAACTGTTTGTTCGTTTGGGTAGGTAAAAAAAAAGACCCATTTTATGATTTATTTATGTGAAACTTTATGCGTATTATCAAAAAAGATGAATTATTGTACAACACATTGTGACAATGATACTGATATGGATCGGTAGAGCATGCATGAAGACCTGCATGAATTACCTGAATCTTAGCCAACTCTAAAATGGTAATTCTTTATCATAAACTTTATCCATTTACATTGGTAATGGTATTTTACTTTGACTTTGCCAAAAATGAGACGGAAACTGTTAAATCTTTATATGCTTGTAAATAAAACTTATGTAATTTGTATGTTTTATTGACTTTCTGAAAGTATTAATTGAAAAGTTTGTCACTGATCACAAAGACCTATTGTAGAACTGTGTTTAATTCCCATTTACATCTTTCAAACTAATATCATATCTGGTTTAAATCAAAAACTAATTTGCAAATGTATAAGTTAGCTAGGCAATAGAGTCTATCTTGTGTAAATTAACTAGTTGAATATTATTATAACTTTACAATTCCAAACAAGCAATATTTTACATCCATGCTATTCAATTCAAATAAAACAATCAAAATTTTTAGCTATTATGGACAATATGTAAGTGCTAGGTTTACAGTTTGAGATGGCAGTGCGAGACATGTGAAGAAGGCACGAGAGCTAAAGAATACAAATTAAGAATCAAGGATACAACGAACAGTTTAAACGAAAAAAATTATGTTTCATGTAGAAGGGCATGAGTTCCGTGCAGGAGTTTTTACGCAGTTGAGGCAGAAGTGAGAACAAAAGATCGAAAATACGTCGTGAGTTATTCTTATTATGATAGCATGTTTGGTATTCTATTTTGTTTCTACGATTTGATGATGGTTTGAACCTGATGATGTGATTGTGTTGGAGTTGACATAGCAATTGTGTTATGATTTGTGGTAGACATGATGTGGTTTAGACACTTTTGTGCAGATTTATTGTGATGTGAACTCGATACGTGCATTGTATACTATATGCTTATGATGGTTATTTATGGTTTATGTTTGTCATGACATGCATGTGATTATATACATATTACAAGTATTGCATGTTTAGCACAACGGTTTATGTTACAAATTGTATTGTGATTTGTGTTGAATGGAGACAGGTGTAGAAGAATTTGCTTTAGGATGGTCAAGGAAACAAACAAGGAAATATGTGTCTTTTAAAAGATAAATAGGGAAGGCGCAACGATGATGGTGTGGGGAATGCATAAGAAAAATGACAACTTTTACATTTACAATGGTTTCAATGCATGCAATTCACAAAACTACCATGTTTTGATTTTTAACATCACTTTATCCTTGTTTTTAACATAAAAAAATCATCAATAATAGTTTTACCATCAAAATGAATAGTGATGGTCGTGTTGGGATATAGCAGCCGATTAGCATCAAGCCACCCGACTATGATTCAAGGTAATAGCAAAGTTACATTGTTTAATGTTTTCTAGGTACATGCAGACCAATATCAACATCATTTACACCATCTACAAGGTCACACCTCTATTAACCTCCGACTATTATTAAAGTAATTATTTTATTTAAATAGGGTGCTTTCCAATGAGAACAGGAATAACAACTACTTTAGAAGTAGTTACAAACGTAGGTATTTGTTGATCAAGTTGGCGCATAATTATCAGTTTTACACTAATTAATTTCATTTCACACTGATGTGAATTAATTAAAAAGGAAAAAAAAAACAGCTCCATCTTAAATTGTGCCAAAGTAATTTAGGACACACACGCATACCGTAAGTTGAAATTGTGCTAGTGTAAGTTTTCTATTTAGTGCTAATGAGGAAAAAATAATGAAAAATGACCTAAATTTGGAGCAAGTTTCTAAAAAATATTATAATTCATTTACTTATTTCTCATTCTATCTGAAGATTTTTTATAGTATGTATGAGCAGTGTGCATTTATAATAATCACGGAGCACTTGGATATAAAGTTTGAAAAATTAACGATTATAACAGCTACTTCCATTCCAGATATAATCATCACAAAAATTACAACTTGCATCAAGCATCCATGTATATACGTATGAAAATAAACTGCTTCATCAACGCATTTCAGTTTCCATAATTTTTGACTTAATCTTGTTAATACCAACTTGCAACTGTAAAGTAATCAAGCCATACAATTTGTCAACGTAATAAAAATATAAACGCCTCATTGAATTGCTAAACAACAAAGTTATGAAAATGCCCCAAGATGATACAAGAAATCCCACTACGGTACCAACATTGATCCATGTCTTTTCGTACCAACATTCATATTCTTCATTTTCTTCGCCATCAAAATCAGTAGTATTGTTGATGTTTGTTTTAAAACATTTTGGTAATGGCCATCCACATAGGTTGTTGTTGCCTATATAAGTAGAAGGGTCGAAAGTTTGAAACTGATTCCCTATCGGAATCATTCCATAAAGTTCGTTGTATGACAAATTCAAGGTGTGCAAATAACTCAGCTCTGCCATTGTAGAAGGAATTTCCCCTGAAAGCTCATTTGAAGATAAATCTAACTCTTCTAAGTCCTTGATGGCACTAATATTTTTTGGAATATTACCTATAAAGTGATTCCTGGACATATTCAACAACTTCAAACCAACAAGTTTGGTTATCCCATTTGATATTTCTCCTGAAATTTCATTGCTTGATACATCTACATAAATGGCGTATGCTATTGTCGTGGTATATTGCCTTGCAACACCTTGTTTATTTAGCCAAATGTCCTCCGAATATATAGAAAGATTAAGAGAAGGGGTGAATTCTGAAGTGTCTGTGTTTTTTTCTTTGGTCATCACCGTAAAATTACCGAAATAAAGTGAGAAATTTCCAGTTAAATGGTTATGTGAAAGATCCAGAATTTGAAGGGATGTAAGACGTGACAACTCTCTTGGAATTTGACCAGTGAAATTATTTGATCTTAAATTTAGGACTTTCAATGCCAGTAGTGTGCCTCCTATCCATGGTGGTATCTTTCCGCATAGTTTATTTTCACTGAGATCAAGAAACCTTAATAACTTGCAATGTTTCAAAGATGATGGAATTAGACCTTTAAAATTATTTTTGTCCAATTGAAGTGTTGTAAGAAGAGGATGAAACATGAATAAGTTGGGTATGGCACCTGAAAAGCTATTGTTTGATAAGTTAACAACTTGTAGCTGTGATGTTATGCTTCCAGAAAAAGGGAACATTCCAGTGAAGGAATTATTTGAGAGATTAAGTTCTCGAAGTGAACCTTGATTACTGAAGAATATCGAACCATTTAGTCTGTTGTTTGAAAAATCTACATATGCCAGGCCGTTGATGTTAATGGACTTGGGTACGTCCCCGCAAAAGCTGTTACCCGCCAAAATTAAGTAAAACAAGTTTGACAAATTGAATAATGAATGAGGTATTTCCTTGCTCAAACGATTTTTTGTCACATTAAATAGCCATAGATTCTTAAGATTTCCTATGGAATCTGGAATCTTTCCTTCTATGTTGTTGTTCGACAGCTCTAGATAAGTTAAGTTGAAAAGATTTCCGATACTATGAGGAATCTCTCCTCCTATATTATTGCGTTCAATATTAAAATATCTTAAGCTGTAAAGATTTCCGACATTACGTGGAATCTCTCCTTCTATATTATTGCGTTCCATATTCAAATCGGTTAAGCTGTAAAGATTTCCGATACTATAAGGTATCTCACCACCTATGTTGTTGCTGCCAAGGTCCAACCGAGTCAATTTTAGAAGATTTCTGATACTATGAGGAATCTCACCTCGTATATTATTATAGCTTAAGAATAAATCAGTTAAGCTGTAAAGATTTCCGATACTATGAGGAACCTCGCCTCCTATATTGTTTCTGCTTAGGTCTAAACCAGTTAACCTGCAAAGGTTTCCTATACTATGAGGAATCTCTCCAGCAACATAATTCGTTGATAAATCCAATGTCTCGAGTTGGCTGTAGTTTCCCAATGTTTTTGGAAGGCTTCCATGAAAATGATTATATGAAAGCTTTAGATTTGTTAGATGGGTTAGGTTCCTTAGGTTCCATAATGTTTCCGATATGGAAGCATTTATATTATTGAACATCAAATTTAATTCTGTCAGCAGCGGAAGCATGTCGAAATGCAAGAAATCTCCAAGTTTTATGTCATTAGATTCCAAATCCAGAAATTTCAAGTTACTAACTTTTCCAGAAAGAGGTGGGAGCTCTCCATAGAGCCCACAATCATTAAGCGATAAACTCTCAAGGCTGCTTATATTATTAAATAACCAACCACGAATGGTTGAATTTAGTTCGTTTCCTCCCAAATTAAAGGTTTGAAGGAATGTAAAATTATTAAATGGAGGCATAATCATAGGGATTCCAGGTAAAAAACATTCCGTCAATGAAATAGCAGCAATGAATGGAAGTTTGGTGATGTCATCAAACCAATCAACAGCAGTTGATAAGTTTACGCCGCTCATATGAAGAGAGGTTAAAGAAGTCAATCTTGAGAGCCAGTGAAGGCCGTCAACACGTAAACCAAACATGTCCTCCATATTTAGCACTATCAAACTGGATAGGTTTCCTAGTTGAGAAGGAATGGTTCCTTGAAATTCAGAATCAGACAGGTCCAAATACTCTAAATGAGTTAGGGACCCGATGAATGTTGGAATAGATGCTCCAGCGAAGTTGTTATGACTTAAGTTCAAGTAAATGAGATGTTTTAAATCAACAAGCGAAGGATTTAACTTACTTTTACCCGGCATTTCACCGTGGTCGACTAACAAATCTGGGTAATGCAGATCCAAACTAATGACATGTCCTGTTGTGTTGTGACAAGTGATACCTTGTCAATTACAACAATTTCCTCCTTTTCTCCAAGAAGAAAGCCAGTCATCGGGGTCGTAAATGTCTTTCCCAATTTTGAGGAGAGCTTGCCTTTCC
Source organism: Allium sativum (assembly GCA_030737875.1). Taxonomy (NCBI): domain Eukaryota; kingdom Viridiplantae; phylum Streptophyta; class Magnoliopsida; order Asparagales; family Amaryllidaceae; genus Allium; species Allium sativum. The sequence goes on from CM060916.1 coordinate 973,066,265, forward strand.
AGCTCAATGCAAAGATTTACAGACTGATGAATGTGTAGGATGAGAATGAGACAAAGCAACGTTCCTTTTGCAAACATTGTGTTGGATGTTGTGATTTAAATTCTATGAAGTTAAGGCGTGTATATATAACACTAAGTGGAAAGCTGCTTGTTTTCGTAGTACTCAGTAGGAATCTTCGTGGCATTTAGCTTTTGTTGACTGAGGATTACCAGGCAGGCAGGCACGACTTGAATATTCAAAGTCTGGAACAATGAATTCGGTAGCTGTACTTGGAAAATGTAAATTTAATATACTTAAGTTGGCTAACATCTAAAAAGACTTGTGAAGTAAAAAAGAACCATATTTACAGTGTAACATATTTACGTTGGCTAATTATATTGAGTAATCTTTGCTGCTTTCAGACTTACTCTAACTTATTATTTCCGAGCCCTATGAAATATTCCAAGACCGTGCTCTCAGCTGTTGTTAGGCATGGACAGAATTTTCAAAGTCTAAACGCATTAAATTCAAATTTTGGACTTTTCATAGAATTATTCTCTTTGATTTTTGACTATCGAATTTGATTGTTGATGAAATAGATAGCCTATTGCTAAGTGCACCATGACTTCTTCGTGGTAAAATTACTAAAAGTTACCATAAAATACTAGGACATATTTTTCTTAATAACAATCATTTTAAGAGGTTATCAAATAATCATTTTTGATTTCTTTTTTTGTACTCTTTTTTTGTACAACCAACGACCACCGACCAATATTGTTTTCTACGATCAGTTTGATCGTCGTGAAAAACAACGTCGATCGGCAGTTGTTCGCCGTGCAAAACAATTTTATACGATGGTTAACTGTCGTGTACAATGGACTTGATATTAGAAAGTACGTTAAATTTATTGTGGTTATTATTTTTATTTGTAGTATTAGAAAAAAAAAACTCGGGTGCCTTTAGCAACATACAGTAGATATTTCCGTCTAACCAGATTTATTATTACTAGCATAACCACGCAACAATGGGAAAAACCGACTGTTAGTCGTATAATATCAAAGAAAAACCAATCTTTGTTAATATTCTTCTTAGCCATGAATTTGATGAAAAAGCAATTGCAATGTGTTAATAAAAAAAAAAAAAATTCAATTCAAGTGAACTATAGTTTTCAAATTTGGTTATACCTGAAAGTTACTTCAATCTAATAGAAATTAAAGTAAAATCCAATGAACTTTTTTTTTTTTTCCTTTTGCAGCAATACATTTTAATATATAAATGCAGGAGATCAACAAATTTCACGTAAGCAAAACCCATCGGAATAACGTTCATGCAAATTCAATATGATAGATAATTAAAGCAAACGTACAAAGATGCATACAGCCAAATAAAATAAAACTAAAATATCATGAAAAATTAAAATTTATACTGCAGCATACACCAAAAAAAAAAAAAAAAGGGTTTATGTAAACCTCCACTGTAAAATGCTATGGGAATAGACTATTCCGAATAGTAGCGGAATTTCATATAAATATATAGCGTACAGATAATAAAATTTTTAGTACATAAACTGCGAGAGCAACAATTACATAGTATAGAAAACCCCACACTGCATATATAGTGCAAATAAAAATGTGAAGTTAAAATTTACATGCATATATAGTTAGTAATATACGATTGAAATAAGACAAAATATTTAAAACGGATCTTAAAAATACTTTTCTTTGTATGCTCTGTAGGCAAAAGCAATCATCTTTAATCTGCAGATGGAAGATTGAACAAAATTAAGGTTCATATACACTACCATAGGTTGTATAGACAGTACATAATTGAACAAACGAAGATTTGCTGAAGGGAGAATGCAGAAAAGCTCCTCGGTATGAAATATAGTTTGATAGTGATACGTGGTCTGTTAACAAAAACCAAGTTCATGTTATTTTTTTTTTTTAGCAATATCAGAGGACAAGGCAGGAAAATGTGATTAGCGTAAGGAAATAAATTCATTTTAATATTGAGCAGTATAATTAAAGCCAAAACTAACACACAAAATTGCATTAATTAAAGCTAAAATTTTATAACAATTAAGTGTAATCTGAAGTTGGCCTAAATTCATGCGATAAGATGAATAGATCTACCAAGCTACATAAGGTGATCACTGGGAAAGGAAAACAAAATATATAAATCAAGTAAACCAACAATTAATTCAAACTGATTATGAGAGAATTTGTTTAACAATACGGAAATGGAATAAACCTTAGGCTAAAAGTTGGTGAAGTAATAGATTAATCCAAACATATTTATAAAAAACATCCTTCCTATATTTATAAATAACCTGGAGGATGCTCACACTTGCTAGTGCAAAATTCAAGGCCATAGGTCAGTGAAGCTACGCACACTGTAACCAGATGAGTACCATCAATGGTTAAGAAACTTAACAGCTGTTGCAGAAGGCACAAGTCCATGAGCATCAAGATACTCATTACTATAGAATTTACTTAGATGCCTCATCCCGCTATCTCGAAGAATGGTGACTACTGTATGCCCATGTCCCAATTCACGCGCTAGTCTCACTTCACCCACAAATAAACTGCTGATGAACTCCCTAAGTCACACGCTAGCCTCATACCACTATTATTCTTAAGGAAGTACTATGCATTTGCATGGACCCTTTACCAGTAACTTTATAAGCTCCATCCACTTCAGCAATGGCGAAATCTTTGTCAGTTTGTGCATTCTAACTCCTCCAGCAATAGTATCAAAATGGCTTTCAAGTCTTTTCACCTCTGCTGCTTTTTTCGTGTACATCACTACTCTAGTGGCCTTGTTGAACAGACCTGATCCTAGGATGTCTGCTAGAAAGCACTATATGTATTCTTTAGCTTTCAGCAAGTGCACAACCACTGCCTGCACCTGCAATAAAAGCATCCAAATTTCCTTAAGTTCGGTCCTATTTTTCTGGGTCTGTATTTTTTAAATGGACTCTAATTTTGCTAGACTCTTGAATTGAACTGAAAAGAAGCCACCTTTGCTGCTGGAGTTTGATTTACTAAAATACAGTAAAATAATTTTTTAAAATTTAACCATAGATGTCATATATCTTCGTTAAAAAGTCATTTTTCTTGGTTTATTAGAAGTGGATGATTTCATTTATCTTTTTAATGAAAGATAACCATCTCTATCTTTTTACAAAAGTAATAGATGTTGGTATATTATTTAGTGTTTGTGTCATAATTCATTTCATAATATATTTTTGGCATTTTATTAAAAAAAATTAATTCAAACAAAAACAATAAGCTATTCTGCTGTTATTTTTTTCTTTCGCAGAAGTAATTCGTGATAGTTTCTTTTAATATAAAGTCGCCTGTTAATACACCGAATATGCCTACATGAAATAACTTATAGCGAACTTAATTAGCCAGTGTTAAAGCATCTCCAACAATGTTACGGGTCGTAACATTACAACCCGTAACATTCAGGGAGATATCTTTGATATCTCCCAACGGTAGAAAAAAAAGTCGCGAGCCTAATTTATCGGCTCGCAACGTCACGAGCCTATTTTATCGGCTCGCGACAACAGAAAATGCCAAAAAAAATAATTTGGCATTTTCTGGTGTCACGAGCCGATTTTATAGGCTCGCGACGTGGCGAGCCGATAAAATCGGCTCGCGGGGCCAATTCCGGATTTTGAATTGGCCCCGTAATATCTTGTTGAATATTCATTGTTGGAACATTTGTTGAGTGCGATTTTTGGTTCAATTCAGCATTCAGACGGTGAATTGCCTCACCGTTGGAGATGCTCTTACCATATATCTTCCTAAAAAAGATAACCTTAATTTTATGTTAAAAATTATTTAACTAAAAATTAAAACATAGATGCCAATGCTTTCCGTAATGATTTTGTTATGGTTCTTCACTAAGCAAAAGCTGACAGACATTGATTTTTACATAAATTTAAATTTGAATGTATAAAAGTAAACAAAAACATTATATTTTAATAACCACATACGCACTCATAAACTCACTTAATTTTTTTGTCAAAATCTGGTAACATCCTATAAGATGGTAACATGTATCATATTTTGATGGAAAGGTATTTTATTTTGTCTTTTTGGACAAAAAGATAGTTTTGTTAATATATTATTATATAAAATGATAAAATATATTATTTTATTATTAGGAAGATGGCACATGTATTTCTTCGTTGTAAATTTTAATTTTTTGATAATTATATTTGCTTTGGACAGTTTTGATCGTGCGGTTGTTCCCATTTCACTTTTTTTAAAGGAAAAACATATGCTTAACATTTTAGCTTAATGCTTAATGTTAAATTGTAGTGTAAATCTAAAGAAGAAAATATTACTCAGATTTAATAGTACATCAGCGTCAAATTTTTGACTATGTTTTTGGAAATTTATGATTTAACGTATATTCACCATGTACTTAAAAACTATGTAACGCAAAATTGCTAAAAGAAATGAACTTTTACCTTCTATGCCAGCTAGTAAGAACTTATGTCTGTTATCATAAGCACACCAGTCGTTCGGTGTAGAGCATCATATGTAGAATAGGACATATACCTCTAATATAGAAGGTAATGCCATGTAGGATAAAAATTCCAACAACTATAAGTTCATTTCTAATTGATGCAAGATGACACTGTAGATGAATTTTTTTAAATTGATAGGTAGGCAGGTATACGAAGGAAAACAAATCGTATCTTTACATTTTTCCTAAATTTCCTTGGATCATGCATTTAATTTGATCAAAAAAATTCATATGATTGATAGGCTCATGCATAACAGTTGCAGATTACTCCCACTAATTTCGCAACATCTATTTGCGTCATTATGAAATCAGGTTACCTTATACATATAAAGTGGAAATCATAAATTGATATGTTAACCAAAAAAAAAAAAAAAAAAATCGAATGATGCTTAGTGCAACCCTTACATGAAAATTGTATACATTTATTATTTTAGATTGCCTTAAATTATATATAAAATTTCCAAGAACCAATAAAATCATGATAAAAATGCTATAAGTGATTTGATGGACTTTGGGAACACCCATTAATTATTATGACAAATCGGTTGATTCAAAATATTTTTGTGCATAATAAAAGTAGGAAATCAGAAGTGTTGTTTACATTGAAACTTAATTCCCCTCGAGAGTTTACCAGTCCATCGAGTTCGCCTAGACCATATTAAAAAACCAGTTAGCCTTTTTACCAAAAAGATAAGCCATTTTGTTCCTTTGCATAAAATATATGTGATAATATCTTTCAATATTAATTCAATAATAAATACAAAGAGCTGCTTACACGAATATACTTTGGTAAACTTAACCATTATTACCGTATATCTTCATAAAGAAAGAAAAACTTCCCTTATAACAAAAAGATAAACTTATTCATCATAAAATTACATATACATGTATCTGTTTAAAAAAGGATAGATGTCAATGCTCCACACACTAAGCCAAAATGATTAACATTGATTTTCACATAAATTCAAATCTGAATATATAAAAATAAATAAAACATTATATTTTAATAACAACATTCAAACTCAAGAAGATAAACCCATTAGCTTTTTTAGTCAGAATCCTATTAATCTGTTATTATACTACAATTGACCGTAAGATAATAACATGTATTATTTTATATGAAAAGACATTTTATTTTATCTTTATAAAGATAAGTTAGTTTACTTATTATATAAAATGTTAAGATCTTTTATTTTACTATTCGAATGGCAGATGTACTTGTTTTATGTAAATTATAGTCTTTTTGGTAATTATATCTTCTTTGAAATAAATTAATATTTTGTGCATTCCAATTTAATGTTTTTGAAAGAAAGATAAATGTACTCATCATTTTGGCTACGCACAAGGCTTTTAATGTGACATGTTTCCATCACTCAGAAAATACTTGTGTGTAAATTGTCAAAGTATGAATCACATTAACAACTTAATAGCTGGTGGAGCAATCTAGGATCATATCAAGTATTTTCTATTAATAAATAACGGACCACAAAATTGAGGATCGTAAGGGTAAACAATTTGCTTTGCTAAATCTAACATGGAAATTATTTTACATAGATCTACATAGATCCCTAAAATGGCTAAAAGCCGTAATGAAAATAATTTGATATTAGAAATTAAATGGAAAGAATAGGCCAACCAAATCTAAAAATATAAGATTTTACAATAATAATAATAAACAATTACTTTTTTATGGACATACATAAAATAATGGAATGAGTTCAACAAAAAAAATTGATACGACACTACTTTTGAGAATTCTTCCTCATTTAAGATTCACAAACAACAATGTGCTCATAACACAATACAGAGTTATCTGTATAATCGTATCTAGAAATAGCTAAACAAATAGATTATGAAATTCAAAATTATACCTTTGTGTATAGCTGCTTCCCCTTCCCTTCATTTGAAAATTGCTAGACCACCTCCTAGTTTCCAATTTTAGTTATCCCCGCTCTATTAACAACAACAATTTCTTTCCACATGAATTTCAAGGCCTTAAATAACTATATTGCATATATTATATCTTTTATCAAGATGGTAGTTTTGAGTTATTTTCGTTATTGCTTGCATCAGCAATAAAGGGTAAGGTTGACATAAAATACGCAAGAAAGAATAAAAAAGGCTAAATATCACCTTAACTTCAAAATTCTATGATACATGAACATCCAACAATGCCGGGCTTCTTTGGATTCAGCATGAAATAAACCTGTAACCAAAATCATGCATTAGGAACCGAATCATAATCTTTAGATGTGTGCATAGGAGTTATGCACCTTTGCTAGGTTACATATGTATTTTCATTTTAATTCCATCAATTATTCCTATACTTATCAGCAACATCACTTTCCCAAATGAAGCAATTTAACAACTTCAACTTAAATTCAACATTGAACGATGGATATCTTTCGTCACTGAACAATTTTATTTTCCTTTAAAGCAGTCCTCTTATTAATTTTATGCCTATTAAAAGGTTAAAAAAAAAATCAAATGCATGTAGCTAAGATGGTAATTGGGGATGCTGAGCAGAAAATAGATTAGTCAGCCAAATAAAAAAAGATTACCTTTGTAAACTTAGCCCCGTGAAGAACGTATTTCGTTTTGTAATATCACCAATAAAAAGAAAGTATTAAAATTACATTCCTCTGTATGAATTGGTACATACCCAGACGTGGGGGAAGATCCAAAGATGCCAACGTTGGGATGAGAAAGAATCAAGGGGAAACGAAATCGCCATGGTCGAATTAAAATTAGGGATGGAGGAAAAAAAGCTCAGAGGCAGAAAAATTGTGTGGAGGGAGAAACTAAGAAATGTAAAAGGGAAGAGCATTCTTATGACACTCCAAAAATTGTTAAAGGGTGCACAATTTATTTTTTTTTCTTCAAAAATTGTTAAGGGGGTACCAATGAGGAAAATAGCCCTTTAACAAATAAATGTAATTTTACTTTTTTACCCATTTAGCTTCTTAACAAATAAAGTTAATTTTACCTTAACAAATATTGCAAAGGCCATAGTATTTATTTTGGTTTGCATTTATCAATATTTTTTAAACCCTAAAGGATAAGCGTTTTCAGAGGAATATGATCGAATTTTTTTTTTTTTTTTTTTTTTTGTCGACATAATCATGCCGAATTTTATAATTTCGGAGGCAATGCATCGAAATGACTATTAATTTTTGATATATCACTGTCAAATACATATATAATTGATTATGTGTTGCATTCCGTGCAGTGGTGACGAACTTCTTATTTTAGTTCGGTTTCTCTTGTCGAATAAGTTTTTTTTAATCTAATTTGAATGGGCAATCCAAGAATATTGAGTAGTGTCAAATAATATGTTTGTGTAGCCTCTTAACAAATTTTCAATGAGTGGAGTGTTTTTAAAAAATGCTCCCCCCTCCCCCCGAAACAATAGTTGGAGTGTCAATAACAACACCCAAAGGGGGGAAAATGAAGAAGAAAAAAACTTGACTCGAGTTCTAATTTTTTTGAGAAGTGTTGCACTTCCTTGAAGTGCAATCTATAATAATAATGTAATAGTATAGATCATTCATACGCACATACTTACGTGTATATTATATTAGGAAGGTTTAACAATATAATATAAGCAATGAGTTCTTTATTGCTTTGAATCATTACTGGATTTGAGAAATAAAAGGTTAAATCAAACAATTAATTCAAAGTATATATACAAATTTCTTTAGCGTATTTAATGTAGATAGGCCTGTCAACAGATGCAAACAGTTGTGAATATGGCTATATGCGCATCCAAAAATTTAAATTCGTATCTAAATCCGCATATGATATCTGTGGATCTTAAAGAAACAACATTCATATCCGCATCTGAAGATCAAATCCGAATATTTTCAAATATCTGAAAAAATCCGAAATATCTGCATCCAGATTTGAATAAGACGTGTTATTAGGGCTGGCTATTAGAACCAAAAACCGACCCGACCCGTCCCGAAAAGACCCGAACCGAACACGACGGGTCTTGGGTCGGGTCTAGGTGATGAAACTACAATAAAGACCCGACAAAACCCGACCCGGTATGACCCGACCCGAAAGACCCGACCAAAAAACACCGAAATATATGTATTGTTAGTTTTGTACCCAACAGAACCCGACCCGACCCGAATCGAACCGAAGCTCGGGTCGGGTCCAGATATTGAAATTGTATGGTTTAAACCCGACAAAACCCGACCCGCCTAGACCCGAGACTCGATGGGTTGGGTCCGGGTCTATCGGGTCGGGTCTAATTGTCACCCCTACGTGTTATACTAGATTTTTCTAAATCAAAACAAAATAGCTTAATCATTTACTTTCTCAAACAAGTTCACATGCTCTAATAAGTTCATGCACAATAGTAATAAATAAAACATCAATACAAATATTAAACAAATTCATATGTTCCGCAATTCAAATAATAAAAAGCATAGTAAAACAATGACAAATGTTATTCTTTCTTCCATCCAGCATAGCTTTTCAACATTTCCTGCTAAAAAATCAAGATAATGACAATCAGGATAATGATAATGATAAAGAAATATACATAAAACATATTAAATTAAATGCAAGACAAGAGGTTGTTGCAAACAGCAGCAAATCATCGCTACTGCTGCGAGCACTGACTTTCCATGTTAAACGAAGTTTACTAAACATAGTTTAATAACATAAGTAGATTTAGCATTTTGTTCAAACCTACATTGCTTTGTACCCAACATAACATTAGTCAACAGAATAATTATATTACAACTTTATGTTACTGGCTTTTAAATACACATAAATGTTTGGTTGTTTCCCTTGTTATATCTTTAAGAACATAATATGGAACATGAATGATCTACAAATAAATTCTTCTTTTTGATTATATTTGAAGAGCATTGCAATTTATAGTTCCCAAATAGGTATATAACACTAGGAACATTTTATTAGTCAAATATTAACAGTCCGATTAAATAACATCATACCACAATACGAAATTTTATCAAATAAGCCATGATTTCCCTAGGTTGCTTATAATTCAATCTAAATCAGTTTTGCAGATTATATCTCATAATTAACCAATACCATAATCCAACTCTCTTAATATCATAATTTCTAATTAATCAAACGGAAGTCCTGTAAAATAAAAAGGAAAGGTTAAACTAAACATGTATCGGATCCTTTAAAAATAGATAGATGCCCTTTAAACCCAGAACTAGTCTATAAACCAGTATATACAAGTACATGTGCCTAGGCTTTGAACCATATGTCAAAACTGAGCTAAAGTTGCACTAAATATTTCTATAAGAAAATGGCAAAGCATTTCAACATTACCAATTTTTTGGCATTGCCACAAGAACCTCTAGACAAGATTAACCTTTCAATTCATAGGAACGTAGGCAACATTTGAAGATGAAACTTTGGAGAGTTGCTACTACATACCTGCTATTGATTTTAAACTGAACCTTTTATAAGAATAGCTTCTTGAAAGAGTGGTAGGATTATGTATATGCTTAAATCATGTATATGTTTGTGAAGAAACAATCCACGACAAAAAACAAAGACGATAACATGCAAGTGAAAAACAATAATAAAAATGTAAAATACAAAAGAATTGATACCACTAAGGAAAATTTTAAAGGAATGATAGCTATTGCTAATTCAAAGACAAAAGGATGATGTTTTAAGCACATGATCATGGGTCTTCCTATAAGCAAGATTGATAGCACTAAGGTTTGTATTCATTTTAAAATTTGATGTATCCAATGAAGTAAAATCTTGAAGCTATCTAAATGATATCAACCAAGGTTATTTTGAACTATGTAACTTACTGAAACTAAGTTTAATATCCTAAAATTAAGTGCGAGAAATGCCAAGCTGCTGCTGTTCACAGCAGCAGATGGCTGCTGCTATTCACAGCAGCAGTGAACTGTAGCTGCAAACTGCAGCAGCAGATGGCTATTGCTGTTCACAGCAGCTGTGAACTGCCGCTTCTAATGCTTAATGAAGATTCATGCAGTACATCAACCAAGGAGTTTAATATGATGGTAACATACCTTGTGCGACCATCTCTAGAGCAGAGCTGATGCTTCTTCTACGAGTTCTATTTTTTTGCCTGTTAAATAAACAATTTAATTAGTAATATCAAATAGTAATCTTTTCAAACTAATTTAAGTATTGAAAAAAGAAAACACCAACCAATGTCTGACGGTAACCAGTTTTTAATACAACTTAAGGATTTAACAATACTGAAGACAACGAGGATCTAGTGTCGATAATCAATCTACTAAATGAAGATTCAGATATTACAGTAGAAATCGGAATTGCTAGTATATCACGAGAAACTCTTGCGAGGATAGGAAATGTAGACCCATTTGTTTTCCACTACATTAAAACATCAAAGTTGTCATCATCTTCAATGGGTAACAATTCATCTTCTAAATATTTTTCGAGCTCTATCTTAGTGACTTGTAAACTTCCGATTTTTTTTTTTGCTCTATAATTTTTTCATCTAAGATCCATTTCTTTCTTTTCTTAGGCCTATATTAGAATATCATCCAATGAACAAGAAGAAGTAGATACATTCATATATGATGCACATTCTCTTTCGTATGAATAAAAAAGAGCTTTCAACGAGTCATAAAATTTTCTTACATGAATTTGTGCTTCTTGTCCACAAACATCATAAAAAAATCCAGTGTAGGTCGTAGGTCATTCTATAATGAGGATCAAATATCATACCAATACTCATCATCAAATAGCAAGTTCTCCAATACTTTTCAAATTTAGGTCTCATCATTTGTGCCATAGAACTAATGTATTCATGCTCGCTTAACTCTCAACTTGTAGTACTCCCATAAACATCACAAACACTTTTAAAATATAGATTAGCAGTTGGATACTTAATTCCTGAAAATTTAAGTGTAACTTCATGAAATATTTTCAATCATTCACACATTTCTTTTCCTATCTCTCGGTCTTACCTTGAAGGCAAGCATCTATAATCAAAAGTTAACTCGATTAGTCGTTCAAATGCGGGATGCAATTCAAGCTCTCTTTCAAGCATAAGGTATGTTGAGTTCCATAATGTTGGAACATAATATGAAACTCCTTTCCCAATTAGTCTAGTTTGAGCCAATGCATTTTCCAAAATTTGTTTTCTAGATTGCGATGACTTTGTAAAATTAACACTTTCCCTTATCTTTATAATGAGATCATGCATAACTTTTAATCCATCTTGCATAATTAAATTCAATATATTTGTGCAACAACGCATATGAAATAAATCACCATTTAGAACCGAGACACCTTTATCATCTAACCAATTTTTATGATCTCTTGTCATGGCATCATTATTAGAAGCATTATCATCCGTAACTGAAAATAACTTCTATCCAAATTCCAATGCAATAACTTAGTTTTAATTGCAGCACTTGATGCAAGTCTAGTGTGTGGAGGAAGCATTTCATGATAAGCAATTTTTTTTGGCAATTTCCAATTATCATCGATGTAATGACAAGTCATGCAACAATAGACTATATTTTGATGTTCGGATGTCCGTAAGTCTATAGTAATACTAACATAAGCAAATAAACTATCAAACAATTGTTGTAATTCGACTCTCATATCAGCATAAATCTTCAACACATCACAACGAACTACGTTTCTAGAATATAGCTTAATAGTTGGGTTAATACTTTTTATAACACCCCGTAATTTTAAAACATGACATAAGAGATAATTAAAGAATAATTAATTAATAATAGAAGAATTAGGTGAAACGGGTTATCCATTGTGTTCGTCTCGGAATTCTGCATGAGATAGAGTCCGAGTTTGCGCAAACGGATACCGTATGAGGAAGACATGGACGATAGAAGTTGGGCAGAAAAATCAGAAAACTGGCGCACTTGAGAAGGGTGCTAGAACAAAATACACTGGCGCACCTGGGAAGTGCGCCCATGCTGAGGCCAAATCTGCACAGAATTCTGGAGAGTTCTCTGATGACGTATCATTTGGGGATTGGCTGGATGACGTGTCTTTTGAGCTGTGTGGTTCTGATGATCTCTAATCCAATCTAAAGACCCTAATTCACCTAATACATCTATAAAAACACACCTAGACCTAACCCTAATTTCATTACACTAATCCATGGTGCCTCTATGCTGCCCTAACCGAAATCAAAACTAGCATCTCTTCTCTTCCCCAAAGCAAATCAGAATTAGAGTATTCAAATCGGAAGATAAGAATCAAATTCCACAACGACGGTTTAGCTAATCAAATTCAGAAATCAGATTCAGATCTATTCTCTCTTCTTAATCATGTCGCTGTGAGTCTATGTTACTTTCATATATAATTAATTTAAAAGTGATTGTGATAGGATTGTAAATTGGATTCTATGAACTTGCCTATAAGATGAATCATATCAAGTTTATAAATTCTTATCTTTCAGATTCATACCTAAAGTACTGTTATCATATGCCTAATTGGATCTATTTATTGTTCTATGCTAGTTCATATTTCATATGCCTATGTTTATGCCAGTCTTGATGCTTTGATTCTCTTCCCCACCTCTCTTCCTTTTTATTTTATGAGATTAGGCTAACTTCGAGCCTAACATATTACACTACAACAAAAACACCATATTACAACTTTAATTTTACAACGGTGGTAAAATCACCATTGTAATAAATGTTTTTTTACAACTTTTTTCTAGAAAAGTTGTAATAAACTTATTTTTAACAAATGTGTTATTTTGACAGTTGTAATAAAAGCCTATCACAACTTTTATTTTTTGACTGTTGTAATATATGAGTACACTACAACAAAAATACCATATTAATAATTAATAAAAATTCGATAATTAATAAAAATATTAATACTCAATAACTATTGTTTAATAATAATAATAAATAGTTTATTTGAAAATATGTAATAACTAATATTAATAATTTCTTTTCGCTATATAATAATTAATAAATAATATTTATGTATTATTATTAGAAATTAAAAATAAATAAATAAAAGGGTGTTTTTTTTACAGGTCCCTATTAAGTTTCAAAATTAGACTCATATCCGGTCAAAGTTTATAATATAAACCTGCCCCATATTTTTGAATTCACGCCTCCTTTTTTGTAGGATCTGCATCCTACTTTTATGCAACCGCCTATTGCTTTTTTGGTTATGCTTCCTTCATTTTGTGCTAGGAAAAAATGTGGCACTGGTTAAAAAAAAAAAAAACTAAAATCTGGAAATAATAGAAGAAGTCCATGCGAAGAAAAAAGAAGTTGCATATATGTATGCAAGTATTGCCAGCATTTGCATACATATATGCAATTGTTGCATAAAGGAAATTATGCTAACGGTTTGCCTGCAGATATGTTGCACGCATGTGTGCATGTTTCGGATTTAATGGCACACTTGAATGCAAATAAAAATTAATTGAGTTGCACTGTTATGAAATACTGCATATTTTTATGCAAGAATGATGCAATACTTGCACATAAATATGCATTTAACTGCAGTTGTCGCTGTTTTTTTGCTTTTTTTTTGTGTGTTTTTTTATTTTTTTGAGCAATTTTTTTTCGAATGCATAATTTATTTAAGTAATAATTTTTGTATTTTTTTATTCATTTTTTCGTTGCTTTTGAAAAATAGGGACCTAATTTATAATAAGTTTATAATCGGATGTGAGCCTAATTAAGTTTGCTTTTAGGGATGTGTGCCTAATTTTCACTATATAAAAATTAGTTTTCAGTAATGAATAATTAATTTTAGTAATCAATAAATAAGAAGTAAGAATCACTAATTGACAAGTAATAATTAGTAGTATTTAATAAATAATAATTATTTTTTAATAATGATTTTTAAGTATTTAATAATGAGTAGTAATTAATAAATAGTAATTAGCTTATAATCATTACTATTAAATATTTAGTAATTCATAATATATACATGATAGCTAAATTAAAATAATTAATATTCAATTATAACTTAGATTTAAATTTAGAAATAATATTCAGCACTTAGTAAAATTTGTTTTCAGAAATTGATATCATATTTGTTATAAATATTCATTTATTAATTATAACTTATAAATTCCAGTTTTTTATTAACGTTGTTCTACCAAACGAGAAACGTAGGCGGGCTCTCCCAGGAAAATTAGGCGGGACAGGGAAAATTTGGCTCCAAACTTACTCACGTGATACCACTTCCTCACGTATGCCTCCTCGTATCCCCTTCCTTTAGTAAAGTTTCACCCAAAATCGAAATCGATCCCGAAATTGAAATCAATCCTAAAATATCAAGTTCAAATCATAGATAATTTAATTCAAATTATCTTCTGGTCATGCGTATGTATCCAACCCTAATTAATCATTTGACCTTTCCTTCGCCTAATATGTTTCTCTATACTCTTTTTACTTCTCATGAGCGCTTTAATGGTGGATGACCTTCCAACCTCTTGCGTCCCTCCAAGTCATGCAAAGCCCTCTGCTAAATCGCATGATATTATACTTCCGTGTTCTGAAAATTCATTCGTCTTCAAGTGGCTATTCTTTTTCGACTGATCTGAAAACTAAGAGAAGGATTCTTCTTCCTTGCGCTTATCCAAATTTACGTAAGCTTCATGAGGTTTTAAAATTTCTAATTTTGCAATTTGTTCATTTTAAGTTTGGTTTGGGATCATTGATCCATATACTTCTGTTATGTCAGATACTAAAATTCGATACTGGTACTGATAAATGTGTTAATTGCAACCTTGTTTGACTTTTTTGTTAGGCAAATGGGAATTTTGCCCAATGTTGTGAGTTATAATGTCTTGATTAAAGCGCATTGTGATGCTGATAAAGAATGATTTTTCTGTTTGGTTGATAGTGCAGTTTAGAAAATCTGCATTTCTTTCTTTACAGTGTTATGATATTGATATGATACAGAAACCATGCTCAAGTGTTAGGGTTAAAACATTTCCCAAATGGTTGTTGAAGCTCGTTGTTTATTGAAATAATTTGTTTCTCGATGGGCAATTGTTGTCAACTAAATTGGGTTAATCTCATTTATAGCTGGGTTTGGTATCCACATTCAAAAACTAGGAAGTATAGTTTTTTCACCTTTAAAACAAATTTTAACACGAAGTATACTTGATGTTAGGAAATTGGAGAATATTTAGCAAAACCATATTTTTTGTGCAAGTTGAATTTTAGTTACAGTTTGACCTTTTTTTATTTAAAGGTTGCTAATAAGTTTAAGTACCAACTTTTGTTTATCAAACTGGTCTACATTTTTACATGTCCTTTTGAAATCGATTTATAACCTAAAAATATTCAAGTAGTTGTAAAATAAGTTTTTCCTAGACAAGTTATAATCCTTTTTCTATGGAACATAAACAATATCGAATATCTTTGCTGAATTGATTAAATATCCATCATAAAGTTCACCATTAACATTTATTATCTAACATTTGATTAAATACAGGTCGTGTAGATACTGCCTTGAATATTTACCATGAAATACTCGACAATGCACCATTCACTCCATCAGCTGTCACTTACCGCTACCTTACAAATGGATTAGTTCACACCAATAGTATTCAAGATGCAATGGATTTATTAAGGGAAATGCATCACAGAGGACATGCAGCTAACTCCTTAGTCTACAACATACTGATGCATGATGCTGAGGTTGTGGCAATGCTTACATCTGGATTGACAGCTTCGATTTCCTTAGAAAAGGTATTGTAAATTAACAGTATTGTTATTCTTACAAAATTTGTTGCATGATTTTGCGTTGCGAAGTGATATCCGCCTTCCCTTCCCACCTTCCCTCGGGCATTAACATTAACCCTTCAAAATTAATTCGAATCTGACTATCAAATAGTGATTTATGTAACAAAGGAGTGTATGTAACAAACTGTCAGTAAATTGGAACTTGTATGTAGTCACACACCCTCAACATTCAAAGTCCTCAACATATAATAAAATGGCTGTGTCCAATAGACACTTAATTAATTACAGGAAAGAAAATTGAACCCAACTGAAACTAATTTTAGTTTGACAATGTTTCATTCACAGGTTCGAAAGTTTGGATTAAATGACTACTTTGTTTATTAATGGATTTAGCTACCATGTCAATATTATCATCTGTTAATTTGTTTTCTGAAAGTCCAAGTGCAGATGCTCTTTTTTTTAGAAGTTATGCAACATCCGATTATTTAAAAAGGGGCTTTGGACCACATGTAGTTCATGCTATCTGGTACGTTAAGCATTATTGTTAATTTTTCTTCTTAAATCATAGAGAACAATTTGTTCGATTCTTTTATATATATATATATATTTGTGTGTGTGTGTGTGTGTGTGTGTTTGTGTGTGTTTTGTAGCTTGTGTATAGAATGCTAGTTATGTTTGATGCTAGTTATATTCTTATGCAACATGCTTGATCACTGCAGTGAACTTGCACCAAAAAGATAAATGGCATAAAGATTTTGTTGTCTTCGACTAGTGTACTCCCGTATGATATGCATTTTTGTGTGGATAATTTGTGTTTGTACTAAGTTACTTTGTAACGGTCAAGTATGTAATAATGCACGAAATGTTGTCTAAAACTTATTGTTTGTAATACCGAATATTTGAGTATTTTAATAAATTAGTTTGCAAATAACTGTAATATATGACTTGCTTATGGAGTATTGCTATATTTAGTGTATTATTCTTTTTAGTTGCAAAAGGTGTCTATTTTTTTTAAAAACCCAAATGTCAATCACAACGGTGCATAACAGTTGTAGTAGACATTATTACAACAGTGCATAACTGTTGTAATAAAGTTTATTACAACTGTGGAAAAAAGTTGTAAAATATATATATTACAACGGTGCAAAAAAGTTGTAAAAGATTTTACTCTATTACAACTTCTTAATAGACGTCGGTGGCTCCACTGTTGTAAAAAGTCTTTTACAACTTTTTACCACCGTTGTAATATGGTGTTTTTGTTGTAGTGTACATTGAATTATACGTACGAATGACGTGGAAACGTTGTGGAAAAAGTTAGGGAAAATATTGAATAATATGTAATTGGGCAAAAATTGATTTGTAATCACGTAGTTGATTTGGGGCATAATTGGATATAATTTGTATACATGAAGTTTGGCATAAATTGTTAATAACAATGAATGCAAATTGATTTGGGCGTAAATTGGCATAACATGTATACATAAGATTATATGCCTAATTTGGATTAAAATTATGAACATAATTTAGATTGGAAGTTATGGGTAATTGGGATATAATTTAATCCAAGATTTAAAGTTGGGCTTTGAATCAAGAAAGTGATAACGAACGCCTAAGACATGAGGTTAGACTTGGTTTGCGGTAGAAGTCTGCCCGGAACCGCCCGACATATCCAGCAACCACAAAAGACAGTCTAATGTGAGAGGTCAAAGGAAGAAATTAAATGGGTGATAATGCAAAGACACGAGGTTAGATTCAGATTGCGGTATAAGCCTGGCCGGAACCGTCCGACAAATCCAGCAACCGCAAAACGGTAATCTAATGTGGGAGGTCTTGCAAGATTGCGGTTATAATAAATTAATGAACACTTAACCAAGATAAGACATGTAGTAAGACATGGGGGTTAAGTGGGTGACATGGGTGACATGTGAAATATAACTAGAAACACTTAACCAAGGTGAAACATGTGATTAGACATGTGGATAAAGAGGGGTTAAGTGGGATTTCCTAGTGGGGACCAAGCTTAGGAGGGAAGCTTGTGTTGAGTGGGTGGACCCTTTTCAACTAGTAACCCATTTAGTATCTATATGAGTTAGAACTAGGTCGAGGACAGGACATGCTTACTGGGTTTGATTGTAAGAGGTCAAAAGAGTTAGCGATGGTAGTGCAAGTCCAACGGAGTCATGCGTGTGCATGGGTCCGGGCTGGTAGGTACTAGGTAAGACACTGTTGCATCATGTAGGTATAAGCCGTGCATTCTAGTATTATCCGGTTGCCACTTTAGGGAGTGATACACCCTACTATGGGACCAGCACGGGTATCTATGAGTTAGGGAGCCAATCGAATAGGGAGGGTAGTGGGTACAACTAGTGGAGATAGGAGCAGGCGACACCTATGATAGCAGCTAGGAGTACACGAAACTACCATCATTATTATTATTACTATGTTTAGTAAGAGGGATCAGCATTCAGTGTTGAACTAGCAATGGTGTGGTGTAGGAATTATCTTATAGTGATTAGAAGCGCAATCAACGTTACATCTTGTTCACCTTGTTACCTTGTCATATCTGCTTATGTTATAGTCTTCTCTTATATCCAGTTTATGTTCTTAACCTGTTACTTTACTGATTATATTGTTAAAGTCATTAGACTCGCTAGACGTATGTCTGACCCCTTTTTGTTTCGCCTCTTTTCTATCTTCCTCCCCCCTAGGTCCTCTGGGTGGGAATAGTGATGCTTGACTTGGATTCCTTTCTTCTTGAAGTGCTTGGAAATGTTGAAAGTAATGCTCAGCTTTATCTCTTTTGCCTTATGGATATTTGGAGTGGGATCATGGTTTTACTTTTATGTACTCTGATAATAATTTTGTACAAGATGGATATTTATGTACTTGGCTTTAGCATGTGGTTTTGATGTTGTAACCAAACATGTTTTGTTTTTCCGCTACAATGAATAAACTTTGAATTTTCATAAGTACCATTTTATATATCTGTCTTGTGATATTTTGTTCAATACTCTTATAATACTCCATGAAAGTAAATGCATTCCCTTAGTGAGTGACATTAATGGACGTGGGGTGTTACACGTGGTATTAGAGCTGAAGGTTACCCGAACAAATAAAAGATTTTGAAAACCATTTTCAAAAGCATTTTTAGAAAGAAGTATTTTCAAAAACATGTTTTAAAGAGGGTATTTTCAAGAGAAAAGTTTATTATGAAAAACATAATCCCCAAAAGCCATATATCTATCTTTCGATTCTCTGTTTTGAATCTCTTCCTTTTTCCTTTCAGCATGTCTGGGGAACCCATTATACCTGAGGGCGTACAGATACCAGGTTGGTTCAGAAGGTATCTGGAGGCTAGGGCTACTACCGCAGGCCCAGCAGATGTTCCTCCTTCCCCAACTGCTACTCCTCCTCCTCCTCCCCGTGTGGATGCTTTTTCTAAAATATGCAAAGACTTCCGTGCGATAAGCGGAAAGCCGTTTTATGGGACTGAGACGTTTGTGGAAGCTCGGAATTGGCTCAAGGAAGTGGAGGAATTGTTTGGTATCTTTGAGATAGACGATGGAAGGAAGGTTTAGCTAGCTGCTTGGTTGATGAAGGACGAAGCTTCCTTTTGGTGGGATGTAACTAATGGAGGATGTGCAGTGGAGACATGGATAGACTTTAGACGAAGGTTCGAGTTGAAATTTCTTTCACAAGCGGAGGAGAGTTTATACTTGGAGATGTTCTTGGCTTTGAAACAAGGGAGTTTGTCTGTGAAGGAGTACGTTAACAAGTTTAACCAGTTAGCAAGATTTGGTATGGAATTATTTATTACACCATATAAGAAGGCTTTGAGATTTGCCAAGGGTCTGAATGAACCACTACACAGGTTGGCTATGTCCCACATTCCTATGGGGGCTACTTTCGAGAAACTTGTTGATATGGCGTTGATGCATGAAGAGGAGAAAGGTGCTGATGTAGATAAGGCATAGGATAAGAAAGGGGATCCAAAGAAGGCACAACAACAACAAAAGAAAGGCGACAAGTATAACAAGGGCCAAGGGAAGAAAAGGTGTTTTAGTTGTGGAACACCAGGCCACTTAAGCAAGGACAGTAGGAAGAAGAAAAAGACAGTTTGCTTCTAATGTGGCGAGGCAGGACATATGATTACAGACTGCCCAAGGAGGCAAGGACAGAGGACATGGTCTACTTCTGGATAGCAGGTTCATGCTCTCATGGCATCTAGACAACAGAGAGGTAGAAACATTTCTATTGAAAGTTTGATTTTCCTTTTTGATCATCCTGTTCGTCCTTTGTTTAATTTTGGCGCTTCAAATTCATTTATATCTGCTTCATCTGTTGAAACACTGCACCTAAATGCTAGTCTAGTTATTGATCCCGTAGTTGTCTCAAATCCTATTGGGGGTACGGCTCATATTTCTATGTTATGTCGAGATTTGAGAATATATGTGTATGGCGTTGAGTTCGAATGCCACGCTTATGTGCTTGGTTTCACGGGCTATGGGTTGATTCTAGGAATAGATTGGCTAGACAGGTATGGTGCCATTCTCGACTGTGAAAGGAGGGTAGTTAGACTGTTGACTAGTTTGGGGAATACTCTCGATATCTCATGCGACCCTAAGGGTTCTGTTATGCTTAGTTACCTAGAATCTCTTGACACATCTACTAATGATTTGCAATCTGTTCGAGTAGTCCGTGAGTATGCAGATGTCTTTGAGAAGGTTAGGGGCTTACCTCCAAAACACGAGATAGATTTCCGTATATATTTGGTGGATAATGCAAAGCCAGTTGCATTGCCGGTGCGCTACATGGTTCTAAGAGAAAGGAGGGAGCTTAGTAAACAAGTGAAAGAGTTGCTTGAGAAAGGATTCATAAGGAGAAGTATCTCAGAGTGGGGTGCTCCTGTTGTTTTTGCCACGAAGGCAGATGGTTCGCTTAGATTGTGTGTGGAATATAGGGAGCTGAATAAGCTCACGAAGAAAAACAGACACCCATTACCGAGGATAGATGATTTGTTCGATCAGTTGGTTAGTGCTTCGGTTTTCTAGTAGTTAGACTTGGCTACAGGATTTCATCAGTTGAGGGTAGCTGAGGATAGTATAGATAAGACTGCTTTTAGAACTCCCGACGGTTTCTTCGAATGGCTCGTCATGCCTTTTAGTCTGACGAATGCACCCGCATATTTAGTAGACTTGATGAGTAGGGTGTTTAGGGAGTTTCTAAACAAGTTCATGTTGGTCTTTGTGGATGATATTTTGATATTTTCTAGAAGCAAGGAAGAGCATGCCCTACATCTTAGGGAAGTCTTAGAGTCCCTTCGAGCACATCAACTTAAAGCTAAGTTCTCCAAATGTTAGTTTGGAGGAAGGAAGTGAGGTTCTTAGGACACGTGGTCTCCAAAGAAGGGATAGCTGTGGATCCCGCGAAGGTGGTAGCAATCCAAGATTGGAAGGTTCCTAAGATTGCAACAGAAGTAAGAAGTTTTCTTGGTTTGGCGAGTTATTACAGAAAATTCATTAAGGACTTTGCTAAGATATCAGCCCCACTTACACGGTTGACGAAAAAGAATTTTACCTTTTCTTGTGATGTTGACTGTGATGATGCTTTCCAACGTTTGAAGAGGGCATTGACGACAGCTCCAATTTTAGTTTTGCCGGATGGGAGTAAACCGTTCACAGTGTATATTGATGCTTGCTGGACAGGGCTTGGCGCAGTTTTTATGCAAGAGGGAAGGGTGATATGTTATGGTGGAAGGCAATTGAAGGTCCATGAGAAGAATTACCCTACCCACGACTTAGAGTTAGCTGCCATAGTTTTTGCACTTAATTCTTGGCATCACTATTTGCTTGGTGAGAGGTTTGAGTTGTATACAGATCGTAAGTCACTAAAGTATTTGTTCTCCCAAAAAGATTTAAACTTAAGGCAACAAAGGTGGATGGAGTTCTTAGCATCCTACGATTTTGAGATTGCATATACCCCTGGTAAGGGTAACGTTGTAGCTGATGCCTTAAGTTAAAGAAGTTGAATTTGAGTCCTTTGTTTGTCGAGCGGTAGAGTTTAGAGTATATCTCTACCTTTGACTTTAGACCCTTTATTGATTATGTACCCGGTTTGTTGGCACCGTTAGAGGTACGACCTACACTTTTGGGACAAATAGGTGCGGCATAGCGAGATGACCCACAGTTGATAGAGATAGTAGACAAGCTCATAAGAGGGGAGTCTTCGAGCCATCTTAGTAGGTATACTATCAATGACAAATGTTGGTTGTGTAGGGATCGGAGACTTTGCGTATCTCGAGACGAGAGTTTGAGAAAGATAATCCTTGAAGAAGCACATCGTTCTAAGCTGACCATACATCCCGATGGAGACAAGATGTATAGGGACATGAAGCGAGTTTTCTTTTGGGTCGGAATGAAGAAGGATGTAGCTGAGTTCGTTTCTAGATGCTTAGTGTGCCAGCAAGTCAAAGCTGAGCAAAAGAAGCCTGGTGGTTTGCTTCACCCTCTAAAGGTTCCACAATGGAAATGGGAAAGTGTTTCCATGGATTTCATTGACGGGTTGCCGAGGTCAAGGAAGGGTAATACGGGCATTTGGGTAGTAGTGGATAGACTTACCAAGAGCGCCCATTTTATTCCCGTTAAGAGTAAAAGAACAATGTCATGGTTAGCATATGTTTATCTCCGAGAAATAGTTTGTCTACACGGCGTACCTTCTAGTATTGTGAGCGATCGAGATCCCATTTTCAATAGTGAGTTTTGGAAGAGCTTGCAAGAGGTGGTAGGAATGCAATTGTGTTTGAGTACCGCTTATCACCCTCAGACGGACGGCGAAACAGAAAGAGTGAATCAGATTCTAGAAGATCTTTTGAGGTTATGCATCTTGGACTTTGGAGGGACATGGGAGGAACATCTTCCATTAGTAGAGTTCGCCTACAACAATAGCTATCAGACTAGTATTGGCATGGCACCTTTTGAGGCTCTATAGGGACGACCTTGCCGATCATCGACTTATTGGTGGGAGTATATGGATAAGATTTTGCTTGGGCCCGAGATGATTAAGGAAACTTTAGAGAAGATAGACTTGATTTGAAGACGCATGAAGATGGCACAGGACCGACAAAAGTCATATTATGATAAGAGAAAGACCGATATTGAGTTCAGTGTTGGAGACATGGTCTTTATTAAAGTATCACCATTGAGGAAAGTAGTTCATTTTGGGTCTGTAGGGAAATTGGCACCAAGGTTCGTAGGGCCATTCCCCATTACAGAGCGAATTGGACCGATGGCCTACAGAGTGAAGTTGCCTGAGAAGCTTAGTGGTGTTCATGACGTATTTCATGTGTCGCGTTTGCAAAAATGTTTACATGATACCGCGGAAGTAGTAGAGCCGAGCATGCTTAGGGAAGTGGAGCGAGATGCCACGATCAGACGAGCTCCTACAGGCATCCTTGGATCAGAGGTCAAGAAATTACGCAACCAAGAGGTCAAGTTGGTTAAAGTCCAGTGGGGAGATGATCAAGGAGACACGACTTGGGAGACTGAAGACAAGATACACGCATCGTACCCTTTCCTTTTTGAGGGTATGTTCTTAACTTCTCCTTTTCTACTGCGTTGTTTATACATGTTCTATCGTTTAGTGTATCGTCTCGATTATATCTTCGATCTTTAGGTAGAAAATCCTATGGTTGTAAGCATTTTTTTGAGACATGTTATGTTTGGTGGATACAAGTGGATGTAAGTGTTATCTAGTGGTTGCTCGTGGATGCATTTACACACACACTAGGCACTAGATCGGCTCAATCACTTTCATATTACATATGATTGAGTGTGCATATTTAAGTTAATGGATGTATCTTGAATGTGTTATCATATGGATGCTGCATTTGAATGAATGGTTGTTCACTCATATAGAAATGATATGTATCATTAGAATTCTTTTGCATAAAATAATGGACGCATGACATTTTCATGTTTTGCATTAAGGAGGTCAACTGAATCAGTAGACCGTCTGATCTTTGCATTAGATAAGGAACATATACACACACTTTTGCATATGTTCATATAGCATTATAAATCTTTTAAGGACAATGGATGCTTGGATGATGGATGAGTAGATGGATGATTGGATGGTAGGATACATTCTTCTTAACTTGAAGATTTCGTGGACGAAATCCTTTAAGGAGGGGAGAATGTAACACCCCGTAATTTTAAAACATGACATAAGAGATAATTAAAGAATAATTAACTTTTAAAAGAAGAATTAGGTGAAACGGGTTACGCTATTGCGTTCATCTTGGAATTCTGCATGAGATAGAGTCTGAGTTTGCATAAAACGGATACCGTATGAGGAAGATATGGACGATAGAAATTGGGCAGACAAATCAGAAAATAGGCTGGGATAACTGGCGCAATTGTGAAGTGCGCCAGAACAAAAATGCACTGGCGCACCTAGGAAGTGCGCCCAGACAAAGGCCAAATCTGCATAGAATTCTGGGGAGTTCTATGATGATGTGTCCTTCGGGGATTGGTTGGATGACATGTCCTTTGAGTTGTGTAGTTCTGATGATCTCTAATCTAATCTAAAGGCCCTAATTCACCTAATACATCTATAAAAACACACCTAGACCTAACCCTAATTTCATTACACTAAACCATGACGCCTCCATGCTACCCTAACCTAAATCAAAACTTGCCTCTCTTCTCTTCCCCAAAGCAAATCAGAATTAGAGTATTCAAATCGGAAGATAAGAATAAAATTAGACAAGAACGGTTTAGCTAATCAAATTCAGAAATCAGATTCAGATCTATTCTCTCTTCTTAATCCTGTCGCTATGAGTCTATGTTACATGTTTAGTAAGAGGGATCAACTTTCAGTGTTGAACTAGCATTGGTGCGGTGTAGGAATTATCTTATAGTGATTAGAAGCGCAATCAACGTTACATCTTGTCCACCTTGTTACCTTGTCATATCTGCTTATGTTACAGTCATCTCTTATATCCAGTTTATATTCTTATACTGTTACTTTACTGATTATATTGTTAAAGTCACTAGACTCGCCAAACATATGTCTGACCCATTTTTGTTTTGCCTCTTTTCTCTCTTCCCCCTCCCCCCAGGTCCTCAGGGTGGGAATAGTGAAGCTTGACTTGGATTCCTTTCTTCTTGAAGTGCTTAGAAGTGTTGAAAGTAATGCTCAGATTTATCTCTTTTTCCTTACGGCTATTTGGAGTGGGTTTATGGTTTTACTTTTATGTACTCTGATAATAATTTTGTACAAGATGGATATTTATGTACTTGGCTTTAGCATATGGTTTTGATGTTGTAACAAAACATGTTTTTTTTTTCTGCTGCAATGAATAAACTTTGAATTTTCATAAGTACCATTTTATATATCTGTCTTGTGATATTTTGTTCTATACTCTTATAATACTCCATGAAAGTTAATGCATTCCCTTAATGAGTGACATTAATGGACGTGGGGTGTTACACTTTTAATATTTTCTTGAAAGTAAACATGTTCTATCATATTGAACGGGTAATCATGTTTGGAAACCATACGAGCAAAACACATTCGAGTCATATTCTGATCAAACTTCCAACTTGCTATTTTAAATGGTTTGCTAAAAGCCTGTTTTGTTGTTAAATTTTTTTTCTCCAAATAACCTCCTATTGTTCGTAATTTTTGGATAAGATTTTAAGCGATTTTTCAATTGTGTTGTTCCTAATGTTGTAGCTCCATCAAATATCTTGAAACAATGTTTACAAGTTGCCTTAATGTTATTATTACCCTCCAACACTTCTCGATCAAAAATTTTCCATACCTATGATTTCATGGGTTTTACATTTAAAGTTGTAGATTTTTCTTCGTTTGTTGAATGTTCTTGAGCTTGTGGCACACTAGAGTCGGCGGTTTGAACTTCTTTTACAACTACATTATCCTTAGCACAAGCATTTGATCCATATGAATAGATTTGTTACTACAACCTGACTAAATGTTAGCCATTTTCAAAATCTGCAATATAAATTAATAATTATATCACTTAATAAATTTGTTGAACGTATACTTGCATACAATTTCAATTTTAATAGCCTGGTGCATTGCAGCATATACTTACGATTTTAATTTCAATTTTTATATCACTTAATAAATTTTACTAAAAAGAGCGTGCTTTTTAATTAAACACCTTCAGTATTTAACATAAGGTAGTTATTTATGACCAAGAATATCAAGCAAAAAGGAAAATATAATGCAGGATAAGCATATGGACATTTAGAAATATGTTATGTGCTATTTGAAATTGTCTTAAATTGTGTAAAAAGGACATTGCTGAAATAACAAATGTTATATAATTGATACACTCAATGTTTACAAGATAAAAGGTATATCTCAGCAATAAAATTTTATGGTATAAAAAATACATCGATGCAACTGTTCCAATATATAAATAGCTTATAACCTATTATATTGACCCTTGTGCGTAAGTATCTGTTAGACCAAAAATTGGTTCTAACACCCAAATGAGCTATGATTTTAATGAAATAGAACTAAAAAGCAACGAAGAACACACGATTTATAGTGGTTCGGCGTTAAAGAGCCTACATCCACTTTGTATTCTTTTAATTGATGATTTGAATGCAAATACAGCAATGATTCTCACTCAACTTCACAATTACAATGCATAAACTCACTCAAATCTCTCAAAAATAGACTTTAAAAGATGATTTTGATCTGAATGTAGTTATGAAATTCGGCAATGGAGGAAGTTAGAACTGAGAAATTTCCAAAAGATCATTTCAAATGCCTCTAGATGGTGTATTTATAGGTGAAAAATCTCTTCGAAGTGGCTCTGGTTCGGAATTGCGTGGCACCTATCCCATAAGAGTCGGGTTTGGAGGCTTCCACATGGTGACAGCGCATCGATTTAGTGGGAGATCGTGGGAGAAATGGTCATGCTTGGTCCGAGTCTTCAGGAAACGTGTGTAGCAATGGTCACAGGCTCAGAGAAAGGGGTTTGGATCGGCTGCCTCCGACCCGATCCGATGAGGCCGCTTGTTATCTTTTAATATTGCTGACGTATTTCTCCGATCCGAACCGATATGGCTTCTGCGTCCTTGATCTCTACTTTTTTTCCTGCGTTATCTCCCTCCGATCCAGACCGGTTGGTGGCTTTCTCACTGTTTACTCTTTGTGTAGCCTAGTTCACAAAGTAGGCTAACATTTTGTCCCTTCGAAGTACACTCTTATTTAAGATAAAGTGTGCTTCGAAGCAGTTTACGAAACATCCTTTGAATTAGAACCATTGAATGATCGCCTCTATTTACTTGTAGCTTTTGCTGCTTATATATATCCACAAACCATATGAATTACTTTCCTCATTTTCAAACAACTTTGAGAGCTCCTTTTAATGTCCAGTGATTCTTCTAGGTGGGCTTTTTCTTTACTTTTCCTCAAATTCACCCTCCGTGGCAAATCAGTGTATATGGTCCCTTTCGGTTTGGATTCCGATCCGAATGGATTTCCCTCATGTATTGCTTATCAGTGGACTAACAGGCCACAATGCACTAGTGGGCCTGAATCCCAGTCCGAATGGGGTGAAGCAGGTTGGAAATACGAGTGGTCACCTTAATTTTATATAAATCCGCCTCCCATCTTCTTCTTCCTCTCTTTCCTTTATTGCTCTCGTCCAAACAGATTTAGCATCAAAACCCAAAAACTTCAAAAACTCTGAAATTATCTCATTCTTCTTTAAATTAAACAACTTAGTAGGTTTAAAATCTCGAATTACTTTGCTGTAATCGTTTTCAGTTTAGATTTGTGGTAAAATTGGGCGATTTGAACATGGCGTGTGTTTAATTTCGACGCCATGGCCCTCTCTCTCCTAGCCATCGTAGATGGTGGTTCTGTCATCACCTCGAGGCATTGGAAGAGGGGATTAGAATCTTATCAGATAGTTAAGCACACAAGTGCTTGGTCTCGATTTGGTTTTGTGAAATGGAGTTGGGTTCGGTACTGGTTAAGCGAGAGGGAGAATGAAGGAGACGAAGGAGAAGATAGGAACTGGGATTGGTTCGGATCGAGAAACACTGGAGTGAAGGGAAAAGAAAAATGTTCACAAGACCGGATCGGGTCGGCGCAAAAGAAAAAACAGGGAAGATGTTTACAAGATCAGGTCGGGGCAAAAGGAAGAACAAAAAAAGGGAAAACAAAGCCTAGCTGACCGGATCGGATCGGAGTAAAAAACAAGGAGGAAAAGAGGCATAATTATTCAAGTCAATCCGAACCGATCCGGTTGCCTACATCCGAGCCGATTCGGTTTACTTACTGGGTGTGAATATCCGCTTCAGACTGAAACATGACTATGCCCTCCGATCCGATCCCAATGCACATACCCGAACCGAACCGAAATAGTCCAACTCAATGCACGATAATTTATCCAACTATCTTAATCAATTCTTGGTATAACCTTCAACTTGATGAATAGTTAGGATAGCGCCTTACGAACATAACAAACATCAAGAACTATTCTGAAACATTTTTACTTCTTTGAATCTTCATATCACGCTCTCATGTGTTTACTTTGCATCTTTATTACATGTAGCACACAGTTTAGTTCACATACACACACGGGGGACACGGGAAACTTTACTCTAATCCTTGCTATTGTTTCTTCAATAGTCTAGTGATCATGGCCGAGAGACGTTCATCTAGGTTAGCACAGAAGATGGAAGTTGCGGAAACTTCTGAGAAAGTTACCATTGATGGCATATCTTCTTCTTCAGACCCTGAATGGGACGATGAGGGCCCAGATTATGAATTAGGAGCTCATAACAATGAAACGCCTTCCAGTAGCGAAGTTTCTCTGGGCGGTGAAGAGGAAGGAGGGATTGGAGATAATCGAGCTCCTGATGAGTTTGAGTCTGCCATTATATTGGAGTTACCCAAAGACTCTGTTGAATCAACAATCGATGAAGACAGACTTGTTTGCATATGTTTAAAGCACAGGATACTGAAAAGGGATACCCTGGTGCCATCGAAAGCTGATCGTCCCCACAATCCTCCAGAAGGATTTATGGCAATTACCCGATTGATGTGTATGGTTGGGGCTATTCCACCGTTTCCGCCTTTTGTTGTCGACTTTCTGAGACAGATGCGGATTGCCACCATGCAGTTACATCCCAACTCCTATGCTTACTTATATACCTTATATATAGCATACAAGGAGATTTTAGGTACAGAGCTTACTTTCGATGACGTCCACTTTTTTTTACAATTTGAAGCATCGGACTCGAGAAACTCCTTCCTTCTCCTGTTTTGAATCAGTCCCAAAAAGGAAAATTATTTCAGCTCCATTCAGCAGCAAGGCCGGCGATTCTAAGCTCGAATGGTTTTATATTAGGCAACAGCCAGGGTGCGACAGGAGATGGACCAAATCCAGTAAAGCATCGATTTTCTAGATCTCAATTTCGAATGTTCATGCCAACACATTAACCTACTTTCTTTTTTGTTTGCAGTCAATAACCCGAAAAAAATATCGGATCAATTATACTTTAATCGGATGCATCAGCTTCTCATGGCGACCAAAAATTTCTAACCATCGATGAAGTTCTTAAGGATGAGTACCTCCATCATCACGGGCTATTATCCATTACCCGTAGCATAGGTCACGGGTCAGGTCCATATGTATACATCCCCCCAATGGACATAATTCCCGGTACGGGCGAGGGCTTGAAAAGTCCAACAATACCTCTTCGGACTTCACCTTCTCCATATTCAACTCAGGACGACGAGTTAGCCAACATAGCCGAAAAGCACAGAGAAGGGTACACCATCCCTGATGATGCTATTTCTCCTGAGAAGCCAATGTCTCCTAAAGAACTGTCAATAGACGCTTCTCAAGGAGATGTCCCCACTACCGATGATTCCACATTTCAAGGTTTAGGAGATCTCCCCCTACCTGAAACCATCTACACTTCAGAGGATTTTGGCACAAATCCTTTAGTTTTCACTTCTTCAGAAGAGACTACTCCCGTTATGGCCAAAGAGCCCACTCGAGCTGACTTGGCTTCGGACTCGGGTTTGTCGGGGGGAACATCCCTTAGGATGCACTTAACACAATAGCACCACACTTCACAACACTTACTTCTCATGAGAATACTGATTCTGAATTCCACTTACATTGTTGCGTAGGTTCAATGTCTCGCCCCTACTATGATGTCAGGAAAATACATCGCAGCATGACTAGACCCCCTTCCGATGTCGAGCATGATCGCCGTGAAAGCCGGGGTAGAGAGGAGGACAGAAGGCCTCATGATTCTTATCAGTCACACACCTCGCGCTCTCGCTCCCCGTCCGATCGGATTCAGACAGATATAAAATCTATCAGAGTCGTCGAGGAGAAGACACATCGCAACCCAAAGACCAAACTTCTCCTCAAGACAAACACAGTCGGGAAAGGAGCCCGCCGAAAGATACCAACTCACGAGGCTAACATAAGGTTTTTGATAAGCGGCCTAGAAAGGGTGATGCAGCCATCGTGCCCACTAAACATAAGGATACTGAGCTAACATACTGCAAAACTCCACTACTGGATGCTGAATCTAAAGTTAAGCGGCCATATCTGGAGAAGCAGTTCCCCGACCACTATTTTGAAAATCTGACTTTCTTACCTGCTCTCGAGCCTATTTCCTCAAGGTGGGCAGATGAGGCCAAAGCGAAGATTGACGCAGCCGAGAAGAAATATTCAGAGATGTTCAAGTATTCACGTAACCTCTCCAGAATCATTTGAACTTTAATTATGGATGTTAATTTGATCAAAAAGACTGTAGATGCCGACGCAAAAGCCTTGAAAAAATTTGAGAAGGACCTTGAGGACACACAGGCCTAACTTGTCATCGCTCAACGAGATGCTATCAACTTTAAACAGCAATTTAAAGAGTTACAGAAGCGTTATCATGACTTGCTAGAATCTCATAGTCAAGAGCGCTTGGAGTTGAAGAAACAAGCAGAAGATGCTAAGTCGGATAACGCCAAAATGCAACAAGCTTATGAGCGAGAAAAAGTCGAGTTAGCGAGGAAAAAATGCTGAATTGGAGAAGTGAAACGCTGACTTGGAATCCAAGTTAATGGAAGCTGAGAGTAGGGTTGCCCTAGCTGAGGGGAATGTGGAAAATGTTATCAAGTCCGCTAAAGGGACCCGTAAACAGCTGTCAGAGGCCCAGGAAGAAGTACATGGTTTTGGCGAACTACTAATTGAATTCTTCGTGCATATAATTCGTCGCCAAAACATCTCTTGGATTGAAGATTATCCGACTACCTTGGTTCACGTATGGATTCAAATTATCGAATGGGAGAAAGAGGAACTTAAGGTAGACTTCGTCGATGAAGATAAACTTATGGAAAACTATCTAAGAGATGATGAGCCGGCACGTCTGGCCGAGGGGCGTCGCCTCATCACCGATGCTATGGAGGAGGAGAAGCGGATGGCCAAATAAAAGAACATCGCTGAGGCTGGTTCTTCTTCTACTACTGCTAAAACTTCCGAAGTCGAGGGATACGACCCAGAAAATCCGAGGATCCCTCAGGCATCTCTTTTGTCTCCCATACCCGAGTCAACGTCTGAGACGGTAGTCACTCCAGCTGAGAAATCATCGGAAGGTATTTCTACCTTTTCATCCTAGTTCGTCAAGGCCGTCTCCACTTTTCATCACATAATTGGGCAATCGATGGAGGATCCTTTATTTTCTCCTGAGTTGATAACTGTTGCTTCTCATTTTGTAGGTGTTGAACCGACCGAGAAGACTGGCGTGCTTCAGGGAACCACCACCAAAGCAAAATCCGCGGAGAAGGCTCAAGGAGAAAAGGATAAGGCTGCCACTGTAGAGTCAGGAGGGGGAACTGAACTGTCTAAGGCTGATGCTCCTCATGATGATGAGATGATAGATGCCTTGAAAGACGATGGCGGTAGCGAGGGACATGAGGAAGAACCTGATGTGGCTATAGTTGGGGATTTAAAAAGCGCTGTTGACATCACTTTGGCTGAAATGAAAGCCGAACAAGACAAACGTATGCAGCTAAAAGTTTAAGACCTGAGCCCTGAAAGCCTTAAGCCTCTTGCAGTGGTGGATCCTGGATCAAGGTTCGTTGTTAAGCTTTCAACTAGGTCTATTACAGAAGAGCTTGCTAAAAAGTCTTCTCTTGATTCTAATGTTCCGACTCCTAGGAAAAAATCAACCGATTCTAGCACTTCGATTTTAGAGAAGAAAAAGCCAAAGCGCATTATGACTGATGTTGAAAAAGAAGCTAAGGCTACTCAGAAAGCTGCCAAAAAAATCCAAGTCCGATCCAAAACCCAAGTGATGGAGTGCTTTGTTATATTTTGGCATTCAGTTGGTCCGCAATTGTTGCAGCGAGTGCGGCCCTCGCATCTTCTTTTTTTTTGCTTATTTTCCTTATACAAACTTACATGTCTGTAAATAGAAACTGTTTATTTCCTACAATGTCTGATAGTCGTTAGTTCAGCACTTAAGTGAAAATACAAAAGTACGTCAAATCAAAGTTATATAATGAAGTCATTGTTGAGGGGAATATGTACACACATATATGCCCCCAATTAATCTTGGATAACCGAGCAAGAATTATTCAAGATTGATTGAATTAAAAAATCCAACTGCCCCCGATTCTCTGACGGGGCCATATTCCTTTTTTCATTGATGCCTATTCTTTCTAGCATCTTTATACTCTCCTGTCTCATAACCAGGTTAGAGTATCGCTGAGGCGGTCTCTCATCTGGGTGCACCTTCACGCCTCAGAGGACGTCGTCTTCCCGTCCTTTATGCTCCCTCTTGATTCTTGAGAGTTAGAGTTAAGAATGTCGTCTTCCCATTCTTCTGTGTTTTATTGTACGGACAGTCATTTTATTTGCTCCTGCACATACGTCATCTCCAATTTTCCAAATTTAATTTAACATTTCGTGTTTCATAGTCATGATAAAATAATTGTTGAAGATATAAATAATGCAGGAAAGTAAATGACACACGATATTTTTATAGTGGTTCAGCTAAGTCATAGCCTACATCCACTTTATAATCCTTTGTTCACATAAACAGACTTTTTAAGGCAAGTCGTGCCTTTTTACATAACTTATGAAAACAAAAGAGATGACATTTCATATTTAGCTCAGATATCGTAGCATTCCAGGCTCTGGGAATCTCCTCACCATCCATGGTCGTTAGCTTGAATGCTCCTGTATCAAGCTTTCGTTGGATGGTGTATGACCCTTCCCATTTTGGACCCAATTGGGTTGAAGGCGGGAATACTCGTTTCAGTACTAGGTCTCCTGGTTCAAAGGTTTTGGGGCGAACCTTCCAGTCATAACAACGTGCTACTTGATGTTGATGCCTTGAGGCATGCAAGTCGGCTTCATCTCTTTTTTCTTCAATCATATCAAGAGATTCTAGGAGGAGTGCTTATTTGTCATCGGGTCATAGTACGCAACTCAATGAGAAGGGACTTCCAATTCTACCGGGATCACTGCTTCTGACCCAAAGGAAAGTGAATAGGGAGTATGGCCGGTAGCCGTCTTAAAGGTCGTCCTGTAGGCCCATAAAGCTAATGGCAACTCATCTACCCATCTAGCTTTGGCCTGCTCCAACCGCTTCTTTAGAATTGATTTAATGACTTTATTTACGGCTTCGACCTGGCCATTTGACTGCGGGTGAGCTACTGCAGTGTATCGTTTATCAATCTTATATTTCTAGCATAAGTTTTTGAACCCAATGCTATCAAATTGCGTCCCATTATCGGTTATGATGGTCTTCGGAATCCCAAATCGAAAAATAATGTTTCTGACCACAAAACTGATCACCTTCCTCGCCGTGATGGTTGTTAGAGGTTCATCTTCCACCCATTTTGTGAAGTAATCCACGGCAACGATCGCGTACTTAGCTCCTCCTCTGGCAATAGGTAGCACTCCAATAATGTCAATTCCCCACATTTCAAACGGCCATGGACTTACCATTGACTTGAGCTGAATCGAAGGCCCTCTGGGAACTTTGGCATATCTTTGACATCTATTGCAGCGTCGTGAATAATCAGCCGCGTCTTTATTCACGGTAGGCCAGAAATATCCGTACCGTAATACCTTCTTTGCTAAGGTTTGGCCCCCAGTGTGATCTCCACACTCACCTTCACGCACTTCTTGCAATACATGTTTAATGTCGTTGCGTGCGATACACCGTAATAGGGGCATTGAAAACCCTTGACGATAAAGAATGTCATCCTACAAAACATATCTTGCAGCCCTGCGTCTTACAGCTCGTCTTTCGCTCTTTTTCAACGGGAGGGTTCGATTCTTGAGAAAATTCTTAATTGATGTCATTTAGGATTCTCTTTCTGGTTCCACTTCCAAGACTAGCTATGCTTCCGTTAGGTCGAAACTCGGTGATTCCAACACCTCTATCGGAACCATTTCGGTTTCTTTAGGATTATCAGAACTTGCTAGCTTCGCCAGTCGATCTGCTTTCTGATTTTCCGCTCTTGGAATGTGTGTTATGCTATAATGCTCCAAACCTTCCAATAACTCCTTTACCTTTTTTAGATAAGTGACAAGTCGAGGTCCGTTAGCAACAAATTCTTCCCGAACTTGACATACAACTATCTTGGAATCGCAATATATATCTAGTGTCTTCACTCCCAAATCTTTGATGAGTTTCAGCCCGGCAATAAGGGCTTCATACTCGGAATCGTTGTTAGTAGCAGCGAACTCTAACCGTAATGCATAGTAGGTAGATCGTCCTTCAGGAGTTATCAAGACAACTCCGGCGCCGGACTTTCTATCATTCTTGGCCCCGTCCGTATATAATTTCCACGGACTAAGCTCTAATTCACGATCCAAAGCAACTACCTTGTCACCCACCGTTTCCTCTTCAGGAATTGTAAATTCAGCTACAAAGTCAGCCAATGCCTACCCCATTATTGATCTTCGTGGCTGAAAGTTCAAATCAAACTAACTCAGCTCGATATTCCATTTAAGTAACCGCCCCGATGCTTCGGGTTTCTGCAACACTTGTCTCAAAGGCTGATTGGTATATACAACTATCGGGTGTGCGTGAAAATAATGGCGAAGTTTGTGGGAAGCAATCAGGAGGCTATAAGCAAGCTTTTCTATCTTCGGATAGTTACGCTCTGCAGCAACTAGTTTTTTGCTTACGTAATACACAGGTTTCTAGACTTTATCCTTTTCACGTACTAGTGCTGCACCGACGGCGTGAGATGATACCGCCAAGTAGACGAATAAATCCTCATGTTCCACAGGCTTTGATAATATTGGAGGCTTTTCTAAGAAGTCTAACAGATTCTAGAACGCCTCCACCCAGTCGGAAGTCCACTCAAAATTTCGCTTTCCCCGTTTTATGAGATCGAAGAACGGTACACACTTGTCTGTTGCTTTGGAGATGAACCTGCCCAGTGCTACAACCTTCCCAGCTAAGCTTTGAACATCCCTAATCTTTCGCGGCTCCTCTATATTCCGGATTGCTGCTATTTTGTCCGGATTGATTTCAGTTCCTCTGGAACTCACGATAAAGCCAAGGAACCTGCCTGATGCCACGCCAAAAGAATACTTCAAGGGGTTCAACTTCATCCCATACCTTCGTAGTATGTCGAACATTTCTGCTAAGTCCTTCATATGATCGGGATATTGCTTGGATTTCACGAGCATATCATCTACGTAAACTTCCATGGTTTTCCCGATTTGATTGTAAAACATGCGGTTGACTAGGCGCTGATACATGGCTCCCACATTTTTTAACCCAAATGGCATTACCACGTAACAATACAATCCCAAGTCTGTGATAAAGCTTGTATGCTTTTGATCTGGTATGTGCATGGGAATTTGATTATACCTGGAATAAGCATCCATAAAGGATAAAAGTTCATGCCCGACAGTTGAATCTACTAATTGATCAATTCTAGGAAGAGGAAAGCTATCCTTCGGGCAAGCCTTGTTCAAATCAGAAAAGTCAATGCACGTTCTCCACTTCCCGTTTGACTTTTTGACTAGGACATGATTCGATGTCCAGTCAGGATATTTTGAATCCTTAATGAATCCATTACCATTTAATTTCTCTACTCCTTCTTTCAAAGCTGCTGACATCCGTCTCTTCTGCTTGACTGGTGGGTGCTTTGGATTAATACACAAAGAGTGGCTCATAATGGTAGGAGAAATCCCACACATGTCAGCGTGAGTCCAGGCAAACACATCCAGATTTTCCTTTAAGAAATCAGCCAATTCCCTCGCTCTAACTGGATCCAGTTGCGAGCCGATCTTCAGTACTTTTGTTGGATCTATCACATCAATAGGTATATCTATTGTCATTTCGTTGGGAGTTGCCTTCCTGTCCCTGGGTTCTCTATCCTCTCTGGGATCTATATCCTCGAGCACATTTAAGGGCGACTCTTTTGGGGCAGGACCCCTTAATTGCTATGCTGAGGCCTCCTTTGGAGGGGCGGAATCATCCTTGGCATCTATATTCAACCCCTTCATTAACATCTTTAACTCTGTCACGTAACAAGCTCGTCCCGTAGCTTGGTCGCCCCTCATCACCCCGACTCCTGAGTTAGTCGGGAATTTAAGTAGCAAGCACCAAGGTGCAATACATACCCTAAATTCGGCAAGGGCCGATCGGCTTAGGAAGGTATTGTAAGGCGACTCCACATCCAAAACTACAAACGGCAGGATCCTTACTCTCTGGCGATCTCCCTGCCCTAGTGTGACTGATAGTTCCACAAAGCCCATCAGAGCTGTAGATGCTCCGTTAAAGCCACATATCCATCCTTCACATGGCTTTAAGTCTTTTACTTCGAGTCTCATTTGCTCGAAAGCTTTCTTGAAGAGGATATTAACCGAGCTCCTGTTGTCCACTAACACTTATGGACTAAAGCAGGGCCAATTGTCGTGGTAATCACTAATGGATCATCGGTTGGAGATTGAACTCCAGAATCATCTCTATTACGGAATACGACATCATCTGACATCGTTTTTTGTTGTTTTATTGGACCGACATCTTCAAGACTACTGCATTCTCCTACTTCAAAATGCTTGGCGGCGTTGACGTACTAGTCCATTGCTTTAAGACTACGACCAACTAAGTGAGGTCCGCCTATAATAGTATTAATGACGATCCTCTTACCTTTTTGCTGAGCTGTGGGTTTCGAAGCAGGTTGGTCTTGGTTTGGGGCTTGTCCCCATTGCCCCCGTCCCTTGGGGCAACCTTATACCCATCCAACTTCCCTTCTCGTAGCAATTTTTCAATGATATCCCTCAAATGACGGCATTCGTTGGTGGAATGACCGTGGGTACCATGAAACAAGCAAAACTTTCATGTTGCAATCTCTTTCTCAGTAGAATCTCTGGGTGGTGGTTTCTTGTACTGTAATATGCTATATGTATCTAAATAAATGTTCTCCAATGTATCATTTAACGGCGTACCAAATATGACTTCAAAGATTCTCCTGGGGCCTGTTTAATTCGTGACAATTCTATGACGGTCTTGGACTTTTGGGCATGGAGTCGAAATTGATTCATGAAACGCTCACTCAATTCTGTGAAATTTGATACCGACCGAGGAGGGAGTCGGGTGAACCACATTAAGGCTACGTCTTCATGATAGATTGGAAAAGCTTTGCATTTTACGGCATATGGAGCTGCTGCTGCGTTCATGAACCATGCATATCTCATCAGATGCTGCCCTGGGTCTGTTCTTCCTGAATATCGATCCATCTGAGGCAAGTTGAATCGCCGGGGGAATTGGAAATTCAGTATGTCATCTGTGAAGGGGGTATGGCTTCGTTCAATTCCCCAATCTTCATTAGTATACCGCCGACTCTCAAACGTAATCTGGTGCACCATTGCCCATACATCGGCATTTGTTAATGTCTGCACAGGCTTTTTAGATCTGATGTTTGGATTACCCTTGGGTTCCTGGTCAGGGGATAACCTTCTGTTTCTAGCGGCATCTGCTCTACGTTGTTCTCTATGTTCCCGGTCGATCTCAGGAGGTAGAGGTTGGAGAAGTTGTTTCTGCGTGGGGTTGGTAATATTAGGATCCCTGGGTAAGACGTGGGATCCGCGCATTGGTAGCAACATAGGATGTTGTAAGCTCGGGTCATCAGGGCCCAATGCACGAGCAGCATCTTCTCGGGATCCCAAAGATGCAAAAGTCAATTGATCGAGGTTCTGAGGTCGTTCAAGCGGCCTTCTTTCGCGGGGGCGTTCTTCGTCTGAAAAAGACGAATCATCTGTAGCAAGGCGGTGTGTTGGGGAAGGAGTTTTCTGCCTCTGGAGCTCCTGTAGTTCTCTACCTATAGTGATCATGTTTTCCTGCATGCGAAGGTTGTCAC
The DNA here is from genome assembly GCA_030737875.1 of Allium sativum. Classification (NCBI taxonomy): domain Eukaryota; kingdom Viridiplantae; phylum Streptophyta; class Magnoliopsida; order Asparagales; family Amaryllidaceae; genus Allium; species Allium sativum. Next base: position 973,104,889 of record CM060916.1, read on the forward strand.
GCCTTTGGGCTTCCAATGATTCTTTAGTACTCTAGAGCATGTCAAGAAAACGTGAAAAGTCTCCTTGGGTAATTGGTGCAGATGGATCAGGCTGAACATTAGTCATCGTGGCTGGAATCGGAGCGTTGGAGGGAGCTCGAGTAGAAGTTCCAGCTTCATTCTGGCTCGGATCAGATCGGTTCACAGCAGCCTGGTCGGGGCGGTACGGATGGAGAGAGTGAGTGCCCTCGACCTCATCAGACCGGATCGGATCGGTGTCTTCCACCCGGTTCAGATCGGCGCCTCCCGATAGGTTCGGATCCTCCTGATCGGCGCGGTCTGCTCCAGAGCTTTGAGCGCGTGACCTTGTTAACACAATGGCTTGCTGATCTTCTCTAGCATAATTTCCCCTAGCACCTTGCACTTCTTTTCCTTTGGTCTTAGCCATAATACTCAATTCTTCAACGGTTAGTCAACAAGCACTAAAAGATGTCAGAGACAAGGAATTAAGTTCTTTGAACTTGAAAGTCCAAATAGTAGAATGATAATCCCAAAAAAGCTGACAATTCGAAGGTTCTCAGTGAAAGCACCAAAATGTTAGACCAAAAATTGGTTCTAACACCCAAATGAGCTATGATTTTAATGAAATAGAACTAAAAAGTAATGAAGAACACACGATTTATAGTGGTTCGGCATTAAAGAGCCTACGTCCACTTTATATTCTTTTAATTGATGATTTGAATGCAGATACAGCAATGATTCTCACTCAACTTCACAATTACAATGCATAAACTCACTCAAATCTCTCAAAAATAAACTTTAAGAGATGATTTTGATCTGAATGTAGCTAAGAAATTCAGCAATGGAGGAAGTTAGAACTGAGAATTTGCCAAAAGATCCTTTCAAATGCTTCTAGATGGTGTATTTATAGGTGAAAAATCTCTTCGAAGTGGCTCCGGTTCGGAATTGCGTGGCACCTATCCCATAAGAGTCAGGTTCGGAGGCTTCCAGATGGTGACAACGCATCGATTTAGTAGGAGATCGTGGGAGAAGTGGTCATGCTTGGTCCGAGTCTTCAGGAAACATGTGTAGCAATGGTCACAGGCTCAGAGAAAGGGGTTCGGATCGGCTGCCTCCGACCCGATCCGATGAGGCCGCTCGTTATCTTTTAATATTGCTGATGTATTTCTCCGATCCGAACCGATATGGCTTCTGCGTCCTTGATCTCTACTTTTTTTTCCTGCGTTATCTCCCTCCGATCCGGACCGGTTGGTGGCTTTCTCACTGTTTACTCTTTGTGTAGCCTAGTTCACAAATTAGGCTAATAGTATCAATCTTTATGTTTTAATACGTAACACTTCATTCCGGTCAAAACAAAGAATAAAAATAAAAGAGATACACATAATTAAATATGAGATTTGTGATCTCATAAAGAAGTATGGATGCCGGTATTAGCTACAATCTACTGCAGCTAGCAACAGATATTAAATTGTCTCCTTAATATTCCCTATTAAGCAATGTCTGAATCATTTAGTTTTTTTTGTTCATGGAAAGTAGACCTAAGAATAAAAGCATCCAATTTGCCACATTAAGGACATAATCATAGATGATGCAAAACTACAAGTTACAGTTGTTAGCACTAAAAAATCCTAATAATTTCAACTTGCATTTAGAAGTTATCACAAGCCAACACTTACTGCGAAGTGGAAGTCGAGGAGGAATGAATCATGGCTGCGGCTTATAGTGAGGCGGTGATTAACTGGGTGGCATGCGGCAGTTTGACCACATAGAAGGTGATGGCTTCGATTTTGTCGTGGATTTAGTTTTTTTCTTCTTCTTTTGTTGAATGAATTGCTGCAAGTTCGAACTTCGATTGTTATTTGTTTTGTGAGATTCTAGGGTTTTAGTTTTAAGTGGTGCAGGTATTTGAGTATTTTGGGTCTGTGAGTTCAATTGACTGGCACGGGATTTCCAATTAAAATAATAATTATAATTATCCTTAATTAATTAAAATGTTAACATGTATTTTTTCTTATTGAACTTAATTTCGGACTAGATGGATATTTTTCGGATATGGATACATACATATCTGCATTCCTATGCAGTTAAAGCCCCGCTAAATCATCGCAATATCCCCGCTATAGCCCATAGCACATTTCAACCGCCACGTTATTTCAATTTAGCGCCGATGAACAGTAGATCCACTTTTAGCCCCACTATTCTTCACTGCATCCGCTAAATCAAGGCTGTTTAGTGTCCGCTTTAGCAATATTAATATATAGAGCTTGATTTGACTAGTTCTCTTTTTAAAAATCCATTAAAGTTAGCAAAAATGACTAAATTTAAGGCATAAGGGCCAAATATATGGTAAGAACATCAAAATATCATGCATAAGTATGATATTCTGTGATTTCGTTATATAAGATTAATTAAGGGGATTTTCACCTAAAGGGCTTATTTGTTCGGGGTAATAAGTTTTAAGGACAACACTTCTGAAAAATTAGTTTTAAGGACAGTTCTGCACGAAAACGATACAAGCAGTTATCTTTTTGCAGTATACAGAATTAAATATAATCACTTTTATCTTTTTTCTATATAACCTAAAAAGATAACCGCTTTTACCTTTTTTCGCGTAGAATTGTCCTTAAAGATAATTTTTTAGAAGTGCTGCCCATACAACTTATTACCCTGAACAAATAAGCCATTTAACCTAATTTCCACATTAATTAATGTTATTTTCTTGTACACATATAATGTGAGAAAGACGGTTAATTAATTTTCAAATATTTAGTTTACATCTTATGTACCTTTATGTGCCTCCGCTTTATCCTTGCTATTTCCCCGCTTTATCCCCGTTACACATTTTTACACCTCCGCCGCTATAGAACTACTAAGCGCTTTAACTGCATAGGCACATTCGCATCCGATATTTTTGGATATCGGATATTCGCATATGCTTTTTGGATATCATATTAAATCCGTATTTTCGGATATGGATTTTGAATTTTTTGGGTATTCGTTGACAGTCCTAAACACAGGCTCATGGTCTAAAACGGAAAAAGCAGGGTGGACATTGATTATTTTATTAGTTAATTATTTAAGGTGTACTTGTGCATGCTTTATGGTTTGTACACGATTTCTATTTTGCTAACAACATAATGACCTATTTGTTGATTTACAAGGAATGATTTAAAAAAAAATAACAAGTTAGTTAATTTCTACTTAATTATATGTCAATCGTAGTACACATGGAATCGAGAATATAAAGACGATAAAAATCAAATGTGTGTTTATCGTATTAATAATGATCCATTTTTTTGTGTATGATGTACTTGCATTATCATCTTTTGATTATTAGATAGAGTAAACAACAAAGCACCCTAAGTGTATGCGAAATTAGTATCCCTAGTACTTCATAAAGAATTTTTTATGTGAAAATTAGGCACACGTCCTTATTATTGTTCAAAATACAAACGACATCCACTCTAACTCTCAAATGTAAAGTGGATCCCTTTTTTAGGCACTTACGTACTTTTCAAAGAAAAAAAATGCGCAGGTACATAAAAAAAATTGGAAATTTTCGCAAAAGCAACCTGAAAATAATAATAATTTTGCGTGCATCTCTGCATAAATATTGAATATATGCATACATGTATGTGTATATTCATCTAGTGTTTATATTGAAAATTTTGGGTTAATATATGCATACATATATGCATATATTTTGTATTATATGTTAAGATGTATGCATATAAAGATGAACTAATATTCATGGGATACGAACTGTTGCAGAAATGTATGCATATATTCTGTTTAAATGCTGAAATGTATGCACAAAAGTTAAAAAGGATGAAGGCTTATGAATATGTGCATACATATATGCATTTATTGATTATAAATGCTGAAATGTATACATAAAAGATGTATGCTTGAAAAAAAGGCAGAATTGAATTGATGCATCAAACGATGCATTTATCGCAGTATTACTACATACATTTTTGCATAAAAACTACAGTTTGACGAATAACTGCAATTTATGCAGAAACATATGCATATATTTCAAATATATGCATCGTTTCATGCATAATACTGTTGTTTCGTGTGTTTTTTGTTTTTAATGTGTTTTTGGTGGTTTTAACGCATGATTTTATTGACGATTAGTTGTTGTATTTAATTATGAATTTTCATGATATTTTTTTTGTTTCTTTGATGATTTTTAAAAAAATATGGATGTAATTTATATCAAAATAACAAAGGGACGTGAGCCTAATTTCCAAACCTATTAGGAATGTGAGCCAAACTTAAAATCACTATCAAACTCAATTGATCATCGGTCTTTAAACATATATTCATAATATACATGAAAACAAGACTATTAATTGTTGTGGATATATGCGGCTTTTGCGGAAGTGTGTCGTATCGGGAATTTAGTCACCAAATCACAAAGAGATAACTTTGATAGAAAAACAAAATGGATATGCAATCAAAACACAGGCACATGATATTCCACGCAACAACTCTCTTTATTAACTCAACAAAACTAACTTTTGTTCATACTTATTGGAACAAGCCAAGAATAAACAAATTACAATCACCGCACTAGAAATAGCTTTTAACGGCGCTTGAAAATCAGTATAATATGATATAACAACGTTATTATAAACGTTGCATAAAGACATGCAGTCGTAAGTATATGACTTTCAATTGCATAAGAAAAAACGCTATAGAAAACTCAATTTATACAGCGTTTACAATGAGTTGTTAATAGTTTCCCACCGATTTCTTAGATAATTGCTAACTTTTTCATCAGCGATAAACAAACGCTGCTATAAACTAACAACAACATTTACAGACTGTTGTCAAAAGCATATTCATTTGTGTTCTACATTTTCATCAGCATTTCATAAATGCTGTTATTAAGTATTCAGCGTAATGTAACATTAGATAAATGTTGTTGGCAAGTTTTAGAGTAACGACAACATTGAACTATTTTTACTATTTTGTTTTTTTACAACATTTATATTTTCCAATACTATTAGAAAATTTATGCACATACATAACGATAGCGTTTAAATATCAAGCAACTGATATCAATAACATGTTCGTATCAAATACAAAAATATCATATTAACACATAGATGTTAGTCATTTACATAACCTACATAGCATAATATTCATAAACAGAGACATCATCAATAAACCAAGTTTTCACTAAGAATGGCGACCATCGTTTAAATCAGGACTTTGTTATGAGAGGGAAAGAGCCTAAAGACATGGTCCGGATTTATACATGGAATGAGGCCACACTTCGAGAGCTTACTGACCTTGTGAAAGAATTTGCACCAACTGCTAGAAGAAGATATGCTAAGCTTTCTTTTGCTTTTGTGTACCCAAACAAGAATGGACGTTTTGTGGCTAGACTGGGGGGGGATGACATTCTCTTTTGGAAATGGAAGGCGCCTTGATGATAATAAAACTTTTTGATAATAAACCTTTCAAGTACAAAGAAAAATAACTTCTGTATTGTTATTTATGTGATATAACATAGAAAGTCATTTTTAAGCTTTGTGCAGATCCATGCTAGTAGAGAAAAATAGGATATGTTAACGATATTTTTTCGTCAACACCGGAATAAGGGAATGGGGTTATGGCCTAAGGGTACTTAGGGATTGCTTAGTTCCCACAAGCTTGAATTAGTTCATCGTTTCCTTAATGTTAAGGTCTTAAGCCCGAAGATTAGATACTCTTCCTTTAAGAGGTGAGTATCAGGCTTATGAGACTTAAGGACCAACAATTACCTTGGGATAAGGGTTCCGTAGGCTCGTCGCAAGTGGAAAGATAATCGGTGTAGGAAGGGTTATATTGGTAATTCATAAGCATAGAAGAACACATTCAAGAGCATAGTAAAGTACAATATAATATATGAAATAATAAAGGAACAACGATTTATAGTGGTTCGGTTGGGATTAAACCTATGTCCACTTTTAGGGTTTTGATGATTTTTTTCATAGAGGAGGTTACATAAGAAATCCTCAAACTGATTTACAAATTAGGGTTAGCTCTCTCCGAAATGAGAGCGAGATCGTGGAACAAGGAGAAGTCCCTTCTAAATGAGACCCTAAGGTCATATCTATAGGAAAAATGGGCCCATATTTGTTCTCAACCCAGCAGAAACCCCTTTCGGATACGGTAACATGGTTTCGACCGCTTTTGCATCTGTCGGTTCGGGCAACATGGTTCCGGCTGCCTTTTTCTTTACGAGCATTATTACGGTTTATCTTGCTTTCGGAGTGTCGATATTAGCTTTAGGAGATGCTACTTTCTATATGTGTCGATACCAAGTTCATTGATTCAGATAGGTTCAGGAGCCGCTTTCGGTCTTCAATGATAGGATTTCGGCTTTGGGACCATGGGGTTCAGTCTGCTTCTGCACTCCTTGGTTTCGGTACCGAAGCTTTGCATGTGCTTGGGTGCCAGTTTGATTATCTCCTTTCAGTCGCTCTTGGCTTTTGGTGCTGAACCGAGATGGATTCAGTGTCGATATATGTTCGATATTGGCTTAGTCGCCTTCGTTTCTATAGGTATATGCCTTTATCTTCTATCATTATTGTCTTTCGCCACTCGATTCTTCCTTCAATGCTTGTTCTAATAAGTGTCGATCTCGCCTATTGGTATTGGTATTGGTATTGGAACTATTGATACTGATAGCTCTTCGTTCTCTCCTATCTTGGCTTTGTGCTTTTCTTTCCTGATTGTTGAATCATGTGCTTTCAGAATCGAGACTAGATTGTTTACTTTCGGTGGCGGTATTGTCATTGCTCTCGATTTCTCTATGCTTTTGATGTTGCCCCGCTACCATCTTATTTAGATTGGTACCCGGCTTTACTTCTTTTGTTGGAGCCGATAATACTCTGACTAGGTCCTTTTGCTTTTATTATCAGCTGCCCCAGTGGTCTGGTGTCGATTATATGCTTCTAGAACATCCTTTTGGTGCTAGTTTTACGTCTTGATCCTATTTCCCTTTCAATGTTGGCCCTCTGGATGTCATTTTCATATGCTTGCCTTCTTGTTCCACTGTTGGTGTCAGATCTATACTCTCGAGCTTTCAGTGTCGTCCTTGATTCTCCTGAACCCTTCGATACCAGTACCAAATTTCTAATATCTTGCTCTCAGTGCCAGTTCCGCTACTTACGGAGCTTTTCCCACTTGGTTCCAGCTTTACTACCCAAAACATTTTTCTTGTTCTTTTGCTTCTTTATATTTGGCTAGTGCAAATTTTGGTGTTAACAATTAGCCCACTAGTATAAAGAAGCTTTTGTTTTTTAGGACAAAAATCTTATAGTTCCTATACTGTTTTTCTGAAACACAAGAATCATTAGAAATGCTTCGGCATTAGTTTCGTATAATCCAAAATTGTGATACAAGGAGAAATATAATCTTTCCTTAGTGAATACAGCTTGGGTACAAACTCTAAACTACGAACTTTTATAAACCTAATTTTGCATAATGTACAAACTCAACATATATCCGTATTGAATTTTATGGTTTAACATTTTCTAATAACATCAATGGGGGGAACCGGTGTTCTTATTTAGGTATTTAGTTATTTAGTTTAACAAGAATTTGTTCCCGGAAGAGCGGGATAGCAAACCCAAAGCATATATTTAGATACTTGCAAATAGAAAAAAAAGTTCATTTTCGACAAGCATCATGTACCAGTAGAAGTAATATGACTTACTAATTGTTTGAAATTTTACCTGTGATGTGTCAAATGTTACTTTAACCAAAATTCATATTAGTGAAAGGTTAGGGAAAAAATTACATAAGTTCATAAAACTTCCCTGTATGAAGTGTTGCGAGACATAACCCTTGCTAAAAGGCATCGAATGGTAGGCATGAAGTATCAATCTGGGCACTAAACTAAACACCTTTATCTTGGAAGCATTGTGACATATTCGAACCCCATACGCAAACGTGACAAAAATAAATTTAGACATTCTTCTTTTAGATATGCGTATAGAAAATTCATAACTAAACTTGATTGTCAGAATAATGCAGGTCTAAAGGTTTGCTTTCTGAAAATATTTGTAGCTTTAAAATACCTATTTAAAAAAGCAAGAAATTGACTTCACGCTGGGTTAAGATAGAAAATTCAAAATTCTTGTATGAAAGTAGTAGATATTCAAGACTCATACTTGGCAAAATAAAAATCATGAATCATATGGAAACCCCGAGATTCACACTCAGTTAGGTAGAAATCATACAAAAATGTTGAGACTCACAGTTGGGAAAGTAGAAATCAGAAAACATATAGAAACCCCGACACTCACACTCGGGTAAGTAGAAAACAGAAATCATAGAGAAACCCCTGGACTCACGCTCGGGTAAGTAGAAACTAGAAATCATATAGAAAACCCCGAGACTTACACTCGGGTAAGTAGAAACCATAAACCATATAGAAACCCCGAGGCTCACACTCATGCAAGTAGAAATCATAAAACATATAGAAACCCCGAGACTCACACTCGGGTAAGTATAAAACAAAAATCATAGAGAAACCCCGAGGCTCACACTTGGGTAAGTAGAAACCAGAAATCATATAGAAAACCCTGAGACTCACACTTGGGTAAGTAGAAACCAGGAACCATATAGAAACCCCGAGGCTCACATTCAGGTAAGTAAAAATCAGAAAACATATAGAAACCCCGAGACTCACACCTGGGTAAGTAGAAAACAGAAATTGTAGGGAAACCTCGAGACTTACACTCGAGTAAGTAGAAACCAGAAATCATATAGAAAACTCCGAGGCTCACACTCAAGTAAGTAGAAACCAGGAACCATATAGAAACCTCGAGGCTCACACTCGGGTAAGTAAAAATCAGAAAACATATAGAAACTCCAAGACTTACACTCGAGTAAGTAGAAAACAGAATTCATAGAGAAACCCCGAGACTCACACTCGGGTAAATAAAACTAGAAATCATATAAAAAAAACCCGAGACTCACACTCGGGTAAGTAGAAACCAGGAAGCATATAGAAACCCTGAGGCTCACAATTAGGTAAGTAGAAATCAGAAAACATATAGAAACCCCGAGACTCACACTCGGGTAAGTAGAAAACAGAAATCATAGAGAAACCCCGAGACTCATGCTCAGGTAAATTGGGATCAGAAATCGTAGGGAAACATGTATCAACTGAAGGTCGTTATGTTATGCCATAGTTAAATAAATCATTATAATAAAGTCATTGAAGAATCATCAAAGATTGTTTCAAAGGTCATCCAATAGGAACATCAAATATCATCAAAAAATTATCTTACACAAACAACGTTTAAACAAACCAAACATTAGTGAAGGTAATCAACAAGCATAAATTATTTATGGGTTCCTCGGAAGCTTGTTCAAAGAAAACATGCAAGCGAAAGAGTCTTAAATACTTCGAGAGATGATTTCTCGGATACATACATAAAGGACTACCTTCGAAATAAATTAATCCTATCCTGAACCAAATAGTTATTCAGCAGTAGTTCCGTTTAGTTTTCAAATCATTTGACCTTTTAGTAGTTGTTCTGTTCAATTGTTTGATCATTTAACCATTCAGTAGGTAGTTCCATTCAATCACCCATTTTTTCAATTGTTTAATCGTTCAGTAAGCAGTTCCGTTTGGTTATTTGAGTCCGCAATCGTTCAGCAAGAAGTTCAGTTAGGTCATTTGGTTATCAACCTTCAGCGAGAAGTTCCGTTTGATTATTGGATCATTCAGTATCTAATGCCTAATCTTTTTCCTAACCCTCAGGATATGAAAATGAACGAATGATTACTCTCTAAGAAAGTGACAATGATCCCTTTAAGGGTAGTTGCATAACTAGCCCCACTCGGGGGCCAACTCCACTACTAGAGACGTAAGTATTTAGCCCTACTTTGGGTTGACTCCATTGCTGGAGATGGAAGTATTGTAGCTCTACTTAAAGGCGACTCCATTGTAGGAGATGTTGCTTCACTTCTTGGAAGCTTTGTTTATCGCTCCTCTTCTAGGAGGTTTTGTTTGACATGGTTTCTCTCTCTGGAAGGTTTATTTGTTGCTCCTCTTCTGAAAGCTTTGTTTGATGTTGCTTCTTTCTTTGGAAGCATTGTTTGATGTTGCTTCTCTCTCTAGAAGCTTTGTTTGATTGGCACTTTCACTTGAAGTTCTATTGATTCACTGTGACGCCCCATGTCCGTTAATGTCACTCTTTATTAGAATGTATTAAGTTTCATGGAGCATTATAGGTAAACAGAAATAGAAACATTACAAGACAGATATAAAATAACAGTGGAATTAAAACTTTATTAAATAGAAAAGCATCGTGGTTCAAACTCAATTACATAATAAGTTTGGAATACTGAAAACATAAAACTTCTGTCATGTACCAAAGTCATCGTCAGAGTACAATAATACATAAAAAGAGCACAATCCCCAAAATATAGCCATGGTAGAGAAGATACGAAATCAAGCGGTACATCTAAGCAGCTCCAAGCAGAATAAAAGAAGAATCCTGATCAAGTGTGAGTATTCCCACCCTGATAAACTGAGGGGGGGGGGAACAGAAGAGAGAGAAGAGGAAATAAAATAGGCCAAACATAAAGTCTGGTGAGTTCGGTTACTTTTAATATATAAATAAGTAAAAGCATCATAACAGGTATATAAACTGGAGAGCGAGATAATAGTGTCATAAGCCAGGTATAGCAAGGTAAACAGGGTAAACAGAATAGAATATATTGCTCTTCTCTAAAACTTTTCTCTACACCAATACTAGTATAACAAGAATAAGATGATCCCAACAAGTACAAGATAGTAGACTTAGGTGTACTTCTAGTGAGAGGTTTTACCCCATATAATAACAAATAGCCCAACAGAGACAAGTGTTACCCCCCAACGATAATAACGGGCTTCTAAAAGCAAAACTAGATGTACCCTAATTACTACCCCCAATCAATCGACTCCCTAACTCATAGATACTCTGTGCTAGCCCCACAGTAGGATGTATCACTTCCTAAATTGGCAACCCTTTTTTACAAGATGTGCACAAACCATATCTATAGGTGTCACAACGTCTTAACCTCCCTGGACTGGACCCATGCATGCACATGACCCCATCGAAATGCGCCGCCCACACCGTCCCTTAAATGGACTTCATACAACCAACTCAATAAGCGTGCTCTGGCCCCAACCTAGTTCGTGATTCTCCGTTTGATACCAATATAGGTTACTGACTGGTATGGGTCCCACACTCCAGATGATACAAGATTCCATCTAGGCTTGCATCCCAACTACTAGGATTTCAATAGGTTATGCCTACCAGTTTAATAAGATTGCATAACCCCAACAGGTTAAGTTTGTCGGGTTTATATGTATAACTCGTCCCCACATATTTAACAAGATTAACTTAACCGTCCCACTAATTCAAGCAAGTTTACTTAACCCCTACTTAAGTTGACAGGTTCATGTAACCCTTATAGATTCAAATAGGTTAAGTATTACTAGTTTAACACCATTCATTCATTTATGGTTATTAATGCGCTAGACCTCCCACATTAAGTCTACCACTTGTGGATGTTGGATATGCCAGTTGGGTCCGGGCAGACTTCTTCCATAAGCCGGACTTAACCTCATGTCTTAGTACCGTTACGTGTACGTTTATGCATTAGACCCCTCGCATTAGATTTACCCCTTGTGGACGCTGGATATGCCGGGCGGTTCCGGGCAGGCTTCTACCACAAGTGTAATCTAACCTCATGTCTAAGCTCGGTTACAGTGTCTAATTACTATAAATCTAGGTATTTTCATTACTAACCAATTTTCTTGTTTATTATGCCCCATATCCCCGTCTGATTTACGATACAAGTTATGCCCCAAACTAATGTTCAGATCAAGATATAGATTATGCCCCCAAATCCAAAGTTTTGGCTCAAGATACAAATTATGCCCAAAATTCCCAATCATGTTTTACAATATGAATTTTGCCCCAATTTACCATTCACAATCGTTCCCAATTTCGTGCGTTCGCGTATTTCAGCGATAGGCCTAAGCTTGAAGGTAGCCTGGCTATAAAAACAAAAAGGGAAAAAGGGAGAGAAGAGAACAAGGATATGCATAGTAAATAAAACTGGCATATGATGACAGAATTGGTCATACAAACAGAATAGACATACAGTGACATGATTGGGCAAACTAACAGAATAAGGATATCATGAACATGCATATGGGACCTAAGCAGTAAATTAGGTATACAAGTAACGGAAGATCTGTCATGATTCAGGTCGCTAATAGGCATAGACTTAGATCCAAACTTATAAACATGTCAAGATTACATTTTAGGTGTTTATATCTAAAAGCAACATAAACTCACTGTGATTGGATCTAAAGAACAGAGGATTGATCGTAAATGTTGTAGCACAGATCCTTAAATACGTATAACTTGTCGTTGAAGAAGAATAGGCTAGTTCAAATTGAGTTGGGGCATCACCTCATTGTCTCCATTGTTTTTGGTGAATAAAAACAATGAGAATGAGGTCCTATATATAGTCTAAGGTCAAGGAATCATAATCAGAAAGGTGTCTAGGTTTAAGGCAGGAATCTTCCCTGATCTCCGTGGGGGTCGAGACTCCTGTGGAGGGTTGACTCATGGGTCGACACCGATAGGGGACCGGGTCGACTCCTAATGGGCCGATTTCCCTCCCCTTTTCCGCTGTTTGATTTTGAATTCCGAGTTTTGTTTATTTATATTTAAATGGCTTATAGGTATGTAAACTTCAAACCTTAATATCTTCTTCTTATGATGTCTGTTTTACGTAAACTCGGAGTTTAATTCTTAAGCAGAATTATGAGACGAACGCAATGGCGCAGTCCATTTTACTTAATTCCCAATATTTAATTAATTATTCCTTAGTTTATTATTATTATGTTTTTAAAAATTACGGGGTGTTACATTATCTCCTACTTAAAGGATTTCGGCCCCGAAATCTCTAAGTAAAGAAGAATGTATATCCGAACATCCATCTACTCATCCACCAATCACAGGCATCCATTGTCCTTAAAATACTTCTAACGCTTATATGAACATATGAAAAGGTGTGTATATATGTCCCTATACTAATGCGAAAGATCAGGCGGACTACTGATTCAGTTTACCTCCTTAATGCAATATATGTTAGTGCCATGAATCCAACATGTATGCAAATAATACTACTAACATGTATGTTCTATATATGTGCGCAATCATTCACCTAAATGCAACATCCATATGATGATACACCCTCTTTCATCCATTCAAAGAAGAAAAATGCACACACATCCATATGCAGTATGAGAGTGATTGAGCCGGTCTAGTGCCTAATGTGTGTGTATATGCATCCACGAGCAACCACTAGCTAACACTTGCATCCACTTGCATCCATTAAACATAACATGTCTCAAATACATGTTTACATACATGGGTTTCTAACCTAAAGGTCGAAGATTTGATCGATAGGATATACTTAAATGATAGAAACAAGCATGAATAAAACTTTGGAAAGGAAGTTAAGAACATACCCTTGAAATGAAAAGGGTAAGAAGCACGAATCTTGTCTTCAATCTCCTAAGTTGCATCCTCTTGGTTATCTCCCCACTGAACTTTCATTAACTTGACCTCTCGGTTGCGTAGCTTCTTGACCTCTGATCCAAGAATACTGGTAGGAACTTGTCTAACTGTTGCCTCCCGTTCTACCTCTACTTCCTTAAGAATACTCGGTTCAATTACTTCTGCGGTGTCATGCAAGCACTTCCGTAAATCATAAACGTGGAAAACATCATGAACGCCGGACAGTCTCTCTGGTAGCTTTACTCTATAGGCCATTTGGCCATCCTTTCTATTATGGGAAATGGCTCTACAAACCTTGGTGCCAATTTCCCTATAGATCCAAAACGAATAAACATTCCTCAAAAGTGATACGTTGATGAAAACCATGCCTCCTACCTCAAACTCAATGGCAGTCCTTCAACTATCTGCGTAGGACTTCTGCCTGTCCTGAGCTGTCTTCATGCACCTACGGATAAGATCAATCTTCTCTGAAGTTTCCCTAACCATCTTAGGTACAAGCATAATCCTCTCTGTAGACTCCACCAACAAGTTGGTGATCTACAGAGTCATCTATACAATTCTTAAAAGGGTGCCATGCCAATACTAGTCTGGTAACTGTTGTTGTAGGCAAACTTTACTAAAGGAAGATGCTCTTCCCAAGTCCCTCCGAAGTCTAGGATACATAGTCATAAAAGATCCTCAATAATTTTATTCACCTACTGCTTCTGTCCATCGGTCTAAGGGTGATTAGCGGTGCTCAAACACAACTGTGTACCTAATGCTTCTTGCAAGCTCCTCCAAAACTCACAGGTGAATATAAGGTCACGATCACTCACAATATCGGAAGGTACTCCATATAGACGGACTATCTCATGAAGATAAACTGCTGCCAACCATGCTGCTGTCCTCTTACTCTTAACAGGGATGAAATGAGCGCTCTTAATAAGCCTGTCAACTACAACCCAAGTACTGGTGTTGCCTTTCCTTGATCTAGGCAAGCCATCAACGAAAAATCCAAAGAGTCGCTCTCCTACTTCCACTGTAGGACTTCCAAAGGATGAAGTAAACCCATCAGGCTTCCTTTGCTCAGCTTTGACTTGCTGTCAAATCAAACATCGAGAAACAAATTCTGCTACATTTTTCTTCATCCTAGCCCAAAAGAAAACCCTCTTCATAAATCGATACATCTTATCTATGCCTAGATGAATAGTCATCTTAGAACGATGGGCTTCCTCAAGGACTGTCTTAAAAAAACTCCCAACTCGGGGAACACAAAGCCTTCCATCTCGTCGCAACCTCCCTCTATCGTCCGTGGAATATTTACTGAGGTGACTAGAAGTCTCCCCTCTACTGAGCCTAGCCAAGATATCTGCTAGCTATGGGTCCTCTCACTGCGAAGTTCATATCTGGTCCAACAGAGTAGGTCATACCTCTAATGATGCCAATAAATCAGGTGTAAACTCGGTGGAAGGTCTAAAATCAAAAGTCGATATAAACTCCAAACTTTTCCTCTCCACAAACAGAGGACTCAAAGTCATCCTATGCCTACTAAATGCGTCTGACACCACATTAGCCTTGCCAGGGGTATAAGAAATCTCAAAGTCATAGGATAGGACCTAGGAACTCCATCCATCTTTGTTGCCTTAAATTGAGATCCTTCTGCGAGAACAAGTACTTGAGAGATTTATGATCGGTGTACAACTCAAACTTCTTTCCTAGTAGATAATGGCGCCAAGTCTTAAGCGCGAATACTGTGGCAGCTAACTCTAAGTCATGGGTAGGGTAGTTCTTCCCATGAACTCTTAATTGTCTACCTCCATAACATACTATCCTCCCCTCTTGCATCAGAACTGTACCAAGCCCTGTACCGCATGCATCGGTGTATACTGTGAACACTTTGTTTCCATCAGGCAAAGTCAAGACTGGGGCTGTTGTCAGAGCCCTCTTCAATCGCTGGAAAGCATCCTCATAGTTTATATTCTAAGAAAATGTCAGATCATTCTTCGTCCGTCTAGTGAGTGGGGTTGATATCTTTGCGAAGTCCTTAATGAATTTCCTATAATAGCCCGCTAAACCAAGAAAACTCCTTAACTCTGTTGCATTCTTTGGGATCTTCCAATCTTGAACTACAACTACGTTCGCGGGATCTACTGCTTTCCCATCTTTAGAGACCACATGCCCTAGAAATCTCACTTCTTTTATCTAAAAATGACATTTGGAGAATTTTGCCTTAAGCCGACGCACACGGAGAGTTTTCAAAACCTCCCTTAAATGTAGGGCTTGCTCTTCCTCGTTCTTCGAGAAAATCAAGGTGTCGTCAACAAAGACTACAATGAACTTATTTAGAAACACCCGAAACACCCTACTCCTTAGATCAACAAAATAGGCGGGTGCATTCTTCAACCCAAAAGGCATGACGAGCCAATCGAAGAAACCATCTAGAGTTCTAAAAGTGGTTTTGTCTATACTGTCCTCAGCCACCCTCAACTGATGAAACCCCATGGCCGAGTCTAACTGAGAGAAAACAGATGCACCAACAAGCTGGTCAAACATATCATCTTTCCTTGGAAGTGGGTGCCTATGATTCTTAGTGAGTTTATTCAACTCTCTATAATCCACACATAACCAAAGCAAACCATCCGCCTTAGTGGCGAATACTACTAGAGCACCCCATTTAGATATGTTTTGCCTAATAAACCTCTTCTCAAGTAGTTCCCTTACTTGCTTGCTGAGCTCCCTCCTTTCTCTTGGAGCCATATGGCGCACAGGTAATGCAACTGGCTTTGCATTGTCCACCAAGTATATACGCAAATTAATCTAGAGCCTTGGAGGTAAGCCTCGAACCTTCTCGAAAACATCAGGATACTCACAGACTAGTAGTACAGATCGTAAATCATCGATAGATGCATCAATCGACTCTAGTAAACTAAGCATGACAGACCGCTTAGGGTCACAAGAAATCTCAAGGGTCCTCCCATGGCGAGTCAAAAGTCTAACGACCCTCCTCTCACAATCTAGAATGGAACCATACATAGCTAGCCAATCCATCCCTAGAATCAAACCATAGGCTATGAACCAAGCACATATTCGTCGCATTCAAACTCGATGCCTAACACAGATATTCTCAAACCCCGACAAATCATAGACAAATGAGTCGTACCACCAATGGGATTTTGGATAAAAATATCTTTTATCTTTTCAAATGTGAAATATTTCATCCAAAATCTTTCCAAATCATTTATTATGATTTTATATATGTAATTTATATTTTTAGCAATTTTATTAGGGCCCTTACAATCGGTTTCCAATATCGACCCTCGAACTGCATCCATGGCGACCTTTTCCAAAACTGAATTGGATATATTTTGAAATCTAACCTTTCAAATTTAAATCTCACATATTCATTTGAAAGTTCTTTTCTATACGAGCCCAACAGTTCTGGTTTTAGGAGTATTCGACGGTCGGATCTCCCGTTACGTCAATTCAAAGTTAATGGTCGAAATTCGTGAATGGTCGCTGCACTACATGTTCTATTCAAGCCAGTTAAATATATATATATATAATATATATCTTATATATATTGTCATTTTCCATTCAAAAACGTATTTTATAAAAAAATTATAGATTCGTTTAAAAACGATTCCAACTTCCATTTCAATTTTTAATTAAAATTGAACATTGCATTTTATTATGATCTCAAATGATAATATTTTGAAATTTCAGTCTTCTCGATATTCATTATAAAAAAATGATTAAAACGATATAAAATCCGTTCGAGTTAAAATAGCATTTTCTATTTAACTCGGTTTCATATTTTCCAATATTTTCATGTCTATTCAAAATCGGACATCAAAACCAAGTTTCAAATTTCATTGAATGTTATATTATTTAACCACTCATATTTATTCCGGATTGGAATAATATTCGACCAATACCTATATAAATAAATGTATATGGATTACATTCATCATGTATATCCAACAATAGTTATAAACAACTGTCAACATCCAAAATGACATCCAATGTGCATTTTATTTTTATATGAGCTTCAACCAAATAATTGACGCTTATATAAATCTGTCAATCAATCGATTAACCACAATTTCACACAAGAGAGATGTGTGAGTCAAATATCATCCCAAGACCCATGTGGGGTTTTCAACCATCAAACCATTATTTAATTAATCATTTATTTCATCTTATTGACTTTATTGAAATAGGTGAACATAAACAAGCCATTCAACTTGTAAATTTATTTTTATTCGAATTTCACTACTACAAATAACCTGGCATTTTTGTCAGTTAATTAATTCTCATCCATATCATAACATAACCAATCATCCAATGCCATTTACGGCGCCATAAGTGTCCATCCACGGAGTATGAAATGCGAGTGTCACATATTCATACAACACTTCCAATGCAAATGATTTGTGAATAGTTCGAGTGTTGAACTCCAAAGGGGGGTATTACATGCAATGGGTAATCTAACTACATGAAGGTTCTAAATGTCATTCTAATTGTAACATAATACAATTTCTAATTTGCAACTTACTAATTTTCACCGCATTACTTAGCAACTTAAAATGCATAACTAATTAACTACTCTAGTATACTAATTAAAGCAAGAATCTCTCACTTCAGATATTTAAGATAGAAGTTCTCACCCAAGCTAAAATTAATCGTCATGACACTCTTATGAAAATTTTTGTCTCGTACTCGCCATTTGTCGCTCTCTACAACTCGAATTCACCTTTTTGGCTCAACAGTTTGCATACGACCTCCAATCTTCACCAAACTTGGTCGTCAACACGGAAACGCCATCCCGGACAACTTTTAACTAGTGCACTTTCCCTTGAAAACGCATGGATTCGCGAGAAATCGCCAAAATTGACTGCATGTCTTCAAATTTCAATCACATTTTCTGAGTAGCTCTGAACTCCAAAATTCGATTCAGATATGTGCATTTCGTACAGAAACATGGGATCTGCGACTTTCGTTTATGGGGTCTCGGCCAGAAATTCGTGTATAAGAAGTTATTGAGCAAAGAAGGGGAGGGGTTACTTGTAAACAGGATAAATTAAAAAATAGGGGATTTTGGAGGAGGTGGGGCTCACGGCTGGAGGAGGGGGCCTGACTGGCGGCATAGGTGGTGGGTGAAGCAGTGGCTGCGGTGGTGGAGCCCGGGGAGGAGATTTGGGAGGAGGGAAGGGTTTTAGGGTTTGCAAGAAAGAGAGAGAGGAGGAAGGAGAGGAGGAGGAGGAGAGAGACGGGAGGAGGAGATGGCTGGCTGTGGAGGAGGAGGCGCAGGAGAAGAGGAGGGGCAGCAACAGCCATGGGTTTAGGGGAGAGGACATTTTTGAAGAAATAAAGACGAAGGAAGGAAGGAGGAAAAATGAAGAGAGAAATGGAAGAAAAGTGATTATATGCTAATTTCTCTCCTTTCACCCACTTCAAACGATCTCCATTTTTCATGAAATTTCGGCACCAAGAAAATACGCATCATAACGAATCCAACGAATCAAGTTTCGACGAGTTCCGAGTTCGTTTGACCTTCCGTTTAATTTATCAAACCGGCTTAAATTAGCTTCAAAAACACAATTTTAGCATACATTTTCATCTTGTATGCCCACACGCTAACTCCAAAAATTATGAAATTTTTGTTTCTACCATTATTTGACGATGGAAATCTAAAAAAAGTGAAATCGAATTCTAAGATTGTCTCAATAATGTTTCTTTGTAAACTGACCAACAGTTTTTGTAACGGCCAAAAAAATTCGATGCTCGAATTCTCGACAATAACACAAAATTTTGCATTACTTATCAAAAATCAAGTATCGTACTCTGACTGTTAAAAGAAAGAAGTTAGAGGATGAGATAGAAAAGATAGAACTAATAGAATAGAAGAATATAAGAATAAGAAGAACATCAGAATCTCACAGCGGAATTTTAACAAAATATAATATCACATAATATATTACATATCAGAGTCAGTTACATCATATGACATTATAATACATGGTTACGGCCCAATACAACTTACATACTTCATGCTTAGATATAGGTATAACTAAAAAGCCGACTCCAAAACTCCCAGTTCAAAAATACTCCAGAAGATTTCCATTAGCTACCTGGACTACTTGTCTACCCATAACAATTGTTATGAGTACCCAAGAGTTTAGAAAACACAAAAAAATAAACTCTGGGTCAGTCAGGGGACTGGTGTGAGTAAACGATTTTAAAACAGATTTGAAACGAGAACGAGTTATCTCCTTACGAGATCAGATTGATTTAACATTAGAAAACTTTTCAAAAAAAAAAGACAATAGTAAGACCAGCCTACACATAAACTTGGACGGTTTTTACCTTAGTATAACCCAAACCATTTTTGACATCAAATCCATCTGATATTATAATAGTTTTTATCAAATAAATAACCATCTAGCGGAACGCTTGCATCTCACGCTCCATGTATATAGTATAAAATCTAAAACCGCGGGTTCTTATTGGAGATTGGATCCCAACAGACAAGGTATGGGAGCACCTGCCGATCAGTGTATTCTAGAGGGGATACACTGGGGTTCAACAAGAATGTCTTGCAACCCGGCCACACATGACCGCCCACTCATTTAGCCTGAGTGTAGCGAATATATTGCCACCCATTACGGCTGCGCAACTACCGTTTTTTCCCGGGAGATACAGAAATGAAAAGAAGTAATAAATACGAATATTCTCTAGATGGTGACAATACACCCTGCTTGGGAATGACCTAACTAGCCATGCTGCTTAGCCCAACTTCTGTCTTTCCGGGTTGATGAAGCTTTGAGGCTACGTTTTCTTCTAGTACATCTGGTCACCATTCACTTTGAATGCCACATCGTCAAATCCTCCAGAGATGACTAATTTGATTTCCACAAAATAATCGGGCTGTTACGTCGAGTTAAGAGAAGGTGTCTTCTCTCCACCACAGAATATGTTTGAGGAAATCAACGTACACGACTCTTTTGGAAATACTTTGTCAGACATCCGTCCATACAAGTCGTCCTGGGACTGGACAAACCGAACAACCTTTGCGTTTCTCCATCTTCAATAAATCTTCAACAATCTCTGATCCGCGACATAAAAAATCAAATCGAAGTGGAATATTAATTTCTGAATCTTCGAAATGATTAGCGTAATGTCTTTTACGGCTAGTCGATACTTAAGGACTGATTTCAATATTTTATCTCAAAACATTTCTGTATTTAAAGAAACAGAACCCACTTAAGTCGACTGAATTTTTAAGATGAGTTCAATATTTTATACTGCTTGGCTTAACATAAATAAGCGATCAATTTATACTCCAATGCCTTTGAATTATGATTCTGTTTCATATATATATTTAAACAGACTATATAACCTTACAATAGACTTTGATTAAGCAGAATTTTATCATTTTGTACTGTTTAAGATACAGGTATTTGACTATGACTTTATACTTGTAAATAACAACTACATACACAACATTTAATTATCTAACTAGAATGCACGTGCTTCACACACGGCAATTAACACAATAATGTTAGTTCGTTTGTATGACCATTATTTGGAATTTATTCCTTTGTTTCACTTTGTAAATCATCGTTTTACTTTACTTTATTTTTGTGCCTATAGCAAGTCTTTATTCTCATGGTATATTTATTTTATTTAAATATCTTAATAAACCTAGAATCTCCTTTTTATATTATTATCCTTCTTCCTTCTCTTTACTTTACTTCTCTAATTAAAACTTTTATTTCTTCTTCTCTTGGCCTGAACAGGCCCAAATCATATCTGCCCGCTTTCCCTCCCTTGCTTACCCGATACTGTCCCCTTCTTTGTTTTATATTTTCTTTCCTAATTTATCTTCTTTTTATTTAGTTGCTTGCTAAAATCCTTGAGGCCTAATTACTCCGGTCCCTCTTTCTTATATTGACTCAATATGTTGATCTATTTTTCTCTTAAATCTTATTTTCATAAACTTTTCAGATCTCCTTTTGTTTTACTTTCCTTCTTTTTTTTTTAATTTATTTTCATTTGAACTTCACTTATCAAAACCCTCGGCCTGATTCCACTACGACCTGCTTGCTTCTCCCCTTATTTTCTTTCGAACTTGGCCTAGTATCCTTGGCCCGCCTCCTTTATATTTGATTTATTTCTAATTTCTCTTCTAATTACTTCCCTTTTTAACTTTTCTTTTCCTAATTTCTTTTAAACTTCCTTTTATTTTTAACCCTTCTTTCATTTGGCCCTATCATCCTACCAACTCGGCCCATTTCTCTTTCTTTCTTTTACTATTTCCATTTTCGTTCTGGCCTAATAAGCCCAACTTCCTCGCCCAACCTGACCCATGTTCATGCACCCTATTGTTTGCATTGTCTCCAAATTTCTTACCCTTTCCCTTACTCTCTTCTTTCCTGTTACATTTCTACTGCTCCATACTTTACCTTCTTCTCTCTGGTTTCCGGCTACACCTCTCGTCGGTCGGCCATCATCGAATCATGTCTTCTCTTAGTACGGCACTCGAATCATCTTCTTCTACTGCTTCTCCCTTTCTTATTTTATCTTGCGTTTGTTCTTGTTGCCTACAGATCTCCTGGAACACACACAAACACAGTGCACACAAAGGTGTACATGTTCACATGCACAGGCGCCACACTCAACGTCTCCTTATGCTGAACACTTTCACATATCACAAAACCTCCTCTGACCTCATCACCAAACTCAGATCTGGTCACCAGAACCTCCACCGAAATTTCATCAGTTAACTTCATCTTCATCAAATCATTCGATGCAGGAAAGTATCAACCGCCTCCTCTTCTTACCACTGATCAACTCCGGACTTCACCAGTGCACAGCCGACACCTGAGCCCACCATTTTCCCAAACACCACGTCACTCGATCCACTAGAGGTGGTGCAGTTCTGCCCCAATTTCACTGTTACTAAAAGATACCTAAAACCCTAAATACACCTCATTCACACAAATTACTTCATGATAAAATCATTGAGCATTTTCCCCTTGATTCTCGGTCCCTCACGCTGCTTCTGTCCTAACGTCGTGCTACTCGACAGTCGTGATTGCCTGAATTTTCCCCTAATCTATTTTCCGATCAACTTCCAATTTCTCGGCCATCACTTAATTAAAAATCATGAAATAAGTACTAAAATTCACCATTTGTACATATTATTCCACTCGTATGACTGGAATTCAACCGTATGCTAGTTGAGATTCCAAGACTTAAAATTTGGTTACTAGAAAGTGGGTATATCTCTGGGTATACATAAATTTATGATCTGAACTATTTTGGACTAATTACTATGGATATATATGTATATATATTACCAGTTTTTCCAATATTGACTCGAGAACTTAATTGAATTTAAACTATAATTTTATAGAACAGACAGGGTACTGGCTTCTGTTTATATGTAAATACAAAAACTGTTTTCATGTTCATCATAAAGTGTTATCAGTATACGAGTGTTTATAGCTATCATACCAAAACATATATGTGAACTAACCACTTGTATACATTCAACTTTAGAAAAAATATAAAGATTTAATAGAAAATGAGTTTACTCACAAATGTCAGCTTTCCACTCTCTTTTTCGGGAAACTGCTTGAAATGTTCAACTACGTTTGTTCTCTCAAGCTTTGACTGTTTTTGTGTGAGGAGTTATGGTCTTGCAGGTTGTATTTATAATCAGATTTTAGTATTAAAAAAATATGGGTTTATTAATTGTTTTATAGGTTCCCATACCCTAAAGTTCTTAGGATAATACAACAGATAGCTTTAGATTTTCCTCTTTCCCATTGTTGATTTGTTTTAGTTGTTTTAAACAAGATATTTACTTATATTTTTGTCTTATCTTTGCTTCTAGAAGCTGTTTACTATTCTGAGGCAAAGAATACAAGATTTCCTGGATTGTGTATATATGAAACAGATTTCCTATGTTGATTCAAATCCTAAATGGCTAAAACTAAATAAGTTATCCTATGTTAATAGCTTAAACCACCATGCTTTTGGGGAATTGTTGTGATATTAAAATCACTTAAATTGTTACATCTAAATAATAGGTTTTGACCATGGCTACTACTCCTTTGTTGTTATATGAGAAATATTTCTTTATTGTTTTATTGTGGCATTCCATCGTATATGTGGTGCTCATCACAATATGCTTGTTTTTAACCATTTATACCTATTTGATTTCTATACAGCTCCCTGCATATGTTTCTATCTACTCTTGTTTTAAAGACCATCTATATTTTCTAATTATTATATGACATATATTATATATACATTAAGTTATACATAAATGAATATAAAATCTAGTGTAGGATTTTATTATGATTTTTATGTTAAAACACAACTCCAATCATACGCATATTCCTATATACATTCCTATATATATATATATATATATATATATATATATTTACACAAATTCAAGTTTGCTTATCAATCCAAATTTTATTATAATTATATGATTTATATTCCATTGTTTATTCATTAATACAAATTAATTCCATTTTAATTATAATAATCATTGTTTTACTATTAAACAAAGTCGTTTCAAAATCCGGGACATTACAGTTTTGCTCCAAACGGGTTTGCCTCTCACGGCCACGTACTAACTCCGTTTTACGTGAAATTTGATATCTAACCATGAATTATTATTCCAAATCCAATAAATTTGGTCTCGTCGAATTCTGAGCTCACTAGCAAAATTTCACTTTT
The DNA here is from genome assembly GCA_030737875.1 of Allium sativum. Lineage (NCBI taxonomy): Eukaryota > Viridiplantae > Streptophyta > Magnoliopsida > Asparagales > Amaryllidaceae > Allium > Allium sativum. The sequence continues at coordinate 973,129,227 of CM060916.1, forward strand.
TAAGGGCTATGCGATGATTTTAAAAATCAAATTTTTAAAATTTTCAAATACAAGGCTTATAAATCAATTTAATAATTTACTGAGGTTATTTTGAGTCAAATAAAATATAAAAACTAATTTTAAATTATTCCCAAATTTTATTTAGCAAAAATAATCAATTTACATTTTCAAATTCATTAAAATAGCTTAAATCAAATTTTAAAATTGGTTCTGAAATTCTGGGCTGTTACATAACATTTCATGCAAGTTAATAAATTTAAATTTGTCTTGTATGTATATATATATTGTTGAATCGAATCAATACATGTATTGTTTGGCTACATATCATTTGGTTATTATGTTTGTGCACATGTTGACACGAAATACACACGTAATATATATTTTAAAATCGATATGGACACATGTGTATGAAGTGAGTATTTAACATATGATTTTTCTTCCATGTTATCTACGTTTGTTATGTATGATAATAAATTGTATTCTTGATTGTTGTTACTTTCCTATTGATATCATACATGTTGGACATATTCACTTGTGACATTGGAAAGAGTTGAAATGATATATACTCATATTTAAATTATAAATATTTCAATTGGCCAAGTAGAAAATTAAATAATAAACACCATTGGTCAAAACGAATTGTTTTTTAAGTTGAATTTGTTTTGAAATTAGATAATAATTAATTTGGAATTTTAACGTAGATCCATTTAAAACTTTATTTTATTATTTAAACCAATTTCCTAATAAAAATGAGATTTCATGAATTATATGATAATTTATTGACAATGATTTATTTAAATTAAAACTCAAATTTTGAAATTTTAAATATATAGTCGATTGATATTAAATTAAGGTTTATTAGTTTAATGATTTTGAATTTTTTTTTGATTTTTTTAACTGGCATTTCCAATTTTATGAGATTTTTATTAAGCTTAATTTCAGTTTTTAATTTGAAAGTAGTTGAAGTATAATTTAAATTGATTTAAAATTTTATTGGAATTAGTGCATTTCGCTGTAAATTTTATAAACAGAACTTTAAATTAATTTGAATTTAAGATTTTATCTTAAATTTTTATTCTGGAATATAAGTCATAATTGAATTAAAACGAATTTTGTTTGAATGAATAACTCAAAAGAAACCAAAGTTTGAATCGAATTCTTTTTTAGGATGAATAATTGAAATGAAAATTTGCATATGGAAATCTGAAAATTAATAATTTCAATTCGACTTGAAATGTAAATTGTTTCAAATTTACAAATTTGATTTGAAAAAAGGAATTCGTAAATGAATTTTTGATTTAGAATCTTAAATGAGAAATAAGATTTTAACTAGCTTTTTTGAGATTAAATTATTTCTAGTATTAAATCTAAGATTTGAGATTTTAAACCAATTTAATGAAATTTGGAAAATTGGGGATTCAAGGTTTGAAACAAAAAAAAGGGAGTTGGGTTTGGAATTTGAAACTTAAGTTGTAACAGATTAAATGAAATATGTTTAAATTGATAATTAACATTTGATTAGTTGAATCAATGCTGTTTTTTTTTAATCGATCAATTTGATTTTGATTTGACATTAAATGACAAATTGAAATGACAAGAATTTTGTTTTGAATTGGAATATGAAATCGGAAACGGTTTAAAGTGGATTTTGAAACTAGAATTTGGTCCAAATGGTTTAAGAGGAAACAAATGTTTATTCCAAAATGTTATATTTATATTATTTTTAAAACTAATGTTATTTTAAATTAAACTGATTTTTCCCCTTATGCTATTTTATTTCATACTATTCTTTAAGTATATATTTTTATTAGACTATTATAATTTAATTTTAATTATTATACACACACACACACACACAAACTATTTTGAATAGAAATTATATTTCCAATCAAAGCCCTTGAGCCAAAACTATTTTGAATATGAGAGGTTTCATTGAATAATTGTAATTGTGACGTGGAAGTAAAATCAGAATGTTCAATTATGATAATAATATGAAATCATAAAATTGAAGTTAACATTCAGTATAGAATTCATTTAAGAAAATGGTAATTTGAAATTTAGATTTGAATTAAAATCAATTTATGACTTGAAATATGATGTTTTATTTAAACAAGAAACGACTACGGTATGTAGAATGATGATCGGTTAATAAAAAGACCGGGATTCTACATTGGCATACTCTCTGTCAATAATAGAACCACTTTAACAACTATGTACATGGAGGATGTTTCACAATAAAGTGGTCGATTTGGCTAATGCGTACTAGAATGAAGTAAAAGAACGACGATTGATAGCCTTGACACTTGTGTCATAATTAAAATGACTAAAACATGAGCGCATGTCTGGCAATGAAGTTAGCTGCTTCTAACGGACACACCCCTTCATATCACTTACTTGACTTGTGATAAGATTGATGCATCTTGATTTGATTGGGATGTTGGATGCGATCAGCCAAGTGCGGGTTAATTACGACCAGCCCGAATGGGTAAACTAGTAGAATCCTATTTTGGACATTGCCTCATATGCTTTGTTATATTTTTCTTGTATGTGCCCATTACGACTTTGGTTTAGTATTGTACCTATAAAAGAATCTCTGACTACCGACATTATTGATGGTGTTACAGGACCTTCATAGATTACTATACTTTAAAATCTATTAATGTAGATCAATACAAAGCCTTAACGCTACTATAATATTTATTTTACTGATAGACATTGTATATAATAGTGTATACTATTATATGCATATTGTCTAATGGATATAAGGAGATGAAAAAACTCATAACATCTAAGATTTTTTGATTTAAGGAGATGAAAAACCATAACATTTAAGTATGCACATGATTTGTTGATTTACATGAGGATTTTATTTTTGACTCGATTGTTATTTTTTTCAGTATTCTTGGGTTAGCTTTAAATATTACAGCCGAGGACTGCTTTTCTTGAAACGAATACTTAATCAGAGACTACATTTGTATCTTATTTATTTCATCTTTTCAGTTTACTTATGTAGTTATTAACTTACGTTATTTCCAGTTGTTTTATTATAAAGAAAAAAATGTAAATTCATGATCTATGTATGTATTTAATCATTTCCACTATGACATTCTGAGATGTATTTATTTTTCGTATCACGTTAAAATATTAGTTAAAAATGTTTCTAATCTATACCACATACTGCTTAAAAAAATGATAATAACGTCAATATTGAACAAAATAATGAAAAAATTATCACATCCATGTCTAATATGTTTTGAACCATCTTACCTATATTTAAATTAAACTTTAAACTTTTGTGCAGAACATATATGCATGCTTGAGAATCATCAACTGATATCAGGAAATGCGAATTTAGATATCCTCTATGAAGTGTTATATGACACTGAGTACCCCGTATATTATCAAGTAAAGCAAATGGGTTTCAGCCCAATATCTCATTGTAAATACTGTAATTAGTATACAACCAAAATATTAATAATGGCTACATTTCTGCATTATATATACATTTCTGTATTGATCAAGTTACATTATCAGTTCAATAAAACAATTTCCGCTGCAATTATCTTTCGAATATGGTATCAGAGCTCCTTTGCTAACTACAATCAAGAACTCAATCCAATCACTCAAATATCTGTAATTCTATCTAAAGATAGATTATCCATCGGAGAATTCTCATCATTTGGATACCTCTCATCCAAGACTGTTAATCTCTTCATTTGAGAGTTGAGTCTGTAGTCCAAAAATAGTGCCTCGCCAACCTAAAGTGGAAGCATCTGTTTTTATCATTACAGCTTAGCGGCAAAATATTTTTGAAGCTTCAAATTCGATCAAGAAATCTGAAGAAATCATCAATTGAAGTTTAAAGCCATCCTAGAAAGCCATTTCAACATCATATTAGCAATCTGGTTTCTTTCAATAGATAAATTGAAAGCCGTCCAAGAATGCTAATCAGTCTTTTCTGAATTCTTGTCAAATGTCATATTGGCCGCTGGTTGCTTTAAAACCAATTAAAGAAATCACTCAGATTTCGCAATTCAAGAATTAGAAGTTTAGAAATTTTTACCTTTTTCGTGGGACTAAAGTCATTTTGCATTCTGAAATCATGGTTGAAGGAGATCCTCCAACCTCACTAAGATCATCCAGTAGATCCAATCAGACAAGTGCTGAATGCACCGAGGATCTCATCAAATCCATCATAAATGAAACAACACGGAATTTCTGAACCAATTTAAATGTACGTTTTAATTTACCGGGGCCACATACTGACTCCAAAAATTATGGAAATTGAAATCTTGCTATGTTTTGACGATACGGTCCTAACAAAACTAATTTCGTTGAATTTGGAGACCGTTTGAAAAATAGCCTTTTTATTGGTTGATTAAACTAAACTGAAATTATAAAACACGTTTAAATTTACTGCGTTCACATATTAATTCCAAAAATTATGAAATTTTGAACCTGACAATAACTTGACATTCCGGATCCAACAAAAGTGGTTTCATCGAAAACGGAGGTTGTTTGCAAAATGGCTATTTTTAAGGGCTATATATTATATTAAAATATATATAAATTCCATAGCGACAATTATAAATTTCAATTGAATGTATAAAATTCAATATAAATCAGAATTGGATAAAACGAGAAACTTGGAATATTTTGAACTGTAATTTTCTAACGAATGTAAGAAACTGAGTTTTCATAATATAAATTGAAAGTTATGTCTTTGAAATGATATTTCTCTTAAGTGATTACTCTCTCACTATAATACTTGTACAGTTATTTATTTTATAACTGCATATATGAACTGCCTGTATTGATTTTTATCAGTTTCTAATTATCACAAATATTGTACGGTGTCTGTTAGCTCACATTCACTATTGTTTGAAAACCATGGATGATTAAATTGACTGTATTGTGTTGTGATTGTGATGTGAAATGGAGTAAATAAAATATATATGCATTATATGGAATATATATATATATATATATATGCGATGTGAAAATATAAATATATATATGCATTGTATAAAATAGAAATTCGATGTGAAAAATATATTTGCGATGTGAAATATATATATGCGATGCAAAAAATATAGATGCGATATGAAAATATATATATATATGTATGCGATGTGAAAAATATATATATGCGATGTGGAAGAAAATTATATATGCGATGTGAAATATATATATATATAAATATATATATATATATATATATATATATATATATGCGATGTGAAAATTTATATGCATTGTATAAAATATATTTGCATTGTTTAAAGTATATATGCACTTATAAAATTGTCATGCTATGGGATAATTATTGAATCGTTAAAAGTAGTATTTTTAACATATATATAAGATATATAAAATGATCATGTATAATGGAAACGATCCATACTTCCCCGATCCCTGAAGATATGGAGGAGCCCGAATTGCTTTGAGAACACGACGCATCAGGACACAAACACTAAAACATTTCATTGCTATTACAATAATTTACATCAGAGTACAAGAATATATCAGTGTTCAGATAAATAATATACAACGAAAATATATATACAGAGATTTACATATTACAAAGCAGCGGAAATAAAATGTATAAATAAAATGCGTAGTGGAAATACATCAATTAATCACAACTGAAAGAAATACAAGGATACAAAGCTTTCCGAATATAGCTCCAGCTGTAAAACAGGATCCTGTGAAAAGAAATATCTGCGAAAACCAAAACTACTAGTTGCCCGTGTGGAAAATAGGGGCACCCAGAGTTTAGGTTAAAACAATAAACTCCGAGTCAGTCATAGGACTAGTGTGAGAACTAAAACAGTTATTAACTTTACTTTAAAACATGGTAAATCATGGGACCACGCCGTATAACACGGAACGGATTTATCCCCATGAATACCAGTGCCTAAACAATAACCAATAATAGATATGCGGATCTACAATGCATCATAAAACATGTAATTTTCCAATCTACCCATTTAGGCTTAAACCCCAAATTTAGATTTTTTGAAATCCAATTCACTTTATAGAAATTATTCCTTTGGACTTTATTTCTCGATTCTTATTTCAAATCATTTGAAATACATGTATAGCTTTTATATCAATGTAGATTTCACTTCGGGATCTCAAACCAAAATCTTTAGAAATATGAATTCCAAAACATCACAATGCATACAAAAAGATATGCAACAAAATATCGGGCTCTCCTCAGACAAGGCAAAGGGTACGTACCTTACCAACTCGATGTATGTGTTTATATATATATATATATATATATATATATATGCACCACCCACGATGGAGCAGGCTACACTGACGATGCACCTCCCACGCCCTCGGGGAAAATACACTGCCCTCTCACCCATACTTTTAGTCGCCCGGGTTACCCGAATCTTTAGCCACATACTAAATCATTCATGTCCCGAAGTGGGGAAAAATCATTTCACAACATAATAATTACAAGTACTTTCCAATATATTTTACTTACACTAGCAATTCACATATATGATCAATCACTATGAATCAAATAACCTTTGAGCTCATACGTCTCAAAGAAGGGTGTTAAGCAAGAGAATAAATTTTCCGCTACCAAACAGATATATCACCAATAGCAACTGATCGGTTATGTAATGAACTACAATGTCAAACACATAATACATTTCGAAATCATTTCGAGAACATTGGGTTTAGCCCTTGAAATCCTTTCTGTTTTATAAAAAAAATTTATAAAACATTCCTTGTCCAAAATCGGGAATACATTTCTTTTCACTTTCGAAAATCTCTTTTCGAAATCATTCATTAATTTTGAAATGAACTCAACCACATCGCTAAACGTGAAATGTCTATTTTCAAGGGCTATATATTCTCTATAACAACCTTTCTGAAAATTCATTTGGCCATAACTTTTGATTCCCGCTATGAAACTTCGATTTTCCAGATTCGTTAGAAAGATATTCACTAACAGATTTAAATATTTTAATTTGGCTATTTTAGTGGATTTTATATATTTAAAATAAATTATATTAAATAATAACGACGAAAAGTAGTTTTAATCGATGTTTGAAAATAAATATAATTATTTTAAATTATAAACAAGGCCTGAAATGGCGCAGCAGTTTCAAAATTTCAATTCAAACTTTGACTGACTGTACCAGGTGCAAAATAAAAACGATTTTAGTGAAACCAAAAATATGTAAATCTATTAGTGAATATCTTTCTAACGAATCTGGAAAATCGAAGTTTCATAGTGGGAATCAAAAGTTATGGCCAAATGAATTTTCAGAAAGGTCGTTATAGAGAATATATAGCCCTTGAAAATAGACATCTCACAAACGTGGTATCAGAGCTTTGGTTAAGCTTAGTTCTAGAATATAACATATTAACAAACTCATCAGAAATAGAACCAGTAGTGTTCTAAGACGGATCGATCACTTCAGATAGGATTAGTAATATCCTAGAATGAGTGAAGCAGAATGAAATACACCATGATAGACACATTTACATTCAAGTATACGTCTCTATATTTTAAAATTACCTTTTCTGTTGGCCTAACACTTTGCCAGCTATTTGCAAACATTGAAAATGAGTGGCAGAAGTAGAAGAGGTGGGTTGGAACCAAATGTTGAAGCTCTACTTAAGAAATATAGAAACATGGGTGGAGTACCATTCTTGGGCGAAGAATCTATTATTAAACAACTTTCGACTTTGTTCCTTTTCGAGGACGAAAAGTTTTAAGTGGGGGAGATTATATTTATTTTCAAACATCGATTCAAACTACTTTTCGTCGTTATTATTTAAAATAAATTTTTATAAATATCTAAAATCCACTAAAATAGCCAAATTAAAATTTTTAAACTGGCTCAGATTTTCCGGGTTGTTACACTACTCATCTCATAGTTAAATCGTGAAGTGTTTCACAAGATGTTAGCATACAAATATTTCTACCTAACCCAATGCTAAATGTAAAAGCATATTTTGCTCATAAACTGGTCAAGCATAATCCAAACAATCAATATCAACAACCAAGCATATTTGGTTTATATCACATCACATGTTTTGGTAAATTTAATTACCATTCATTCATTCATTCAAATCTAATTAAAGATTTATTAAAATTCTTCTTGGTTTTAATCTTCAAAAATCATTACTTAATGTTTATTCAACTTTAGGAAAATTAATCCTGTCTTTTACTAGGTCAAAGAACCAATGTCATTTAAAACAACGTTCACGATAAACGCAAAATCATCTTCCATTTAATATGGAACCTTCATGAAAATCCTATTAGTCGTAGTCGGTATAAATTTCCGTATCAAACTAATACTATAAGTGGAATAACAACAAAGCCTTTTAAATTCCATATAGTAACGTTCTTCCTTCACAAAAGCTCATCTCGATTATTATCAAATTGAATTCCATTCAATTCCAATTTAATATATTAAATAAAAAAACTTTACTTTGTAAAACTCCGTTAATCTTAATTAAAAGATTATAAATTCCATATTATAACTTCACTATTCATTGGGTTAAAGAACAAATGTTATTTAAAACATTATTCACGATAAACCCAAAATCCAATTTGATATTAAATATAAGGCTCTGAATAAAAATAATATCGGCTTATATTCAATATTAAATTCTAAAACCAACAAATATCGTATTGGGAATAACGATATCTATATCTTCCAAATTCCTCAACAATATCCATATAATCACGGAATCCAATATCGAAATAATCTGAAGATAATTTCCACTCAAATCCATTCCAATTTATTAATTGTAAAATTCTAGTTATTTAAAAACCCCTTTTTTAATCCAATTTATTTATTTAAAAACATTGGGTTATTATTCTAGTTAACAACTAGTTCATTCAAATAAAAATGTATTTTTATCTTTCCAAACTTGGAATTTTTCATCCAAAATCTTCCTAAATTAGTTATTATGATTTTACACAATTTTTCCATAATTTTAATAATTTTATTAAGGCCCCTACACTCGATTTCCAATAACAGCCAACGAACTGCATTTTTAGCGACCTTTTCTGAAATTAATTTGGACATAATTTGAAATCCAACCGTTAAAATATAAATCTATTATATTCATTGAAAGATCTTTTCGATATGAATCCAACGGTTTTAGTTTTAGGAGAATCCGATAGTCGGATCTCCCGTTACATCAATTTGAAGTTAATGGTTGAAATTCTCGAACGGTCGCTGCGCGACGCGTTTTATTCAAGCCATTATACATATATATAATATATATCATCCATTTCCATTTAAAACGTATTTTATAAATCGTTTATAAATCCGTTTTAAAAACGATTCCAACGTACATTTCAATTTTAAATCAAAATTGAATATTCCGCTACATGACAATTTTGTACTGTGCATATATATGTTAAAAATTATATTTTTAACAATCCAATGATTATTCCATTACATGACAAATTTATATATCTCATATATAAGCTAAAAGTAATATTTTTAGCCAACCAATATTTATTTCAATACATGACCAATTTATATATCTCATATATATGTTAAAAATAATATTTTAAGTGAACAAATAATTATTTCAATACATGACCATTTTATATAATTCATATATATGTTAAAATTAATATTTTTAGCAAACAAATAATTATTTAATTACATGACCATTTTATGTATCTCAAGTATATGTTAAAAATAATATTTCTAGCGAACAAATAATTGTTTCAATACATGACCATTTTACATCCATAATCACAATCACAATACACAAATCACCAAATCATCCATATAAATTAATACTCAACAACCAAATGCCATTTAAGGCGCCACAAGTATCCATCTACTGTATGAAATACGGGTGTCGCTAATATCCATACATCGCTTCTAATTTCAGTGATTTGTGTGAGTTCGTGTGTTGAACTCCAGCAATGTCACATACAACAGATAAAAATCAATATTGCCATATAATTTCAGTTATAAAATAAAAAACTGCACAAATATTTTAGTGAGAGAGTTCTCACTTTGGTTTCCACTCCGTCATTCTTTAATAGATGATTTCAGTACTGTTTGGGTTTAAATTCACCTCAAATTCTAATTTGCTCCGTTTTAGTTCTAGTTTGTTCCATTGCGAAGCTCTCTTCATCACGATTCCAACGGATCTCAAATCGTCCAATTTCGTCCTCATATGAAATAGTTATGATATTATCAACATTAATCACTTTAAATCATAAATTAAATAATTAAATATATAATTAGTTTTGATCACTTTCCCTTAATCAATGGTTACACCATCTTCCTCCGTTAGACCACCTGGAACCAAAAAGAAACCCATCTCAACTTCCCGATCTCCACCGCCGCACATCAATGTCAACCGTTGAGCCAGGATCTGAAACAACCACGCTCAAGCCCTACTCCTCCGCCATCCACTCCCTAAGTGGAACTCAATTCAAAGCCCACCAACACCCCCAAATCTCATTTGAAAACTGCACTTTTAGGACCCAAAATCAGCCACGTCGGTTCAAGTTTTTAGATCTCCACCGTTGAATTGGTTAATCTCCCCTAGATCCACATTATTGTTTTTGAAAGTGTCTGAATTTGATGAGGGAACAGAGCGAAAAGTCGTTGAGAAGAATAGAAGATGCTAGTCGTTAATTTCATGAATGGCGGCTGTTAAATGGGTTTGAACGAATAACTAGGGTTCGAGAGAGATGAGGGTATTTATGCCATTTATTTAATTATATTTTAATTCCAAAAAGTGTGATTTCGCATTCGAACTCCAAATCAAACCCAACGACTATCGTTCCTAGTTAAAACCCTCATTCCTTGCACGGTGGGATATGTTTCGTAAGCTAATTCGACTGTTTCGATCGGTTTTCATCAAAATTAAATATAAATTAATATAATGGTCAATATTGAATTTGAACGTACATTTTAATTTAACGGGGCCACATACTAACTCCAAAAATTATATAAAAACTAAATCTAGCTATGTTTTGATGGTACGGTTCTAACAAAACTAATTTTGTCGAATTTGGAGATCGTTTGAAAAATGGCCCTTTTTCCAGTCGATTAAACTCAAACTGAATTGGCCAAACGCGTTTAAATTCACTACGTTCACATATTAATTCCAAAAATTATGAAATTTGAAACCTAATAATCATTTGACATTCTGGGTCAAACAAAAGTGGTTTCATCGAAAACGGAGGTCATTTGCAAAATAGCTATTTTTAAGAGCTATATATTATATTAAAATATAAATAAATTCTAGAGCGACTATTCTGAATTTTAAACTGGACATAACTAACTATTTAGAAAGTGAAATCTGAGTTTCGTACACTCATTAAAAAGATATAGTTAAATAGATTCTAATATTTCTTGTTTTACTAAAATCCGATTTATATTGAATTCTGTACATTCATTTGAAATTAAAAATCGAATTTTCAATCTACCGCACCATTTCAAGCTCATTTTATAATTAAAATAAATTTGTACATTCTAACTTCGATATAAATAAATTTTTAGTCGTTATCATTTTAAATAATCAAAATACATAAAAATAACCAAAATAAAAATTTTAAATTGGTTCAAAAATTCCGGGTTCTTACAATCTCCCCCCACTTAAAATATTTTCGTCCTCGAAATGGAACGAAGCTGAAAATTGTTCAACTAACCAACTCAACTTTCATTTTGGCTTTCATTCTTCAACTTTTCAGTTTCTAAGAACTTTATAATTTCTTAAAAATTGGGCTAAGACCCTAAATTTTTCGAAAAATTTCGCCATAACCTCCTTTATACAGGGAGGGTTTGAAAATTTTATTGGGCCGTATTAGGCACCTAATAAATCAATAAAAAGCATACATATTTTTTTGTGACCTATCTAAGCCCAAGGGAGACGTGTAAAAATGCCGTAATCTGATACCTTGCCCCAGTGTTGGAAATAAAATATTCCATGTGCCTTAATTAACAACAAGAGAGACATGAATTTTTGTCATCTCCAGACCTGTGTAGGGTTTTTATTAAATCTTGCCTCGAGCACCGTTACATATATTAGTTAATTATGTCCATAATCAGTCTTCTGTTCAACCTGTAATTCAGTCATTGCCATACAAGCATCTTGATCGTATGGTAATCCAAACCTCGTCATATATGCATCAAATGCTTATATGGAATATGATATGATATGTTGTCTTCATGTAGTATGCTATGCGGTGTAGTTCATAATTTATTTGTTCCTATCCTATGGCGTATGTTTATAATCTCACATAGAACAACCATCACAATGCATCCAATTTCATTCATAGGAGTTGATATAATAAATAAAATTGCGTAACCAACTCATGAAGGTGTACCTGTTTGTCGGGCACGCAATTTATTTCTCTGCTCAATAATAAATCCTTAACCTGCTCAGTATGTATACATATGTACATATCTATCCAATATATAAATCCAATTCGAACTAAATTTTCTATTCAACTCTATATTATATTTGATTTGGTTTTACATATCATTCATACTCATATGTGTTTTATCATTCAAATATTTTTATTAATCAAACTAATAATCACACATCACAACCAGTAATCAATTAGTTAATTAGCTTTTCAAATATGTATCATATATATATATTTATATATATATATATATGTTCAAAAATCATATTTTTTTTGCCAAATCACAAAAAATTGACTCTAACTAAGTTTTGGTTCTCACACCAGTCAATTCGAAATATATAGATATCCCATTTTCGAAACTTGAACATAAATGTTGATGATGGTATACTGATCATTGGAATCATCCCCGGGCGACTAGAGTGTGATTCTATAATTACCAATATACTTGAGGCTTCAAATATACCTTCGCAAGACAAATATGCAAAATTTTCTTATACTTGGTAGTCCAAAATAAAATACTCAAATACGGATAATAAGCTATAAATTTCAAAATCAATTCGTTTTTAATAAATAATACTCTTCGAACTCATTCTAGGATATTACTAATCTTATCTCTTACGAGTTATTCTTATTGGATATTACTAATCCTATCTCTGGCAAATTCTTTTGTTCGGTTCTAATGTGTCTTGTTCTCTAGCGTTATAAACCAAAGCTCTTGTACCAAACTGAAACGATTCAGACTTCCCCTATCCCCGAAGAGACAGAGGAGCCCGGATTGCTTTGAGAATACGACGCTTCAGAACACGAACACTAGAACATTTCATTGCTATTAGAAAAATTTACATTAGAGTATAAGAATATATCAGAGTTCAGATAAATAATATACAGCGGGAATATATATACAGAGATTTAAAAATTACAAAGCAGCGGAAATAAAATGTATAAATACAATGTGTAGTGGAAATACATAAACTAATCACAACTGAAAGAAATAAACGGATAAAAAGCTTTCTGAATATAGCTCCAGTTGTAAACCAGGATCCTATGAAAAGAAATATCTGCGAAAACCAAAGCTACTAGCTGCCCGTGTGGAAAATAAAGGCCCCCAGAGTTTAGGTTAAAACATTAAACTGCGAGTTAGTCATGGGACTGGTGTGAGAACTAAAACAGTTATTAAATTTATTTTAAAATATGGTAAATCACGAGACCACGCCGTATGACATGGAACGGGTTTACCCTCATGAATACCAATGCCTAAACAATAACCAAAAATAGATATATGGATCTATAGTGCATCATACAACATGCAATTTTCCAATCTACCCATTTAGGCTTAAACCTCAAATTTAGATTTTTCGAAATCCAATTTACTTTATAGAAATTATTCCTTTGGATTTTTTTTTCTCGATTCTTATTTCAAATCATTTGAAATACATATCCAGCTTTTATATCAAAGTAGATTTCACTTTGGGATCCCAAACTAAAATCTTTGGAAATATGAATTCCAAAACATCACAATAAAAACAAAAAGATATACAACCAAATATCGGGCACCCCTCAGGCAAAGGGTACGTACCTTACCAACTTGATATATATATATATATATATATATATATATATCGGCGCACCTCCCACCATGGAGCAGGCTACACTGACGATGCACCTCCCACGCCCTCGGGGAAAATACACCGCCCTCTCACCCATACTTTTAGTCGTAGGGTTAGCTACATACTAAATCGTTTCATGTCCCGAAGTGGGGAAAAATCATTTCACAACATAATAATCTCAAGTACTTTCCAAAATATATTACTTTACGTTAGCAATTCACACATATAAGCAGTCCCTATTAATCACATAACCTTTGAGCTCGTATGTCTTAAAGAAGGGTGTTAAGCAAGAGAATAAATTCTCCACCACTAAACAAATATATCATCAATATCAACTAATCGGTTATGTAATGAACTACAATGTCAAACAAATAATACATTTCGAAATCATTTCGACAATGTGACAACAAGGAATTTCTCTCAATCCGAATCGATCGCTAAACCGACCAAGACCGTTCGAAACCCCTAATTATTTTGAGAACACGACAAATTGGAACGCAAACAAAAGAACATTTCATTGCATATTACAACAATTTCATCATATTACAAGAATATACAGAGAATAATTGAATAAAATACATTCGATAAATATCAGAGATTACAATACATTATTGCCGCGGAAGATAATACAAAACACAACTGGAAGTAATACATGGATACAGAGCTTTCTGAATATCGCTTCAACTATAAATCAGGATCCTGTGAATATAAATCTGCAAAATCAAAACTACTAGCTGCCCGTGCGGAAAATAGGGGCACCCAGAGTTTAGGTTAAAACAATAAACTCCAGGTCAGTCATGTGACTGGTGTGAGAACTAAAACAGTTATTAATCTTTATTTTAAAGTTAGGTAAATCAAGGGACCACGCCGTATAATACGGAACGGGTTTCCTCCCAAGAATACCAGTGCATAAAACAACAACGCAATGCTAAATAAAGAACAATGAAGCTATTATAAGACCCAGGTCCCATCACACAATGCAACACATGCCGGAGGATAGGGTTTTACCTTATAATAGCCAAAGAATGTTTGATACGATAAATTTCATCTTTTATTATTACTATAAGTGTATAGTGTCAAAACAATTCCAATCATAAGTATTAATCATAGACGACATAAGTGCCCCATACCACTATGCCGCCATATATAGGTTCTACAATCAAAACCGCAAAATCACATATTGGAAGTTGTA
Organism: Allium sativum; assembly: GCA_030737875.1. Taxonomy (NCBI): domain Eukaryota; kingdom Viridiplantae; phylum Streptophyta; class Magnoliopsida; order Asparagales; family Amaryllidaceae; genus Allium; species Allium sativum. Next base: position 973,144,417 of record CM060916.1, read on the forward strand.
TTTCCATCTATGAACCGAGGCAAAAGATAGTCCTCACCGAATTCGAGACGCTCTAGTCTGTGTCTCAGGCTACAGCCGCAACTGCACCTAAGAGCCACAGGGTCGGTCCATACGTAGCGGATTGAACTTAAACCCTGAACAATACGTCTCCCCGCCCAATGGGGCGTAAATGAGCCAAATGACTCCATATCCGAGGCGCCTCGCATTCCAACAACCACACAGGTAGAAAATATATAAATGTCAGGGCTGGTAGGTCACTGACACCACCTCTAACTAGAAAGAGACACATGTTCTCCCTGGATCCTCTCCCGTTTTTGGTTCATACCAGGGTGTGAGGCTTGCGAAATAACGGCATACACAAAGCTATGCCACACAGGCCGTGCTTTGATCATCAACCACAAGGCTTTGCTTTTCAACAAAAGCCTTGATCATTTGCCACTTAAGCATGCCACACAGGCAATTCAATCCATGCTATTGATATCCATCAATATATAACCTCTAAGCTCGTACGTCTCAGAGAAGGGCGTTAAGCAAGAGAATAAATTCTCCGCCGCCAAACAGATATATATTTAATAGAAATCAATCACACAGAATAAAATCCAATGTCAGACACACAGTCCATTTACAAGTTCGTTTTGGGTCTGAATGAAACCGGAAGCACCTTGTACCTCGCATATCCATCGATCTCCAAGTACGTCTGGACGATCACCAACTGATTCCCTCCTCTTTGGTGTACAGCCCAATCAAGATCATTAGTAATTATCCAAACGATGTGAAGATTTCCGGTCTTCGACCACCGTCTTCATCCTCGACACATCATCGAATTAGTTATTCAGAATGGGATAAACCCAGTCTTTCTGAATAACTCGCGTATATAATAAACAAGTGTTACAAAAACACAACATACGCCTTATTCCAATTCATAATATTCTTTTATTCAAATATTCTTATACTTTGGGGTTCCCATTAATTTTATCAAAGATAAATTCCTCAAATTTATTCTTTAATCTTCCTTTGAATATCAATTCAAACCAAATTATGGTTTATCCAAACTAGTCGGGACTAACGAACCTTACCGAATTAATTATTTGTTTTAATTTCCCAATCCCAACCTATTCATCCCATGAAGTAAAACTGGTAATACTTCATATCTAACACCATGGTGTTATCGGTAAATTCAATTACCATTTCACATTCAAATCTAATTAAAGATTTAACTATCGCCTGGAGAAAAACTGGTGATACTCCATTCTTGATCTTGTCAATCTAATTAAAGATTCATTAAAACTCCACTTGGTTTTACTCTTCCCAAAAATCAATATTCTGTCTTTAACTGGGTTAAAGAACCAATGTCATTTAAAACAAGGTTCATGATAAACCCCAAAATCACATTCTATTCCATCAGCCTTTAACCGTAAATTAGCAAGTGAACAATTCCCTAAGTAATAACCCCGAAGGCCGAAACCAACATCAGATCAATACCCAAGAAACCATTCAACTTAACTAATCTTCAGTTAGTTCTTAATTTTCTTAACTCCGTTGGGTCTAAGAACAGTATTATTGAAGATACCATTCACGACAACCCAAAATTACATTCCATTAATTATCGGGTTAAAGAACAAGTGTTATTTAAAACACCGTTCACGATAAACCCAAAAATCAATTCAAATTCAATTCCAATTAAATACCATTTAATTGGTATACTTCATTAAATCTAAATAAAAAGATTTAATCTTTTTCTCAACTGGGTTTAAGAACAGTGTTAATGAAGACATCATTCACGACAAACCCAAATCCCAATTGATATTAAATACAAGGCTCTGAATAGAAAATATATCGGCTTATATTCAATATCAAATTCTACAACCAACAAATATCGTATTGGAAATAACGATATAAATATATCTTTCAGACTTCCATAACAAAATCTGTATAATCACGAAATCCAACATCAAAATATTCCAAAGACAATTTCAGTTCAAATCCATTCCAATTCAATTATTGGAAATTCTGGTAACTTTTAAAACCATTTCAAATCCAATTTATTTATTTAAAAATAAATGGATTATAATTCTAGTTCAAAACTAGTTCATTTCGATAAAAATCTATTTTTATCTTTTCAAATATGGAATTTTTCATCCCAATTCTTCACAAATCATTTCTTATGATTTTACACAAATTATTACAATTTTTAATAATTTTATCAAGGCCCGTATAGTCGATTTCCATCCACGGCCATCGAACTGCACTTACAGCGACCTTTTCCAAATTTGATTTGGACATAATTCCATATCCAACCGTTAGATTTCAAATCTCTAATATTCGTTAGAAAGCTCTTTTCGATACGAACCCAACGGTTCTGGTTTTAGGAGAATCCGACGGTCGGATCTCCCGTAAGGTCCATTCCAAATCAATAGTCGAAATTCGCGAACTGCCACAGCGCGACGTGTTCTATTCAGGCCATTATATTATATATATAATATATATTTCTTCGATTTCCTTTTAAAACGTATTTTATAAATCGTTTTAAATTCGTTTTTAAAACGATTTCAACTTCCTATTCAATTTCAAATCAAAATTGAATATTCCATATCATTGATTTACAAATGATAATATTTTCAAAGCTTTAGATTTTGAAATCAATTCCTTTTTGATATTTATTATAAAAATGAATAAAATCGATATAAATATCGTTCACTTCAAAATGGCGTCAATCTAATCAACATGGCTATATATATTTCAATAACTTCGTTATCCTATTCAACAAATGAATATTTTCTTCAACACATGAATATATATTTTTATTCAACACATGAATATTTAGTCTATTCAACACATGAATATTTATTCTATTCAACACATGAATTTATATTTTTATTCAACACATGAATACAATTTATTTTCTAAATTGGAATGAGGCCCAATCAATTACCATATAATGTTAACTATATGGATTCCCTACAACACATGTATATAATAGCAATGATAAATCATCAACCATCATCTAGATGCACCACACAACTGCATAAGCATTAAATATAAATAATTAATGCTTACACAGTCTGTCAACCCATCGATTGACATACAACTAAACAATCGGGATTAGTGTACGTCAAATTTCATCCCAATACCTGTGTGGGGTTTCAAATCAACAAACACAGATTTTTATTTGTGCAGTTTGGCGATGTGTAAAATTTATCGTCCCAATCAATATCAATCAAATGGGTGTATATAAACAAATCGTCCGATTTGTTTATAGATATTTATTTTATATACGCGTTAAAATTATATTTTTAACTATAAAATATTTTATTCATTCCACTTCACACAATCAACTTTCACAACACGTCAATTAAGCAAACAAGTCATCCATGGTCTGAGGACAACGAGTGTCGGGTGCTACTAAACACCGTCTGCATCCTAGTACATATTTCAAACTAGAAATTAAAATAAAAGTGAGGAGTTCTCACCTTTGGGTTCCACTCCGCCAATTTATTTCTGAAATTCAGAATAATCTGGATTTGCACTAAATTCCAACGCAGCCCTCTCTACGCTGTTCATATTAAAAATCACATTTTTAATATGATGTTTATATATTTAAAAATCGTTATTTTTACTTTGCTACATGTATGATAAAAATCACAATTTTATATCGCCACTTCATATATAAAAATCGTATTTTTATATCGTTATACATCTAATAAAGATCGAATTTTTATCGCTACTTCATATATATATAAATCTAATTTTTATATTGCTACTTCTTATTTTTATACCGCTTTAAAACAAATAAAAATCACATTTTTAATTTGCGTAACATATAAAAATCCTATTTTTATCGAAGTAAAAATCATATTTTTATTTCACTAGTATATATATAATAATCAATCTTTTATATATAACTAAAATTTATATTTTTACTCGACTAAAAATCATATCATTTTAAGGTTAAAAACCGTATCTTTTCAATGTTAAAAATCATATCTTTATAAAAATAAATATTTAACCTTTCATGTTAAATAAAATTTTAACCTTTCATTAAAATCAGATTTTAATTACATAGTTATAATATGATAAACTGAAAATAAAATAAAATAAATGTAAATAAAAATAAAAAGCACACCGTTAATTCGGATTTTTGTTGATGGGAGGGGATGGAGATCGTTGGAAGTATGAGGTTTGCGCAGGTGGGGGCGCTGCTTCAGGCGGTGAGTCCTCCTTGGTGTCGACGCTTTCGACTGGCGGCGTGGAGAGAGAAGGAAACGAGAGGGGGCAACGGGGGAGGTGAGAGAGGGAGAGGAGGATCGGAGTTGGGGAGGGCGGCCACCGGAGGCGGCGACGACGATGCGAGTGCGCCCTGAAGGCGCGAGGTCGATGTCCGCCTTCCTTTTATTTTACTTCTTTTTTTTTCGATTTCCTTTCTGGTTTGACGGGGGGACTGAATGGAGAAAGAGGGTTTAATTATAATATATATATATATATATTTAATTATTTTAAATTCTAAAAAAACAACTTTTTATTTTCAACTCAAAATCGAACCCACCCACTGTCGTCCTTAGCTAATTACCCCCATTCCAAACATAATGGGATATGTATCGTAAGCCAGTTTGTTTGTTTCGATCGATTTCTGTCAAAATCAAAACATAAATATATATATTGAATTTGAACGCACATTTCAATTTACTGGGTTCACATACGAACTCTAAAAATTCCAGAAAAATATTTTTTAGCTTCGTATCGATGATACGGTCGTAACAAAACTAATTTCGTCAAATTCTGAGACTGTTTGAAAAATGGCCATTTTCTGGTCGATCGAAATAGACTGAAACTATTAAAACACGTTTTACTTCAGCACGCTTACATATTGATTCATAAAATTACGAATTTTGGAATCTAGCAATAACTTGACATTCCGGATCCAACAAAAGTGGTTTCGTCGAAAACCAAGGTCGTTTGCAAAATTTTCATTTTTTAGGGCCAGAATTCCATAGCGACTATTACAATTTTCAACTGGACGTAACTTTTGATTCCCCTATGAAATTTTGATTTTTCGGATTCGTTGGAAATATATTTTGAAATAGATTCAAATAGTTTTGGTTTCACTAAAATCCGGTTCATTTTGAATCCTGTACATTCAATTGAACTTTGAAATCGAAATTTCAAACTACCGCGCCATTTTCAATTCCTTTTATAATTAAAATAAAATATTTATATTCTAACGACGATCTACATAAATATATACGTTCTAATTCCACCGAAAATAAATTTCTTGTCGTTATTATTTCAAATAATCATTTTAAATATTCAAATTCACTAAAATTGCCAAAATAAAAAATTTAAATTGGCTCAGATTTCCGGGTTATTAAAATCTCCCCCACTTAAAACTTTTCGTCCCCGAAAAGGAACGAAGCTGAAAGTTGTTTAACTAATCAACTCAACTTTCATTATTTTCATTACAGCTTAAGTTCTTTAACTTTTCAGTTTCTAAGAACTTTTCAAATTTTTCAAAAATTAGGCTAACACCCTAAATTTTCGAAAAATTTCGCCATAACCTCCCCTGCACCGGGAGCTTGGGGATATTTCAAATAGTCTCCCATGGCCCTCACCAATCCAAAAAGGGAAAAGAAACAGCCAAGTGGCTCACAAAATCATCCAAACCCAAAGAAATACAATAAACATGTACCTATTTGTCGGGCAAACAATTTTATTCTTCTGCTCTAGCCTCCTTGCTATGACCTGTTCAATGTAAGTACATGTATATGCATACAAATGCGAATAATTTTCAATACAACTCACTATTTGATACAATTTGGTTATATGGTTCAAATTCTAATTAATCAAAACAATAATCAAACAACACAATCGGCAATCAATTAGTTGATTATCTTTTCAAAATCATAATTTTGATATATAGTCAAAAATCACATTTTTGATGCCAAGTCACAACAATATATTCTAACTATATTTTGGTTCTCGCACCAGTCTAATGGAAATATATAGAGATCCCACTTTCGAAACTCGAACATAAATCCACTGATGATGCAGCTGCTATCATCAGTGTCCTCTCCGGGTGACTATAGTGTGATTTTATATCTACCCAATATATTAAAACTTAGAATACCTATGGATCAGACGTATATGCAAAATCTTTATATATTTGATTGTCCAAATTCAATACAAATAAATATTCAAATACGAATAATTGAATTTATTTATTTTTCTTCTTTCAAAACAAAATTGTTTTCAATTTTATTTTGAAAACATCACTCTTCACACTCATTCTAGGATACTACAGATCCCATCTCTAACGAGTCATTCTCATTGGATATTACTAATCCAATCTCTGAAGAATTCTTTCATTTGGTTCCAAAGTGTCTTGTTCTCGAGCTTTGTAAACCAAAGCTCTGATACCAAAATGTGACAACAAGGAATTTCGCTCAATCTGAATCGATCGCTAAACCAACCAAGACCGTTCGAAACCCCTGATTGTTTTGAGAACACGACAAATTGGAATGCAAACAGAAGAACATTTCATTGCTTATTACAACAATTTCATCAGATTACAAGAATATACAGAGTATGAATGAATAAAATACATTCGATAAATATTACAGATTACAATACATTATTGCAGCGGAAGATAATACAAAACACAACTGGAAGTAATACACGGATACAGAGCTTTCCGAATATCGCTTCAGCTGTAAATCAGGATCCTATGAATATAAATCTGCAAAACCAAAATCTACTAGCTGCACGTGCGGAAAATAGGGGCACCCATAGTTTAGGTTAAAACAATAAACTCTAGGTTAGTCATGTGACTGGTGTGAGAACTAAAACAGTTATTAATCTTTATTTTAAAATTAGGTAAAACAAGGGACCACGCCGTATAACACGGAACGGGTTTCCTCCCAAGAAAACCAGTGCATAAAACAACAGCGCAATGCAAAATAAAGAACAATGAAGCTATTATAAGACCCAGGTCCCATCACATAAGGCATCACAAGCCGGAGGATAGGGTTTTACCTTATATTAGCCAAAGAATGCTTGATACGCTAAATTTCATCTCTTTTTATTACTATAAGTGTATAGCGTCAAAACAATTCCAATCATAAGTATCAATCATAGACGGCATAAGTGCCCCATACCACTATGTCGCCATATATAGGTTCTACAATCAGAACTGCAAAATCACGTATTGGAAGTTGGATTTCCATCTATGAACCGAGGCAAAAGATAGTCCTCACCGAATTCGAGACGCTCTAGTCCGTGTCTCAGGCTACAGCCGCAACTACACCTAGTAGCCACAGGGCCGGTCCACACGTAGCGGATTAAACTTAGACCCTGAAAAATACGTCTTCCTGCCCTATGGGGCGTAAATGAGCCAAATGACTCCATATCCGAGGCGCCTCGCATTACAACAACCACACAGGTGAAAAATATATAAATGTCAGGGCTGGTAGGTCAATGACACCACCTCTAACTAGAAAGAGACACATGTTCTCCCTGGATCCTCTACCGTTTCTGGTTCATACCGAGGTGTGAGGCTCGCGAATTAACACCTTACACAAAGCTATGCCACACAGGCCATGCTGTAACACCCCGTATTTCTGTTAATGTTAATGTTCACAAATTAAAGAATAACTAATCTCAGATGTGAGAATTAAGGGAAACGGGTTGTGCCATTGTGTTCATCTCGGAATTCTGGTTGAGACAGAGTCCGAGTTTGCGTGAATTGGACTTCGTATGAAGAAGTTATGCTATCAGAAGTTTTAGAAAATTCAAAACAGATTTTGAAAAATTCAAATTTCAGAGTCAGATGGGCTAGGCGGGAAATTTCCCGCCAGGGCCAGGTCGACCATAGGGTCGACCCGGGGGTCGACCTACCCTAACCGGGTCGACCATAGGGTCGACCTACCCTAACCTGTTTATGACTGTATGCTGACTCATTAGGGTTTCTGATCTGCTCTGATTGGCTGGGATTAATTTTGGGTTGATCGGACGGCCTAAACTAATCCTAAACTCTATAAAAAGACATGTAAACTCAAACCCTAAAATCAAATTAATATTAGATTCATGGCCTCCATGGCGTCACCTCGCAACCTAGAATAGCTGCCACCAATTAGAGAGGAAGAAAGCTAATCAAATCCAATTCTATTCAACTCTAACAACGAATCTTCTTCAAAGGAAAGCTAATTCAACTTCAGAACTCAGAATTCAGAACTCAAGACCTTCTCTGAGTTGTGAGTTCGATTTCTTTAATAAAATAATTAGCAATTTATTTGGATTGAGTTATGATGCGGATTATATGGTTATGTTGTGAATTATTGACGGTATGTTATCATCTATGTTGTAAAATTTTGATGTTATTATCTATGTTGTAAATTCTGTGATGTTATGTTGTGATGTTATCATCTATGTTGTAAAGTTATGATGTTATCATCTATGTTGTAATTCTATGGTTGGCTTATGTATAATCAAATCATCATGTTTTTCATAGGCTAGTTTGGTTATGTTGATTCATATGATAAATCATATGTATGTATGCAAGTTTAGATATTGATTTAGACATGAATCATATGCAAGTTGGGGAAAATTATATATAACCTTACATGTTTCATGACACCTATTTTATATGTAAATTGGATCTAAAGTTAGGCTATGCCATGTGTGAGTTATATGCTAGTATACAAAATTTCTATATGCTAGTTTACATGTTTAGATGTAAGTTTACACCATCGTTTATGTTGCATAAATCACGTATGCAAGTATATACATATATGCTGTTTTTGAGTATGAATCATGCCTATGCAAGTTTACCCCTTATGGTTAAATCCATGACATACATGACTATTACCTAAACAAGTTCACACCTTTAGATTTAGATCTATGACATGTGTAATTTTATGCAAGTTGTAACTTTGGCTTATGCAAGTTTTAGATGTAGAACATCATTCACACATGCAAGTTCACCCCTTATGTTTAAAACTAGTTTTATCTATATATATGTTGTGATGTTTTCTCTTTATTCCATAAGTTAGACTATTCAAGTCTAACGTATATTTTACGTTAAGCGAACGAATGTACAATGTGGGGTAATAGGATAATATTAAAAAGATTTAATATTAAGAATTGGCATAAATGCCTTAAATGGCATAGAATTAATTTGTGATGAAAATTGGTACGATTTTGCATACCATAAATAGATGGACATAATTAAGTCAATTATGGCCATAGTTAAATTTGGAATTGATTGATAATTTGAATAGGGAAATTAATTCAAATTGGGGAATGATTAATTAGGTGTAATTAATCGTCTAAGACACAAGGTTAGGCTCTTTTGTGGTGTAAGACTGTCTGGACCCACCTGACAAATCCAGCTGCCACAAATGCCAGTCTAGTATAGGAGGTCTTAGGCATAAATTAAATGCGTAACAGTTGTAAAGACACGAGGTTAGGCTCTTTTGTGGTGTAAGACTGCCCGGACCCGCCCGGCAAATCTAGCTGCCACAATTGCCAGTCTAATGTGGGAGGTCTTTATAAGGTTACGGTATTAATGTATTAAGAAACACTTAACCAGATAAACATGTAGTGGGACATGAGGGGGTTAAGTGGGTGCCTTGGCTGGCATGTGGAATTAAGTGGGTGCCTTGGGTGGCATTTGAAATACGATTAGAAACACTTAACCAAAATTGAACATGTAAGTGAACATGAATAAGAAGAGGGTTAAGTAGGATGTACTAGAGGGGACCAAGCTTAGGTGGATAGCTTGTGTCAAGTAATGGGGGGCCCGTTTCAACCAGTAACCCATACGTATCTTTGTGGGCTCGACCCAAGACGAGGACGGGACACGCATACTGGGCTTGACTGTAAGAGGCCAAAACGGGTTAGCGGTGGCAACGCAAGTCCAACGGGTTCATGTGCGTGTGTGGGCCCGGGCTGGTAGGTAAGATGTTGTTGCATCGTGTAGGTATAAGCCGTGCATTATTGGTGGTATCATGTTGCCACTTTGGGGAGTGATACACCCCACTGTGGGGCCAGCACGGGTATCTACGAGTTAGGGAGCCGATTGCATGGGGGTAGTGGGTACACCTAGTGGAGATAGGGGCAGGCGGCACCTATGAAGGCAACTAGGGGTGCACGAAACTACCATTATCATTATTAAGTTCTGTAGGCAGGATCAACCTTAGGGTGACTAGTGGTGGTGCTGTATAGTAATTGTCTTATAGTGGTTTAGGTGCGCTTTAACGCTTAGTTCAATCTTATTTCCTTGTTTACTCTGTCATTCTCAATTATTCACAGTCATTTTCCTTATTTTCCAACTTATGCCTTAGCCTAGTTATTTTGGTAATTATATTGTTAAACTTATCGCACTCGCCAAACTTTATGTCTGACCCGCTTTGTTTCCACCTCTTTTCTTCCTTTCCCCCCTAGGTGCTCAGGTTGGAACTAGCACCAGTGGAGCTTGATTTTGGACAGCTGTATCTCTACTTTTAGAAGTGGCTTGGATCGCTGAAGTAAAAGTTCAGCCTATCTTATTTTTGGCTATTTTGTATTGGGGTTATGTCTTTCAATTTATGTACTCTGATTTAGTCAAGATGGATATTATGTACTTTGACTCCGGTTTTTGATGATGTAATCAAACCTATGTGTTTACCGTTGCAATGGATAAAGTTTTAAATTTTTAAAGTATTGTTTATATCTGTCTTGTTGTTAAGTTTCTGTTCTATACTCACTTAAAACGCTCCATAGAAGTTAATGCATTCCCTTTGTGAGTGACATTAATGGACATGGGGTGTTACACGTGGTATCAGAGCTGAAGGTTACCAGAATAGATATGAATTTTGAAAAGTGTTTTTGAAAAACAACTTTTATAAAGAAGTACCTTCAAAAGTATGTTTTAAGGAAAGCACTTTCAAGAGAAAAGCTTATTTTAGAAAGCATAACCCCAAGAGCCATGTATAATTCCTTCGGTTCTTTTGTATTGAATCTTTCCTTCGGTTCTTTTGTATTGAATCTTTCCTTTTTCGTTTTAGCATGTATGGAATTCCCGAGATACCCGAGGCGATACCAATACCAGGATTGTTTAAGAGGTATTTGGAAACTAGGGCCACCACCGCAGGTCCAACGAATCCTCCTCCTCGTGTCGATACTTTTGCAAAGATATGTAAGGACTTTCGGGCAATGGGTGGAAAACCTTTTCACGGGATGGAGACATTTGTTGAAGCTCGAAATTGGCTTAAGGAGGTGGAAGAATTGTTTGGGATCTTTGAAGTAGAAGATGGAACAAAGGTCCAGTTAGCTGCCTGGATAATGAAGGATGAGGCCTTGTTTTGGTGGGAGGTCACTAATGGAGAACGTCTAGTTGATACATGGCCAGATTTCAGGCGGAGGTTTGAAGCAAAATTTCTCTCACGGGCTGAAGAGAATTCATATATGGAAAGATTTTGGCGTTGAAGCAAGGGAATCTATCAGTGAAAGAATATGTCAACAAGTTCAACCAGTTGGCGAGATTTTCCTTGGACTTGGTGAATACACCAGAAAAGAAGGCCTTGAGATTTGTTAAGGGTTTGAACGAGCCGCTTCATGGGTTAGCTATGACCCACATCCCCATGGGGGCTACCTTTGAGAGACTAGTTGACATGGCGCTTATGCATGAAGAGGAGAAGGGCGCCAATGCTAATAAGGCACCCGAGAAGAAAAGGGATCAAAATATGCCGCAACAACAACAACAACAGAACAAGAAAGGTGGTAAAGGCAACAATGGTAAGGGAAAGAAAAGATGCTTTAACTGTGGGACACTAAGCCATCTAAGTAAAGATTGTAGGAAGAAAAAGATGACTGGCTGTTTCCACTATTGCGAAGCGGGACATTTGATTAAGGACTGCCCAAAGAAAGGGTAGAGGATAGGTGTAGGCTCTTATGGCACTAGGGCAGGCAAGGGTGCAAGTTCAGGGTCTTGTGGTCCTACCGCTGCAAGAACGAGGAAGAGCAATTTCCGTTGAAAGTTTAGTTTTTCTATTTGATCATCATGTCCGTACTTTATTCGATTCTGGCACATCACATTCGTTTATCTCTACATCATTAGTTGAAACATTGCACCTAAATACTAGTCTAGTTACAGATCTCTTGGTAGTCTCAAATCCTATTGGTGGTTCGGCTCATCTTTCTATGATCTGCGGGATTTGAGAGTGTCTATCTTGGGCATTGGGTTTGAATGCAACGCCTTTGTTCTTGGTTTCATGGGCTACGGCTTGATTCTAGGTATGGATTGGCTAACTAGATATGGGGCCATCCTAGATTGTGAAAGAAGGGTAGTTAGATTGTTGACTCGCTGTGGAAAGACCCTTGATATTTCTTGTGACCCTAGAGGTCCAGTAATGCTTAGCTACCTAGAATCCCTTGATGCATCCAATGATGATTTACATTCTATTCATATAGTCCGTGAATACGTTGATGTCTTCGATGAGGTGAGGGGTTTACCCCCAAAACATGAGATAGACTTTCGAATATATCTAGTAGGTAATGCAAATCCAGTTGCATTGTCAGTGCGCCACATGGCTCCAAGAGAGAGAAGAGAACTCAGTAAGCAAGTGAAAGAATTGCTTGAGAAGGGGTTCATCAGAGATAGTATATCGGAGTGGGGTGCTCCAGTAGTATTTGCCATGAAGGCAGATAGGTCCCTTAGACTTTGTGTGGACTATAGAGAACTTAATAGGCTTACTAAGAAGAATAGGCACCCACTGCCGAGAATTGACGATCTCTTCGATCAGTTAGTTGGTGCCTCGGTATTTTCGCAGTTGGACTTAGCCACAGGTTTCCTCAGTTGAGAGTGGCTGAGGATAACATAGACAAGACTGCCTTTAGGACTCCAGACGGCTTCTTCGAGTGGCTTGTGATGCCCTTCGGTTTGGAAAACACCCCCGCATACTTTGTTGACTTGATGAGTAGGGTGTTTAAGGAGTACCTTAATAAATTCGTGGTAGTCTTTATGGACGACATCTTGAGCGAGGAAGAGCATGCCCTACATCTTAGGGAAGTGTTGAAGACTCTTCGAGCGCATAGCCTTAAAGCTAAATTTTCTAAATGTCACTTTTGGAGGAAGGAAGTGCGATTCTTAGGGCACGTGGTTTCAAAAGAAGGGATAGCCGTGGATCCCGCAAAGGTAGTGGCCATCCAAGATTGCAAGGTCCCTAAAAATGCTACCGAGGTGAGGAGTTTCTTAGGGTTGGCTGGCTACTATAGGAAGTTTATCAAGGACTTTGCAAAAATATCATCCTCATTAACACGCTTGATGAAGAAGAACCTAGTTTTCACGTGGGACGTAGATTGTGATGATGCGTTCCAACGTTTAAAGAGATCTTTGACCACATCCCCAGTCTTAGTGTTTCCAGATGGGAGTAAGTCATTTACCGTTTATACTGATGCTTGTGGGACAGGACTAGACGCAGTCTTAATGCAAGAGGGAATGGTAATAGCCTATGGTGGAAGGCAGTTGAGAGTGCATGAGAGAAATTACCCTACACATGACCTAGAGTTGGCCGCTATTGTTTTCACGCTTAAGTCTTAGCGTCATTATCTTCTTGGCGAGAAATTCGAACTGTTCACTGACCACAAATCGCTAAAATAATTGTTCTCTCAGAAGGACTTGTACTTAAGGCAGCAAAGGTGGATGGAATTCTTAGCGTCCTACGACTTCGAGATAGCCTATACCCCCGACAAGGGTAACGTGGCGGCAGACGCCTTTAGTAGGAAAAGGTTGTCCTTGAGTCCGTTGTTTGTTAAGCGGCGAAGCTTAGAGTTCATCTCTACGTTTGACTTTAGACCTTCCATTGACTTTGTACCCGGTTTGCTAGCATCCTTAGAGGTCATACCTATGCTTTTGGGACAGATTGGTGAGGCACAGCGAGATGACCCACAGTTGGTTGAGTCAGTAGAGAAGCTCAAAAGGGGGGAGTCATCGAGCCATCTCAGTAGGTATACCCTAGATGATAAGGGTTGGTTACGTAGGGATGGTAGACCTTGTGTACCACGGGATGAGAATTTGAGGAAGACCATTCTTGATGATGCACATCGTTCGAAGATGACCATCCATCCCGACGGGGACAAGATGTACATGGACATGAGACGAGTTTACTTTTGGGCCGACATGAAGAGGGATGTGGCTGAGTTTGTCGCTAGATGCTTGGTGTGCCGACAAGTAAAAGCAGAGCAAAGGAAACCCGTGGTTTACTTCACCCATTGGAGGTCCGACAATGGAAGTGGGAAAGTGTCTCGATGGACTTTATTGACGGGTTACTGAGATCGAGGAAGGGTAATACGGGAATTTGGGTCATGGTAGACAGACTTACTAAGAGCGCCCATTTCATTCCCGTAAAGAGTAAGAGGACTGCTCCATGGTTAGCTTCCGTATACATTCGAGAGATAGTTCGTTTGCACGGTGTTCCTTCTAGCATAGTGAGCGACCGCGATCCTATCTTTACTAGCGAGTTTTGGGAGAGCTTGCAAGAGGAGGTAGGGACTCAGTTATGTTTGAGCACCGCATATCTCCTAAGAAGGACGGCTAGACCGAGAGGGTGAATCGTATTCTAGAGGACTTATTGAGGTTATGTGTCTTAGACTTCGGAGGTACATGGGAGGAACATCTTCCGTTGGTGGAGTTCGCATATAATAATAGCTTTCAGTCTAGCATTGGCATGGCACCGTTCGAGGCTCTTTATGGACGGCCGTGTCATTCGCCTACAGGTTGGTGGGAATCTATAGATAAGATTTGCTGGGGCCTGATATGATTAGAGAGACTTCGGAAAAGATCGATTTGATTCAAAGAAGGAAGAAGACGGCGCAAGATAGGCAGAAATCTTATGCGGACAAGAGGAGGACAGATCTCGAGTTTGATATTGGGGACATGGTCTTTGTCAAGGTGTCTCCATTACGGAACGTTGTTCGTTTTGGGTCCATTGGGAAGTTAGCACCAAGGTTCGTAGGGCCGTTTCCTATTAAGGAGAGGATTGGACAGATGGCGTATAGAGTGGAGTTGCCCGGGAGACTTAGCGGTGTACACGATATATTCCATGTATCACATTTGAGGAAGTGCTTGCACGAGACCGCGGAAGTGGTAGAGCCGAGCTTGCTTAGAGAGGTGGAGATAGAGCGCGATGTGACGATTCGACGAGCTCCTACGCGCATTCTTGGGTCGGAGATTAAGAAGTTGAGGAATCGAGAGGTCAAGCTAGTCAAAGTGCAATGGGGAGAAGATGAGAGCAATGCTACTTGGGAGATGGAAGAGAAGATGCGTTCGTTGTACCCTTTTCTTTTCGTGGTTATGTCTTTTAATTTCTCCTTTATCTCTTAGCTTGTACTTATCTTATCTTTAGTATGTCCTCTCGCTCGTATCTTTGACCTTTAGATAGGGTAGTCCTATGGTTGAAACATGTGTTTGATACAAGTTATGTATGATGGATGCATGTGGATGCAAGTGTTTGCTAGTGGTTGCTCGTGGATGCATATACACACACTTTAGGCACTAGATCGGCTCAGTCACTTCATATTGCATATTGCATATAAATGTGTGTACATATTTAAGTTAATGGATATATAATGGTTGTACTATCATATGGATGCTGCATTTTGGTGAATGGTTGGG
The DNA here is from genome assembly GCA_030737875.1 of Allium sativum. Lineage (NCBI taxonomy): Eukaryota > Viridiplantae > Streptophyta > Magnoliopsida > Asparagales > Amaryllidaceae > Allium > Allium sativum. The sequence continues at coordinate 973,160,060 of CM060916.1, forward strand.
TACACATGTAGAAATAATATGTATCGATAGGATTCTTTCGCATACATAATGGACGCATGGCACTATCATGGTTTGCATTAAGGAGGTCAGCTGAATCAGTAGACCGCCTGATTTCGCATTAGATAAGGAACATATATACACTTCTTGCATATGTTCATATAGCATTAGGAATTTATAAGGACAATGGATGCCTGTGTTTGATGGTTGAGTAGATGGTTGTTTGGATGTTAGGATATGCATTCTCCTTAACTTGGTGATTCTAGGGCGAAATCCTTTAATGAGGGGAGAATGTAACACCCCGTATTTCTGTTAATGTTAATGTTCACAAATTAAAGAATAACTAATATCAGATGTGAGAATTAAGGGAAACGGGTTGCGCCATTGTGTTCGTCTCGGAATTCTAGTTGAGATAGAGTCCGATTTTGCGCGAATTGGACTTCGTACGAAGAAGTTATGGCCAACGGAATTTTCAGAAAATTCAAAACAGATTTCGAAAAATTCAAATTTCAGAGTTAGATGGGCTAGGCGGGAAATTTCCCGCCAGGGCCAGGTCGACCTGGGGGTCGACCCACCCTAACCAGGTCGACCATAGGGTCGAACTGGGGGTCGACCTACCCCCTCCCCCTCCCCCCCCGGGCAGATTTGATTAATGACCGGTTTATGAGTGTATGCTGACTCATTAGGGTTTCTGAACTGCTCTGATTGGCTGGGATTAAATCTGGGTTGATCGGACAACCTAAACTAATCCTAAACTCTATAAACCTAAAATCAAATTAAAATTAGATTCATGGCCTCCATGCCGTCACCTAGCAACCTAGAATAGCCGCCACCAATTAGAGAGAAAGAAAGCTAATCAAATTCAATTCTATTCAACTCTAACAACAAATCTTCTTCAAAGGAAAGCTAATTCAACTTCAGAACTTAGAATTCAGAACTCAAGACCTTCTTTGAGTTGTGAGTTCGATTTCTTTAATAAAATAATTAGCAATTTAATTGGATTGAGTTATGATGCGGAGTATATGGTTATGTTGTGAATTATTGACCGCATGTTATCATCTATGTTGTAAAATTGTGATGTTATTATCTATGTTGTTAATTCTATGATGTTATGTTGTGATGTTATCATCTATGTTGTAAAGTTATGATGTTATCATCTATGTTGTAATTTTATGGTTGGCTTATGTATAATCAAATCATCATGTTGTTCATAGGCTAGTTTGGTTATGTTGATTCATATGATAAATCATATGTATGTATGCAAGTTTAGATATTGATTTAGACATGAATCATATGCAAGCTGGGGAAAATAATATATAACCTTACATGTTTCATGACACCTATTTTATATGTATATTGGATCTAAAGTTAGGCTATGACATGTGTGAGTTATATGCTAGTATACAAAATTTCTATATGCTAGTTTACATGTTCAGATGTAAGTTTACACCATCGTTTATGTTGCATAAATCACATATGCAAGTATATACATATATGTTGTTTTGGAGTATGAATCATGCCTATGCAAGTTTATCCCTTATGGTTAGATCCATGACATACATGACTATTACCTAAACAAGTTCACACCTTTAGATTTAGATCTATGACATGTGTAGTTTTATGCAAGTTGTAACTTTGGCCTATGCAAGTTTTAGATGTAGAACATCATTCACACATGCAGGTTCACCCCTTATGTTTAGATCTATTTTTGTCTATATATATGTTGTGATGTTTTCTCTTTATTCCATAAGTTAGACTATTCGAGTCTAATGTATATTTTACGTTAAGCGAACAAACGTACAACATGGGGTAATGGGATAATACTAAAAAGATTTAATATTAAGAATTGGCATAAATGCCTTAAATGGCATAGAATTAATTTGTGATGAAAATTGGTATGATTTTGCATACCACAAATAGATGGACATAATTGAGTCAATTATGGCCATAGTTACATTTGGAATTGAATGATAATTTGAATAGGGAAATTAATTCAAATTGGGGAATGATTAATTAGGTGTAATTAATCGTCCAAGACACGAGGTTGGGCTCTTTTGTGATGTAAGACTGCCCGGACCCGCCCGACAAATCCAGCTGCCACAAATGCCAGTCAAATGTGGGAGGTCTTAGGCATAAATTAAATGCGTAACAGTTGTAAAGGCACGAGGTTAGGCTCTTTTGAGGTGTAAGACTGCCAGGACCCGCCCGGCAAATCCAGCTGCCACAATTGCCAGTCTAATGTGGGAGGTCTTTATGAGGTTACGGTCTTAATGAATTAAGAAACACTTAACCAGATAAACATGTAGTGGGACATGATGGGGTTAAGTGGGTGCCTTGGGTGGCATGTGGAATTAAGTGGGTGCCTTGGGTGGCATTTGAAATACGGTTAGAAATACTTAACCAAAATTAAACATGTAAGTGAACATGAATAAGAAGAGGGTTAAGTAGGATGTACTCGAGGGGACCAAGCTTAGGTGGATAGCTTGTGTCAAGTAATGGGGGTCCTTTCAACCAGTAACCCATACGTATCTTTGTGGGCTCGACCCAAGTAGAGGACGGGACACGCATAATGGGCTTGACTGCAAGAGGCCAAAACGGGTTAGCGGTGGCAACGCAAGTCCAACGGGTTCATGTGCATGAGTGGGCCCGGGCTGGTAGGTAAGACGTTGTTGCATCGTGTGGGTATAAGCCGTGCATTATTGGTGGTATCGGGTTGCCACTTTGGGGAGTGATACACCCCACTGTGGGGCCAGCACGGGTATTTACGAGATAGGGAGCCGATCGCATGGGGGTAGTGGGTACGCCTAGTGGAGATAGGGGCAGGCGACACCTATGAAGGCAACTAGGGGTGCACGAAACTACCATTATCATTATTAAATTCTGTAGGTGGGATCAACCTTAAGTTGACTAGTGGTGGTGCAGTATAGTAATTATCTTATAGTGGTTTAGGTGCAATTTAACGTTACCTTAGTTCAATCTTATTTCGTTGTTTATTCTTTCATACCCAATTATTCACAGTCATTTCCTTATTTTCCAACTTATGCCTTAGCCTAGTTATTTTGGTAATTATATTGTTAAAGTTATCACACTCGCCGGACTTTATGTCTGACCCCCTTTGTTTCCACCTCTTTTCTTCCCCCCCAGGTGCTCAGGTTGGAACTAGCACCAGTGGAGCTTGATTTTGGACAGTTGTATCTCTGCTTTTCGAAGTTGCTTGGATCGCTGAAGTAAAAGTTCAGCCTATCTTATTTATGGCTATTTTGTACTCGGGTTATGTCTTTCAATTTATGTACTCTGATTTAGTCAAGATGGATATTATGTACTTTGACTCTGGTTTTTGATGATGTAATCAAACCTATGAGTTTACCGCTGCAATGAATAAAGTTTTTAATTTTAAAGTACTGTTTATATCTGTTTTGTTGTTAAGTTTCTGTTCTATACTCACTTAAAACGCTCCATAGAAGTTAATGCATTCCCTTTGTGAGTGACATTAATGGACGTGGGGTGTTACACGTGCTTTGATCATCAACCACAAGACTTTGCTTTTCAACAAAAGCCTTGATCATTTGCCACTTAGGCATGCCACACAGGCAATTCAATCCATGCGATTGATATCCATCAATATATAACCTATAAGCTCATACGTCTCAGAGAAGTGCGTTAAGCAAGAGAATAAATTCTCCGCCTCCAAACAGATATATATTTAATAGAAATCAATCACACAGAATAAAATACAATGTCAGACACACATTCCATTTACAAGTTCGTTCTGGGTCTGAACGAAACCGGAGGCACCTTGTACCTCGCATATCCATGGATCTCCAAGTACGTCTGGACGATCACCAACTGATTCCCTCCTCTTGGATGTACAACCCAATCAAGATCATCAGTAATTATCTAAACAATGTAAAGACCTCCGGTCTTCAACCACCGTCTTCATCCTCGACACATCGTCGGATTAGTTATTCAGAATGGGATAAACCCGGTCTTTCTGAATAACTTGCGTATATAATAAACAAGTGTTACACAAACACAAAATACGCCTCATTCCAAATCAGAATATTCTTTTATTCAAATATTCTTATACTTTGGGAAAGATTCCCATTAATTTTATCAAAGATAAATTCCTCAAATTTATTCTTTAATCTTCCTTCGAATATCAATTCAAACCAAATTATGGTTTATCCAAACTAGTAAGGATTGAAGAACCTTAACGAAGTAATCATTTGTTTTAAGTTCCCAATCCCAACCTATTCATCCCATAAAGTAAAACTGATAATACTTCATATTTAACACCACGGTGTTATCGGTAAATTCAATTACCATTTCACGATAAAAACTAATTAAAGATTTAACTATCACCTGAAGCAAAACTGGTGATACTCCATTCTCGATCTTTTCAATCTAATTAAAGATTCATTAAAACTCCACTTAGTTTTAATCTTCCGAAAAATCAATATCCTATCTTTAACTGGGTTAAAGAACCAATGTCAATTAAAACACGGTTCACGATAATCCCAAAATCACATTCTATTCCATCAGCCTTTAACCGTAAATTAGCAAGTGAAGAATTCCCTAAGTAATAACCCCGAAGGCCGAAACCAACATCAGATCAATACCCAAGAAACCATTCAACTTAACTAATATTCAGTTAGTTTCTGATTTTCTTAACTCCGTTGGGTCTAAGAACAGTATTATTGAAGATACTGTTCACGACAACTCAAAATCACATTCCATTAATTATCGGGTTAAAGAACAAGTGTTATTTAAGACACCGTTCACGATAAACCCAAAAATCAGTTTGAATTCAATTCCAATTAAATACCATTTAGTTGGTATACTTCATTAAATCTAAATAAAAAGATTTAATCTTTTTCTCAGTTGGTTTTAAGAATGGTGTTAATGAAGACACCATTAAACCCAAATCCCATTTGATATTAAATACAAGGCTCTGAATAGAAAATATATCGGCTTATATTCAATTTCAAATTCTATGACCAACAAATATCTTATTATAAATAACGATATAAATATATCTTTCAAACTTCCATAACAATACCTGTATAATCATGAAATCCAACATCGAAATATTGCAAAGACAATTTCGATTCAAATCCATTCCAATTCAATTATTGGAAATTTCGATTCAAATCCATTCCAATTCAATTATTGGAAATTCTGGTTACTTTTAAAATCATTTCAAATCCAAATTATTTATTTAAAAATAAATGGATTATAATTATAGTTCAAAACTAGTTCATTTCGATAAAAATCAATTTTTATCTTTTCAAATATGGAATTTTTCATCCCAATTCTTCACATATCACTTCTTATGATTTTACACAAGTTATTACTATTTTTAATAATTTTATCAAGGGCCGTACAGTCGATTTCCATCAACGGCCATCGAACTGCACTTACAACGACCTTTTTCAAATTTGATTTGGACATAATTCCATATCCAACCATTAGATTTCAAATCTCTAATATTCGTTAGAAAGCTCTTTTCGATACGAACCTAAAGGTTCTGGTTTTAGGAGAATCCGACGGTCGGATCTCCCGTAAGGTCCATTCGAAGTCAATGGTCGAAATTCGCGAAATGCCGCAGCGCGACGCGTGCTATTCAGGTCATTATATTATATATATAATATGTATTTCTTCGATTTCCTTTTAAAACGTATTTTATAAATCGTTTTAAATTCGTTTTCAAAAGATTTCAACTTTCTATTCAATTTCAAATCAAAATTGAATATTCCAAATCATTGATTTACAAATGATAATATTTTCAAAGCATTAGATTTTGAAATCAATTCCCTTTTTATATTCATTATAAAAATGAATAAAATAGATATAAATATTGTTTACTTCAAAACGGCGTCAATCTAATCAACACGGCTATATATATTTCAATAAATTTGTTATTCTATTCAACAAATGAATATTTTCTTCAACACATTAATATATATTTTTATTCAACACATGAATATTTATTCTATTCAACACATGAATATTTATTCTATTCAACACATGAATTTATATTTTTATTCAACACATGAATACAATTTATTTTCTAAATTGGAATGAAGCCCAATCAATTACCATATAATGTTAATTATATGGATTCTCTACAACACATCTACATAATAGCAATGATAAATCATCAACAATCATCCAGAGTGCACCACACAACTGCAATAAGCATTAAACGTAAATAATTAACGCTTACACAGTCTGTCAACCCATCGATTGACATACAACTAAACAATCGGGATTAGTGTACGTCAAATATCATCCCAATACCCGTGTGGGTTTTCAAATCAACAAACACAGATTTTTATTTGTGCAGTTGGGCGAGGTGTAAAATTTATCATCCCAATCAATATCAATCAAATGGGTGTACATAAACAAATTGTACGATTTTTTTATAGATATTTATTTTATATACAAGTTAAATATTATATTTTTAACTATAAAATATTTTATTCATTCCACTTCACACAATCAACTTTCACAACACATCAATTAAACAAACAAGTCATCCATGGTCTGTGGACAACGGGTGTTGGGTGCTGCTAAGCACCGTCTGCATCCTAGTATATATTTCAAACTAGAAATTAAAATAAAAGTGAGGAGTTCTCACCTTTGGGTTCCACTCCGCCATTTTATTTCTGAAATTCAGAACAGTCTGGATTTGCACTAAATTCCAACGCAGCCCTCTCTACGCTGTTCATATTAAAAATCACATTTTTAATATGATGTTTATATATTTAAAAATCGCTATTTTTGCTTTGCTATATGTATGATAAAAATCACATTTTTATATCGCCACTTCATATATAAAAATCGTATTTTTATATCGTTATATAGCTAATAAAAATCGAATTGTTATCGCTACTTCATATATATATAAAAATCTAATTTTTATATTGCTACTTCTTATTTTTATACCGCTTTCAAACAAATAAAAATCACATTTTTATTTTGCTTCACATATAAAATTCCTATTTTTATCGAAGTAAATATCATATTTTTATTTCACTAATATATATATAAAAATCAATCTTTTATATATAACTAAAATTTATATTTTTACTCGACTAAAAATCATATCTATTCAAGGTTAAAAATCGTTTCTTTTCAATGTTAAAAATCATATCTTTATAAAAATAAAGATTTAACCTTTCATGTTAAATAAAAATTTTACCTTTCATTAAAATCAGATTTAATTAGATAGTTATAATATGATAAACTGAAAATAAAATAAAATAAATAAAAATAAAAAGCACACTTTAATTCAGATTTTTGTTGACGGGAGGAGGATGGAGATCGTCGGGTGTAGGGGGTTTGCGCAGGTGGGGCGCTGCTTTAGGTGACGGGTCCTCCTTGGTGTCGGGGTGGGTTTCTAGGGGGGAAATGGGTTTAGGGGCGTTAGGTTCTCGACTGGCGGCTTGGAGAGCGAAGGAAACGAGAGGGGGTAACGGGGGAGGTGAGAGAGGGAGAGGAGGATCGGAGTTAGGGAGGGCGGCCACCGGATGCGGCAACGGCGATGCGAGCGCGCCCTGGAGGTGCAAGGTCGAGGTTTGCCTTCCTTTTCTTTTTCTTCTTTTTTTTTGATTTCCTTTCTGGTTTGAGGGGGGACTGAACGGAGAAAGGGGGTTTAATTATAATATATATATATATATTTAATTATTTTAAATTCTTAAAAATACAACTTTTTATTTTCAACTTGAAATCGAACCCACCGATTGTCGTCCTTAGCAAATTACCCCCATTCCGAACACAATATGATTTGTATCGTAAGCCAGTTTGGCTGTTTCGTTCGGTTTCCGTCAAAATCAAAATATAAATCTATATATTGAATTTGAACGTACATTTCAATTTACTAGGGTCACATACGAACTCTACAAATTCCATAAAAATATTTTCTAGCTTCGTATCGACGATACGGTCCTAACAAAACTAATTTCGTCAAATTCCGAGACTGTTTGAAAAATGGTCGTTTTCTGGTCGATCGAAATTGACTTAAACTGTTAAAACACGTTTTACTTTATCACGCTCACATATTGATCAGAAAATTACGAATTTTGGAATCTAGCTATAACTTGACATCCCAGATCCAACAAAAGTGGTTTCGTCGAAAACCGAGGTTGTTTGCAAAATTTTCATTTTTAAGGGCCAGAATTCCATAGCGACTATTCCGAATTTTCAAGTTGACGTAACTTTTGATTCCGCCTATGAAATTTTGATTTTTTGGATTCGTTGGAAAGATATTTTCAAATAGATTCAAATATTTTTTGTTTCACTAAAATCCGGATTATTTTGAATCCTGTACATTCAATTGAACATTGAAATCGAAATTTCAAACTACGCGCCATTTTCAATTCCTTTTATAATTAAAATAAAATATTTATATTCTAACGACGATCTATATAAATATATATGTTCTAATTCTATCGAAAATAAATTTCTCGTCGTTATTGTTTAAAATAATCATTTTAAATATTCAAAATTCACTAAAATTGCCAAAATAAAAAATTTAAATTAGCTCGGATTTCTGGGTTATTACAGACAACATTGGGTTTAGCCCTCGAAATCCTTTCTGTTTTATAAAACATTTTTATAAAACATTCCTTGTCCAAAATCGGGAATACATTTCTTTTCACTTTAGAAAATCTCTTTTCAAAATCATTCATTAATTTTGAAATGAACTCAACCACATCGCTAAACATCTCATAGTCAAATCGTGAAGTGTTTCACAAGATGTTAGCATACAAGTATTTCTACCTAACCCAATGCTAAATGTAAAAGCATATTTTGCTCATAAACTGGTCAAGCACAATCCAAACAATCAATAAATTACAATCAATATCAACAACCAAGCATATTTGGTTTATACCGCATCTCATGTTCTGGTAAATTTAATTACCATTCATTCATTCAAATCTAATTAAAGATTTATTAAAACTCTTCTTAGTTTTAATCTTCCAAAATCATTACTTAATGGTTATTCAACTTTAGGAAAATTAATCATATCTTTTACTGGGTCAAAGAACCAATGTCATTTAAAATAACGTTCACGATAAACCCAAAATTATCTTCCATTTAATTTGGAACCTTCACGGAAATCCGATTAGTTGTAATCGATATAAATTTCCGTATCAAACTAATAGTATAAGTGAAATAACAGAGAAGCCTTTTAAATTCCATATATAGTAACGGTCTTCCTTCATAGAAGCTCATCTAAGTTATTATCAAATCGAATTCCATTCAATTTCAATTTAATATATTAAACAAGAAAATTTTACTTCGGAAAATTCCATTATTCTTAATTAAAAGATTACAAATTTCAAATTATAACTTCACTGTTCATTGGGTTAAAGAACAAATGTTACTTAGAACATTGCTCATGATAAACCCAAAATCCAATTTCGTATTAAATATAAGGCACTGAATAGAAATAATATCGGCCTATATTTAATATCAAATTCTGAAACCAACAATTATCATATTGGGAATAACGATATCTATATCTTCCAAATTCCTCAACAATATCTGTATAAACACGGAATCCAATATCGAAATATTCTAAAGATTATTTCCACTTAAATCCATTCCAATTTATTCATTGGAAAATTCTAGTTATTAAAAAACCCCTTTTTCAATCCAATTTATTTATTTAAAAACATTGGATTATTATTCTAGTTAATAACTAGTTCATTAAGAAAAAAATGCATTTTTATCTTTCCAAACTTGGAATTTTTCATCCAAAATCTTTCCAAATCATTTATTATGATTTTACACAATTTTTCCATATTTTAAATAATTTTATTAAGGCCTTTACAGCCGGTTTCCAATAACGACCACCGAACTGCATTCATAACGACCTTTTCTGAGATTGATTTGGACATAATTTGAAATCCAACCATTCAAATATAAATCTCTTATATTCATATGAAAGATCTTTTAGATACGAACCCAACGGTTCTAGTTTTTAGGAGAATCCAATGGTCGGATCTCCGGTTACATCAATTTGAAGTTAATGGTTGAAATTCATAAACGGTAGCTGTGCGGCGCGTTTTATTCAAGCCATTATATATATATATATATAATATCGTCAATTTCCATTTAAAACGCATTTATTGTTTATAAGTTCGTTTAAAAAATGTTTCCAACTTCCATTTCAATTTTAAATCGAAATTGAATATTCCATTACATGACAATTTTATACAGTGCATATATATGTTAAAAAATATATTTTTAACAATCCTATAATTATTCCATTACATGACAACTTTATATATCTCTTGTATAAGCTAAAAATAATTTTTTTAGCCAACCAATATTTATTTCAATAAATGACCATTTTATATATCTCATATATATGTTAAAAATAATATTTTTAGCTAACAAACAATTATTTCAATACCTGACCATTTTATATATCACGTATATATGTTAAAAATAATATTTTTAGCAAACAAATAATTATTTCAATACATTACCATTTTATATATCTCATATATATGTTAAAAATGATATTTTTAACGAACAAATAATTATTTCAATACATGACCATTTTATATCCATAATCACAATCACAATACACAAATCACCAAATCATCCATATAAATTAATACTCAACAATCAAATGCCATTTACGGCACCACAAGTGTCCATCTGCGGAGTATGAAATGCGAGTATCGCTAATATCCATACATCGCTTCTAATTTCAATGATTTGTATGAGTTCGTGTGTTGAACTCCACCACTGTCACATGCAACAGATAAAAATCAATACTGGCATATAATTTCAGTTATAAATAGATAACTATATAAATATTTTAGTGAGTTCTCACTTTGGTTTCCACTCCGTCATTCTTAACGGATGATTTCAATACTGTTTGGGTTTAACTTTGCCTCTAATTCTAATTTGCTGCATTTTGGTTCTAGTCTGTTCTGTTGCAAAGCTCTCTTCAACGCGATTCCAGCGGATCTGAAATCGTCCAATTCCGTCCTTATATGAAATACTTATGATATTATAAACATTAATCACTTTAAATCATAAATTAAATAATTAAATATATAATTATTTTTAATCACTTTTCCTTAGTCAACGGTTACACCATCTTCCTCTGCTAAACCGCTTGGAACAAAAAAGAAACCCATCTCAACTTCACGACCTCCACCGTCGTACATCAATGTTGACCGCCGAACCAGGATCTGAAACAGCCACGCCCAAGCCCTACTTCTACGCCATCCATGCCCTAAGTGGCACTCAACTCGAGGCCCACCAAAATCCCCAAATCCCATTCGAAAACCACACTTTGAGGAACAAAAATCAGCCAGGTCAGTTCAAGTTTCTAGATCTCCACCATTGAATTGGTTAATCTCCCATTGATCTACATTTTTGTTTTTGAAAGTGTTCGAATTTGATGAGGGAATAGAGAGAAAAATCGCTGAGAAGAATGGAAGATGTCAACCATTAATTTCATGAATGGCAGTTGTTAAATGGGTTTGACCAAATAACCAGGGTTAGAGAGAGATGAGGGTATTTATACCATTTATTTAATTATATTTTAATTCGAAAAAGTGTGATTTCGCATTTGAACTCCAAATCATATCCAACGACAATAGATCCTAGCTAAATACCCCCATTATGAACACAATGGGATATGTTTCGTAAGCCAATTCGACAGTTTCTATCAGTTTTCATCACAATTAAAACATAAATTAATATAACGATCAATATTGAACTTGAACGTACATTTTAATTACCGGGGCCACATACTAACTCCAAAAATTACAGAAAAATTAAATTAGTTATTTTTTGACAATACGGTTCTCACAAAACTAATTTCAGCGAATTTGGAGATTGTTTGAAAAGTGGCCCTTTTTCCAGTCGATTAAATTCAAACTAAATTGGCCAAACGCGTTTAAATTCACTACGCTCATATATTAATTCCAAAAATTATGAAATTTGAAACCTAACAATCATTTGACATTCCGAATCCAACAAAAGTGATTTCGTCGAAAACGGAGGTCGTTTGCAAAATGGCTATTTTTAAGGGCTATATATTATACTAAAATATATATAAATTCCATAACGACTATTCTAAATTTTAAACTGGACATAACTAACTATTTAAAATGTAAAATCTCAGTTTCTTACATTCGTTAGAAAGATATAGTTAAATAGATTCTAACATTTCTTGTTTTACTAAAATCCGATTTATATTGAATTCTGTACATTCATTTGAAATTAAAAATCGAATTTTCAAACTACCGCGCCATTTCAAGCTCGTTTTATAATTAAAATAAATTTATACATTCTAACTTTGATTTAAATAAATTTTTAGTCATTATTATTTAAAATAATTCATTTTAAATAATCAAAATACATTAAAAAAATTAAATTAGTTCAGAAATTCCAGGTTGTTACAATAAAGCCCCAAAGCCAAATAATCTCGATTCAACTCGATGAATCAAACTATCTGTAACAACCCGTATTTTTATAACATGTTAAAACCATAAATCAAGGCATAATTAATTGTTAAAACAAGAATCAAGGGAAACAGGTTGCGCCATTGCGTTCGTCTCGAAATTCTGCTTGGAAACGAGTCCGATTTTCGAGAAACGGAGTCCGTATAAGGGAGATATGACCCTCCGAAGTTTAAGGAATTTTCAGAATCGAAAGCAGCTCGAAAATTCGAATTCAAATTCGAATTCAAAACCCAGAACAGGCTGGGCGGGAAATTTCCCGCCCATGACCAGGTCGACCTGGGGGTCGACCATAGTGTTGACCTCCCAGGGACCAGGTCGACCATAGTGTCGACCTGGGGGTCGACCTGGTGCTGAAGCCCAGTTTTGAGCCTGGGTCCATTCTGATGTATCTGGTCTCGTTTTCTGTCTAGATTCGTCCGCCTAATCCTATATAAACAGCCTCCTAGCCTCATTCTCTTTACCCCATTTCATTCTCTCATTACGCTACCTCTAGAATAATTGAAATAAATAAATTAATTAAAATAAAACACGAAGGCTATTCTTGAAAACTACGGCTAGGAATTGTATATTGGAGATTCAAATCAAGATTAAAGCTTTAAGAAAAGAATCAAAGGCTAATTCAACGGCTTCGGGCAACGTCATGCAAATCCTATCAAAATCATCACAACGCTATTTGATTATCCTTTCTCCGATCAATGTAAGTCAGTTACTTTTTAGATTTGAACGTCTAGATCTATTTGTGGCATGTAATTGAATGGATATAAGAATATGCCTGATCCTCTCATTTGAATCCGTGCTTGTATATGCCTTTGGATCTAATTAAGAACTATTGTGATTAATTACCGATGAGACTGTGCCTATGCCTATGACGTTGAAACTATTGTTAATAGCCTATGCCCATGACTGTGAACATAAGACTATGCATATGCCTATGACCGTGAACATAAGACTATGCCTATGCCTATGCCTATGCCTATGACTGTGAACATAAGACTATGCCTATGCCTATGACTGTGAACATTTCCTATGACTATGACAAGGACAATTGTGGCTAATCACCTATGACTCATGACTATGAGATTATTGCCTATGATTATGAACAAAAGACCATTGTCTATGACCATGACTTTGGAATTATTACAGTTAATTGCCTATGACTATTTGAGGTAATTGTCTAGGAATATTTTGGTTAATTATCCATGACTATTGTGGTTAATCGCCTATGATTCATAACTATCAGATTTCTACCTATGACCATGACTATGACTATTGTGGTTAATTGCCTAAGACTATTATGGTTAGTTGTTTATGCCCAGAACACTATAGTCACAAATCATGTTGTACACCAAACTGGCATTATGTTGGACCAAATCACCTATGCCTATTCCCTAAATTATGTTGATCTTATATTTATGATGTAGCTTGTCTAGTTTATTCCTATTCACTGTTATACCTATTGGAACCATTATCTTTGTATTTGGTTCGCTTTTGCATGCCTATTCTTTACGTCAAATTCTCGTGCTTATCCCCTATTCCTTTTGTTAGTTTCATTTCATAAGTACCTAGAAACTTGTGAAATCATGTTATACGTACGACTACGGCGGGGGAATTTGGGCGTAGCTTAATTTGTATAATTTGGCATAATAAATATGTTGATATATATCTGAATTGGCTATAATATTACATGCATATTGGACTTGGGCGTATAATGGTAAATTGTTAATTGGCCGCAAAGTCTGTAATTGGCATGTAAGCCAAGTTTTGGGCATAAACTGTAAACTAGAATATTAAATCTAGTTTTGACATGAACTGGTCTAATTTGGCATAAACTGCAAGTTGGGTTAATTAATAGGTAAATCAAGATTTGGTCCTAGAATATAGGTATGTTGGTGGGCATGACAAATAAATATGATATAGGCCAAATTTGTTTAAAAGAGTTGTTAGCAATTTACATATAGACAAAAAGAATAAATATGTAAATCTAAGAAAGACGAGTATGCCTAACCCATGGTTAGATTGAGTTACGGTATAAGACTGCCCAAAACCGCCCGGCAAATCCAGCAACCGTAACAATACCTATCTAATGTGGGTGGTTAGAGCTTTGAGCCCAAAAAGGACCCAAGGTTAGACTGAGTTGCGGTGTAAATCTACCCGGAACCGACCGGCACATCCAGTGACCGCAACAATATCTGTCTAATGTGAGTGGTTGGTGCTTTAAATGAATAATTTAAAGCTAAGAAACAGTTAAGCTAGAATGGGAGGGTTAAGTCCATAGGAACACTTAACCAACTTAACAAGACAAGACTTGTAGGGGTTAAATAACCGTTATAACATGTTGACTAGACAAGTGGGTGAGGTTAAGAAAAGGTTTAACCGTTATAACATGCTAACTAGTCTAGAAGGTGGAGTTAAGTAAACTTAGAACACTTAGCCACCATAGTGTGACAGATGAACAAGGTTAAGTTAAAACATGAAGGGACAATACTTAACCATTAGAACATGTGAATTAAACAGATGTTAGGGTTAAGTTAACTAAGGGAACACATAACCAATACGAGATGAAGGGGTGGGGTTAAGTAATAAGAAATACTTAACCAATATAACTCGATTTGTGGTAGGGTTAAGTCAACATGACTACTGATAACACTTAACCAGTTTAACACGACAAATGAAGGGGTTAAGTTAACTTGAATGGACTAATGACACTTAACCAATCCAACTTGACGAACTAAGTAGTAAACGTTAGTTAAGAGAACTAAGTTGTAAGCCTTAGTTAATAAAATGATGATTCAGGAACTAAGTAGTAAACCCTAGTTAAGGGAACTAAGTAGTAAACCTTAGTACAACACGAGAAGGAGCGAACGTCCATCTGATCTTAAAGAAGGCTCCAACAAACTGGGTTACGAAGCGCGCGGCTTCGAGGGGACGTGAGGGTACTCTTGGTATCCCTCTGTGAGGCTGCTGATGATCCGCCTGGGCTCACAGAGGTTAAGGTCTGCGTTAGAAGAACCAAGGGTATGCCTTGGTTGCAATATAAGGCAACCTAAAGACTAGGATGGACCAGCGTAATTCGGCGAGACCAGTAGCCCTGTGATAGCAACTCGTCGTCTACCTACCATCTTGAGTCAATCGAGGTACGAGAAGCGGAAAGGCGGAGAACTCCAAAAGACCATATACTTTCTATCTAGTTATGGGTGCGGATGGCCATAGGTTAGTGGGGCATAGAGGGCCTGCGTATAGTTCTCATTTTTCAAGGTGTGCCTTTCATTAGTTGAGGAAGGGGTCAAGTGGGACCAAAGCCACTGGAAAAACAGACCTTAGCATATGCATCGGCAGATATCTGAAAGCTCCCGACCGAGTTCCATGTTTCTTGATTTGCCCTGCCACGAGACTCGGGTGGCACATATAGAGGACATGTGCATCTAGACAGCGATAATGATCCACGAAACATACATGGGGAAAGTCTAGGAACATATACCACTCTGGGTGGTGTATCCTAGATTAGGGGTGTCGTCCGATAGGTAGCATAATCCCTAGTTGGTCCTAGGTCGCGTAAACCCTAAAATCGGAGAAACGTTCAATAGGTAGCATAAACCCCAGTAGCCCGGGGTAGCAAAAACCTGGTTAGATCCAGTTAATTCATGTCATGTTGCTTTTACCTGTTCACATGCTGAAAGTTACTGAACTTACCAGACTTTATGTCTGACTCTGTTTTCTTTCGCTTTCTTGTCTTCCGTTCCCTCCCTCCCCAGGTTCGTAGGGAGGGAATATTACTACTTAGCCCAGATTTCTTTCCAAGCTGAAGATTAGTCGAAGTTTTTCTTGGATTCCCTTCTTCATTGTTATGGCTGGCTCATGCTATATTGGGGAATATAAATGTTATTTTATGCTTCTTTATTTTTTAAGACAGATATTCTGGTATTGGAAAATAATTGTTGTACAAACTATTTGATCAATAAAGTAAAGTTCAATTTCCCGCTGTTTTAAATTTTGTCTGTCTCGTAATTTATCTGTATCTTTTACCTATAACTCTCCACCAAAGTTAAGGCATTCCCTTTGTGAGTGACCTTAGCGGATGTGGGGTGTTACACTATCTCCTTTGGAAGCTGCAAGTTGAAACATCAGCAAAAGGTTATAGCCTTGAAGATTTTCTCCATGGAACAAAAATTGTTCTAGCAAAATACATTAGTGACAGTAATAACAGTCTTGTTTCCATTAATCAAGAATTCACAACTTATCAAAGGCAAGACAATCTAGTCAGTGCTTGGCTAATGTCCTCTGTGAGTGCATCTCTTATGCCCTAGTTAGTGGGTAGTAAAACTGCTCATGAAGTTTGGACGGCATTAGAAAGATCATTTATAAGTCAGTCTACCGCTAGAATTTTATACTTCAAGAAACAACTACAGACTATTAAGAAGGACAATTCTAGCATGAATGAATATCTTATGAAGGTTAAAAATCTATGTGATCAGCTAGCATGTACTAGCAACAGAATCGAAGAAAAAGAACAAGTACTATACATTGTTGGTGTACTCAAAGATGAATACGAAGCGATGATAGCATACATCATATCAATCGAGCCCACTTCCTCATTACCGAGTGTTTACTCTATGCTTCTTTCTCATGAAGGCATATTATTGCAAAAGAAGGATCTAGATCATTCGATGTTAACTATACAACTAGTGGCAAACCCAAGAATATTCAACAAATAATCAAAGAAACCAGAATTAATCTTGCCAAAGAGGAGGTCAATCAAATAGAGGAAGAGGTAGAGCTGGGAGTTGGAACCCCAACAACAGGCCAAAATGCCAAATTTGCGAGAAACTTGGACACATAGCCAAAAGATGCTACTTCAAATTCGGCAACAGCTTCAATACAAATCAACAAGAGAATAGAAACAACAGAGGCAACAATCCCAATGCAAACATAGTCAACAGTCAATTAGAAAACAAGAACAATCAAGAATCAACATCAAATGCTGCTACTGTTGAAGACATTCAAGATGAAGCATGGTATCCAGATTCAGGAGCAACTCACCATGTTACTAACAACTTAAAAATCTGAATCTTGGAAATCGTGAATACAAAAGTAAACAGTCTCTAATTATGGGTAATGGTAATTATATAGTCATCTCTCACACTGGACATGCTAGTATCAATGGTGCCAAACTACTCTACTTAAATAATTTATTATGTGCACCACATATAAGGAAAAACTTAATTAATGTGTCACAATGTGCAAAAGACAATCAAGTGTCTTTTGATTTTACCTAAAGCATTGTGTAGTTAGGGATCTGCTAACTAGAAATATTTTATTGTAGGGTAATCAACAAAATGGATTGTACAAGTTTGACTCTGGAAATCTCAAAAATATTGAATTAAAGAAGAATTTCTGTAATGTAATAGAGTTAGATAAAAACAGTGACTGTACTAATTTTGGCATGTGGCACTATAAATTTGGCCTTCCAAGTTCCAAAATTATGAAAGAAACTTTAAATAATAGTGGAATTTCTATTGATATTCCCAATAATTATATGTACATATTGTCAAATGGGAAAGAGTCACATGTTGCCATTTTCAAATTCTGAAACTAAATACTTAAAACCCTTAGAATTAGTTGTTGTTGACCTATGGGGTCCAGCTCCAATCAATATTGACTATGGGTACAATTATTACATTTCTTTCATTGATTCTCATTGAAGATATGTCTGGATATAATTCTTAAAATCAAATTCTAACACTTGTAATGCACTCATGCAGTTTATAACTAATGCAGAAAATCAGTTATGTCATAAAGTCAAGATTTTTCAGAGTGATAGTGGTAAGGAATTCCTGCCATTAAGAAACTTTTTTCACAAAAAAGGTATAATACACAGACTAACATGTCCACACACTTCTGAACATAACGGTCATATTAAAAGAAAACATAGACATGTTGTTGAAACTGGGTTAACATTGCTAGCACAGGCATCTTACCACTGAAATTTTGGCCTGATGCCTTTGCTACAACATTATACTTAATAAACAGATTGCCAACAAAGGTATTGGATTTAAAATGTCCTTTTGAGGTACTAAATAAATCCAAATCTAATTATAGTGATCTCAAAATTTTTGGATGTTTGTGTTCTCCTCATATAAGACCCTTCGATAAGCATAAACTTGACTTCAGATCTACACCATGCACATTTATAGGGTATGCTACTAATCAAAAAGGTTACAGGTGTCTAGACAGTAATGGAAAAGTGTATGTATCCAGGCATGTCATATTTAATGAAAGAGTATTTCCATTCAAGAATAATTCATTCAAACCCATAAAGAAAATATACAATCCAAAGACCTCTATTCCACCTATTCCTGAACATATAAGTGAGGTTGTATATGTGCCACACTCATATGATAGCTTTACACACACACACAAAGCCCACAAACTGTTAGGTCATCACAAAACACTACGACCAGCAATGAAAATAATCAAAACAGTGGGAACAATGCTGGTGGTAATGAAGTTGATTTACAACATCAGAATACAAGCATTGATGATAGCAGTCATGAAGAAAGCACACAATCAGAAGATAACAGGGAAGCTACTCAAACTCAGAATCAGCATCACATGGTAATAAGGGCAAAAAGTGGTATTTTTAAACCAAAAAATTACTGTACTGAATTCAATGATACTAAGCCATCCACTTATCATCAAGCTGTGCTAAATGATAAGTGGAGGTCTGCAATGGAAGAATAACTAAATGCCTTAAACAGAAAGCAAACTTAGTGCTTAGTTCAATCACCCAAACATAAAAATATTATTGGGTGTAAATGGTTATATAGAATAAAAAGGCATGCTGATGGTACAATCTCTAAATACAAGGCTATGCTAGTAGCAAAAGGTTATTCACAACAGTGTGGAATTGACTTCAATGAAACATTCTCACCTATTGTGAAACCAACTATTATTAGAATTATACTTACCATAGCCTTGCATAGAAATTGGACCATCAAACAAATTGATGTTAATAATGCTTTTTTGAATGGTGAATTGCAAGAAGAAGTATACATGGAGCTGCCACCAGGTCTTAAAGAAAAAAACAAACAAAGTAATGGTGTGCAAACTAAACAAAGCTGTATACGGACTAAAGCAGGCTCCTAGAGTATGGTTCAACAAATTGAAGACAACTTTATCAAGACTGAGATACATATCCACAAGATCTGACAACTCAATATTTAAAAAGTTTACTGTAGATATTGTCACCTACGTCCTAATCTATGTAGATGACCTCATAATCACAAGCAATAGTATCTCCGAAATTAGAAGCATCACAGGTCAACTGAATAGTGAATTCTTAGTAAAAGACTTGGATGACCTATCTTATTTCTTGGGAACTGAAGTATACAGAACATAAGACAATGAACTTCAGTTATGTCAAAGAAAATACATCACAGAAATTTCAGTTAGAGCAAAAATGGAAGGTGCTAAAGCTCTACCCACTCCAATGATAACCAATTTACATCTAAGAAAAGACAAAGGGGAGCTTACATGCAATGAGAAACCATATCGAGCACAGAGGCAGAGTATAGAAGCATTCCCAACACAACAACATAAAATAATGTGGATCCGTTCTCTTCTAAGTAAGTTAAGAATTAACACTAACACTAAAGCAACAGTGTGGTGTGATAACATGAGTGCTATAGCCTTAACTACTAATCCAGTTCTACATTCTAGAACCAAACATGTGGAACTAGACATATACTTTGTATGAGAATTGGTTCAGCAAGAAAACTTCAAGTTAACCATGTACCTTCCACTTACCAGACCATTGATATTCTGACTAAACCTCTCTCCAAATCTAGATTTGAAGATCTATGAAGCAAGCTCTGCATAGCTGAAATAAGCAACTTACAAGCTCCAAAAAACCTGAAGTCGTCTGCTTCGAGAAACTCTGAGACCGATTATCAAACCTTAACCAGTAAAAATGACAGATCTGAGAGTAATAACTTTAGATCTTCCATAAATACTCATACTTTCCAGAAATTTGAAGAATACCAGTCTACAATCAACAATTGTTGCAGATACAACCTTAAAGAGAACAAATTGACCACTCACAAGCTCGCTGAAGAAGCTACAGGCTACACTATGAAGAATAGAAAATGGAATTTTGGAATAGCGCGATAATTTGAAATTTGGAACCAATTTAAAATTTATTTTTAATTGATTTCCATAGATATCAATTATTTTAGATAAATTATTTTGAAAATAAACGACTTAAAATTTATTTAAATCGAAGTTAGAACGTGTAAATTTAAAAAATTAATTAAAACGTACTTGAAATAGCGCGATAATTTGAAAATTCGATTTTAAACTTTGAATGAACATATAGAATTCAATATAAATCAGAATTTGATAAAACAAGAAACGTTGGAATGTTTTGAATTGTAAATTTCTAACATGTATATGAAATTGAGATTTCACTTTATGAATTGTAAGTTATGTCTAAATTAAAATTTAGAATAGTCGCTATGGAATTTAAATATATTTTTAAGAGGTATATATAGCCCATAGAAAAGGTACATTTTGCATAAAGATGAATTTGGACTCGAAACAACTTCCATCGAGTTGAAAATGTTGTTTGCGTGTTCGAAAACTATAAGCTTCGATACCTTTGGAGTCGGATAAATTGTGGTCTTTTTCATTGGATATAAGGCTAAAATATCACCTTTTTCATATGGATGAATTTGGACTCGAAACCACTTCCATTGAGTTCAAAACGTCGTTTGCATGCTCGAAAAGTAAAAGCTTCGATATATCCCGAGCTTCGGAGTTTTGGCACTTGGGTTAAATCTTGGTTGAGCTAACCTAGCCCTCTCCATATAACTCCCAAATTAGCTTACTCCTCTTCATTCATTCCTCACTTCATAAAAAATAGAAATTGGGGGAAAAAGATGGGAAATTAAAATTTTAAGGTTAGGTTTAGCAAATTGAAGCCCAAATCAAAGGGAAAATCAAAGAGACAACATGAGTAAGCTTCTCCATCTCTATCTCCATCTTCTTCAACTTAATTCCTCCTTTATTTTTGAGATTTCCTTTGACCTAATTCTCAGGAAATGTGTTTATATGATTATAGGTTGTTGAATCTAGTGTTTTTATCGAAGAGAGATCATCCTAGCTTGTTATTAGATTGATTCATTGCTTCTAACAAACAATCGAATGCATATACTAGGAGTGGTGTAGGTGATATTGTGGAGCTCCGTTGTTGCACCGGCAAGTTCCAAGACTTCACTATTCGTTTATGTCACGTTTGATTGCCTTGGTTTGGTATTATGTTCATTTTAGAGCTTATAATCAAAATCATAGCAATCTTATGTATATATGTTAGTGCATTGTTAGAGACTCTCGAAGGACGCTCAGTGTGATATGTCTTGCAATTGGAATTCTCGGCTACTAATAATGAAGCAGAATACAAAGCCATAATTGCATGATTGAAGTTAGCGAAGGAACTAAATCTATAGACTTTCAACGAGCTTATGAGGCCTCATTATCATCTAACTCAAGTACATAGCCTCCATGGTTCACCGGATCGATTTATAGAAGAGAAAAGAAAAATAAGCATATAGGACTGATTAATAGCCACTAGTCGACTGGTGCATTTTTGACCAGTCGACTGGTATCAACCCTGGGCAGAGGCCCAGGTTCTAATCAGTCGACTGGTCAGAATGGACCAGTCGACTGGTTTAGACTGTGGACTGGAGAAACCTCGGTTCACATACTACATTGATCCAGGCTCTTTCCCGGTCAGAGTCCGAACCGTTTGGACTTCATTTGTGACTTTTCAGTTCTCTAATTCACAGATTTCAGCAGCCCGATTCTTGCAATTTTTTATTTATTTATAAATCATCAATTAAAGAATGATGGAGTGGAAACCGATGGTGAGAACTCTCTCACTCAAATATTTTGTACGGTTATTTATATATTTTTATAACTGAATATATGTTGACTGCTTGTGATTGCAATATTTGTTTAGTGGATGATGGATGTTATAGTTTTAAATGTTATTATTATTAAACTATGAAAATAATATATGAGTTCACATGGATTGTGATGTAAACCCCACATAGGTACTGGAACGATAAATTTTACACATCGCTCAAGTATGAAAAGAATAATCATTGGTTGTTGATTGAAAACCCCACATGGGTCTGGGGATGATAATAACTTCACACATCTCCCTTGTGTTTAGTTTTATGTCGGTCGATAGATTGGTAGGCCATATAAGCGCTATTTGATTATTTAATGCTTACACAGTTGTAGATACACTTTGGATATGAATTGAATGTTTACTAGTTGTTTATAACAATTATTGAATACATGCGATGTATTAAATCCATATAAAATTATATGTTAATTGAGTGAGTCACATTTCAAATCGGAAATAACGAATATTTCAATATAATATTCAGTGAAAATATTAAAGACTGGTTTTGATGTCCGATTTTGGATGGACACAAAATGGAACTGAAATGAATTGAAATGGTTTTAATCTGACCAGAGTTTTCCAACGTATGAATAGGAATGGATTTGAAATGGAAATAATCTTCGGAATATTAAGATATTGGATTCCGTGATTATATAGATATTGTTCAGGAATTTGGAAGATACAGATATCGTTATTCCCAATACGATGTCTACTGGTCTCAAAATTTGATATTGAATACATGTCGATACGATCTCTATTTCGAGCCTTTTATTTAATGTCAAAATTGGATTTTGAGTTTGTCGTGAATGGTGTTTCTAATAACATTGTTCTTAAACCCAATTGAGAAAAGAATAAATCTTATAACTAAGATTTAAGGAAGTTTCCCAATTTAATTAACACAATTGGAATTAAATGGAAGTTGATTTTGGGTTGATTGTGAACAATGTTTTAAAAAACATTAGTTCTAAAACCCGATTAACAGTGAAGTTGAGATTTGGATTTTATAAATCTTTATTCTAAGATTTAAGGATAATTTCCAAAGTAAAGTTTTCTAATTTAATACATTAAATTGGAATTGAGTTGAATTAGATTAGTTATAATTGAGATGAGCTTCCGTGAAGGAAGACCATTACTATTTATGGAATTTAAAAGGTTTTACCGTTATTCCATTTATAGTATTGATTTGATATGAAAATTTATATCGATTATATACCAATGATTCCTGTGAAGATTACATTAGGATGGAAGATGATTTTGGGGTCTATCGTGAACGGTGTTTTAAATGACATTAGTTCTTTAACCAAGTTAAAGACAGGATTAATTTTCCTAAAGTTGAATAATCATTAAATAATGATTTTTGAGATTGAAACTAAATAGAGTTTTAATGAATCTTTAAGTAGATTGAAATGGGAATGAGGTAAATAAATTTACTGAATTCAAGAAATTTCGAGAATGGAGAACCACCAGTTTTACTCCATGTGATAGTTAAATATTTAATTAGATTTGAAACGTGAAATGGTAATTAATTTTACCAATAACACTGTGGGTGCTAGATATGGAGTACTACCGGTTTTGCTTCATAGGAAGAATAGGTTGGGATTGGGATGATAAAATAAAGATTACTTTGGTAAGGCTCGATAATCCCGACTACTTTGATAAACCTTAATTTGGTTTAAGATTTCTAAAAGATAATACATAATCTTTTGCAATGGTTTTCAAATAAAGATTTAAATAAGAGGTTTAAATGAATAAATCTTTGATAAGATTTGTGTGAATTATTCCCGATGTAAAGAATATTTGAATAAAAGAATATTTTGGATTGGAATGAGGCGTATGATGTGTTTTTATTGCACTTTATTTTAAGATACGCGAGTTATTCGGAAAGAACGGGTTTAACCCATTTTGAATAACTGATACGACGATTGAAAGTCGATGATTGAAGATCGGAGATCTTCACATCGTTTGGATGATTACTGATGTCTTGATTGGGATGCACACACAAGACAAGGTAATAAGTGGTGATTGTCTAGATGTACTTGGAGATCGACCGGATATGCGAGAGCCTCTCTCCTGTATTGGACATATAGGACGAGGAATAAGGTGCCTCAGGTTTCGTTCAGTCCCAGAACGAACCTGTAAATGGATTATGTCTGGCATTGAATTGTATGATGTATTCATTGATCTATGCTAAATGTATATATGTTTGGTGGCGAAGAATTTATTCTCTTGCTTAACACCCTCCCTGATACATACGAGCTTAGAGGTTATATATTGGTGGAAATCAATGGTATGGTATGGATTGACAACGTGGCATGATGAGATGCATGGATCAAAGCTTTTGTTGATAATCAAGGCTTTGTGATTGATGATCAAAGCACGGATTTAAATAACATAACTTTAGGTGTCGAGATGTGACTTCGATGAGCTTTAAAACTCATGAATGATTGAGGCCAGATAATAAATGACATGTCGGAATCTGGGATCTGGGAGCTCCAATAAGGGTTGCACTCCATTGTAGCAAGAAGGATCTAGGAGCTTGCTAAGGTGAATCCATTATAGCCTTAAGGATTTAAGGGATCTGGGAGCCCCGAAAAGGGTTGTACTCCATTAAGCATGAAGGATCTAAGGGATCTGGTGTAACACCCCGCATTTTTAAGTATAATTAAAAATGAAATAAAATATATGAAAATATGCTTATGATAGGTAAATAATGGTGATGCATAAGAAGAATTAATTAATACATGAAAGAGAAGAAAAATTAGTTCGATAACGGTGTGTGTAACGGAAAAGATAGTAAAATGAGGATAGTTAATTTAAGAATCAGGAATTAGGTAAAATGGACATCACCATTGCGTTCCTCTCAAAATTTTACATGAAATAGAGTCCGAGTTTTCGAAAATCGGAGTCCGGATGAAGAAGTTATGGCCTGTAGAAGATTCAGAAGGTTTCGGTCAGCACAGAACTGGGCAGGTCGACCTGGGGGTCGACCTGGAGGCCAGGTCGACCAGGGGGTCAACCTGGGAGTTGACCTCCCCCATGGGGGTTGACTATAGTGTCGAGCTCCCCCCTACAGGTCTACCTGGTCGGCCTATTTCGGTCCAGAACAAGTTTTTGAAGCCTAGGGACGATTTTTGATGGTTCAGATTGGTTTTAGGGTTAATCTGATGGCTGAAATGAATTGCTACACCTATAAAAACAACCTAAGACCTAGCCTTCCCTACACACAATTCTATTCTGCTTCTTCTCTGCCTCTGTTCTAAATAAAAATAAAAATGGCGTCGCTACTCTGCTAGAATCAAAACTAAAAGCTAATCAACATCAACCTAAGCAACTCAATTCAAATTAGAGATTAAAGCTTCTGCAACGATTCTACAACAATTAAAGTTCTTTCTTTAATCTAACCAAGGCAAGTACAGTTATTTTCCGATATAAACGTTAATTTTGATTGTGACATGAATTGTAAATCTGAATCTGAGGTTATATCTGTTCCGTTCTGATTAGATTTATCTTATTCTGTATCTCTTTCCTCTTTCTGTTCTATAGCCAGGCTACCACGAGCCTGAGCTAATCTCATAAGAGATTAACATACGCTGAAATGTTTGGGACAACAAAAATGAATGATGCATGAATTGGGCATGACCAATAGGTGACTGATTTGAGGAAAGAACATGGATTGTAGCTAGAACATAAATTTGAGATATATGACTGGACATGTTATATTTATAACAAAAAGGGTATTGAACATATGATTTGTGGACACGACATAAAAAGGTATATAATTGGACATAAATATAGACTGTATTGAACATATGATTTGAGATAAAAAGAATATGGCTTAGGTATAAAGATTTGCATGAAAGTAGGATATCTATTAATGTAAATAAACACCTAAGTAAGGGACCTTTGGGATATATGACATGCATAGTAATCTATGGCTATATTTGGTATAAATTATATATGGATCTTCTGTACTATGCAAGTTTAATAAAAATTGAAACATATGATATGTGGTAAATTATGACCATAATCTGTGCTATGTAAATTTAATGCGAACATGGGGTATATGATCATATTGTGAGTCATGACTATTATTTATGCACGTGAACTTAGGCAAGATTTATATTTAGGCAAGATATGTTTGTGAAACTTTAAAGAATGATTAAATCTGTTATATTTAGTTCTGCTATATTTGCCTAATCTGCTAGTCCTGTTATATTGCCTAATCTACTGCCTAGTTTGCTAGATCTGTTCATCTACCAAATCTGTCATCTGCTAAGTCTGTTGAAAATGCCAAACTAAATCTGTTGAGATGCCTAATCTGTTATCTGCTAAATCTGCTAGTTGCTTAATCTGCTGAATCCATTAAGTCGCCTAAATCTGTTATCTGCTATGTCTGTTAAGTTGATATATTCAGTCTTTTATTGACATAATCTGAATTAGCTATGAATAATTGACATGTATATTAGGCGTGGGCATAAATGGTAAATTATTAATTAATTTGACCGCAAAGATAAACATGGCTAACTCGAGGTTAGAATGAGTTTGCGGCGTAATTCTGCCCGGAACCGCCTGGCATATTCCAGTCGCCGCAAACAATAGGTTCTAATGCCAGAAGTTAGTCATAACGTGCTTGAAAACTGAGGTTAGACTCAGTTTGCGGCAGAAATCTTCCCGGAACCAACCGGCCTAACCAGTAGCCGCAAACTGACAGTCTAATGTGAGAGGTCTGGGCGTCAATATTTAATTAATGAAAATCTGAGATAAATATGATGTCTAAAACGTGTTGGGCGGATAGGGTTAAACCCACTAGACTGATGAATTTAATAAATCTGTTCCGTGAATCTGTAGGCCCAATTACAAAGTTAGACAAATCTGTAAGTCTGTTAATCTGTGACTGGTTAATCGGTAAGTCTGTTAAATCTGTACATCTAATCCGTTAGTATGAAAACTTATTGATTTGATTTTCTGATCTGTGAACTAATAAATCTGATCTTTGTATGTCTGAACTTGTAAAAAGTTAATCTGAAATCTGTTAGTCTGGGGACGCAAGGATAGGAAGGGAATTACTTGTGTCATCTGTTGTTTGGGACCCATATTAGTCAGTAACCCTTTCTGGTATCAAAACTTTGACCCAACAGTAGGTAGGGTCCGGGCACGCTTACTGAACTAATTATAAGCGGTTCATTCTGATAATGGCGAGGGGTGTTGATGGTGCGTTCCAACCGGGTCATGTGCATGCATGGATCCCGGTCTGCCTCTGAGGATGTAAGACGTCGTGACATCTGTAAATAGGTCTGTGCCAATTGGTTGTCACTTTAGGGAGTGATACACCCTACTGTGGGGCCGACACAGGATATTTATGTATTAGGGAGACGATCGCTTGGGGTAGGGTTTTAGGGTACACTTAGTTCTGTCTGTTTCTGTTGGTACCGTCTGTTTCTGTTGGGTGGCAACACCTGTCCGTTTCTGCGTGGTACCGTCTGTTCGGGTGGTAAAGGCCCAATCACTAGTGTACACCTAATTCTACATTCTATTTCCGTAGGGATTAATCTGTTTATGCTTCTGTATGTTTCTGTTCGGGTGGTAAAGGCCCATTACTAGCACTCTCTTCTGTGGAAATTATTCTGTACCCGTTTCTGTTTCAATTTAGACATTAGGGTGACACCTAATTCTGTTATACTAGTATTAGTGCAAAGAAGTGTAAAGTAATAGTTTATATCATTCTGTTCTTCTGTTATATCCGCTACATCTGTTACTGTTATCTCTCATCTAGTTTTATTTCCATGTCATGTTATTATTATCTGTTCATAACTGAAAATCACTGGACTTGCCAGACTTTATGTCTGACCTTGCTTGTTTTCGCCCCTTTTTCTTCCGTTTCCCCCCAGGTTATCCAAGGAGGGAATACTTTAGCTTGATCCGGATTCCTTCTGCTTGAAGTGCTTAAAGTATGGGTTGGCTCTGTATAGCTTCCGTTCTATGGGGATTATGATTTTAAAGTTTTGTACTCTTATGGCTTTTGAACAAGGCTGATATATATGTACTTGAGTTTTTGGTAAAGTTGTAACCAAACCGATTTCTGTCCGCTGCAACAAAGTTATAAAGTTTTTCAAGTACTATTTTTATATCTGTCTTGTAATATTCTGTTTTGTTTACTAAAATGCTCCATCAAAGTTAAGGCATTCCCTTTGTGAGTGACCTTAACGGAGGTGGGGTGTTACACTTGGTATCAGAGCTGAAGGTTACCAGATTTGAAAAAAAAAAGTTGGAAAACTATTTTCAAAAAGGTTTTAAAAAGGAAGTATTTTCAAAAGTAAAGCTTATTTTTGAAAAACATAATCCCCAAAAGCCATATATCTATCTTTTGATCCTGTGTTTGAATCTTTGTTTCCTTCTTTCTCCGGGGCTCCCGGCTTTCTGGGAGGTAACCTCATCGCAGCATGGTTCTGTAGGCTTGATAAGACTACGACATCAGTCAAAGGGAAAATAAGCGCCCGACTTCTATCTGTAGCCGCAGTAGTCTCACCTACGGCTAATTTTCTTTCGAGCTTTATAAGATTTTCCGTGCGATGGAGGCCGCTTTCAAGGGACTTGTCAACGTGTTACACACGGATAGTAAAGATGAGAATGAGGGAGTATGGCTAAGGAGCACAACCCAAGGATGAGAAACTCATGAATATGGACTTGGTTCACAAAGGAGGCAAAAAGGAAACACAAAAGAAGGAAGAAAAGTCTAAAGATAAAGGAGGAGAAAAGTGCTTTACTTATGGAAGCTTGACTCAAGAGGAAGGACAGGGGACATGACCTACTTCGGGAAGGCAGGCGAATGCTCTCATAGTTGGCGGATAGGATAGAAGTAGGAAAATTTTCGTAGAGAGTTTAGTTTCCTTATCTGATTATTGAGTTAGAACTCTTTCCGATTATGGCATTCTAATTTTGTAGTCGAGTCTCTGCACTTTAACACTTGTCTTGTTTCTGATCTGGTTATAGTCTCAAACCCCATAGGGGTTACGACTCATCTGTTGGTGATAGGTTGGGGTTTGAGAGATATCTGTGTTAGGCGTCAAGTAGGACGCATACATTCCGGGTTTTATCATGCTTAGTTCAGTAACCTGATCTGTACTAGTAATCTGTAAATATCTGAATATTCCCGATAAGGTTAAGATTTCCAGTTTTGACATTATCTAAAGAGGGTAATCCTTTGGGTGTCAATTTGATGTTGGTTTTGGTCTTCGGGGCCGATACTTAGGACCCATGTCTAATGAGAACCAAAATTTTGTTTTATCTGTACTCGCTTCCATCATTCGACTGTATCATATCGATCGAATCTTCGAACTTTAGGTAGAAACTAATGGGTGTAAACATGTGTTTGAGACATGTTATGTTTGATGGTTGCAAGTGGATGCAAGTGGTTGCTAGTGGTTGCTCGTGGATGCATATACACACACTAGGCACTAGATCGGCTCGAAAACACTCTCATACTGCATATGGATGTGTGAGCATTTTCAATTTTTGTGGATGCAAAATGATTGACTCAGCACATGGATGTTGCATATGACTAAATGGTTGTGCACTCATATAGAAATGATATGTATCAAATAGGAAAATTTGCATACATGTTGGACTCATGGCACTGGCATAATTCGCATTAAGGAGGTCAACTGAATCAGTGGACCACCTGATCTTTGCATTAGATAAGGAACATATACACACACCTTTGCATATGTTCATACAACATTAGAAGTTTCTAAGGACAGTGGACGCCAGTGATTGGTGATTGAGTAGATGGATGATCGGATGGTAGGACACATTCTTCTTAACTTGAAGATTTCGGGGACGAAATCCTTTAAGGAGGGGAGAATGTAACACCCTGCATTTTTAAGTATATTTAAAAATGAAATATATGAAAATATGCTTATGATAGGTAAATAATGGTGATACATTAGAAGAATTAATTAATACATGAAAGAGAAGAAAAATTAGTTCGATAACGGTGTGTAGCAGAAAAGATAGTAAAATGAGGATAATTAATTTAAGAATCAGGAATTAGGTAAAATGGACATCACCATTGCGTTCCTCTCGAAATTTTACATGAAATAGAGTCCGAGTTTTCGAAAATCGGAGTCCGGATGAAGAAGTTATGGCCTGTAGAAGATTCAGAAGGTTTCGGTCAGCACAGAACTGGGCAGGTCGACTGGGGGTCGACCTGGGGGCCAGGTCGACCAGGGGACGACCTGGGAGACGACCTCCCCCATGGGGGTCGACTATAGTGTCGACCTCCCCCCTACAGGTCGACCTGGTCGGCCTGTTTCGGTCCAGAACACGTTTTTGAAGCCCAGGGACGATTTTTGATGGTCCGGATTGGTTTTAGGGTTAATCTGATGGCTGAAATGAATTGCTACACCTATAAAAACTACCTAAGACCTAGCCTTCTCTACACACAATTCTATTCTGCTAATTCTCTGCCTCTTTCTAAATAAAAATAAAAATGGCGTCGCTACTCTGCTAGAATCAAAACTAGAAGCTAATCAACATCAACCTAAGCAACTCAATTCAAATTAGAGATTAAAGCTTCTGCAACGATTCTACAACAATTAAAGTTTTTTCTTTAATCCAACCAAGGCAAGTACAGTTATTTTCCGATATAAACGTTAATTTTGATTGTGACATGAATTGTAAATCTGAATGTGAGGTTATATCTGTTCTGTTCTGATTAGATTTATCTTATTCTGTATCTCTTTCCTCTTTCTGTTCTATAGGCAGGCTACCACGAGCCTGAGCCAATCTCATAAGAGATTAACATACGCTAAAATGTTTGGGACAACAAAAATGAATGATGCATGAATTGGGCATGACCAATAGGTGACTGATTTGAGGAAAGAACATGGATTGCAGCTAGAACATAAATCTGAGATATATGACTGGACATGTTATATTTATAACATAAAGGGTATTGAACATATGATTTGTGGACACGACATAAAAAGGTATATAATTGGACATAAATATAGACTGTATTGAACATATGATTTGAGATAAAAAGAATATGGCTTAGGTATAAAGATTTGCATGAAAGTAGGATATCTATTAATGTAAATAAACACCTAAGTAAGGGACCTTTGGGATATATGACATGCATAGTAATCTATGGCTATATTTGGTATAAATTATATATGGATCTTCTGTACTATGCAAGTTTAATAAAAATTGATACATATGATATGTGGTAAATTATGACCATAATCCGTGCTATGTAAATTTAATGCGAACATGGGGTATATGATCATATTGTGAGTCATGACTATTATTTGTGCACATAAACTTAGGCAAGATTTATATTTGGGCAAGATATGTTTGTGAAACTTTAAAGAATGATTAAATCTGTTATATTTAGTTCTGCTATATTTGCCTACTCTGCTAGTCCTGTTATATTGCCTAATCTACTTCCTAGTTTGCTAGATCTGTTCATCTACCAAATCTGTCATCTGCTAAGTCTGTTGAAAATGCCAAACTAAATCTGTTGAGATGCCTAATCTATTATCTGCTAAATCTGCAAGTTGCTTAATCTGCTGAATCCGTTAAGTCGCCTAAATTTGTTATCTGCTATGTCTGTTAAGTTGATATATTCAGTCTGTTATTGACATAATCTGAATTAGCTATGAATAATTGACATGTATATTAGGCGTGGGCATAAATGGTAAATTATTAATTAATTTGGCCGCAAAGATAAACATGGCAAACTCGAGGTTAGAATGAGTTTGCGGCGTAATTCTGCCCGGAACCGCCCGACATATTCCAGTGGCCGCAAACAATAGGTTCTAATGTGAGAAGTTAGTCATAACGTGCTTGAAACCCGAGGTTAGACTCAGTTTGCGGCAGAAATCTGCCCGGAACCAACCGGCCTAACCAGTAGCCGCAAACTGACAGTCTAATGTGAGAGGTCTGGGCATTAATATTTAATTAATGAAAATCTGAGATAAATATGATGTCTAAAACGTGTTGGGCGGATAGGGTTAAACCCACTAGACTGATGAATTTAATAAATATGTTCCGTGAATCTGTAGGCCCAATTACAAAGTTAGACAAATCTGTAAGTCTGTTAATCTGTAACTGGTTAATCGGTAAGTCTGTTAAATCTGTACATCTGATCCGTTAGTCTGAAAACTTATTGATTTGATTTTCTGATCTGTGAACTAATAAATCTGATCTCTGTATGTCTAAACTTGTAAACAAGTTAATCTGAAATCTGTTAGTCTGGGGACACAAGGATAGGAAGGGAATTACTTGTGTCATCTGTTTTTTGGGACCCATATTAGTCAGTAACCCTTTCTGGTATCAAAACTTTGACCTAATAGTAGGTAGGGTCCGGGCACGCTTACTGATCTAATTATAAGTGGTTCATTTTGATAATGGCGAGGGGTGTTGATGGTGCGTTCCAACCGGGTCATGTGTGTGCATGGATCTCGGTCTGCCTCTGAGGATGTAAGACGTCGTGACATCTGTAAATAGGTCTGTGCCAATTGGTTGTCACTTTAGGGAGTGATACACCCTACTATGGGGCCGACACAGGATATTTATGTATTAGGGAGCGGATCGCTTGGGGTAGGGTTTTAGGGTACACTTAGTTCTGTCTGTTTCTGTTGGTACCGTCTGTTTCTGTTGGGTGGCAACACCTGTCTAATTCTGCGTGGTACCGTCTGTTCGGGTGGTAAAGGCCCAATCACTAGTGTACACCTAATTCTACATTCTGTTTCCGTAGGGATTAATCTGTTTCTGCTTCTGTCTATTTCTGTTCGGGTGGTAAAGGCCCATTACTAGCACTCTCTTCTGTGGTAATTATTCTGTACCCGTTTCTGTTTCAGTTTAGACATTAGGGTGACACCTAATTCTGTTATACTAGTATTAGTGCAGAGAAGTGTAAAGTAATAGTTTATATCATTCTGTTCTTCTGTTATATCTGCTACACCTGTTACTTTTATCTCTCATCCAGTTTTATTTTCAAGTCATGTTAATATTATCTGTTCATAACTGAAAATCACTGGACTTGCCAGACTTTATGTCTGACCTTGCTTGTTTTCGCCCCTTTTTCTTCTGTTTCCCTCCCCCAGGTTATCCAAGGAGGGAATACTTTAGCTTGATCCGGATTCCTTCTGCTTGAAGTGCTTAAACTATGTCTTGGCTCTGTATAGCTTCCGTTCTATGGGGATTATGATTTTAAAGTATTGTACTCTGATGGCTTTTGAACAAGGCTGATATATATGTACTTGAGTTTTTGGTAAAGTTGTAACCAAACCGATTTCTGTCCGCTGCAATAACGTTATAAAGTTTTTCAAGTACTATTTTTATATCTATCTTGTAATATTCTGTTCTGTTTACTAAAATGCTCCATCAAAGTTAAGGCATTCCCTTTGTGAGTGACCTTAACGGAGGTGGGGTGTTACACTTGGTATCAGAGCTGAAGGTTACCAGATTTGGAAAAAAAGTTGGAAAACTATTTTCAAAAAGGTTTTAAAAAGGAAGTATTTTCAAAAGTAAAGCTTATTTTTGAAAAACATAATCCCCAAAAGCCATATATCTATCTTTTGATCC
Organism: Allium sativum; assembly: GCA_030737875.1. Taxonomy (NCBI): domain Eukaryota; kingdom Viridiplantae; phylum Streptophyta; class Magnoliopsida; order Asparagales; family Amaryllidaceae; genus Allium; species Allium sativum. The sequence continues at coordinate 973,194,110 of CM060916.1, forward strand.
TCTGTTTGAATCTTTGTTTCCTTCTTTCTCCGGGGCTCCCGGCTTTCTGGGAGGTAACCTCATCGCAGCATGGTTCTATAGGCTTGATATGACTACGACATCGGTCAAAAGGCAAATAAGCGCCCGACTTCTATCTGTAGCCGCAGTAGTCTCACCTACGGCTAATTTTCTTTCAAGCTTTGTAGGATTTTCCGTGCGATGGAGGCCGCTTTCAAGGGACTTGTCAACGTGTTACACACGGATAGTAAAGATGAGAATGAGGGAGTTTGGCTAAGGAGCACAACCCAAGGATGAGAAACTCATGAATATGGACTTGGTTCACAAAGGAGGCAAAAAGGAAACACAAAAGAAGGAAGAAAAGTCTAAAGATAAAGGAGGAGAAAAGTGCTTTACTTATGGAAGCTTGACTCAAGAGGAAGGACAGAGGACATGACCTACTTCGGGAAGGCAGGCGAATGCTCTCATAGTTGGCGGAGAGGTTAGAAGTAGGAAAAATTTCCGTAGAGAGTTTAGTTTCCTTATCTGATTATCGAGTTAGAACTCTTTCCGATTATGGCATTCTGATTTTGTAGTCGAGTCTCTGCACTTTAACACTAGTCTTGTTTCTGATCTGGTTATAGTCTCAAACCCCATAGGGGTTACGACTCATCTGTTGGTGATAGGTTGGGATTTGAGAGATATCTGTGTTAGGCGTCAAGTAGGATGCATACATTCCGGGTTTTATCATGCTTAGTTCAGTAACCTGATCTGTACCAGTAATCTGTAAATATCTGAATATTCCCGATAAGGTTAAGATTTCCAGTTTTGACATTATCTAAAGAGGGTAATCCTCTGGGTGTCAATTTGAAGTTGGTTTTGGTCTTCGGGGACGATACTTAGGACCCATGTCTAATGGGAACCAAGTTTTTGTTTTATCTGTACTCGCCTCCATCATTCGACTGTATCCTATCGATCGAATCTTCGAACTTTAGGTAGAAACTAATGAGTGTAAACATGTGCTTGAGACATGTTATGTTTGATGGTTGCAAGTGGATGCAAGTGGTTGCTAGTGGTTGCTCGTGGATGCATATACACACACTAGGAACTAGATCGGCTCGAAAACACTCTCATACTGCATATGGATGTGTGAGCATTTTCAATTTTTGTGGATGCAAAATGATTGACTCAGCACATGGATGTTGCATATGACTGAATGGTTGTGCACTCATATAGAAATGATATGTATCAAATAGGAAAATTTGCATACATGTTGGACTCATGGCACTGACATAATTCGCATTAAGGAGGTCAACTGAATCAGTGGACCGCCTGATCTTTGCATTAGATAAGGAACATATACACACACCTTTGCATATGTTCATACAACATTAGAAGTTTCTAAGGACAGTGGATGCCAGTGATTGGTGATTGAGTAGATGGATGATCGGATGGTAGGACACATTCTTCTTAACTTGAAGATTTCAGGGACGAAATCCTTTAAGGAGGGGAGAATGTAACACCCCGCATTTTTAAGTATAATTAAAAATGAAATAAAATATATTAAAATATGATTATGATAGGTAAATAATGGTGATGCATAAGAAGAATTAATTAGTACATGAAAGAGAAGAAAAATTAGTTCGATAACGGTGTGTGTAACGGAAAAGATAGTAAAATGAGGATAATTAATTTAAGAATCCGGAATTAGGTAAAATGGACATCACCATTGCGTTCCTCTCAAAATTTTACATGAAATAGAGTCCGAGTTTTCGAAAATCGGAGTCCGGATGAAGAAGTTATGGCCTGTAGAAGATTCAGAAGGTTTCGGTCAGCACAGAACTGGGCAGGTCGACCTGGGGGTCGACCTGGGGGGCAGGTCGACCAGGGAGTCGACCTGGGAGTCGACCTCCCCCATGGGGGTCGACAATAGAGTCGACCTCCCACCCTACAGGTCGACCTGGTAGGCCTGTTTCGATCCAGAACGCGTTTTTGAAGCCCAGGGACGATTTTTGATGGTCCAGATTGGTTTTAGTGTTAATCTGATGGCTGAAATGAATTGCTACACCTATAAAAACAACCTAAGACCTAGCCTTCCCTACACACAATTCTATTCTGCTTCTTCTCTGCCTCTGTTCTAAATAAAAATAAAAATGGCGTCGCTACTCTGCTAGAATCAAAACTAGAAGCTAATCAACATCAACCTAAGCAACTCAATTCAAATTAGAGATTAAAGCTTCTGCAACGATTCTACAACAATTAAAGTTCTTTCTTTAATCTAACCAAGGCAAGTACAGTTATTTTCCGATATAAACGTTAATTTTGATTGTGACATGAATTGTAAATCTGAATCTGAGGTTATATCTGTTCCGTTCTGATTAGATTTATCTTATTCTGTATCTCTTTCCTCTTTCTGTTCTATAGCCAGGCTACCACGAGCCTGAGCCAATCTCATAAGAGATTAACATATGCTGAAATGTTTGGGACAACAAAAAATGAATGATGCATGAATTGGGCATGACCAATAGGTGACTGATTTGAGGAAAGAACATGGATTGTAGCTAGAACATAAATCTGAGATATATGACTGGACATGTTATATTTATAACATAAAGGGTATTGAACATATGATTTGTGGACACGGCATAAAAAGGTATATAATTGGACATAAATATGGACTGTATTGAACATATGATTTGAGATAAAAAGAATATGGCTTAGGTATAAAGATTTGCATGAAAGTAGGATATCTATTAATGTAAATAAACACCTAAGTAAGGGACCTTTGGGATATATGACATGCATAGTAATCTATGGCTATATTTGGTATAAATTATATATGGATCTTCTGTACTATGCAAGTTTAATAAAAATTGAAACATATGATATGTGGTAAATTATGACCATAATCTGTGCTATGTAAATTTAATGCGAACATGGGGTATATGATCATATTGTGAGTCATGACTATTATTTATGCACGTGAACTTAGGCAAGATTTATATTTAGGCAAGATATGTTTGTGAAACTTTAAAGAATGATTAAATCTGTTATATTTAGTTCTGCTATATTTGCCTAATCTGCTAGTCCTGTTATATTGCCTAATCTACTGCCTAGTCTGCTAGATCTGTTCATCTACCAAATCTGTCATCTGCTAAGTCTGTTGAAAATGCCAAACTAAATCTGTTGAGATGCCTAATCTGTTATCTGCTAAATCTGCTAGTTGCTTAATCTGCTGAATCCGTTAAGTCGCCTAAATCTGTTATCTGCTATGTCTGTTAAGTTGATATATTCAGTCCGTTATTGACATAATCTGAATTAGCTATGAAAAATTGACATGTATATTAGGCGTGGGCATAAATGGTAAATTATTAATTAATTTGGCCGCAAAGATAAACATGGCTAACTCGAGGTTAGAATGAGTTTGCGGCGTAATTCTGCCCGGAACCGCCCGGCATATTCCAGTGGCCGCAAACAATAGGCTCTAATGTGAGAAGTTAGTCATAACGTGCTTGAATCCCAAGGTTAGACTCAGTTTGCGGCAGAAATCTGCCCGGAACCAACCGGCATAACCAGTAGCCGCAAACTGACAGTCTAATGTGAGAGGTCTGGGCATTAATATTTAATTAATGAAAATCTGAGATAAATATGATGTCTTAAACGTGTTGGGCGGATAGGGTTAAACCCACTAGACTGATGAATTTAATAAATCTGTTCCGTGAACCTGTAGGCCCAATTACAAAGTTAGACAAATCTGTAAGTCTGTTAATCTGTAACTGGTTAATCGGTAAGTCTGTTAAATCTGTATATCTGATCCGTTAGTCTGAAAACTTGTTGATTTGATTTTCTGATCTGTGAACTAATAAATCTGATCTCTGTATGTCTGAACTTGTAAACAAGTTAATCTGAAATCTGTTAGTCTGGGGACACAAGGATAGGAAGGGAATTACTTGTGTCATCTGTTGTTTGGGACCCATATTGTAACCCTTTCTGGTATCAAAACTTTGACCCAACAGTAGGTAGGGTCCGGGCATGCTTACTGAACTAATTATAAGCGGTTCATTCTGATAATGGCGAGGGGTGTTGATGGTGCGTTCCAACCGGGTCATGTGCGTGCATGGATCCCGGTCTGCCTCTGAGGATGTAAGACGCCGTGACATCTGTAAATAGGTATGTGCCAATTGGTTGTCACTTTAGGGAGTGATACACCCTACTGTGGGGCCGACACAGGATATTTATGTATTAGGGAGACGATCGCTTGGGGTAGGGTTTTAGGGTACACTTAGTTCTGTCTGTTTCTGTTGGTACCGTCTGTTTCTGTTGGGTGGCAACACCTGTCTGTTTCTGCGTGGTACCGTCTGTTCGGGTGGTAAAGGCCCAATCACTAGTGTACACCTAATTCTACATTCTATTTCCGTTGGGATTAATCTGTTTCTGCTTCTGTCTGTTTCTGTTCGGGTGGTAAAGGCCCATTACTAGCACTCTCTTCTGTGGAAATTATTCTGTACCCGTTTCTGTTTCAGTTTAGACATTAGGGTGACACCTAATTCTGTTATACTAGTATTAGTGCAGAGAAGTGTAAAGTAATAGTTTATATCATTCTGTTCTTCTGTTATATCCGCTACACCTGTTACTGTTATCTCTCATCCAGTTTTATTTTCATGTCATGTTATTATTATCTGTTCATAACTGAAAATCACTGGACTTGCCAGACTTTATGTCTGACCTTGCTTGTTTTCGCCCCTTTTTCTTCCGTTTCCCCCCCAGGTTATCCATGGAGGGAATACTTTATCTTGATCCGGATTCTTTCTGCTTGAAGTACTTAAAGTATGGATTGGCTCTGTATAGCTTCCGTTCTATGGGGATTATGATTTTAAAGTTTTGTACTCTGATGGATTTTGAACAAGGCTGATATATATGTACTTGAGTTTTTGATAAAGTTGTAACCAAACCGATTTATGTCCGCTGCAATAAAGTTATAAAGTTTTTCAAGTACTATTTTTATATCTATCTTGTAATATTCTGTTCTGTTTACTAAAATTCTCAATCAAAGTTAAGGCATTCCCTTTGTGAGTGACCTTAACGGAGGTGGAGTGTTACATCTGGGAGCCCCGAATAGAGGGGGTACTCCATTGAGCATGAAGGATCTGGGAGACCCGATAAGGGTGATTCTCCAAAAGCATGAAGGATCCAGATTCGCCCTCAAAAAGGCAAAGATTAGTGATGGCAAGAAAGCCTCATTCATTGATGGAATCCATTTACAATACGAACCTTTGCGGTTTTTAATTGTAACATATGTATATGGTCATAGTACACTACGTCTACTATGATTAATATATTTATTTATGGACAAAGGATTTTTACACTATGCACTAGTGATAATAAAAGAGGATTGTGCGTATCAAGCATTTTTGGCTATTATAGGGGAAAACTCTATCCTCCTGTTTGCGTTGCATTATGTGATGGGATGGAGTCTTATAATAGCTTCATTGTTCTTTTCTTTAGCATTGCAAGTATGTTTTATGGTATTCATGGAAGGAAATCCTTTTCATGTTTTATGGCGTGGTTCCTTGATTTACCCAACATTAAAATAAAGTTAATAACTGTTTTAGTTCTCACACCAGGCCCATAACTGACTCAGAGTTTATTGTTTCTACCTAACTCTAGGTTCCCTATTTTCCACACGGGCAGGTAGTAGTTTTGGTTTTTGTAGATATTTTTTTTCACAGGATCCTGAATTACAGTTGGTGCTATATTCGGAAAATTTTGTATCTGTGTATTCCCTTCAGTTGTGTTAGATGATGTATTTCCGTTGTACATCGTATTTATACATTTTAAATTTATGTATTTTAATCTCTGATAATTTTCCATTATATATTATTTATTTGTACTCTGATGTTCTTGTACTCTAATGTAAATTGCTATAATAGCAAAGAAATGTTCTCATGATTTTGTTCTGATGCGTCGTTTTCTCATTACAATCCGCGTTTTCCCGTCTCCTTGGAGGCTGGGCGAATTCACGGCGTGACAGCTTGGTATTAGAGTTTTGGTTTACAAAGATCAAGAACAAGACACGTTAGAACCAAACAAAAGAATTCATTAAAGATAGGATCAGTAATATCCTATAAGAGTAACTCGTTAGAGATAAGGTTAGTAATACACTATAATTTTGAAGTGTGTTATTTCTAAAAAAATAAATGAGGTTTGGTTTTGAAAATTATATCTTATTATAAAGATTTAAATATTATATTTGATATTGATTTTGGACTATCACGTATAAGAAGGTTTCGCATGTACGCGTCATAAATGTATATACGAAGTCTCAAGTATACTGGGTAGAAATAGAATCACGCTCTAGTCGCTCAGGGATAATTCTGATGATGATGCATCATTATTAGTGTTTATGTTCCAGTTTCAAAAGTGGGATATCTATATATTTCCAATTGACTGATGTGAGAACCAAAACTTAGAATTTTTTGTTTGTGACTTGGCATTAAAAATATGATTTTTGAGTATATATAAAAGTTATATATTTGAAAAGCTAATCAACTAATTGATTGCTCGTTGTGATGTGTCATTATTAGTTTAACCAATAAAAATATTGGAATAATAAAACCAATATGAAAATGAATGGTAAAATAAGGCAAATCAAAATTAAAATTAAATTAAATTAAGAATTTATTGGATTTGGATATATGTACATGTATATATCATGAACAGGTCATAGCATGGAAGCTAAGAAGAGGAATAAAATTGTATGCCCCACAAATAGGTACATATTTACTGTATTATTGGGTTTGATGATTTATGAGCCGATTGGCTAGTCGCTTGGCTTTTTGATTTTCTTTTGATATATGAGAGCTCGTAGAGGCCATTTATAGTTGTAACAATAAACCCGTACAAAAGGAGATCGTGGCGAAATTTTTCAAAAATTTAAGGTATTAGCCAAATTTCGAGGAATTAGAAAGTTTTTAGAAATTGAAAAGTTGAAAAACTTGAGTCAAACAAAGGTTGAGTTGGTTAAGTAAACAACCTTAAGTACAATCTTCCTTTTCGGGTATGAAAAGATTATAAGTAGGGGAGATTGTAACAACCCGGAATTTTGGAACCAATTAAAAATTTATTTTTAATTGATTTCAATAAATATTAAATATTTTAAATGAATTATTTTAAAAATAAATGACTTAAGATTTATTTAAATTGAAGTTAGAACTTGTAAATTTAAAAATTTAATTAAAATGAACTTGAAATGGGGTAGTAGTTTGAAAATTCGATTTTAAACTTTGAATGAATATATAGAATTCAGTATAAATCAAAATTTGATAAAACAAGAAATGTTGGAATGTTTTGAATTGTAATTTCATAACAAGTATAAGAAATTGAGATTTCACTTTATAAATTGTAAGTTATGTCTAAATTAAAATTTAGAATAGACGCTATGGAATTTAAATATATTTTTAAAAGGTATATATAGCCCATAGAAAAGACACATTTTGCATACGGATGAATTTGGACTCGAAACCACTTCCATTGAGTTCAAAATGCCATTTGCGTGTTCGAAAACTATAAGCTTCGATACCTTTGGAGTTGGAGAAGTTTTGGTCTTTTTCATTGGATATAAGGCCAAAATATCACTTTTTGCATATGGATGAATTTGGACTCGAAACCACTTCCATTGAGTTCAAAACGTCGTTTACATGCTCGAAAAATATAAAATTCGATATATTCCGAGCTTCGGAATTTTGGCACTTGGGTTGGGTCTTGGTGTTGAGCTAACCTAGCCTACTCCATATAACTCCCAAATTAGCCTCCTCATCTTCATTCATTGCTCACTTCATCAAAAATAGAAATTGGGAAAAAATATGGGAAATTAAAATTCCTAAGCCAGGTTTAGCAAATTCAATCCTAAATCAAGTGGAAAATCAAAGAGACAACATGAGTAAGCTTCTCCAACTCGATCTCCATCTTCTCCAACTCAATTCCTCTTTGATTTTTGAGATTTCCTATGACCTAATTCTTAGGAAATGTGTTTATATGATTATAGGTTATTGAATCTAGTGTTTTTATCGAAGAGAGATCATCCTAGCTTGCTATTAGATTGATTCATTGCTTCTAACAAACAAAGGTGAGATTTTTGTGAGTTCTTAATGTCTTTGTCACAAGCTATTGGCTTGTAAAGTGTTATATAGGTTTTTTTAGAGTTGTGTATGTGCATATGAATTGGTTAGATAAGTATACACTTTCCAGTTCATTAGTTTTAGTTTCATGAAATTGGAATTTCTCGTTTTGATTGTGCACACAATAGAATGCACATATTAGGAGTGGTGTAGGCGATATTGTGGAGCTCCGTTATCGCAACGGCAAGTTCTAAGACTTCACAATTCGCTTATATCACGTTTGATTGCCTTGGTTTGGTATTATGTTCGTTTTAAAGCTTATAATCAAAATCATAGCAATCTTATATGTATGCTAGTGCATGTGTTAGTGAGTTGTTTTGACAAGCTTATGAGGCCTCATTATCATCTAACTCAAGTACATAGCCTCCATGGTTCGCCGGATCGATTTGTAAAAGAGAAAAGAAAAAAAGCATATAGGGCCGATTAACAGCCACCAGTTGGCTGGTATCAAGCTCGGGCAGAAACCTAGGTTCTGATAAGTCGACGGGTCAAAATGGACCAGTCGACTGATTTTGACTGTGGACCGGAGAGTCCTCGGCCCACAGGCTACATTGATCCCGGCTCTTTCTCGGTCATAGCCCGGACTGTTTGAACCTCATTTGTGGCTTTTCAGTTCTCTAATTCACATATTTCTGCAGCCCGATTCTTGCAAAAGTGTTTTTATAAATCATCAATTAAAGAATGATGGAGTGAAAACCGATGGTGAGAACTCTCTCACTCAAAATATTTGTACAGTTATCTATATATTTTTATGACTAAATATATGTTGATTGCTTGTGATTGCAATATTTGTTTGGTGGATGATGGAAGTTACAGTTTTAAATGTTATTATTATTAAACTGTGAAAATAATATATGAGTTTACATGGATTTTGATGTACACTCCACACGGGTAGTGGGATGATAAATTTTACACATCGCCCAAGTATGCAAAGAATAATCATTGGTTGTTGATTGAGAACCCCACATGGGTCTGGGGATGATAACAACTTCGCATATTTCCCTTGTGTTTAGTCGTATGTCGATCGATAAATTGACAGGCCGTAGTAAGCGTTATTTGATTCTTTAATGCTTATACGGTTGTAGATACATTATGGATGTGAATTGAATGCTTATTAGTTGTTTATAACTATTGTTGAATACATGCGACGTATTAAATTCATATAAAATTATATGGTAATTAATCGAGTCACATTCCAATTTGGAAATAACGAATATTTCAATATAATATTCAGTGAAAATATTAAAGACTGGTTTTGATGTCCGATTTTGGATGGACATAAAAAGGAATTGAAATGAATTGAAATGGTTTTAATCTGACCAGAGTTTTCCAACGTATGAATTGGAATGGATTTGAAATAGAAATAATCTTCGAAATATCTCGATATTGGATTCCGTGATTATACGGATATTGTTGAGAAATTTGGAAGATACAGATATCGTTATTCCCAATATGATATATGTTGGTCTCAAAATTTGATATTGAATACATGTCGATACGATTTCGATATCAAGCCTTGCGTTTATTGTCAAAATTGGATTTTGGGTTTGTTGTGAATGGTGTCTTCAATAACATTGTTTTTAAACCCAGTTGAGAAAAGAATAAATCTTTTAACTAAGATTTATTCAAGTTTCCCAATTTAATTAATATAATTGGAATTAAATGGAAATTAATTTTAGGTTGATTGTGAACAATGTTTTAAACTAAATTAGTTCTTACATCCAATTAACAGTGAAGTTGAGATTTGGAATTTATGAATCTTTATTCTAAGATTTAAGGAAATTTTCCAAAGTAAAGTTTTCCAGTTTAATACATTAAACTGGAATTGAGTGGAATTCGATTTATTATAATCGAGATGAGCTTCTGTGAAGGAAGATCATTACTATTTATGGAATTTAAAAGGCTTTACCGTTATTCCATTTATAGTATTAATTTGATACGGAAATTTATATTGATTATATGCTAATGATTTCCATGAAGATTCCATTATGATGGAAGATGATTTTGGGGTTTATCGTGAACAGTGTTTTAAATGACATTGGTTCTTTAACCCATTTAAATACATGATTAATTTTCACAAAGTTGAATATTCATTAAGTTATGATTTTTGAGATTAAAACTAAGTAGAGTTTTATTGAATCTTTAATTAGATTGAAATGGGAATGGGGTAAGTAAATTCACCGAATTCAAGAAATGTCGAAAATGGAGAACCACCAGTTTTACTCCATGCGATAGTTAAATCTTTAATTAGATTTGAAATGTGAAATGATATTACCGATAACACTTTGGGTGTTAGATACGGAGTACTACCAGTTTTGCTTCATGGGAAGAATATGCTGGAATTGGGATAATAAAATGAATGACTACTTTGGCAAGGCTTGATAATCCCGACTAGTTTCATAAACCTTAATTTGGTTTAAGATTATTAAAAGATAATACAAAATCTTTTGCAATGGTTTTCAAATAAAGATTTAAACAAGAGGTTTGAATGAATAAATCTTTGATAAGATTTATGAGAATAATTCCCGATGTAAAGAATATTTGAGTAAAAGAATATTCTGGATTGGAATAAGGCGTATGATGTGTTTTTATGGCACTTGATTTTAAGATACGCGAGTTATTCAGAAAAACCGGGTTTAACCCATTCTGAATAACTGATACAAAGATTGAAAGTCGATGAACACTGGAGATCTTCACATCATTTGGATGATTACTGAAATCTTGATTGGGATGTACACCCAAGACAAGGTAATAAGTGGTGATCGTCCAGATGTACTTGGAGATCGACCAGATATGCGAGGGCCTCTCTCCTGTATTGGACATATGGGACGAGGAATAATGTGCCTTCGGTTTCGTTTAGACCCAGAATAAACTTGTTAATGGATTATGTTTGATGTTGTATTATATGTTGTATCATTGATCTCTGCTAAATTTATATCTGTTTAGTGGCGGAGAATTTTTTCTCTTGCTTAACACTCTTCTCTGAGACGTACGAGCTTAGATGTTATATATTGGAAGAAATCAATGGTATGGTATGGATTAACAATGTGGCATGATGAGATGCATGGATCAAAGCTTTTGTTGAAAAGCAAGGCTTTATGGTTGATGATCAAAGCACGGCTTTAAATAGCATAGTTTTTTGTGTCGAGACGTGACTTCGGCGAGCTTCACAACCCGTGAATGATTGAGCCCGGATAATAAACGGCATGTTGGAATCTGGGATCTGAGAGCCCCAATAAGGGTGGTACTTCATTGTTGCATGAAGGATCTGGGAGCCCGCTAAGGTGACTCCATTTATAGCATGAATGATCTAAGGGATCTGGAAGCCCCGAAAAGGGTGGTACTCCATTGAGCATGAAGTATCTGGAAGCCCCGATAAGGGTGATTCTCCAAAAGAATGAATGATCCAGATTCGTCCCAAAAAGGCGAAGATTAGTGATGGCAAGAAAGCCTCAGTCTTTGATGGAATCCATTTCTAATACAAACCTTTGCGGTTTTTAATTGTAACCTATGTATGTAGTCGTAGTACACACGTCTGCTATGATTGATATATTTATTTATGGACAAAGGATTTTTACACTATGCACTGGTGATAATAAAAGAGGATTGTGTGTATCAAGCATTTTTGGCTATTATAAGGGAAAATTCTATCCTCCTGTTTGCTTTGCATTGTGTGATGGGATGGAGTCTTATAATAGCTTCATTGTTCTTTTCTTTAGCATTATGAGTATATTTTATGGTATTCATGGGAGGAAACCCGTTCCGTGTTATACGGCGTGGTCTCTGATTTACCCAACATTAAAATAAAGTTAATAACTGTTTTAGTTCTCACACTAGTTCCATGACTGACTCGGAGTTTATTGTTTCTACCTAAACTCTGGGTTCCCATATTTTCCACATAGGCAGTTAGTAGTTTGGGTTTTAGCAGATATTTTTTTTCATAGGATCATGAATTATAGCTGAAGCTAATAAAGCTTTGTATTCTTGTATTCCCTTCAGTTGTGTTAGATTATGTACTTCCGTTGTACATCGTATTTATACATTTTAACTTTATGTATTTTTATCTTTGATAATTTTCCGCTGTATATTATTTATTTGTACTCTGATATTCTTGTGCTCTAAAGTAAATTGTTGTAATAGCAATAAAACATTCTTATGTTTGTATTCTGATGCGTCGTGTTCTCAGTACAACCTGCGTTTTCCCTTTTCCTCAGAGGCTGGGCGAATTGGGGCCATGACAATACATCAACAAATCTGAAGAGAACTTGTCGATGTATTGAAGAAAAAAGAGGATAACGACAGTCGTATTTAATCTTCAAACCCTAGTTTCGATTCTAGGGTTTGCGGGGGGGGGGGGGGGAGGGCGAGAGGGTTATAAAGTGTTATATAACACTGAGTACCCCATATATTTTCAAGTAAAGCAAATGGGCTTCAACCCAATATATATTGTAATTAGCATATAGCCCAAATATTAATAACGGCTATATGTCTGCACTATATATACATGTCTATATTGATCAAGTTACATTATCAATTCAATAAAACAATTTCCGCAACAATTATCTTTGGAATATCCTCTTTAATGACAATTGACCTAGAATCTTGACCTGATCATCACATCAGTTTTAAGCCTATCTTGCAATATAAATGGAAAATATTCAAGTGTAGAATGTTCAACCTACTCTTTTCTATGACACTTAGGCTTTATATGCTAAAGCCTAAACCCAAATGATACCATAAAATGTTGACTTTACCGCAAATACAGATTAGTGATTTCATTAACAGCAATCGTTAAGACCCTCATAATAGTGCACTTGCAAATTTTTACCACAAGTAGTAGTTTTGCGGTAACAAAACCAAAATGTATAACATGTTTTTTTTTCCTTTTTTTTTTAGAAAAAAAATGGTGGAAACCCTTCATAAATTTATGCTGGTTAGGAGAAGTCCTTGAATGTATAACAAGCTTGAAACATATATAAACGTGATACACATCATCAACTAAAACAGATGAATTTGTTTTGTTTGATACAACCAAAATAGTTTATTTTCTGATATTGAAAACAGATCACATATCAATGCTGGTGAAGTCCATTTCTCAGATGAGCTTTTGAACTTTCTTTCATATATATCTTTTTTTTACATCAACAGATGACCTCAAACTTTTCTGGTACTCTGCAAACCGTGTCACAAAAGTTTTTTATTTTTATTTTCGTGTACGTTCAGTGGAAAAGTCTCAAACGAAGAAACAAGAAATGGCGCGAGACTTGCACTTGAGTCTTCGGCTAGTAAATTCAAACTGTATTCACAAGTCTATAAAAGCCTCTCCACCTTTTGTTCCAAAATCACAACACATTACAGCATACAATGGAAACCAACAGTGTTGTTTCCATGGTTATATTTCTCGTAACACTCTCTGCACTTAACTCATCCTCCAATGCCACAACGTTCCAAACAACATCAAGTGCACCCGAAACAAGAAAATTCGCCACCCAAATCGAGCTCGACTACACCCAAAAGGCCATGGAGGATGCATCATCCTTCATTTGGGCTACCTTCCAGAGCGCAAGAACGTAGATGTCGTGACCCTTGTAATCGAGAGAATGAAGGGCGTCGTTGCATACACCTCGGGCAATGGAATTCATGTGAGCACCGAATACTTGGAAACTTATTTTGAAGATGTGAAGCTCGAGTTCATAGGTAAGCGGCCTACTAAAATTTGCAAATGGATGCACATATGACATATTCTGATTATTTTTTCAGGATATATGATATACCTGTCTTGAGAGAGCATGTAAATGTACCATTGATTAAGTGCAAAAATTAGTCTTACATTGAATCATTCAAATGATATTTTTTAGCTTCTTATATTTAATATTAATAATACTTATTCTAGAATCAAATCCCTTGTTATTTGAATCTCACAAATTTAAACTTTGTCAAAACAAGGAAATTTTAGTGACTTCATTTCTTATAATGCACTAATTGTAATAACTCTCACAATAGTATATTTGCAAAAGAATCTGCCACTGATTACTTTTCACTTTAAATTAGATAGCAAAAACATTGGTTAGAATAAGATACTCTTCCACGATAAACATTGATTTGTCGTTAACACAATACCATTTTGCAGGAGTGTTGTTCCACAAAATGACGCACGTGTGGCAATGGAACGGAAACGGAGCGACCCCTTCAGGGTTGATCGAAGGAGTGGCCGATTATGTGAGATTAAAGGCGGGTTATGTGCCATGGCATTGGGTAAAACAAGGAGGAGGAGACATGTGGGACCAAGGCTATGACGTGACCGCGCGTTTTCTCGATTACTGTGATTCTGATAGGATGAATGGTTTTGTGGCGAAGCTGAATAAGAAGACGAAGGATGGGTATAATGATGCGTTTTTCAGTGAGTTGCTTGGTAACAACGTGGATGAACTTTGGGCCGCGTATAAGGCAAAGTACGGTGGATGAGTTTCTCGTTGGAACACAAGCCACTGCTGCAGTAACCTATAAATATATTGAATAGGGGACAAGCATGAATTTTAATGGTGAATTTATCACTCTTAGGTCCTATGTTTTGAGATAAATAAAAAGATTGTGCTTTTATGAGCTCATGTATATTGAAAAAATCTGAGTGTTTTTAGCAACACACTAAAATAGTGAATACTTCTATAGTATACTAAGCTGAACAAAACTGTTTAACTTAAGCCTCCAAAAAGACAGACCACTTGACTAGTGTTATTTAGATATGTTTATTGTAAGTTGTAACATAAAAGAACTGAGAATTTCATTATGGATCTTCTCAAGTTTGTTGATTTAGTCACTACTACTACTTTCGTATTGCATCTCTAGGATCTTCTCACTCTACAATGGTTGGTCATGTATGAATGAGGAACTTGATACTGACTAGAAATGGCTAAACAAATAAATAAACAGAAATTTAAATTATCCGTCTTTTCTTTGTTCCGAAAGTTTGTACTAAGATTGTTTGCTTCCACACTGCAAACTTATGGTACTAGTAGATAAAATCTAAGGCTTAACTCAATCTTTACCATACATATATAAGAAATATTACGGCACTTGAAAAGAAGTGGATAATTAATACCATAGCACTTTGCACTCTACGTATATATATCCTTTATACAAGGGTAATTAACATACTTAGCCTTGTTTATAAAAACAAATAAATAAATAGCCTTGCTTTAAAAGTAATAATAGATATAGACCGGTTTTGGGGTTAACGAAGGCGAATTTTGGAAACTTGCACAAAGGCGAATTTTAGGAATTCGCCTTTATTAACCCCACATTCAAAGAATTTTACACACAACATTTCATTCGAACAAGTTTACACAAAACAACTCAACATTATTCACTTCTAGGTAATTTCTGAATAACAAATTGTTGTAATGCTATGTCGACTATTCCTTTACATTAAAATCGAAATTTAATTTATATTAAAAATGATTTATATATATTTGATAAATCATTATAGTTTATAAACGATTCCGCAACGATTTTATGAAAATTTGATTTGGACATAACTCAAAATCTGTAGTGTGAAATCTTCATTTTTCTCCTCCGTTATAAAAATATAGTTCAGTAGATTCGAACGTTTCTTGTATCAAAGAAATCCAACGTATAAAGAATCATATATACTCAGTTAAAATTCAAAACGTAATAATACGAACTACCGCGATGTTACGAGCTCGTTTTTAATTATACTATAAATTGTATATTCAAATATACCAACTTTCATAAACCAAATAACAACAAATGTTAACTAAAAAGTTGATTACAACAGATACTAACACAGAAATAGATAATAAAATTTAGAATAGGACAGCTGCAAATACAAGGTACTAAAACGTAGGCTACAACAGATGATAACTAGGAAAATAGTTCACAACCAAACTACATCTCATGTTCAAGCTCGAGGGATTCTAAGTTGCCTAATCATTACGACAAACCACAACTGTTCAATAACATTTTGGAGACGTCTAATATTTCGTTCGAGTTCGTTTGCATATGCTATGCCCCTTGGGCACAAAGCTTCATCTGTCCATCCTGTGTAATTGCATCCATTCGGATAGGATGAACATTTTTGAATGCGTCGACCTATGTTGTTGTCATCTGATCGAACCACAACTTCAACCGCATAACCGTAATAGCAACAAACTGGATAAGAATCAACTTCCTGTTCAGAAGAAATTTGAACATGTGCTACTCGATATACCTCTACTTCATGTCGTGGCTGAGCGACCGACTTTTCATATAAAAGTTGAACATGGGGTACTAGATCTTCTTGTGGAGGTTGCATGTTCATCCGTTCAATAGGTGGTTCTTGTTGGATCTAGAATAACCCTAGAGGGGGGGGGGTGAATAGGGTTTTTCACAGTTTTTAACTGAATTAAAAACTTAACGAGATATATAATAATAAACTGATCACAGAAAATAGCAGAAACTGAAATGCAGAAAATAAATCACACACAGATATACCCAGCTTCGGCAAAACCCTGCCTACTGCTGCATTTCTAAGGTTTCTACTAGGTGATAGAACAGTTCCCGCATACAAGACCATGTACACTCGCAAACCCCTGCTCCTATTCTAACCCTACGCTCAAACCCCTAGACTGATCTAAACCCCTAGATCAGATTTCCCGAATTACAAACCCTGTAACTCGTAACTTAGATTTTACAGACTCTAGTGGACTGCCAGTCAACACCCTGACTGGAACTCTAGAATTTTACAGACTTCTAGAAAAAAACTGTTCAGAATTGTTTTCAGAAGGAAAATTAAAAACAAAACAAAAATTAAATAAACAAAGAAAACCCTAGAGAGATTAATTAAAGGGGTTATCCCCTTTTAAAAGGCTTTTGATTAGGCTTAGCCAAATAAGTAGGCCGGCCCTTTCTAAAACTCTCTTTGCCCGATCTCTTTATTCTTTTCTCTGGAAAAAATGGCGGCTTCAAAACTGAGAAACTAGGGTTTCTCTGGAATCCCCAAATCGTTTCATTGTTTGATGGAATTGGGTAATCTCTGAAGCTCGAGTCTGATGTCTTCCTCTTCGTTGTTGATTGGAAATTGTTCCTCTGAGAATAAAAATGGCGGCTGGCGATCTAAAATAAAGCTAGGGTTTTCTCTGTTGACTCCAAATCAATCGATCGTTGATGTTATTCTTGGAAATTGATCTCTGAAGCTTGACGACTTGATGTTGCTCTGGATCGAATGACTGTCTTGAGTTGCGATCGAAAATCTTTTGTAAGTTCTCTGATTTTGATTCAATTTGTGCTCTAAATTTGTTGGGTTGATTTTCGATTTTCTATATACTTGCCTGTGATGAATCTGTGTGTAATATAGGGTAAAATAAAACCCTACACTCTGATTTCATGATAAATGGCTTGGCCTGATAATTTTGTGGTTTCCCCTTTTGCTTGCGAAAATGTTGTGAGATTTCCTGCTTTGAATCTTTTGACAAAGTCGGCTTTGATTGAATTTGCAATTTAAAATGTTGCCTTACTTGAAATGATTTAGACCTGCCCATTTTGAAAAAATGATTTCAAAAAAATTGTTATTGCCAAAAATTACTTTCCCAAATTCTGGAGAGCTTTAAGATTTCCCATAGATTCCATGCTGTAAATCTGGAATTTAAATACTTGCCAAATAAAAGATTGATTCCTGCGAATTGATTTCTGCCCTGAATAGCAAAAACACTTGCCACATTTAACTCTTGCTGAATTATGAAATGGTTGATGAGAAAACTGGAACCTTTGTGACTTTCTCGAAATGATTTTGTATTGCAAAAAAAAAACGATTATCAAAACAATGTTTCTTGACCAATCATTTGATTCACTGTTTCATTTCATTTCTGGAAGCAAATCAATGCGAGAATAAATTGTTTTTTTTGGACATTTCTGCATTGTAAAACTGGAAAGAAATTTCCCATTTGAAACTGATGCCTTGATAGTTGCCAAATATTGATATTCTTGAAATTTCTTGTTGCCATGAAACCAAACTTTGCTTAAATGAATTTAAGCCGTGTCATTGTGAATTGCTATTTGCTTAAACATGATCATGTACCTGACATGTAGTTCCCCCATGCTTTGTTTCTATATATATATATATATATGTATGTATATATATATATGCATTATATACATATATGTTTAACAAGTTTGTTGGTCTGCATGATCAATTGATCAGTCATGTATCCTGACCATATATACTTGTGCCACTTTGGTCACTTGTCTTGCTGGACCATGCAATTGTTGTTTCTCCATTACTGCTTTAGCCATTTCACCATGATCTTGTGAACCCACTTGTGTATATGTTGCTGATTTCTGAACTATGCTAAACTATGTCATGTAGCTTTGAACTGCCTTGACCAATGCACAGAAATGTTTTGACCATATTAGTGCGGACTTGTGCATTTTGAGTTTGAGTTGAACACTTCCATATTGCCTGTGATGCTTAAGATACTTGCTGCATTGTTGAATAAACACTTGACCATGAAACTGCACTTGTAAATTTGTTGTACCATTGTACACTTGCACCATTTATATTTCACTTGTTCATGTGTGCTTCTGTCCTATCTTGGCACACCATATTTGTTTCTGCTTCACCTTATGCTTCATTATGTACACATCATATGTAAATGCTGCTGCATACATGCCATTCTTGAAATCAGTTTGACATTTGTTTGCACTTGTGTAGTCACTGTATACCCTCCATTCTATGTTGTTATCTTCATGTGAACACTTGCTGTTTGTACCATCCATGCTTCACCATACTGACACGCACATGTCAGTGCTACACTACACTATTGCTGTGTCATCTTGAAAAGAGCTCGACCACATTGAGTTGATTCATTTGATTTGTTGTATTTCTGAAATTTTTGAACCCTATTGCTTTCATACATGTTTGTCCATTGTATTGATGTCTTTGCTGCATCGACAATGTTCATGATGCACCATTCACTTGCTCGACTACTTGCTGCATGTATATATTGTGCAAAATTGTTGCTGACTTTATATTGAGTTGTTTTTATGTGTGCACTGAGTCGAGCAGGTCCATGTGGCTACTCCTCAGATGCTATACTGCATGGCGAGGCAGTGCACACGTGTATATTCGCGCACGTGTGTACATGCAGCTATTCAGAAAATTTTCCTGTTCCTGTGCTGTATATACATACTGTCTAGACATAGAATGATGGTTATATAAATCAGATCGAGTCATGAAAAATGATGAGAAACACACCAGAAATCTGAGGCAAATAAAATTCTAAAAAAAAAATTATATTTGCATATATTCAGTATTATTTCTATTGCAGTATACTGTGTGTTTCTGTTTCATGTGTGACAGGTAAGCGGGGATGACTGGACTGACAATGACTGGACTGAAAGCTGAGGATAAGAAGACAGTGTGTGGTGTCAATGAATGTATGAGTCTGTATATACAAGTGAAAATGGATATATATGAAATGTAACTGTGTATATGTATGACTGAGTGACAATGAATAAACTGTACTGAGGAACTGTGAGAGAATTGTACAGATATATGTAATAAACAAATTTGATTGAAATAAAATATCATTTTATTGTTGTCAAACGAACTTGTCTATTATATTCTGTTTATATACAAGTACAATATACAGTGAATGTTTAAATAGTGGAGTTATACAGAGTTGTACTGTTTGAATGTTAGAAATATAATATTCAATTCAAATATTATATTCCTATCTGTGTTGTATATATAAAACATTACAATAACAAACACATTTATAATAATATATATTTGTTTGTTATCATCAAACAAAAATCATATAATTGTGTATACAACTGCGTTATATACAACAATCTCCCCCTTTTGATGATGACAAACAAATAAAAGATTTTGATTACAATAAATGTGTTTGACAGTGAATTCTGAACTCCCCCTGTTTATTAGCTCCCCCTACAACAGAAACTCCCCCTATAACTGTGCATGAGTGAAAAGAATGTAAAAGGATTCAGAATTCTCAAAATTAAAATATTTATAAAATATTCACTCATAAATCAAAATCTAATCCATTCTCCCCCTTTTGTTATCATCAAAAGGATATAGAATTTAAAATATCGATGAAAGATGACTAAAAAATATAATTTCAGCTTAAGAGTAGAAATGGTCATCATAAATCTCAATTAGTCAAACAAAAATCATAATAAACTAAGAACTGGTGGCATATCTCACATTGAAGAGAATGAGAACTTTGCGATGAATTTTATACAAAATGGGGAGAAAAAAAAATGTATTCCAATTATTTTCCAATAAAAATTGAGGTTCATAAACAGAGATTGAATTTGGACTAAAATTAATAATTCAATTTAAGTGATAAGATCGAATAACCTCAAATCCCAATATCTATCAATCAACAAATCATAATACGTCATAAAATATTAACACACTTCACAGATTAGAACATGGATTGATAGGCTGGTTTTTATAAATACCAAGGAAAATTTCACATTAATTTTTTTTTTTTTTAATTTAAGAGCACACTGACCACGCATAACCAGATCTTGGATTTTTAAATGAGATCAGTTGCAGCTTAAATATAAGTAATCTCATAACCATGCATAACCAGAGCTTGGATTTCTAAATGAGGTTAGAGAAATACTTATGAATATTATATTGTTATATTTTTCTGTTTCAAAAAATGAAAAACTCCTTGATATATTAAACCAATATGGATGATAGAAAATGTGGTAAGTACAGAGATGGACTGTGAAAAAATAGATTTCTAAATTAATTATATTATGAAATGTGACCAACTGTACCGGGATCATTGAAAATTCTCAATCTCACTAATTCTGAATAATAACACAGTCTCATTTCCATCATGAATATTTCCACTGTTTATTTAAAATGAAAAAAAATAAACTCTCCACATTTATAAAAATTATCATGGATGGCAGAATGATGATAGATAATGAGGATGGTCCTGAAATAATTGCCAGTTCAAAGATATTATAATAAATATTCAACCATCATGAAAATCCACATAAAATCTCCTCTTATTATGAAATATATTACAGTCATAATTCATCACAATTTCAAAATCTGATACTAATTTTGATGAATTATAAATACAGTTCAATTGGATATTGATTTCAATTTCTGAATGAATAATTAGTAAATAATTCTAAAATTGAAAATCAAATACAAGAGGAATATGCTGATCTATACACGACAAGAGGGAAAAAAAAATGTGTACAAGACAAAAGGAGTGTGTGAATATATACATGGTGAAGATTTGAATCTAGGTACAGATGGGTGAGACAAAAATAAGGCGCTTCTGATATCACTTGGTGTCTCTATTTACGAGGAATTTTAACATGATACTAAACAAGAATGTCATAGACAAAAGAATTATAAATACAAAGCCCAATCAGACAAGATAACAGATTATGCACATGTATCAGAGCAGCGGTCAGATTAAAGCAGGCAGTTATTTGAAAACAGTATCAGAGCAACACGAACATAAAATCACGTCAGACTTGTCAGCGGATGGTCACATAAGATCATTCATGATCCAAGATTAGAAATAACGTTTATTTGAAATCATTTGAGGAATATGAAAATATCAGGATTTAATAAATCAATCACACCAATTTATAAATTTTTGAATTGAGATATGTGTGAGATTTAATAAATCAACAATTTCAAATGATTTTCAACAAACAAATATTTAAATCATATAACCATGAAATAACAGAGAAATTCAAGACCAGATTTTCAAAGAATTTTCACAAGAATTTTCTGACAAGTCCTCAAGAAATTTCAGATCATCTACATCAATTTTGTGAGATATTCATGATCCAAAGAAAATAATTTATTTGAAATCATTTGAATCAATGTCAAATTTTGAGATATAATGAATCAGTCACACAAGGTTAATAATTTCAGATTTAAGTGGTGTGTGGGATTCAAAATATCAGGAATTTCAGATGATTTCAAACTAAACTAATTTCAATCATAATAATCATGAATAAGGATGAAATTCAAGATGTATCACTGATTCAACCCAAATATTTTTCAAGTCAGAAATAATCAAGCCAATCTGAAAAATTAATGAGATTATCACAATTGAGAAGTAACAGTGCTGTAATGAGTATAATATTTTAAGCGTTTCCAAAATGAATTGGAAGGAACTCAAAACAGCATAAGTGTGTGAAATTTCATTAATTATTCAAATCTTCAAAATTTTAGAATTCTAGTTAACAGTGTTCAAGATATGATATGAATGCATCAACACTGTTATGAATTCAATAATCAGAAACTAAACTTCAAAACAATTGTAGATATTTACAAGTTTAAATACAAGATCTGGAAAAGATTAAAATATCAGAATTATATTCAACTAAGGCAAATTTCCAGAAAATATGAATTCTACAATTGGAAGTTAATGAAGCCCAGAAGAAGTTACAGTGATGTGACAGTGAAAAATTAAAACAGAAGAGATAAAGTAAATACACAGAGGGGGTAGAAGGAGAAATAAACAAAAATAAAAAAATATTTACAAAGATGAGTTTAGAGATCATACCAGAATCCAATGTAAATCAGAATCTCTAACTCAACAGATCTTGGCCTAAGGAACTGTAAATGACACAGAGTTATAGACAATCTTGATTTCAAATTTCTTTTCAGCACAGCAGTTCCTCAGCCACCTTCGATACCTAACAGTTTATAGAATTGAGTGGTCTAACAAAGTTTGTAAAACCACTCACAGTTGTATTCATAGCTTTAGGTACCCAAACCTGCTTATATAACAATCTGTTAGAATCAACTAGAGTTCCCTTTGTAACCCAAATTTGTTTAGGTTTTCCAAAAATCATTTTATTTCTTTTCGGGATCCAAAATGAATTGTTATCAAACCAATTCTTATCTCGATTGTGATTAAAAAAACTTTTGGAATTTTTAAAATTTAAATTTTTAGAATGACTCTTCTTGAAGCAGTTTAAAGAGTTTTTGAAATCACAAGAGTTCAAACTTTCAAAATCATTTCTTTTCCCAAAACCAAGACCATTTTTATGACCAGAAGAAAATTGATTTTTCAACAACATATTCAAAGATTTTTCACCAATTGAAAAGCGTTTCAAACTCAATTCAAGATTGTTGATTTTGGATTTAAGATTAGAATTCTCTTTCATTAGATTCGAACAACGATTAATGCTGATCTTTCTCTTTTCAGTATCATTCTGTTTCAAAATCAAATTTTCGTTTTCAAGCATTTTAACTTTGGTCTTGAATTCAAAAATCTCTGATTCAAATTTAATTTGTTTTTCAGATCCAAGTTTCTTGAGATTTTCAATCTCTTTTTCAAGCTCACTCAAAATCAGATCTGTTTTCAACAAACTATCACTTTCAGCAATTTCAAGTTTGGAATTTTCGATAGCCTTAAAATTGTTAAATTCCTTTTGAAAAGAATTGTTTGCATTTTTCAACTCAATCTCGTTATCTTTTAAAACTAGAATTTCTTCTTCAAGCCTTTGAATGTTATTGTTGAGATGAACGAGATCTGTTTTTAATTTCTAACAATTTTCACAATTAGAATTTTCAAATTTCACAACATTTTCAAGTTTTAATTCCAAACAATGAATTTTGCTGGTCAACTCATGATTTTTAGTTTTCAAAGATTTGTTTTTAGATTGGAGTTTATCAACAGATTTCGTTAAATCAAGACACATGTAAACCAAATCTTCATATGAGAGATTTTCTGTTTCAGCATTTGTTGATTCTCCATCATCTGATTCATCTGAAGTTTCATCTACATGACTTGTTAAGCATAGATCTGAATCAAAGTTGACATTAAGGGGTTTTGAGCTGTTGTCAGATTTTCCATACAACTTGTAGAGAGTTCTCCAAACTTCCTGTGCAGATAAACAATGACAGATAAGATTAAACTGTTCAGTGCTAAGATAGTCAAATATAATTTTCATAGCATGAACATTGAAATTAATATCTACACTATCAAACCCATTGATAATGACATCCCAACATTTAATATTAACAGATTTTAAATAAAATTCCATTTTGGATTTCCAGTTTAAAAAATCTGTTCCATTGAAAATAGTTGGAGATGAGCTGGACTGACTCTCTATCGACTGACAACTAGGAATCACCATTACTCTAGAGTTAACAGAATACCTGGCTCTGATACCACTTGTTGGATCTAGAATAACCCTAGAGGGGGGGGGGGGTGAATAGGGTTTTTCACAGTTTTTAACTGAATTAAAAACTTAACGAGATATATAATAATAAACTGATCACAGAAAATAGCAGAAACTGAAATGCAGAAAATAAATCACACACAGATATACCCAGCTTCGGCAAAACCCTGCCTACTGCTGCATTTCTAAGGTTTCTACTAGGTGATAGAACAGTTCCCGCATACAAGACCATGTACACTCGCAAACCCCTGCTCCTATTCTAACCCTACGCTCAAACCCCTAGACTGATCTAAACCCCTAGATCAGATTTCCCGAATTACAAACCCTGTAACTCGTAACTCAGATTTTACAGACTCTAGTGGACTGCCAGTCAACACCCTGACTGGAACTCTAGAATTTTACAGACTTCTAGAAAAAAACTGTTCAGAATTGTTTTCAGAAGGAAAATTAAAAACAAAACAAAAATTAAATAAACAAAGAAAACCCTAGAGAGATTAATTAAAGGGGTTATCCCCTTTTAAAAGGCTTTTGATTAGGCTTAGCCAAATAAGTAGGCCGGCCCTTTCTAAAACTCTCTTTGCCCGATCTCTTTATTCTTTTCTCTGGAAAAAATGGCGGCTTCAAAACTGAGAAACTAGGGTTTCTCTGGAATCCCCAAATCGTTTCATTGTTTGATGGAATTGGGTAATCTCTGAAGCTCGAGTCTGATGTCTTCCTCTTCGTTGTTGATTGGAAATTGTTCCTCTGAGAATAAAAATGGCGGCTGGCGATCTAAAATAAAGCTAGGGTTTTCTCTGTTGACTCCAAATCAATCGATCGTTGATGTTATTCTTGGAAATTGATCTCTGAAGCTTGACGACTTGATGTTGCTCTGGATCGAATGACTGTCTTGAGTTGCGATCGAAAATCTTTTGTAAGTTCTCTGATTTTGATTCAATTTGTGCTCTAAATTTGTTGGGTTGATTTTCGATTTTCTATATACTTGCCTGTGATGAATCTGTGTGTAATATAGGGTAAAATAAAACCCTACACTCTGATTTCATGATAAATGGCTTGGCCTGATAATTTTGTGGTTTCCCCTTTTGCTTGCGAAAATGTTGTGAGATTTCCTGCTTTGAATCTTTTGACAAAGTCGGCTTTGATTGAATTTGCAATTTAAAATGTTGCCTTACTTGAAATGATTTAGACCTGCCCATTTTGAAAAAATGATTTCAAAAAAATTGTTATTGCCAAAAATTACTTTCCCAAATTCTGGAGAGCTTTAAGATTTCCCATAGATTCCATGCTGTAAATCTGGAATTTAAATACTTGCCAAATAAAAGATTGATTCCTGCGAATTGATTTCTGCCCTGAATAGCAAAAACACTTGCCACATTTAACTCTTGCTGAATTATGAAATGGTTGATGAGAAAACTGGAACCTTTGTGACTTTCTCGAAATGATTTTGTATTGCAAAAAAAAAACGATTATCAAAACAATGTTTCTTGACCAATCATTTGATTCACTGTTTCATTTCATTTCTGGAAGCAAATCAATGCGAGAATAAATTGTTTTTTTTTGGACATTTCTGCATTGTAAAACTGGAAAGAAATTTCCCATTTGAAACTGATGCCTTGATAGTTGCCAAATATTGATATTCTTGAAATTTCTTGTTGCCATGAAACCAAACTTTGCTTAAATGAATTTAAGCCGTGTCATTGTGAATTGCTATTTGCTTAAACATGATCATGTACCTGACATGTAGTTCCCCCATGCTTTGTTTCTATATATATATATATATGTATGTATTATATACATATATGTTTAACAAGTTTGTTGGTCTGCATGATCAATTGATCAGTCATGTATCCTGACCATATATACTTGTGCCACTTTGGTCACTTGTCTTGCTGGACCATGCAATTGTTGTTTCTCCATTACTGCTTTGGCCATTTCACCATGATCTTGTGAACCCACTTGTGTATATGTTGCTGATTTCTGAACTATGCTAAACTATGTCATGTAGCTTTGAACTGCCTTGACCAATGCACAGAAATGTTTTGACCATATTAGTGCGGACTTGTGCATTTTGAGTTTGAGTTGAACACTTCCATATTGCCTGTGATGCTTAAGATACTTGCTGCATTGTTGAATAAACACTTGACCATGAAACTGCACTTGTAAATTTGTTGTACCATTGTACACTTGCACCATTTATATTTCACTTGTTCATGTGTGCTTCTGTCCTATCTTGGCACACCATATTTGTTTCTGCTTCACCTTATGCTTCATTATGTACACATCATATGTAAATGCTGCTGCATACATGCCATTCTTGAAATCAGTTTGACATTTGTTTGCACTTGTGTAGTCACTGTATACCCTCCATTCTATGTTGTTATCTTCATGTGAACACTTGCTGTTTGTACCATCCATGCTTCACCATACTGACACGCACATGTCAGTGCTACACTACACTATTGTTGTGTCATCTTGAAAAGAGCTCGACCACATTGAGTTGATTCATTTGATTTGTTGTATTTCTGAAATTTTTGAACCCTATTGCTTTCATACATGTTTGTCCATCGTATTGATGTCTTTGCTGCATCGACAATGTTCATGATGCACCATTCACTTGCTCGACTACTTGCTGCATGTATATATTGTGCAAAATTGTTGCTGACTTTATATTGAGTTGTTTTTATGTGTGCACTGAGTCGAGCAGGTCCATGTGGCTACTCCTCAGATGCTATACTGCATGGTGAGGCAGTGCACACGTGTATATTCGCGCACGTGTGTACATGCAGCTATTCAGAAAATTTTCCTGTTCCTGTGCTGTATATACATACTGTCTAGACATAGAATGATGGTTATATAAATCAGATCGAGTCATGAAAAATGATGAGAAACACACCAGAAATCTGAGGCAAATAAAATTCTAAAAAAATAATTATATTTGCATATATTCAGTA
Organism: Allium sativum; assembly: GCA_030737875.1. Classification (NCBI taxonomy): domain Eukaryota; kingdom Viridiplantae; phylum Streptophyta; class Magnoliopsida; order Asparagales; family Amaryllidaceae; genus Allium; species Allium sativum. Next base: position 973,221,414 of record CM060916.1, read on the forward strand.
TTATTTCTATTGCAGTATACTGTGTGTTTCTGTTTCATGTGTGACAGGTAAGCGGGGATGACTGGACTGACAATGACTGGACTGAAAGCTGAGGATAAGAAGACAGTGTGTGGTGTCAATGAATGTATGAGTCTGTATATACAAGTGAAAATGGATATATATGAAATGTAACTGTGTATATGTATGACTGAGTGACAATGAATAAACTGTACTGAGGAACTGTGAGAGAATTGTACAGATATATGTAATAAACAAATTTGATTGAAATAAAATATCATTTTATTGTTGTCAAACGAACTTGTCTATTATATTCTGTTTATATACAAGTACAATATACAGTGAATGTTTAAATAGTGGAGTTATACAGAGTTGTACTGTTTGAATGTTAGAAATATAATATTCAATTCAAATATTATATTCCTATCTGTGTTGTATATATAAAACATTACAATAACAAACACATTTATAATAATATATATTTGTTTGTTATCATCAAACAAAAATCATATAATTGTGTATACAACTGCGTTATATACAACAGTTCTTTCTGAAGTCCCAATAAGTTTAGATCTGGGAATTCGTCTACATACTCCTGATGTCGCATCTGTTCATACATCTGATCATCTGAGTTTGTAGATGATGGCCAAGAAGGCATAGTTGTGGGAATGCAAAGAGTAGTTGTTTGAGTGAGGTAAGTTATTTGAGTAAGGTAAGTTGTGAGCAATTTGACAGAGATATATAGCTACATAGTGTACAAATGAATAAAATAAATAATGATGCAACCGGTTATTGTTTCGCCTGACGTAATACTGTAGGGAATCTGTTTTATGTACTGCCATGATGTGATCAGTCACTATTTCAACTTGGATATCTTGTTGAGAAGTCACATTGGATACCATAGCCTAGTAGGTAATGACAAACATGCCAAGTAAATGTACTCATAAAGTTGAGAACTGCATTTATACAGGTTATGTTACTACACTCTGCTCTGCAATACTGGTACAACTGTGACAGAGCTTGCCCAAAGAAATGAATAAAGGCTAAGTTGACAAGGCTTAATGTTTAAAACTTCCTTAAATTAGAGTACGATATGATCAATGCTGCCAACCAGTCTCTCTTCCTCTCTCCCTTATTAAAGACCAACCATCCTCTCTTCCTCTCTTCATTTTTTGGCTTCAAACACGCCCTGAAGACCTGGTTTTTTGTAGAGTAGTTCACCGTCAAAATGGATAAGTGGGAATTCATGACGTTACCATGGTTGAAATGTAAGATGAGTACAAACGTGGTAGACAACCCGCGGGAGATTCCACTTTGCTCCTGAAACGCAAATGGGAGTCCAAATAGATGCTGCAGAGGTCGAATATGAACTATTTAGTGAAACACAACCAAAGGTTGCAGTCCAGCGCATTAGGCTGGCTCAAAAATCCCTCAATGCTCAATTGAGGAAAGTTCTTGCTCGATAGAACCCCTATCGGTCAAGCTCTAGCATGATGGGTCGTTCAGTCCTATGCTATTGCGGAGACGAATGTAAAGTGATTGTTTCTAAAATTCAAACAAATGCAGTTCGCCGTTTTTATGGTTGCAAAGCGTACATTGATGCATAGAATCGCCAAGGATTGCAAAGTTGTAAAAAATTTCATGGATCGATCCACCGTTAAAAGAGAGGGGTGTTCAGTACGCACTTGAGATGCAAGCTGAGGTTAAACACTTGGAAAGAATGAACGTGGGAATTAAGAATGAAATGCTTCATGGGTGCTATGATTCATTCCGAAGCTATGGGTCGTGGTTATGTTGTATTATTGGGTCATGGTTATGTTGTGTCTTATTTATGTTGTTTTGTTTGCTTTTGGTTATGCCGTACTAGGTCATAGTAATATGTTTTTCCCGACTCGGATGGGCCCGGTTTGTATGTTGTATGTTGTTTATGTAATCTTGGTTGGCATGTTTAAAATGGTTTTTAAATAGTTCAGTACCGAAGGCGAGTTCCCAAAACACGCACAAAGGCGAGTTTTCAAAGTTCGCCATTGCACTCCCTAGACCAAAACAAGTCTATTTCTGTAATTACGTTATAAACATGGCTAAATCCGTTATAGTTTTTAAAAAGAAGCCTACATAGGTGAATTCCCCTTCATACAAAGACTAGTGGTTAAGACCTAATTTTACAGGCGCACCACAATACTAGAATCCAGACAAGATTGGCTTCCATTATATGCTTAGCTCATATAGTCCAATTTTAAATAAAGCCAACTAACCCATCGTTGCTTGTATCAAAGGTATAACTTATAATCAGAAGCAACATCATTGTAAATATGGCATTCTTGGTTTCTTTCTCCATGTGTCTAGCTTGTGCAGCGTTTATTAATTGGATACTACCAGAATTATGTGTAGTTTACTTCTCTTCCCTCCATTATTTTCCCTATTTTGTCAATCAAGTTGCTGCATAGGTTTATCCCGCTGTATAGATTTTTAAGTAGGAAGGAAGCCAAAATGTTTAATCGGCAATTTCTCCTATGACTGCAACAATTTCGTAAATCCAAGATCTCTACATAAGGGTTTTAGTATGCTATAAATTTTATGAATAATTAGAAATAAGCTAATTCTCATGACCACATACTATAAACAAGTATACAAAAACTACAGCTGATATAGTTGAATTTTCATTGCATTTACTATGGAAAGTAGTATGTGATTCTGTTCATGTATATATGCAAAGCATATCACATGCTTGAGAATTGTCAGCACATACTAAGACTCGTAGAGACCACTTTTGGCTCAAAGTCTTTTATGTACATCTAAAGTTTAGTTATATATACATAACATACCAATTTTATGCCTCACGGTTTAAGTAGAGAAAATACAGATGAAGAACGTTAAACTCAATAAGCTTATTTTACAGTGGTACAGTGGTGCCTGTACTTTAGCCAGTCATTCCAACTATATTCATCAGTCTAATCTTTATAAATCCTCCTCACATTATATTCCAAAACCACAACACATTAGCTAGGTATAATGGATAGCAACATTGTTCTTTTTCTAGCAATATTTCAACTAACCATCTCTTAGCTATACTCTGTCCTCCAATGCCATTACCTACAGTACAACATCCAATGCACTTGAAACAAGCAAATTCGCTACCCGAATTGGGTTGGACTACAGCTTCAATACCAAGGTTCATCTTCCTTCATTTGGGTCACCTTTAAACAATCTAAACCGACGCTCGACAAATTGTTGTCATATGCCTCACAGTCGAGAAAATGAAAGGCGTTGCATATTCCTCCAACGATATAATCCACTTTAGTGCCGACTACTTTCAAAATTTCTCAGGAGACATAAAGTCCGAGGTCACAGGCAATTAATCCTACCAAAACTTAGTTATAATTTATTGTTTGTGATTTGGCATTAAAAATATGATTTTTCAGTATATATAAAAAGTTATATATTTGAAAAGCTAATCAACTAATTGATTGCTGGTTGTGATGTGTGATTATTAGTTTAACTAATAAAAATATTGGAATAATAAAACCAATATGAAAATGAATAGTGAAATAAGCCTCAAAATTAAAATTAAAATTATTTTGAAATGAAAATTTGATGGAATTGGATATATGTACATGTATATATCATGAACAGGTTATAGCATGAAAGCTAAGAAGAGGAATAAAATTGTATGCCCGACAAATAGGTACATATTTACGATATTTATTCGGTTTGATGATTTTATGAGCCGATTGGCTATTCGCTTGGCTTTTTGATTTTCTTTTGATATATGAGAGCTCGTAGAAGCCATTTATAGTTGTACTGATCAACCCGTACAGAGGAGGTTATGGCGAAATTTTTCGAAAATTTAAGGCGTTAGCCAAATTTTGAGGAATTAGAAAGTTCTTAGAAACTGAAAAGTTGAAAAACTTAAGTCAAACGAAGGTTGAGTTGGTTAAGTAAACGACCTTCAGTTCCTTCTTCCTTTTCAGGGATGAAAAGATTTTAAGTGGGGGAGACTATAACAACCCGAAATTTTGGAACCAATTTAAAATTTATTTTTAATTGATTTCCATAGATATTAAATATTTTAGATGAACTATTTTGAAAATAAACGACTTAAGATTTATTTAAATTAAAGTTAGAACGTGTAAATTTAAAAATTTAATTAAAACGAACTTGAAATGGCGTGGTAGTTTGAAATTTTGATTTTAAGCTTTGAATGAATCAATATAAATCAGAATTTGATAAAACAAAAAACGTTGGAATGTTTTTAATTGTAATTTTCTAATGAGTATATAAGATTGAGATTTCACTTTATAAATTGTAAGTTATGTCTAAACTAAAATTTAGAATAGTCGCTATGGAATTTAAATATATTTTTAAAAGGTATATATAGCCCATAGAAAAGGAACATTTTGCATACGGATGAATTTGGACTTGAAACTGCTTCCATTGAGTTCAAAATGCCATTTGAGTGTTCGAAAACTATAAGCTTCGATACCTTTGGAGTTGGAGGAGTTTTGGTCTTTTTCGTTGGATATACGGCTAAAATATCATTTTTTGCATATGCATGAATTTGGACTCGAAATCACTTCCATTGAGTTCAAAACATCGTTTGCATGCTTGAAAAGTATAAACTTCGATATGTTCCGAGCTTCGGAGTTTTGGCAGTTGGGTTGGGTCTTGGTTGAGCTAACCTAGCCCACTCCATATAACTCACAAATTAGCCTCCTCCTCTTCATTCATTCCTCACTTCATCAAAAATAGAAATTGGGGGAAAAAGATGGGAAATTAAAATTACTAAGCTAGGTTTAGCAAATTCAATCCCAAATCAAGGGGAAAATCAAAGAGAAAACATGAGTAAGCTTCTCCAACTTCATCTGCATCTTCTCCAACTCAATTCCTCTTTGATTTTTGAAATTTCCTATAACCTAATTCTTAGGAAATGTGTTCATATGATTATAGATTGTTGAATCTAGTGTTTTTATCAAAGAGAGATCATCCTAGCTTGCTATTAGATTGATTCATTGCTTTTAACTTCTAACAAACAAAGGTGAGATCTTTGTGAGTTCTTAGTGTCTTGTCACAAGCTATTGGCTTATAAAGTGTTATAATGGTTCGTTTAGAGTTGTGTATGTGCATATGAATTGGTTAGATAAGTATACACTTTCCGGTTCATTAGTTTTAGTTTCGTGAAATTGGAATTTCCTGTTTTGATTGTGCACACAATCGAATGGAGATGCTAGGAGTGGTGTAGGCGATATTGTGGAGCTCCGTTGTCGCAATGGCAAGGTCTAAGACTTCACTATTTGCTTATATCACGTTTGATTGCCTTGGTTTGGTATTATGTTCGTTTTAGAGCTTATAATCAAAATCATAGCAATCTTATGTATATATGTTAGTGCATGTGCTAGTGAGTTGATTCGATGAGCTTATAAGGCCTCATTATCATCTAACTCAAGTACATAGCCTCCATGGTTCGCCGGATCGATTTATAGAATAGAAAATAAAAAAAAGCATATAGGGCTGATTAACAGCAATCGGTCGACTGGTATCAACCCCTGGTAGAAACCTAGGTTCTGACCAGGCGACTGGTCAGAATGGACCAGTCGACTGATTTTGACTATGGACCATAGGGACCTCGACCACAGTCTATATTAATCCAGGCTCTTTCCCGATCGGATCCTGGACCATTTGGACTTCGATTGTGACTTTTCATTTCTCTAATTCATAGATTTCAGCAGCCCGATTCTTGCGAAATCGTTTTTATCAATCATCAATTAAAGAATGATGGAGTGGAAACTGATGGTGAGAACTCTCTCACTCAACTATTTTGTACAGTTATTTATATATTTTTATAACTGAATATATGTTGACTGCTTGTAATTGTAGTATTTGTTTGGTGGATGATGGATGTTACAGTTATAAATGTTATTATTATTAAATTGTGAAAATAATATATGAGTTCACATGGATTGTGATGTAAACCCCACACGGGTATTAGGACGATAAATTTTACACATTGCCCAAGTGTGAAAAGAATAATTGTTGGTTATTGATTGAAAATCCCACGTGGGTCTGGGGATGATAATAACTTCACACGTCTCCCTTGTGTTTAGTTGTATGTCGATCGATACATTGACAAGCCGTAGTAAGCGTTATTTGATTATTTAATGCTTACAAAGTTGTAGATACATTCTGAATATGAATTGAATGTTTAGTAGTTGTTTATAACTATTGTTGAATGCATGCGATGTACAAAATCCATATAAAATTATATGGTAGTTGATTGAGTCACATTCCAATTTGAAAATAACGAATATTTCAATATAATATTCAGTGAAAATATTAAAGACTGGTTTTGATGTCCGATTTTAGATGGACACAAAAAGGAACTGAAATGAACTGAAATGGTTTTAATCTGACCAGAGTTTTCCAACGTATGAATTAGAATGGATTTGAAATGGAAATAATCTTTGGAATATTATGATATTGGATTCCGTAGCTATAAGGATATTGTTGAGAAATTTGGATGATACAGATATCGTTATTCCCAATACGATATCCCTTGGTCTCAAAATTTGATATTGAATACATGTCGATACAATTTCTATTTTGAGCCTTGTATTTAATGTCAAAATTGGAGTTTGGGTTTGTCGTGAATGGTGTCTTCAATAACATTGTTCTTAAACCAAGTTGAGAAAAGATTAAATCTTTTAACTAAGATTTTAGAAAGTTTCCCAATTTAATTAATATAATTGGAATTAAATGGAAGTTCATTTTGGGCTGATTGTGAACAATGTTTTAAACAACATTAGTTCTTAAACCCGATTAACAGTGAAGTTGAGATTTGGAATTTATAAATCTTTATTATAAGATTTATGGAAATTTTCTAAAGTAAAGTTTTCCAATTTAATACATTAAATTGGAATTGAGTGGAATTCAATTTAGTTATAATGGAGATGAGCTTCCGTGAAGGAAGACTATTACTATTTATGGAATTTAAAAGGCTTTACCATTATTCCATTTATAATATTGATTAGATATGAAAATTTATATCGATTATATACTAATGATTTCCGTGAAGATTCGATTATGATGGAAGATGATTTTGGGATTTATCGTGAATGATGTTTTAAATGACATTGGTTCTTTAACCAAGTTAAAGACAGGATTAATTTTCCTAAAGTTGAATAATCATTAAGTAATGATTTTTGAGATTAAAACTAAGTAGAGTTTTAATGAATCTTTAATTAGATTGAAATGGGAATGAGGTAAGTAAATTTACCAAATTCAAGAAATGTCGAGAATGGAGAACCGCCAGTTTTACTCCATGTGATAGTTAAATCTTTAATTAGATTTGAAATGTGAAATGGTAATTAATTTTACCGATAACATTGTGGGTGTTAGATATATAGTACTACCAGTTTTGCTTCATGGGAAGAATAGATTGGGATTGGGATAATAAAATGAATGATTACTTTAGCAAGGCTCGATAATCCTGACTAGTTTGATAGACCTTAATTTGGTTTAAGATTGTTAAAAGATAATACAAAATCTTTTGCAATGGTTTTCAAAGAAAGATTTAAACTAGAGGTTTAAATGAATAATCTTTGATAAGATTTGTGGGAATAATTCCTGATGTAAAGAATATTTGAATAAAAATATATTCTAGATTGAAATGAGGCGTATGTTGTGTTTTTATGGCACTTGATTTTAAGATACGCGGGTTATTCGGAAGGACCGCATTTATCTCATTCTGAATAACTGATATGACGATTGAAAGTCGATGATTGAAGACCGGAGATCTTCACATCGTTTTGTTGATTACTGATGTCTTGATTGGGATGTACACCCGAGACAAGGTAATAAGTGGTGATCGTCCAGACGTACTTAGAGATCGACCGGATATGCGAGGGCCTCTCTCCTGTATTGGACATATAGGACGAAGAATAAGGTGCCTCCGGTTTCGTTCAGACCCAAAACGAACTTGTAAATGGATTATGTTTGACATTGTATTGTATGTTGTATTCATTGATCTTTGTTAAATATATATTTGTTTGGCAGCAGAGAATTTTTCTCTTGCTTAACACCCTTCTCTGAGACGAACGAGCTTAGAGGTTATATATTGGTAGAAATCAATGGTATGGTATGGATTGACAATGTGGCTTGATGAGATGCTTGGATCAAAGCTTTGTTGAAAAGCAAGGCTTTATGGTTGATGATCAAAGCACGACTTTAAATGGCATAGCGTTTTGTGTTATGACGTGACTTCGACGAGCTTCACAACCCGTTAATGATTGAGGCCAGATAATAAACAACATGTTGGAATCTGTGATTTGGGAACCCCGATAAGGGTGATACTCCATTGTAGCATGAAGGATCTGGGATCCCGCTAAGGTGATTCCATTATAGCATGAAGGATCTAGGGGATATAGGAGACCCGAAATGGGCGGTACTCCATTGAGCATGAAGGAACTGGGAGCCCCGATAAGGGTGATTCTCCAAAAGCATGAAGAATCTAAATTCGCCCCAAAAAGGCGAAGATTAGTGATGGAAAGAAAGCCTCAGTCATTAATGGAATCCATTTCCAATACGAACCTTTGTGGTTTTTAATTGTAACCTATGTTTATATTCGTAGTACACTAGTCTGCTATGATTGATATATTTATTTATGGAAAAAGGATTTTTACACTATGCACTGGTGATAATAAAAGAGGATTGTGCATATCAAGCATTTTTGGCTATTATAAGAGAAAACTTTGTCCTTCTGTTTGTGTTGCATTGTGTGATGGAATGGCGTCTTATAATAGCTTCATTGTTCTTTTCTTTACCGTTACGAGTATGTTTTATGGTATTCATGAGAGGAAACCCGTTCCATGTTATATAGCATGGTTCCTTGATTTACTCAACATTAAAATAAAGTTAATAACTGTTTTAGTTCTCACACCAGTCTCATGACTGACTCGCAGTTTATTGTTTCTACCTAAACTCTGGGTGCCCATATTTTCCACACGGGCAGAGAGTAGTTTTGGTTTTCGCAGATACTTCTTTTCACAGGATCTTGAATTATAGCTGGAGCTATATTCGGAAAGCTTTGTATCCGTGTATTCCCTTCAGTTGTATTAGATGATGTATTTCCACTGTACATTGTATTTATACATTTTAAATTTATATATTTTAATCTCTGATATTTTTCCGTTTTATATCATTTATTTGTACTCCGATATTCTTGTACTCTGAAGTAAATTATTGTAATAACAATGAAATATTCTCATGTTTGTGTTCTGATGCATCATGTTCTCATTACAATCCGCGTTTTCTCGTCTCACTGCACCAAAACAGCTAAATTGGTACACCAAGATGTAGAGATTTGATAAACCGTATAAAATTTGATAAGGCTCTTAACCATACCAAATGTTCTTTGCTAAAACCTACCGATCCACACCTCCTTCAACAATTAACATCTAACCCTATGTCTTAAACATAATGGATCAGTTCATTTGATCAGTCTCTGAGCTGTATCAAATCTGGATCAATTTTCGCTCTCGCTGTTTTTTTTTTCATTTTCCCCAATTAGTGCCAAATTCATTTCCCTCTTTTTTGTTCGCTTTTCATTTAACATTTCATCCACTTTATTTATTTTTGAATCGAAAGGGAGTAAAATCATACCAGTTTTTGGGGCAAATCCATGACACCTCCCGTTGATTTCTTCCAATCCGAACTTTGTGAAAAAAGGTAAAATCCCTAAATCTCATCCTTTATATTACTGCTTATTAAGCTATGATTTGATTTACAGCTTATTTATGCTTATTACAAACAAAAGAGAGGTCGATACCATTGTCGATCTACACAGAAGGAAGACTACTCGAAGAAACTAAAGGCAAGCTTCCCTAATCAATCCATGAATCTATATGAATTTTCAACTTCTAAACTTGGATGGATCCTAAAAAATCAACTAAGCATCTTTAATTGACCATGGTATATAACAGGCCAGTAACGGTGCTTGATCAATTCCGTATTTAGTTAATCATCTGTAAGACTGTAACTCTGGGCTAAAACTTTGAATTCATTTGGTTTATTCATTTTACAGACTTTCCATTTAGTTTTTAGTCATAGATAATGGAATTCAGAGAGAATATATGAGCGTGATACTAAATTTTTGTTGCATCTTCCCTTTATCGATTTATTGGAAGGTGAAAAAAAAGGGAAGAAAGGAGAACCTGAAACATGAATTGCTGGTGCATTTTGTAGATCTGCCATGACCTGTAATATTTGTGTTCATGTGTCCACTGACCTTCATATGTTTTGATAGTTACTGTCTAACATGTAGTGATGCTATTACTGCTGTATTAATGCTTTGTATGATATCATAAATCCAAATGAGACTTGATTCTAAAGAAATAATTAATCCACATGCGTAAAGATAAAGACGACTATGGTCTGTACTGGAGAAACCAGCGAAGTATGTAAATTGTCAAAGATTGGTATAATGTTTTGGTGTAGTGCTCATTGACTCATAGTAGTTGGCGTTCACCAAATCCTATGTGCAATCCTTGATATGTACAGTAAAATGGATTGATCCAATTTGTCCTTTCAAGCCCAGTCCTTGTTGACTAATAGTCCGATGCCATACGGTTGAGCAGAGCTTCAATTGCCGGTCAAGTAGGAATTTTGCACCTAAATCCTTGCAATTTTTGAATATCTCATTGGTACATTGTTCCACAAAGAACATGTAAGATTGCAAATAGCGCAAATGCATTTAAAATTTCGCATACTCGCCTCTGGAGATGCTATTATTATTGTATTAATGCTTCTTCTAATACAATAAATCTAAGTGAGACTTGCTATAAAAGAAATAATTAATCCACATGCATGTAGGTAAATCCAACAATTATGTGTGTGCTGATTACTGGAGCAACCAATGGCTTATGTAACCTTCATTCAAAAACGGTATAATGTCAGTGCCCAATAGTGTACTTCTATAGTAAAAGCTTAACCGTTGAAAAACATAATTTGTGCCAGCCAAGCTTATCAGAAGAAATCTCATGGGATTAGAATTTCCACTGATAGAATTTCAACTTATATTCCAGTAGAGTTTGGTCATGGTTATCGTTTTAAGGTACAAACACGTGACATATTAATACAATAGAATATGTCCACATACACCTCCATTCTATGTGTAATCGTATATTTAATTAGTGTTCTTAATATTTCAAACATATTACTAATATAACTCAATAGGTTATGACTATACTGTGTTGAAATATATAAATAAGGGAGAACTTGCGCAATCTGGTGCATGTTCCAGAGAATAAGATATACACAATATGCTTTGGTCGATCGAGCCACAAATATATTTCTATCCTCAGTGCCCAACACCGCCCATAAAAACATTAGTTTTCAATATGTCTTGCCGGCCGGTTCCATTTCCTAAAAATTCGATGTTCACCTCATCATGCTCTGAATTTTAAGATGATAGCTAAAATAAATTGAATAAATCTGGTAAAAAATTACCCTAAAATAGTAATTGATTAAAACTTTAGAAAATAGTCAGATAGTCAATAACCGCCCATTAAACCGTTGACAATTTCCTTTCAAACCATTAAATCATTAATCATGGCTAACCATTAATTGTGGTAAAGCACACAAAGAAGAAATAAATATGTCAATTGCCGTTAAAAAATTGTTTATCAAGTGCCAACTTTAAGGACTGACCATGAACAATAGTTTTAATTTTTTACAATGTTAGAAAAAAGGATCCATAATTTTCAGTCTTACAGACATTGCGATAGAAGTAGTTTAAATATATCTAAATTTAATGGTGTAGATATGATACTATGGTTTGTGTCTTGAAGTTTACCAAACTTGGATAGGAAATATTTTATATGAAGCACCTACTGGTAATTTCAAATCATCATTCAGAATTTCAAATCACATGCAACTTTATCATGACTGTTGTATGATGCAGATTGTTAGTGAGTCATTTGTTTGTATGTAGTGATTGTTTAGCATTAATACTGTTTAGTGGTTGTTATATATGATATTCCCGTCTTTGAACTTCTATGAAATTTTGGGATACTGTATCGATAAGCAAATTCTGATGAACTTCTGTTAACAGGGCTAAAAAACTATTAATGTTGGAGAATGAAATTTGTGTTTGAATCATAACTCTGTGATGATTGGAGAACGGTTCCTTTGGATCATAAAGATAAATTTTTGGGCACTTATGCTTGTAAGCTTAAAACTATCTCTCATCTTTTTTCCCCTATACGAATGCTTGTTTCAATCTTGGTAGCTTGTACTACACCCAAATCCATTAATATATGTGAGATCAAAACTAATAAGCTAAACAAAGGTAACCAGCATGTTAGATTATATGTTTAGTTCTCATTGCTGTTTAATAATACGTCAACATTAAAATTTAAACAGCATACTTAGTATGATATATCTAATTTCAACACATTTTTTTTCGCACCATAATTATTTTTGACATGACCGAGTTTTTTTTTTCTGTTGCAGTTGATAAATGGTCCCATTAAATTTGTAAATAGTAAATTCTAAAACTCATAAAGATATAACTTATTGATCCACACTTCGGGCAAATTCTTGAATTGACCAGCACATAGGTTAAGTAGCTATTTTCTGATGTTGAATGGCTCTCTTTTATGTCAATCCATATGTGTTAATTAGTAAAAGAACATTAACATGTAAATACTTACAAGATAAGCCTGGACCACTAACTGATTTAAAACATTAAGAAAAAATGGATGGAATATAACAGTTATGCCAAACATGACAATCGAGCCTGATCAGTTGCCCTGCTTCTGCAAGTATATTATTATCTTTTGATTGTACGTTTTCTTTGCTTCCAGTATTATTTGTAGGCTTAGGTATTTAGCCAGTCAGTATAACAATAATATTCTAAACAAAATTTTCTTACATACATACTAAAATGATCTATGTTAAACTGCTGGCTACTCACTCTGGAGTATAGAACAATCTGTTTTAGGACATAAGGGATAAGATGAAGCTTCATTTTTTGCTTGTGTTGACTGTTGATGTCCAATGACTAATTACGTGCTATCATGCTATACTAATATTTAAGTAGTACATGGTTCGGTTGTTGTTTGCACTTCATGAGAAATATAAGATCTTGACATGTTTTTTTCATGCAGCTGAACAGAACTATAAGTGAACCGCAAAGCACACTGAAAGTTGGTGGCGATTCTTTTTCTAAACAAAGTAAGTTTATCTTTTAATTGTTATTTGCTATAAATCTCAGTAAAAGAAATAATATTTCCTCTTTTGTGTTTTGTTACCACTTATGAAACCTTTACCTCTGATTTCAGTAAAGATGTAAAATAAGCAAAAGCATGCACTAGACTTTATTTTATCCGTAATAGTTTTTCTTATAGGAATGAAGGTAATAAAATTCCAAGCCATTTATGAATTGTCTAAACTGTCTGGAGATAAATTATTTGTGAAAATGAAATCAATATTAAAAAATTTCTTGATTCCTATTCTGCTCCACTTTTATCTCATCTTATTCACTCTAATTTAAAGTAAAGTGAGCATGTGCACACACCACATGCGCATGTGCTTGTGTGGCTTATTCAAAAAAAAAAAATCATATTTTAATTTTTGATAAGGAAAAAATTATTTTGTTTTAAGGATGTAATTGTTTAATTGCTCTCCTGTACTACCATCTTTTCTTCTCTTTATCTTTCTGTTTTTTCTTTCATCTAAACTGATTATAAGTGATTCAGTTCAAGCGCCAATGTTTTGCTGGTTAGATGCATTGGGTTTGGTCCATGATGTCATACGTTCAAATCCTTCGTAGTGCCTAATTCAAACCACTTGACATATGTTGATTTGTACTATACTATATTTACTATCTAAAACTTGCAGTACAACCATGTACTACCAACCAAAGTACACATTTCAGTCATTGAATTGAATATTGGTTTCAGTCATTGAACTGAATATGGTGATCTTTTAAAAGGTACATATATCATGTGTAAGAGTAGCTTAAAAAGAAAATAATGTACTTTGAGTCATAGCTCTTTAAGATTGCAGGAAATTTGACGAAACACCTTATGTATGAAGACCATGGGGAAAGCCTGGAATATCACCCCTAAAGATAGACAAAAAAGTAAATTATGTTATAATTCAAAATTTTAATAACATAACTAACTACTCTTTTGAAAGTTTATACGCTAAATAGGTTGAAGGCATAGGCCGAAAGGACTTGGAAAAGCATCACAAATAATTAAATAATAGATACTTGAATCAAAGAATAAGAGAAGTTGAACCAAAGCTTATTCACCCTCGGACTTGAATAAATCTGTTCTCTCTATGGAAATTGCTATCATTGCTCCTTAATCTTTGAGTATTATGAGAGAAATGGACGCTTTATCTCTAGAAGACATCGTTCTCCCCATGGTGTTGGCCGATGTAATTGGATCCATTATTTACTTTTTGAGTATTACGAGAGAAATGTAACTTTATCTCCAAAATTGCTAATATTAATGAGACTATGGTTCAGGTTTGAGAAATAATTAATTTCAAAAGAAAAAACTTAATTTCATATAAAAACTAGTTGTCCCCCTTCCAATGTGAAGAAATAAAAAAACTGAAAATTTTCAAAAAAGTAAACATTTTTTTATTACAATCAAGAAAAAAGATATTCAGAAAAAAACAGTATTTTTGTGAAAAATGGTTATTCCATGAAAATATAATGACGATGATGATCCCGTCCTAAGATTAGTATTATATGTTATGAGGCAGTTGTTGGTCGTTAATGAGCACTCTCATTTAGACATATTTTCTAAGGTATTTTTATAACCTGTCACTGCACACACTCAGCTATCGTCCGGAGCATATTGTCCGCGGGGGGGGGGGGGGGGGAGGGGGTATATTGTTGTTGACCCGCTTTTTAGTCAAAGCAGTCACACGTGGAATCTCAGATCAACAACACATTAGAGTATTGGAAGCATCGTCAGAAGGCAGGAAGCGATTTGGTTGAAGTCGCATCACAAACAAGGAAAGGCCCGAAACTCCTATCAGATAACCTTTTTTGGGCCCGAAAACAGCGATTACGGAGCTAAGCTCTACAACTCTTGTAGCTCTTTGAATTAGCTTCGAATTGAGCTTTCGTTTGGCTAAAACGGACTTACGGTTTGAAAGTTACGCCCGTTTCCGTGAACGCATGCAGAACCGGAGACATGGATTTTGGAGTTACCATCACCATACATCGGTTCGGATCACCCCTGAAAGGGTCGGTTCGGATGAGACAAATTGGCATTGGAAACTTGGCACACATCAGTTCGGATCGGGATAGGAGGACCCGATCCGATTTGGACATATGCACAGAAGTGCGCACACACATTCAGCCCGGGGAACTGGTTCGATTCGGATCCGATCCGAACCGACCTGACCTGCTTCTGTACTACTTGAATTTGACCTATTCTTGTGGCACCATTTCTCCTACTTTCATGGACCGCCTTCCACATGGCTGTACACGGACGGAGAGGACTTCTTCCACTTGCTCACCACATTTTTACAAGGCATCGGATTGGAGACACTTGTCATTCATCTGGATCTCCCTAGGGCTTCTCTGCGCCTATAAATACACCATCATATAGCAATTTGGGGGGATCTTTTTTGCTCTGACTCACTATGGCTTCCACCATTACTTCACGCAAGGCCATTGCTCAATAAGGAAGCCAAGTTCCATATTATAACACGAGGCTATCGTGTATAATCTTCCCTTTGATCTCCTCTTCTTCAGTGGAAACACGTGGATTTCGTGTATAAACAGCAAGCAAACAGTGTTGTAATAGCTTCTTAGGATTTAAGAAACTATAAAGTGGACGTAGGCTTGGATTGAGCCGAACCACTATAAAAATCTCGTGTGTCTCCTTTTATTTTTACTGCTTTTCTGCATTGATCTGTGATTGTGAGGTTTTCCCACAATATTTGGTGTTAGTGCCATTTTTTGGTCTAACATTTTGGCGCGCCAGGTAGGGGGGCACACGACTACTTCAATTTCTTCTTGGATTATTTGGCTATTGGATCGATGGCTGAGCGAAAGGTTTCCCGTGCTGAAGGTGAAGGCACAAGAAACGAGGCAAGCCATGAAGCTTCCTCACATGAAAACCGTCAGCATACTTGACGCGAGAAGAGATGGATGGCGTTCTCACCGAATTAAGAGCTCAGATGGCAAGGCAAGACGATCTCCTCCGCAAACAACAGGAGATGATCGACCAATTCTTCGCCCGGATGGAAGGCAGACCGAGCGGCAATGCACAACTCGCTGGAAATGGCACGGAAATGGATCCAACAGGGATAACGAACCGGATCGGTTTGGATCCGATCCGAACCGAGGGCCAAAGTCTGAATCCCGCGCAGATGGAAATGGGGGCATTCCCCACCGGGTCGGTTCGGAACCGATCCGAACAGCAACCCTACATGAGCCTGGGGGCAGCAGCCTCCCCTCTGGAAATCAAGACTTCGCTCCGGTTCGACCTACATTAGCACCGGATCGGATCGGTAATGCCACACAGCTTCAGCATCAAGCACGCCGGATCGGAACAGGAGAACCTGATCGGATCGGTACATCCGACCAGAACCGTGCACCTCTCCATGACCTCCCTCGCTTCTCCGAGCCGCAACAAGGGGCACCTCCGAACCGAACCGAATGGCCTTCCAAGCTCCCCATACACTTCCACACTCTACTAGATTCAAAGCTGGGGGCACCAGCTCTGAAATTAGCAGCTTGCAACAGCTCTTTGAGGGCGACCGGCTTGCCAATCATATCGAACGCGTCTCAAGGGGTCGCACTTATCAGAATGACATGGATGATGACAATCATAACCCATTTACTCAGGAAATCAGGAATTCCCGCAATCCACTAGATTTCAAACTTCCATAACTGGAGCCCTACAACGGCAGGACAGATCCCACCGTGCACCTAATGCGCTACAAACGTCATATGGAAGTTCAATCGGTGTCGAAAAACGTCATGGCAAAGTGCTTCCTTCTCTTTTTGACCGATATAACTGCTATGTGGATTCGGCAGCTGGAATCTGAATCGATCAACAGCTGGAACATGTTGGTCGCTCGCTTTATTGAACAATTTCGGGTCTACATTGCTCGACCTAAGAATGTCATGTCTCTCACCACAATCAAACAGAGGCCCAAAGAAACTCTGCGCTCATTTTTGGAAAGGTTTAACGTTGCAGCAGCATCAGTTGATTGACCTGAGCCATCTATGGTATTGATGGCGGCAGTTTTCGGTGTTCTGGACAACTCGGAGTTCAAAAAATCCTTGTACCGAAACCCACCACGGAATCTCAACGAGTTTTACCTTGAATCGGATAGAATTCTGCATGAAGACGACGCAATGTCCAAAAAGAAAATCCTCGATGTCAACATGCTCAAAGACAGAGAACCGTCTGATTCTGGTAAAGGCAAAGGAAAAGATGCCGTTAAGAATGACCGCAATGCTCAGCCCCGGAGAGGGCCTAGATATGAAAAGTACACTGAACTCAGTTCAACCTTGACTGACATCTACGCAAACACAAATGGTGATGTCCTCTATCCGAAGCCTCCCAGGAGGGAGCCATCACAAAGAGAACGCGATTCTGGAAAATACTGCATATTTCATGATATGGACGGTCATGACCCAAATGACTGCAGGCATCTTAGAGATCTAATTGAGGAATGGGTTAGACGTGGAGAGCTACCCGAGTATGTGAAACAACCAATAGCGCCTGCACCTGCGCTACCTCCACCTGCTCCCCAGAGAGGGAATGATCCTGGATCGAGCTCTCATGGGCTCATCATCAACTGATCTGGATTGGATCACTCTGCATTTTCAGCATTTCTTAGGATTTAAGATATGTCTCTTTGCTGGCTTTAGGTTTACCAATTGGCTAAATTGGAGTACACACGTTCGGGGTTAGGATTTAGCTCCCACGCGTGCTTTGCACTCGATAACAAACCAATCAGGATTTGCTTTGGTTTTGTACTTTTAATTGAATAAGGAAGGACTTTCTGAGCATGGATTATGTTTGGCAATTTAAGTATCTTGTCAGGTTGTGGCAGGATTCTCAATCTCAACTAAAGTATGGCTTATACTTATCTCGGACCCCCAGGCATGGATTATGCCTAGGGACAGACTGTCTTGCCAGGTTCTGGCAAGTATAGCACTATCCCAACATGGGTATGGATTATACTCACTAGGATTCTTAAGCATGGATTATACTCAGGAACAACGAACAATCTTGTCAGGATTTGGCAACGGAACTCAATAAAACTCGAGTATGGCTTATGCTCAGTTTGAATTTCCTGGTATGTCTTATACCTAGAAGGTTAGGTCCCTCGTTAGGTTTTGGCAGGATGATTCGAACATCTCTTGAGTGTGGTTTATGCTCAAACAAAAACCCAAGCATGGTTTATGCTCCAAAGTGTAATTAGTCTTGTCAGGATTTGACACACCTTTTCGCTCACTTTTCTTCTCAGGCATGGATTATACTTGCAGCTGGCAGGCCCAGCGTGGCCTTGG
Source organism: Allium sativum (assembly GCA_030737875.1). Classification (NCBI taxonomy): domain Eukaryota; kingdom Viridiplantae; phylum Streptophyta; class Magnoliopsida; order Asparagales; family Amaryllidaceae; genus Allium; species Allium sativum. The sequence continues at coordinate 973,239,964 of CM060916.1, forward strand.
ATTTCTTGGATTATCCAGAACATATCTTCCTTCGTTCATCAAGATATGTTCTAGGGGAAAAAATGTTGACCCACTTTTTGGCCAAAGCTGTCACACGTGGAATCTCAGATCAACAACACACTAGAGTATTGGAAGCATCGTCAGAAGGCAGGAAGCGATTTGGTTGAAGTCGCATCACAAACAAGGAAAAGCCCAAAACTCCTATCAGATGACCTTTTTTGGGCCCGAAAACAGTGATTACAGAGCTGATCGGTAACTCTTGTAGCTCTCTGAATTAGCTTCGAATCGAACTTTCGTTTGGCTAAAACGGACTTATGGTTTGAAAGTTACGCCCATTTCCATGAACGCATGCAGAACCGGAGACATGGATTTTGGAGTTACCATCACCATACATCGGTTCGGATCGGATCACCTTCAAAGGGTCGGTTCGGACGAGACAAATTGGCATTGGAAATTTGGCACACATCAGTTCGGATCGGGATAGGAGGACCCGATCCGATTTGGACATCTGCACAGAAGTGCGCACACGCATTCAGCCCGGTGAACTAGTTCGGTTCGGATCCGATCTGAACCGACCTGACCTGCTTCTGTACTACATGAATTTGACATATTCTTGTGGCACCATTTCCTCCTACTTTCATGGACCGACTTCCACATGGTTGTACACGGATGGAGAGGACTTCTTCCACTTACTCACCATGTTTTAACAAGGCGTCGGATTGGAGACACTTGTCATTCATCCGGATCTCCTTAGGACTTCTCTGCGCCTATAAATACACCATCATATGGCGATTTGGGGGGATCTTTTTTGCTCTGACTCACCATGGCTTTCACATTACTTCACACAAGGCCATTGCTCAATAAGGAAGCCAAGTTTCATATTACAACACGAGGCTATCGTGTATAATCTTCCCTCTAATCTCCTCTTCTTCAGTGGAAACACGAGGATTTCGTGTATAAACAGCAAGCAAACAGTATTGTAATAGCTTCTTAGGATTTAAGAAACTATAAATTGGACGTAGGCTTGGATTGAGCCGAACCATTATAAAAATCTCGTGTATCTCCTTTTATTTTTACTGCTTTTCTGCATTGATCTGTGATTGTGATGTTTTCACACAATATTTGGGTGTTAGTGCCATTTTTTGGTCTAACAATTGTATATTGCATATTGAAGGAACGATCAAAAGGAGCATATTGTCCGGGGGGTGGGCCCATTTGTTTGATGCGATTATATAGATAATAATTTTATTATATGTACAACTTTAGCTCATAAACGCTATTTTGCAATAAAATTCTTTAAGTTGATTACATTGCAAATTTATTATATTTACGTCTCATGTTATATTATATACGATATAGGAGGGAAGCATGTCCCACAGTTTAGACAAAAAGTGGATATATGAATCAGATCAGAGAATTACATACTATATAGATGGGGTGAAGAAGTTTATTAGTTTTGTTGAAGAAAACGGTGGTAAGAAAGGAGTGTATTTATGCCCTTGCGTTAAGTGCCAAAATTTGAAGACGATAAAATTAGAGGTTATCCATTTTCATTTGCTTAGATGGGGTTTTATCCAATCATATAACGTGTGGTATTTACATGGGGAAAAAATGGAGGATACGAAAAAACAACGAGTTAGTTATGCCATAAGAACTGACGAGGTTGAACATATTAGGATGAAAGACCTAGTCAATGATACAGATAGATTTCGTGTTTTACAACCTGAGAACCCATTGTATGATCATGCTAATGTTGGACAGTAGTCTACGAATGATGGCAGTTGGCAGGCCAATGAAAGTAAGAAGTATAAACCACTTTTTGATAGCGTAAAAGAGCCATTGTATTCTTCATGTTCAAAAGGGATAATGAAGCTGTATGCCATTATGAAACTGGATAGCTTGAAGACCCAATACAGCTTTTCAGATAATGGTGCGACTGCACTTCTCGAACTAATAAAGGAGTTACTCCCCGAAGGTAACACACTGCCGATAAAATACTTCAACGTGAAGAAATTCATTAAGAAAGTTGGAATGAATTACAAAACTTATGATGCATGCATCGATGATTACATATTGTACTGGAAAGATGATGCGAACAGAGTTTCTTGTAGAAATTGCAATGAACCAAGCTATACGACATCATTTAACGAAGAGAAAAAAGGCACTAAAGTACCTCGAAAGACATTATGACATTTTCCTTTAATTTCTAGATAGAAGAGATTATATACTGTACCATGGATAGCAGATGCAATGACCTGGCATGGTCGTGCCAAATCTAATCCAGAAGTAATGTGTCATCCTTATGACACTTCTCAATGGAAATCTGCAGATTCTTTTTGATCAAACGTTTTCCATCGACCCACGAAATGTCACACTTGGAATAGCAACAGATGGTTTCTATCCACATGTTTCTCTATCTAACCCTTATAGCTGTTGGCTAGTAATTGTAGTACCATATAATATTCCTCCATCTATGTGCATGAAACGGGAGTTTTCAATGTTAACACTATTGATTTCTGGGCCAAAACAACCGGGGAAGGATATTGATATTTATTTACAACCGTTGATAGACGATTTTAAACAGTTATGGGAAGGAGTCGTTACACGTGATTCATTAAATAATTATGAGTTTACAATGAGAGCTAGAGTGCTGTGGGAAATCCATGATCACCCTGCTCTTGGGACTTTATCGGGATGTATAACTCACGGTTAATTTGCGTGTCCCGTTTGTGGGGAAAACACTTGTTCTTATCATCTCCCTGAAAGTAAAAAGATGTGTTTTACGGGATATCAAATGTTTCTTCCTAGCGGACACAAGTTTCGATACAACAAGACAAATTTCAATAATGAACAAGAACTTCGTCGTCCTAAACGACCATTGACTGGTTTTGAAGTTGAGAAGAAAGTAGCAAATATCAAAATGAAAGTCAGTAAACAAAAAGAAGAAATTGGTTGAAAATGAAAAAAACCAGCCATTGAAGAAGTTGACAATGTTTTTGGATGGTATAGGAGGTCTATCTTTTTTGATTTACCATATTGGAAAGCAAATATGATTCGACATAATATTGATGTTATGCATACGGAGAAGAATGTCACAGAGCATCTCATAAGCACCATTATAGACCATAAAGAAAAGTCAAAAGATGGCATCAATGCACGCAAGGATTTGAAAACCATGGCTATAAAACAAAAATGGTGGGTGATGGTAGATCCTGAAAGAGATAAAATAATCATACCGAAGGAAACTTTTACTTTGAGCAAAGAAGAAAAGATCGGTTTTTCACTGTACTGGAAAACCTGAAAGTACCTAATAAATTTTCTTCTAACTTCCGCAATGATGTGATCATCAATCCTCCCGAACTAAGAAATATGAAGTCACATGATTACCACATCATAATGCAACATTTGCTTCCGGTATTGCTTCAACATTCTTATGCACAACATAAGGATCTGCAAAATGTTGTTCGTCGTATTAGTTTATTCTTTAACATTTTGTGCTCAAAGGTGATCAATAGGGAGCACCTTATAAAAGCAAAGGCTAGTTTGATAGAATCAATGTGTGTTTTCGAAAAACATTTTCCACCTGCATTTTTTGATATTAGTATCCACCTTATGATTCATTTAGCCGATCAGATATTGATTGGTGGCCCAGTCAGATATAGATGGATATATCCTTTTGAACGGTAAATAACTAATTTCAGTTATGTACATTATTATTCGGCGTAAATAGTTATCGTGTATAATATGTAATTGATCACATTCACAGATGGATGAACATATAAAGGATATGTATGCAACAAAAGATACATTGAAGGGTGTATTGCAGAAGAATATATCGTACAAGAAGCTAGCCTTTACTACATGGAATATATGCCAAACGGAGGTTATGACAATCATAAACATATCCGCGAAGCATTTTTAGATGAGGATGATGAGTTTGCTGGTGAGATACCTTTAGATAATGGTAAAAATATAACGTTAACCCAATTGCAGTTTGAATTGCGTAGATGGGTCCTTAATAAGTATGATGGACTGGATGAATGGAAGAAGTATGTTCATGAATTTTGTTTCAAATTTTCATTTTTTTAATTTATATATTCATTTCAATATGTGTTTTCCATAGAAGGTATAACTCCTATGCGAAAAGCACTAGATTTCAACCACGAGGAAGAGGTACAACTGTCGAAGTCAGTCAAGATTTTACTCTATGGTTACATAATGAGGTATTACATCATCATAAGTATTTCACGTGTTTATAAGTTGGCAATACAGACCATGCTTTTATTTATTTATTTTGTTTTATGTAGTTGGTGAATTGCAGCAATGTTGATCCAACTCTTTGGCGTCTAGCACATGGACCGCAGTTCATGGCGCTTAGTTATAGGAAGTACCAAGTGAATGGATTTTTATTTTCCACAAAAATGTACGAAGTCTATATGGTCACACAGGATAGCGGTGTATGCATGAAAGCAATTGCAAAATTTAGAGCGAGTGGTAAAGATAAAAGTTTTAAGGAAGCAGAAACAATGTATTACAGAGTCATTCAGCAGATACTTGAGTTAGATTACACTGACTTCAAACAAACGGTTTTTTATTGTGATTGGGTAAAGGTCGAGGATAAGATCAATGGTTATAAAATAGATCCCGTTCCAAACTTAATCATGGTTAATTTAGGAAAATTAAAGAACAAAGACAGCATGAATGATGAGCCATTTATTCTTGCATCAGAAGCGATTCAAGTGTTCTACTCAAAAGATTTAAAAAAATAAGGGATGGTCTGCGGTTTTGCATACACCAAAACGGTTGACTACAAATGTGGATGACATTGAGTTTCCTACCGTCTACCAATCTGCTTTTGAAGACAATGAGAAATTGGAAAATGTATTTGGAAAGTCATGAATTGTTGACTGTTTTTTTTTTTTTACCAATACCTATGTTAACTTACGAATGTAATGAATTATTGAATGTTTTTTGGAATCATATGTATTTGGAATGTAATGAATTCTTAAATGCTTTTTTTCCCTCATGGAAATCACATGTATTTGGAATGTCATGAATTGTTGAATTGTGGATAACCTTTTGAGCATGGCAGTGATGATCATATGTATTAGTTATATTATATTTTTCAGGAAATTATGTCATAAAATCCAATATCATCACATCCAACATAATCACATGCATCATGTTCAAAAAAGAACAAAGTTGACCAAAACATACTTGGTATTCCAATCTTATAAAATGCTTCAAAAATTGCTACTATGCTCGGTAAACTAGTAAGAGCTTATATGCCGATATCATACATAAGTTGGAAGAAAATACCTAAAACATATAAGGGTGACGTTTGGAACAAGTTGATGGTAAGTTTTTACTTGAGCAATTTGGTAATATAGCACTTAAATGTCTACAGTCTATTTTTACAGTCCAACTCTTAATTTTTGCAGAAAATGTATGTGCTTGAGCCGCTTTCAAAGGAAACCTTTATAAAAAGAATGCCGAGGCTTTTAGGAGACATAAGAAAAACTTAAGAGTAAGTTTTTATGACATTTTCGACAATAACGAAGAACAGATGAAAAATTGTCCACCTACAATTGCTCAAGAAGATTGGAGTGAGTTCATAAAAAATGAAGCAACGCCTGAAGCGAGCGGAAGAAGGAAGTCAGGCAAAAGAAATAGATTATTGCTCAATTATGTTCACAATGCAGGATGCAAAAGTCACGCTAGAATAGAACACAAATTGGTAATTTATATTCATTTTCTTTCAAAAATAGTAAAAAAAAAAAAACCAATTATGTTAAAAAATATACATACCGTGTCAAGTATGGGAGAAGGCACACACGAAAAAAGATGGTAGCATATCAGATGTCGCTTCTATGTACTTCGTAAGTTAAACAAATATTAACTTGCGTATTATTTGAAATTTCATTATTAATTCAAGAATTATCATATCTCAGGATAAAATTGCGAAAGTGAAGGAAAAGATCACCCATAGCGACGAAGACAAATTGGCTGTGGATGAAGATATCTTATCACAAGTGTTTGGTAAGGATAAAAAGGGTAGGAGCCGCAGTGTTAGGACCGTCATACCAACGACTAATGTTAAGGCTTGTGCTATTGCACAGAAACGATACAAATGTGTTAGTCAAGACAATGATGACTTGAAAACGAGGGTGGGAAATTTGGAGGGTACAGTGGGAAATATGGCGGGGCGAATGGAGGTTCTGATTCAAATGGTGAGAAACATCGTACCGTCAGATACCACTGATGGAGAATGCAACGAACAACTCGATTCTTCTAAATTCGTTGCTTCTCAAGATACAACCAATGTTTCAAACAATCAAAAATGTGAAATTCTCAACTCTGATCTTGACATAGTAGCAACAGTTAGTTATCACCAGCGTTTTATTATTAGTTGACTTCGACGTAGTTATTTTGTTCGATAGATCTAGGCAACTTTATTGTAATAGGTACTGTATGTCGAGATCATACATCGTCCAGAATTCATGGAAAAAATGTACCATCTACACATGAAAAATTGGTTTTGGACAATATACTGATGTCGGATGAGAAAACCACCAAAATAAATCTTCAATTTGCAGAGACCTTTGATGAAGTTGGAGTAGGTGGGTTTGTGTGTCATCCGAAGAGCCTAATTCAATATCTTTAGACGTTGGAGCACGTATATATAATTTTACACTATATGCTATCAAGATAATGTGTATCATTATATGTTATCAAGTGAAATGAGTTGACGTAGAATAATATGAAGTCATGAGTACTACATATGAGTATATTTCTATTACGGATTTAGTTGTTCTTGTAAACACACTTCATTGCTATTACGGTTTATCTTGATTCACTTATGTTCAGTTGTGCATCGGACCTTGATAATAATTTGGGTTTGATGCTTAGTTAACTATTTCCAGTAAATCCACTGGCCACTACTATGATACTATGATTAGTCAGCATAATGAAACAAATCTATGCTGTTATGCTCTCCCTTCCACTCCGTGAATTAGTGTGTTTGTTGACTAAAATAGTTAAATATAAAGAGTATTTAATTAACTAAAATAGTTAACTATAAAAAATAGTTTATTAACTAAAATGCTACCCATTCAAATAGTAATTAAAAAATAGTTTATTAACTAAAATATTTAACTATAGAAAATTAAGCCCAAGTTATTAATAATGTTAACTATAAACAGTAATTAACTGTTAAAACCAAGTTAGTATAAACAAATTTATTCAACAGTGATTGACTAAAACGGTAATTAGCTAAAACTGGTAACCAATTACCCTAAAACAGTAATTGATTAAAACTATAGAAAATAGTCAAATAGTCAATAACCACCCATTAAAACTTTAGAAAATAGTCAAACAAGTGCCAAATAATTTCATATCCAGAAATGCATGTGTGTTCAGCCGTAATTATATGTGCACTTATGAAGTCTAAATGAAACTAAAATGGCATATTTTCCTTTCTTATAAAATTGGTATAAATAGCAAACCATATGCATACATAACTTGGTCAAATTGAGTAACTTTCAGGGTACATATGAGAGCATTTTAAAATTGAATGAATATACTAGTGTAACCATATTTTATATACATGAATAACTTCAGTAGTCTTGTGATCATAGTAGTGTAAACATGCCCAGTTACTTATTTGTATAGCTTATTATTGTTCCTATTCTTTTAATATATCATACCTCTTTAAATCGGTCGGTTACCATTCTCTTCATACAAGCATTATCACATATATAGATACACAACTTATTTGGTTTCAGTTTTATGCATACAACTCAACCATTCTTGGTACATTAATCATCTTAAATTGTCTATATAATATGCATGTATAAGTCAAGCATGCTCAACTTCATTTCTAGGCATTATGATAACCAAATTGAGTAGATTTAAAGAAGTCATAATAAGTTCATACACACTTCATTGCTATTACGGTTTATCTAGATTCACTTATACATTGCTTGCATTGCTTATTTCAGGTATTGCATTGCTTATTCCAGTTGATAACGGATATTTTCTTTTAAAAAGGTAACCAATATTTTTTTACATGACGAGTACGTTGTTTTAAAGTGATAAATGGTGTTATGCTTTTAGGATCCAAATCCATTTTCGATTATCCATGATAAATGTTGAAAAGGCCCTCTACTTATGGTTCATGCCAAGTTTGTATTGACTGGTGCACCAAAGGCGAACTTCATTTTTTTTTCAAGTTCTTTTTGTTTTCTAGGATACTTTTATTAGGTTCTAACCTCTACTGCACCTTTATTTTTTCAGTGGAGTTGGATAATTGGCCTTAACTTGAAGTTTTGAAAAAAAAAATCCCTGCACTTTTAAGCCTTACTCATCTCTTTTTTTTAACCTTTAACATGGCATGAGTATTACCTGCACAGTCTACTGCATCTTTACTCATCTCTTTTTTTTTTAACCTTTAACTAGTTTGGAACTCGTAATATGTCAAAGTAGTTAACACTTTAATAAAGTTATGTGTACATAAGTGTCAGATAATTTCATATCCAGAAATGCTTGTGTGTTCAGCCGTAATTATGTGTGCACTAATGAAATCTAAATGAAACTAAAATGGCACATTTTCCTTTTTTATAAAATTGTTATAAATAGGAAACCATATGCATACATAATTAGGTTAAATTGAGTAACTTTCAAGGTACATATGAGAGCATTTTAAAATTGAATGAATATACTAGTCTAACCATATTTTATATACATGAATAACTTCAGTAGTTTTGTGATTATAGTAGTCTAAACATGCCCAGTTACTTATTTGTATAACTTATTGTTCTTCCTATTCTTTTCATATATCATACCTCTTTAAATCTTCCAATTACCATTCTCTTTGTACAAGCATTATCACGTATACAGATGCACAACTTATTGGTTTTAGTTTTATGCATATAACTCAACCATTCTTGGTACATTAATCATCATAAATTGTCTATATAATATGCATGTATAGGCCAGGCATGCTCAACTTCATTTCCAGGCATCATGATAACCAAATTGAGTAGATTTAAAGAAGTCATAATAAGTTCATACACACTTCATTGCTATTATGGTTTATCTAGATTCACTTATACATTGCTTGCATTGCTTATTTCAAGTATTGAATTGCTTATTCCAGTTGATAACGGATATTTTCTTTAAAAAAAGGTAACTAATATTTTTTTACATGATGAGTATGTTGTTTTATAGTGATAAATGGTGTTATGCTTTTAGGATCCAAATCCATTTCCGATTATCCATGATAAATGTTGAAAAGGCTCTCTACTTATGGTTCATGCCAAGTTTGTACTGATTGGTGCACCAAAGGCGAATTTCGTTTTTTTTTTCAAGTTCTTTTTGTTTTCTAGGATACTTTTATTAGGTTCTAACCTTTACCGCACCTTTATTTTTCCATTGGAATTGGATAATTGGCCTTAACTTGAAGTTTTTAAAAAAATAATCCCTGCACTTTTAAGCCTTACTCATCTCTTTTTTTTAACCTTTAACATGGCATGAGTATGACTTGCACAGTCTACTGCACCTTTACTCATTTCTTTTTTTTTTTAACCTTTAACCAGTTTGCAACTCAGTTACAGACTGATTCCAGTTTGTAACTCGCAAATTGGACTCAGTTTACAACTGAGTCGCAAATTGAGTTTGCGAGTCACAAACTGAGTCCAATTTGCAAGTCGCAAACTGAGTTCAGTTTGCGAGTTGCAAACTGAGTCCAGTTTGCCACTCAGCTGCAAACTGGAACTAGTTCAACCAGTTTGCAACTCGCAAACTGGACTCATTTTGCAAATGAGTCGCAAACTGGTTCCCGTTTGCAACTGAGTTGTAAACTGGATTAGTGGAGTCTTCTTGTTGTTGTGGAGATGGAACTAAACTGATGTTTGTTATTTTAATTTCTTTTCAGGCTTTGGAACAAGCATGAGTTGCACGGGCTCGACAACTACAGTTTTGTTGTCTTTTTTTTAAGCAAGAACTGTGAACATTATGCTTTGTATATATATTGCGTTATATGGTTTGTATTAACTGAAGTTATGTTTTATGTATTAATCGAATTATGCTTTGTGTATCTTCTTTATATACTGTTATATGGGTGCAGCGTATCTTCTTTATTGTGCATATATATATATATATATATATATATATATATATATCAATGGGTACAGTGTTTCTGTATATTGCATATATGATATACCGATTTTGATATGGTTAAAAACTGTATCTAATTCGTTGATAGCACTGTATAAATGAGGTATTAAATACGGTTTTAAGCCGTATTAGTATAGCAGTTTGGTACGGTTTTAACCCGTATCAATCTACTAAATTGATATAGCTTAAAACCGTATGGATCTACAAGGTGGACAGTGTCAGCATATTAATTTGAAACGGCTTTAAGCCATATCAAATTATTAGTTTGATACGGTTTTAAGCCGTATCAAAATACCAATTAGGTACGGTTTTAAACCATATTAATTTATGAATTTGATACGGTTTAAGCCGTATCAAAACAACAAAGATGCCATTTTTGATACGGTTTAAAACTGTATCAAATCCATTTTGATACGGCCATGAGCACTGCGAAATTGGCATTTTTTGTGTAGTGTCTCCTCGAGGCCTGGACGAATTCGGGGCATGACAACAAATTTGAAGAGAACTTGTCGAAGAATTGAAGAAACAAGGGGATAGCGACAGCCGTGTTTAATCTTCAAACCCTAGCTTCGATTCTAGGGTTTACCAAGGGGGGAGGGGGGTTATAAAGTGTTATATGACGTTGAGTACCCCGTTTATTATCAAGTAAAGAAAATGGGCTTCAACCGAATATCTCATTGTAAATATTGTAATTAGCATATAGCCCAAATATTAATAATGGCTATATGTCTGCACTATACATACCTTTCTCTATTGATCAAGTTACATTATCAATTCAATAAAACAATTTCCTCTGTAGTTATCTTTGGAATATTCTCTTTAATGACAATTGACCTAGAAACTTGACCTTGTCATCACATCAGTTTTAAGCCTATCTTGCAATATATAAATGGAAAATATTCAAGTGCAGAATGTAAAACCTATTCTTTTCAACGACACTTAGGCTTTATGTGATAAACCCAAGTGATACCAGAAAATGTTGACTTTACCGCAAATACAAATTAGTGATTTCATTAACAGTAATCATTAAAACCCTCGTAATAGCGCACTTGCAAATTTTTACCACAAGTAATAGTTTTGCGGTAACAAAACCAAAATGTAGAACAGGTTTTTTAACCCTTCATAAATTTATGCTGGTTAGGAGAAGTCCCTGAATGTATAACAGGCTTGAAACATATATAAACGCGATGCACATCATCGAACTAAAACAGATGAATTTGTTTTGTTTGATACAACCAAAATAGTTTATTTTCTGATATTGAAAACAGATCACATATCAACGCTGGTGAAGTCCATTTCTCAGATGAGTTTTTGAACTTTCTTTCATATATATCTTTTGTTTACATCAACAGATGACCTCAGACTTTTCTGGTACTCTGCAAACCGTGTCACAAAAGTTTTTTATTTTTTATTTTCGTGTACGTTCAGTGGAAAAGTCTCAAATGAAGAAACAAGAAATGGCGCGAGACTTGCACTTGAGTCTTCGGCTAGTCAATTCAAGCTGTATTTACGACTCTATAAAAGCCTCTCCACCTTTTGTTCCAATATCACAACACATTACATACAATGGAAACCAACAGCGTTGTTTCCATGGTTATATTTCTCGTAACACTCTCTGCACTTAACTCATCCTCCAATGCCACAACGTTCCAAGCAACATCAAGTGCACCCAAAACAAGCAAATTCGCAACTCAAATCGGGCTGGAGTACACCCAAATGGCCATGGAGGATGCATCATCCTTCATTTGGGCTACCTTCCAACAATCCGAAGCAGAGCGCAAGAACATAGATGCCGTGACCCTTGTAGTCGAGAGCGTGAAAGGCGCCGCTGCATACACCTCGAGCAATGGAATTCACGTGAGTACCGAATACTTGGAAACTTATTCTGAAGATGTGAAGCTCGAGTTCACAGGTAAGTGGCCTACTAAAATTTGCAAATGAATGCACATATGACATATTCTGATTATTTTTTCAGGATATCTGATATACATGTCTTGTGAGAGTCTGTAGATGTACCATTGATTAAGTGCAAACATTAGTCTTACACTGAATCGTTCAAATCATAATTTTTTGCTTGATCTTATATATAATAATAATATTAATACTAATTCCTTATATCACATTCTGCATATTTGAGAAGAATTCGGTTTTTAAAAATACTGGTTACCGAGTGAGTAAAAAACATTGGTTAGAACAAGATACTCATCCACGATTTCAAAGAAATACTGATAGGGCATTAAAACACAATCCCATTTTACAGGAGTGTTGTTCCACGAAATGACGCATGTGTGGCAATGGAACGGGAACGGGGCGACCCCTTCAGGGTTGATCGAAGGAGTGGCCGATTATGTGAGATTGAAGGCGGGGTATGTGCCAGCGCATTGGGTAAAACCAGGAGGAGGAGACCGGTGGGACCAAGGCTACGATGTGACCGCGCGTTTTCTTGATTACTGTGATTCTGATAGGATGAATGGTTTTGTGGCGGAGCTGAATAAGAAGATGAAGGATGGGTATAATGATGCGTTTTTCGGCGAGTTGCTTGGTAACAGCGTTGATGAACTTTGGGCCGAGTACAAGGCAAAGTATGGTGGATGAGTAGTTGATGCGATTGTATTACCATGTGTACTAGTGACTGCTACAATTTCCTATAATAGTATATTGAATAGAAAATATGAATTTAAACGGTGAATGAATCACTCTTAGGTCGCATGTTTTGAGATACATAAAAAGATAATAAAGTGTGCTTTTCCGAGCTCATATATATATCGAATAAGGGATTCAGTAAATTCTATTTGTGTGATAACTGATAATGATCTTTCTACTGGTTCATATATTTTTTAATCTAGAGACTTTCTATGACAAGCGCTTTCAAGTGATTGTAAGTAATACTTGTGGTTTCAGTGGCTGTATGTTCGACTGCTCGACTACAATGGATCTTCATTGAAAAGTAATGTGGACCAATATATAATATAGTGAATACTTCTATAGTATACTAAGCTGAACAAAACTGTTTAACCTAAGCCTCCAAAAAGACAGACCACTTGACTAGTGTTATTTAGATATGTTTATTTTAACATAAAAGAACTGAGAATTTCATTATGGATCTTCTCAAGTTTGTTGATTTAGTCACTACTACTTCTTTCATATTCGCACCAATTGTTCTGCCCACATTTCCCGTCCCCACGTGTCCCACCCAATCACAGCCCCCTGATTTCCACCATTTACAATTAAATCCCTCAATTGTTAGGGGACTTAAATGCAAAAAAGCAGAAATGAGAATATTTGAGTGAAGAGACACGGGGGGAACAAGAGAAATGGGGACAGAAGAATTGGTCTCTTTCATATTGAATCTCTAGTATCTTCTCACTCTACGATGGTTGGTCATGTATAAATGAGGAAATTCATAGTCACTAGAAATGGCTAAATAAATAAATAAACTGAAATTTAAATTATCTTTCTTTCCTTTGTTTGGAAAGTTTGTACTAAGATTGTTTGCTTCCACTCTAGAAAATTATGGCACTAGTAGGTAAAATCTCATGCTTAACTTTATCTTTACCATACATATATAACAAATATAACGACACTTGAAAACAAGTGGATAATTAATTCAGCGGCACTTTGCACTCGAAGTGTGTGTGTATATGTATATATACTAGTATGACCGCACAACGGTGGAAAAACCGACCGTTAACATACTTAATATAAAATTATCTATTAAAACATATTTCAAGTTATATTTTATTTAAAAAATTATATAGTACTTTTAAAGAAAATGGAAGTAATCAATAAAGTAGAAATTCAATTAAACTTAATTTTACATGTAAACAACTTGAGACTTAGAATATACTATCAATGTGGATTCGAACCAGTCACAAATACATACATACATTTTTATTATATATCAAGCAGGATCAATTTAATCTTAATGTTTAGTTATTTTGCAATCAAAACCATTAACGGATTGGAAAAAATAAAAAGAGAAACAAAACAAACATAAGTTCAAAACATATCATCATATCAGTGAAAATTTGATGAAAATAAAAAAAATGCAAAGGTAAGATATAGTAAATAAATCCCAAATTATTAAACTAATTCATTTAAATAAATCACTTAAAATTATCATTGTCATTTGTAAAACTTGAACTGTTGAAATAAAAATACAGAAGATAAAATTACACTACAAATAAATATAAATCTTTGTCCTATTCATCTTTGCAAGCCTGCAAGGGAAGCAGCAGGTAAAAGTTCACTTTCATCCCATTCAGTATGTTATATTGGCCTTTTTTCACAATTGGCAAAAAGAAAAGACAAAAAGAATCTCAAGTCACTGAAAAATGAGCAAAAGTTCATGCCTATAACATGCGGCATGTACGGTTATGGTGGTTTAAGTCCAAAAAGTCTTGATACTGGTGAGGCACAAGACTGACAAGCAAATAAGCAAATTTGGTTCAACGGCCTGATGATCCAACAGGGAGCAAGTGCGGTACAAATAAAACATGGATAAAACACCCAGCTCATAACAAGAAGATAAAGAATGCTCAAGTGAAAAAGCAACCGCATTATACTGCTTTGGGTAAGCGTACAGATCTGGATTAATAGTATTAGAATACAACAATTCTCATGGTTCTCTCCATTTATGTTAAGAACCTTTCATTTAAGAATATATCAATATACATATGAGACATTAACATGCTTAACAATAATATATCTGATCCTACACTCTTAACAATAATATATCTGATCCTACACTCTCAACAATAATATACAGTTTCTTCCAAATACAAATTAAAAGGTAAAGGAATGAATCAACAACCTTCAATCCTTCTCCAATTCAAGTAATATGATAACATACCTCCTTCAAACAATAAAAGATGGATGGAAGATCCATGACAAAAGCTTTATGCAGTCTTGGAAGGTAGAACTCTAAGAATACTTTCAGCATCCCTATGAACAGTTTTGGAAAAGCAGGCGATGACTAGAATTAATCTATGGTGTTTTATAGATGAAATGCATGCCTTGTTAATCATTATTACTCTTTAATCGCTACCTAACAACATAAATTCATTCACATGTGTTAACTTAAGAAACAAACATGAATGTTTCGAAAACAATTATGGCACTGATTTACGAGTTAAGGCAAAAATATAATAATGAATAATAATAATTTCTTACTAGATAGCAAGATGGAAGCAATATAAGCTTTCAAAACAGTGAAGCAAATACTCTTAGGCAGCCAAAATCTTCTGACAAACAATACCTAAGTTCTCCATGATTGTTTTTATTTGTCACTGCAGCAAACATGTTTCTTCATAATAAAGTAACAACATGGTTATATAGTGAATGCACAAAGATTAAAATATTGGCTTTAGATTTCCCAAAAGAAAATTAAAATTTGTAAAGCATAATTCAAGTCATTCATTTGAGGAAAGATCATTTCCACCGTATCATTCACATTTAGTTGTACCAATATAAACATAGAATGGACATTGATATAAGAACCTCAGACAAAATTGAATGGCTTCAAGCCTGACAATGTTAAAGAAAAACAAACCTTAATGTTTTGTAATAATCCAATATCAAGCTTGACCTATATGTGTAAAATAATAAGCATATTTTCATTATCACAAATTTCCATGTATTGTCAGCCTATATGATATGTGCATATATTGTCAGCCTATGCCAAACAAATTTCTGTCATGTGCATGAATGTGCACTTAAAATGACAGCATATTTTCTTGCATTTTAACATCGAAGTGTAGAACACGTTTATATGAGCTAAAATCGTTATCACAGGAAGACAATAAACAATAAATATTGAAAATTAATGACTAGACAGTGTGTTCAATTTCAAAGTATTCATAGAGTTATCACATTCACTTGCATTTCTTGAGCAATTTATGTCGATATAGCAAAATCTGCTAGGCTTATCTCGACGAAGAACTTACTTCTTACACAAACACTCATTACATCTTTTTTCCAAGATTCAAAACCAATTCTACAGGGCTTTACATCTAGTTCATCATCTATCGATGCAATTTTTATTGAATATTCTATAGGGAGGTAATCTAACGTGTCATATCTTCTTCAAGGTGGAGTTTTGCATGTTTATTTTCTGTCCATAAAGCAAAAACCAGCAGGAGACCATTTATGAGTTTATTTTTAAATTGTGTCAAAGTTCATGGAGCTTGGAACGAATTCATAGGAGCAAACTGAGCTTTATATACAATAGCATATATGACTTCCTACAATATGTATGAAGATTATGCAAAAATATTATGTAACAAAATCATATCACAAGTAAGTTCAGCAAATAGCAATTGATCCTCAATTTATTTATGAGTATTTGCAATACAAGTATAAAGTATATGACCTCTATTTTTCTCAGTAGTTTGTAAGCAGATATATTACATGAATTAACAAGTTAACTAATCTAAGGAAAAAAGACCAAATAATCCTTTGGGGAACCAACAGGAACCAACATAACAAGAATAAAAGGCAAAGATACGCCATATCATTAACTTAACTGTAGCATTGAGAAATATGAAAATGCAAAACAATGGATGTGAAAATGTAAGTTGCCAAGATACCTTTACTAAACATAGGGAAAATAGAGAATTTATTGGGATATGGAAAACAATTGGCATAATTACGCAACATAGTTTAATAGAAACAAAAAAACCTGTAAACAAACATATCGAACTGTAAGGTCTCCTCTATCAGCTGAAGTACCTTTTCGTACCTCCTTTAATTCACAATAAATTACATTCACCAAAAAAGCCCCAATATTGCAAAGAAATGATTTGGTGGAAAACTTGATTGATGCAAATCGAAATTTTTAAAGGTAAAAATTGAAAGTCGGATAGGGTTTTTGCTAGTTGGGATGCAACATGAAAATTAGGTTTGTGATTGATATTGGTTGCGATCAAGTCAGTAAGGAGTTAATTGATGGAGAAGGAGTTTTAGTTTTAAAAGAGACCGGGGAATTTTACAAATAGACGAGGCGAAGGAGAGTAGGAAATTTTATAGAAGGAGAATCAACAGGATAGCAGGATGCGAAGAAAGCGGAGCGACAAATGGTAACAAAGAAGAGGGGTTGGATAGATTTGAGAACGAAGACGCAGAGTAAATATCTCATGCACAAATCATGCTAAATTTCATTGGTACGGAAAAACTGATTTTGGCCCTCTTACAGTTGGGATACCTCCCTCACAGTCGGTTTGACTAGTGGTCAAGACCTAATTATACAGGGGCATGCACCACAATACTAGAATTCAGACAACATTAGCTTCCTTTGTACGCTTAGCACATATAGTTGAATGTTAAACTAAAGCCAACTAACCCATCGTTGCTTGTATCACAGGTATAACCTATAATCAGAAGCAGCATCATTGTAAATATGGCATTCTTGGTTTCTTTCTCCATGTATCTAGCTTATGCAGCGTTTATTAGTTGGATACTGCAAGAATTATGTGTAGTTTGCTTCTCTTCCCTCCATTATTTTCCCTACGGATAAATTTTCAAAAGAGGCTGATTTTTGAAATCAATGTCACAAATAGGTTAGTATAAAACTATTTGCAAATATATGCTAGTTTTGACCAACTCAATAATGAGCTAACCAACTTTTTCTAAAAAAATACGGGGCACACTTCTGAAGTGCGCCCCCATAATATTTATACTTGCGCACTTGTCAAGTGCGCCCGGTGTAAATTATCTATGTTTCATCATTAAACCTATTGCAGTCCAGTAGTTGATAACCAGATACATATCACGCCCATACTGCCAGATTTAACTAGAGATTTAAGTGTTTTTTTTACAGACAAATACTCATAATCAAATAAACGATAAATCATAAATCAATACAATATATGTACTTCCCTTTACAGGACACAAGGATCACTATTCGTTTTCTCCATTCAAATTCATAAATGGAATTTCAACGTGAGGTAGATTGAGAACAATAGCAGGAGGAACAGCGAGAGGTTCAGCAGCTTTCTTCTTCCCTTTACCATTAAAACCTCCTAAAAAAATCACCTAAAGATTTCACAGGATTATCCACCATTCCCTTCACGATGAGGAACAAAGACACCTTCGACAATTGCCAAACTGCAGTCACAACTATCAATATAGAAACAAGCCAATTTGTTATTTGATTCGACTTCTTCAGGCTTTTCAGCTCTTTCATAATCTCCTATAATTTCGCATTTTTTGAGTCTTTTTTATTGGTTATTTCTTTGTCCGGTGCATCCATCTGATAATGAAATTGCATGAGTAAACGAAACAAGAAATACGATTAACACTACAACAAAATGACCCTATTACAACGGTGGAACACCGTTGTAATATATATTTTACAACGGTGGGCAAACCGTCGTGTATTAAGAAGTTGTAATAGACTAATATCTTTTACAACTTTTTTGCACTGTTGCAACACCGTTGTAATATGTATATTTTACAACTTTTTTCCACCGTTGTAATAAACTTTATTACAACAGTTATGCACCGTTGAAATAAAATCTACCACAACTGTTATGCACCGTTGTGATTGACATTTGGATTTTAAAAAAAATAAATTTTGCAAATGCAACAAAAGCTGAATAAACAGAAAATAAATTGATATAAATTCAAAGCAATGGATCCATTCATACAAAAAACATTACAACTTTATATTCAAAATACAAAAAATGAATCATACATCATCACGGTAATATATCAATTCTTCATTACAAATAATGATTACAAATCAATACCATCCAAAAACTCTGCTTCAACTATCAGCCTGCTTCATCTTTGCCCTTCCTCAACATCCCCACCACCACAAGACACACCCCCTGCACAATCACCAAACATGCATATACATAAACCTAACCTTTGTTGCTTGAAGCTATTACATGGCTTTCTTATTTGCCTTCGTAAAATTCTTGTGCATTTTTTGAAGTTTTCTGTATGGAAACCATGCAAAAACAGCACAAACTGATATGTTAATACATTGTTACCATTGTAGAAGAAATCACACAAAGTGATAAGTGGTGTATCATGTGCCTTGTACATTAGACTAAAGCAACTCGTACACGTAGTCATACAGAAATATATGCATAACATAAACGTTGATCACATAACGAACTTTCTTGATTGAAAATAAAATGCATTAAAATAAACAAAGTAGGCAAAAAAATACAAATAAGAACTGAGAAGCAATATAGCGAAGTACATATTAGAATTTACCAAAAACGGTGTAGCTTGTACATTAGACTGTGCCGCAATACCTTCCGATGGAACAACCATCTCCTAGCCATCAAAGTCATCTCCAGAACCACGTCGTCAATATGAAATCATCTTTGACAGATACTAAAATCACAACATGTTACTTAAGTGAAACATTCTTCCATTATATACGTCAGTGCCATGATACTTAAATGATTGTATAAGCAAAATAGCATTCCTGGTTTAATTGGATTCACCCATTTTACTGTTAAATTCAATGCACTTTACTTTACGTTTCATGTTTTCATTTCAACTAAATAATTCATTATATTTTTCGTTCTTGTTCTTGCTTCATTGATACACTGTTTTGTTTTTTGTTCTCTGGTAAAAAAACAGTTATCAGATTCTATTTGTGCATTACGCTATTTATTCACTGTTTACATTTCTTCTCTTTTGCACAAACCATTTCCCAGTTCCAACACTTCAATTTTTTGGCCTTTTGAAGTTCTATACATTAGTTCCATTTTAACTTTCCATTTACTTGCAACAGGCTATCTCTACATCCCCACATCTCCTCCAAAAAAACCTCATTGCAAGCAAAGTGCAAACACTTTCATCCCCCTACATGCATGCACGTTCAAATGGAACCACCCTCCCCATTACAACCAAAACAGCAACTTCTATCCATCATCTACATCATCATCTCAAACAACTTCTGCCAAACTCATCCCTGTCTGAATCGAACACCCACATCACCATTCACAACAATAAAAAAACTATCACTCGTTCACAACTCTTATATGAGTTGATTTAGATCTACGTGTACGAGTTTCTTTAGTTCATAACATAATAAAAAAGAATAACCTGAATCAGAAATGCAGTGGACTTTCAGATCATCAGCGCCGCCGGAAGAATCAGCGCTTCCATCTTCGGACTTCTTAAAGCTAACAGCAGATCGCTCCGATCTAACATCGATTCCGTTACCGACATTCACACTGTGATTGAACTCGACTCTCTTCAATTCGACGACGACATCGGCAATCGAGTAGAATTTCTACATCTGGAGAACGGGGATCCAGTTCATCTGCCTCCGGTGGATCGCCGCGTGTAGCGCTTCGTACTCCTACCCATCTCCGCCGTTCATCTGCGAGAGTGAGTATTTTGCAGCTACTGTAGAATTTGAGATTAGGGTTAGAAAGAGGAGATTTCGCCTGGAGAGGATGAGATGGGAATTAGTTGTGAAATTTGTTTGTGGAGCCAACGATTAAAACATTTGGTTGTGAGAAACTCCGCTACTTCGAGCCCAATATTTCATTTTGGAGCCGAATATTTCGGTTTGGAGCCAAAACTTGAAAGCGATGGAGCCAAAACAATTTTCCTGTATGTGTCAAGGAAAAGTAAAATAAAAGAGAATATATAAATGTGTATGGAGATGATAAATATTATATAGGTTCTAATGAATGCTGCAATATAGTTACTAAAAAATATTTCTAAAATTTGATTCTTCTTATTATTTTTCTAAAATATTGAATATTTTATAATAAAAAATTATGTTATTCAATTATGTTGAAAATATAAAATTTTATTTCTAAATCTTATGAATATTTTCAAATTAATTTTACGAAGTTCAAAATTTTACATTTTTAAATATTAAACACTAAATATGGTTAATAATTATTTTAATTAATAAATGTTGCTTAGTATTAGTTTAGAATATTAAATAAATTTTTGAGTATTTCACGAAATATTGAATATTTTACAAAATTTTAAATTTATATTGTCTAATTTAACTATTAATTATCAGAAATTAATTAGTATATATTAGCTATTACAATATACAAAAAAGAAAAGTTGTGATATATATGTTTATTACAACAGTGATTTTTTCACGGTTGTAAAAAACATCTATTACAACAGTGCATTTTGCGCAGTTGTAAAAAATCGTTTATTACAACTGTGCTTCTCGCACAGTTATAAAATTAAAGTTGTAATATGGTGTTTTTGTTGTAGTGTAATTGTATATTAAACGAAACAAGAAATATGATTAAGTGTATACTGAAGTGCACCCCGTATATTATTAAAAAAGTTGGCAATTTTGTTAGAAACAATGAAGCGTCTGTTGGAAAGCAAATCCAAAGAGAAGCACGTCTATTCAGCGAAATTTCATATCTATTGAAGTTAAAGAGTTGTGTCTGTTCGTTTAAGAGTCATGTCAATTAGTGTTGTGTCTATTGGGAAAGTTGTCTAATCCATTATATATATGTGATCATTTATATTGTTTGTAAGAAACAAGATAATAAATTATAAGTAATATAACATATCTTTTCTAATAGTGGTATCAGAGTCATAGTACTTATAAGAGTTTTCTGATTTGGGGTGTTATCCCGGCAGCGGTAGCCACCATAAAATGATTATCATCCGCCGGATCGCAAGTAAAAAATAGTAGAAGTTAATTGACACGACTTTGGTGGCTTTTTCAGATCAGCAAGATCGGATCGCATATAATGGTTGAAGTGGTTTGCTGGATATGTGCTCTTCGGTGCCTCCCATGTTTGCTGGAGATCTCACCTACCTTAGCTCAACATAAAGAAGTCACAAAGGTGAAGGATGCTGATGTTGATAATAAAGAGAAATATAATTTAATTACCATTATAAAGTATGATGATTCAAGGGACGAGCTGGAAAAAGTAAGAAAAGAATTGAAGTTAATGGAAGTTGCACCTGAAACCGTGACAACTACTTTACCAGATCCTGGAACTACATCTATAGTGTGACACTTTATAAAGCATACTCTACTCCTAAAGTTTCTTAATAGAAACAAGTCAAGAAAAAAATGGTGGTAAGCGTAAAAAAAAGATGGAGATAGCAAATATCCCTCTAAATCTGCAGAAAAGAAACTGCAGAAATTATAGATGAAGCTCAAATGAAAGATGCTCAAGCCAGCCATTCTAAAAAGGCATAAGGCACTGAAACTGAGAAGTCTGAAGACAAACTCGCTGAAGAAGAAGAAAAGAAAGGAACTAAATCCAACAAGGCCAATATAGATTCAAACATGATTAATGTACAAGCTGATAATGTAACGACCCCACTGTTATACCCAGTTTAGCAAAGAACATTACAAGTAATGTCGTCTGCTAATCCGGAGAATACAACTTAATAGGGGCGGTCGAATGTGAATATATCTTTATACTAATACTGATACGTCACTTATACCTTTTTCACTTAATGTATGATCAGAGTTTGACATGTTTAGTATTAAGACAAAGTAATAGACCCATCGATTCGACATAATCAGAACAATCTTTCATACACATAACAATCATAGATCTGATACCAAAGATCGGGAACTCATGGACGATCACTGGGATCGAGGAACTCAGACTCAATCAACTTGATCGAGGAAACACAAGGAAACACAATAAAACAAGCAATTTGGAACTCATGCACGATCGCTAGGATCGAGGAAACATAATGAAACAAGCAACACAATCCATTTCTGTGATTATTAAGACCAAGGAATCACATGCTCAATCTAAGGGTCTGCGGAAACATAGACACATGATCGTGTAGATCGGTGTCTCACATGCTCGATTTAAGGGATTGAGGAAACATTTAACCGATTCCGATAATTAAAGGAACAAAATCACAACAATCATAAAGATATTGGCAACCGCGACTCTACTACTCCATATTAATCATTATTTTATCTAAGATCTTTTAAAAAAGTATTCATAAAAGTCCAGTCTCTTAAAATAATGAATTTCCCAATCTTTTTGCATTTACAAGTTAGAAAAGAAATCCAGAAGTAACCTTCTTAAGGATCTAGCTGCCTCTGCCACACACCAAAAGAAAGGGAACTCTAAAGTGCTAAATACAATCACTCACAGTAACCACTAAATTTTAACATAGACATCCCATAGCAACTAGTGAAACCCAATTGTTTACTAAGAATTAGTAATTTCACTTATGATGGATATAGCTGGAAAACCTGAATTATATTCTCTTGTGGATCTAGAGACCACTTGTCGCACACCATAAAAGAATACAACCCTAAAGTGTTAATTACTATCTCAAACTCGATTACAAGAATCTAACTCGAGCATCCCATACTTCTCAGTTGGGTTCTAGTATTCGGTCAAGAATTAGTAAACTCCACATCAACATTCTATTCATTAGAATATACCAATTACGACAAAATGTTTCACAAAAGCATATAAAACAATCTGTGACATTAAGCCGAAAATTTGCTCATTTCAGACTATAGAATTAAGATTCTCAAAACTATTATCTCTTTTGAATTCCATTGTTTAAAACACTTACATAGTTGTTCACAAAACTATTTTATTGTTTCCAAAAGTTCATAAAAAATTACTTAGTTTTAAATTGCAATTTCAGTTTTGCTTAAGCATATAATTTAACAAAACTTAATCCATACAATTATAGCAAAACTCATAGATTTCCAAAACATCAAAAATTATTAAATTCTGATAAGTTACCCAAAAGTTATGACCAAAACAATCTCTCATGTTTAAGTATTGACACGATTTCTCAACGATAAGACAACGACAAACAAATGGGTTTTTCACCATTTAAACTCCAAAATCACAAGAGGCACACGCCATAAATGAAAGTCGTAGCTTAAGCCCTTAGCTTTACAGAACATTAAGAATTTTCAAATTTCGATTAGTGGCTCAAAAGTTATGACCAAAACAAATTCGCATTTTTAAGTGTTTTCCTGATTTCCTAACGACGGCCCAACAACAAACAAATGAGTTTTTCTCCATTTAAACTTCAAAATCAACAGAAACATAACAAGTGAAAGTTATAGCTTACAATCTTAGCTTTCCATATATAAAATTTTATCAAATTCCGATAAGTGACTCAAAAGTTATGCTCATTTTACTATCATTTATCAACCCAGATTTTAACACAGGTCTGAGCTGCATGCTCAGTTTAAAACTCATTTTTGACTTCATGTTGTACCTCGTCGTCAGTGTGCTCTAGCCTTGTTTGTAATGTCCCAATTTGTGGTGTACTCAAATATTAATCAAGTGATGCGGTTGTGCTGTCCATTGTTATTTTCAGTCATCGCAGCACCATCTGTGTCATCATAGCCATGTGTAGAACCTGAGTCGTGGCGTGTGTGTATTCATATTTCCGTCTGTCGGCGTGTACCAAATCACGTGTACACATTGAGATTGGAGCTCAACTAGTTGAAATCATCATTGAGGTGAGTGTTTAAACTCATTCACACTAACTAACATTTCTTGCAAGTTAATAAACTTAAATTTGTCATGTATGTGTGTGTGTGAATACATGTATTATTTGGCTGCATATCATTTGGTTATTATGTTTGTGCACATGTTCACATGATATACACACGCAATATATATTTTTAAAACGATATGGACACAATTGTTTGAAGTGAGTATTTAACATATGATTTTTCATCCGTATTATCTACATTTGATGATTTTATCTATAATAATTAATTGTATTCTTGATTGTTGTTAGTTTCCTATTGACATCGTACATGCTGGACTTATTCACTTGTGACATTGGAAAGAGTTGAAATGATATATACTCTTACATAAATTATAAATATTTCAATTGGCTCAGTAGAAAATTAAATAATAAACACCATTGGTCAAAATGAATTGTTTTGTAAATTGAATTTGTTTTGAAATTTAATAATAATTAATTTGGAATTTTAACATAAATCCATTTAAACTTTATTTTAATACTTAAATTGATTTCCTAAAAAAAATGAGATTTTGCGAATTATGATAACTTATTGATAAACAATTTACTTAAATTGAAACTCAACTTTTGAAATTTTAAACATATAGTCGATTGAGAATTTGAATATAACAACATTAATTTAAGGTTTATTAGTTTGATTAATGATTTTGAATTTGTTTGATTTTATTAACTTGAATTTCCAATTTTATGTGATTTTTTTAAGCTTGATTTTAGTTTTTAATTTGAAAGTGGTAGAAGTATAATTTAAAATGATTTGAAAATTTAGATTGGAAATAGTGCATTTCGCTGTAAATTTTATAAAGAGAACTTTATAAATTAATTTGAATTTAAGATTTTATCTTAAAATTTTATTTCTGAATATAGGTCGTAATTGAATTAAAACGAATTTTGTTTGAATGAATAATTCAAAAGAAACCAAAGTTTGAATTGAATTCTTTTTTGGGATGAATCATTGAAATGAAAAATTACATATGGAAATTTGAAAATTAATAATTTCAAGTCGACTTGAAATGTAAAATGTTTCAAATTTACAAATTTGATTTGATAAAAGGATTTGGTAAATGAATTTTTGATTTAGAATCTTAAATGAGAAGTAAGTTTTTAAGTGGCTTTATTGAAATTAAAATATTTCGAGTGTTAAATCTAAGATTTGAGATTTTAAACCAATTTAATGAAATTTGGCAAATTGGGGATTTAAGGTTTGAAACAAAAAAAGGGAGTTGGGTTTAGAATTTGGAACTTAAGTTGTAACAGATTAAATGAAATATGTTTAAATTGGTAATTAACATATGATTTGTTAAATCTATGCTTAATTTTTTTATTCAATTAATTCGATTTTGATTTGACTTTAAATGACAAATTGAAATGACTAAAATTTTGTTTTGAATTGGAATATGAAATCGGAAACGGTTTAAAGTGGATTTTGAAACTAGAATTTGGTCCAAAAGGTTTAAGAGGAAATGAATGTTTATTCCAAAATGTTATATTTATATTATTTTAAAAACTAGTGTTATTTTAAATTAAACTGATTTTTTTAAATTAATTTTCCTCTTATGCTATTTTAAATACTATTCTTTAAGTATATGTTATTATTAGACTATTATGATTTAATTTTAATTATTATATATACACACCACATATGCAAACAATTTTGAATAGAAAGTATAGTTCCAATCAAAGCCCTTGAGCCAAAACTATTTTGAATATGAGAGATTTCATTGAATAATGGTAATTGTGACACGAAAGTAAAAGCGAAATTTTGAATTATGATAATGATATGAAATCATAAAACTGAAGTTAGGATTCTATACAGAATTCATCTAAGAAAATGGTATTAATTTGAAATTTAGATTTGAATTAAAATCGATTTATGATTTGAAATATGATATTTTATTTAAACAAGAAACGACTACGGTATGTAGAATGACGATTAGTAAATAAAGAGACCAGGGTTGTACATTGGCATACTCTCTGTCAATAACAGAACCATTTTAACAACTATGTACATGGAGGATGTTTCACAATGAAGTGGTCGATTTGGCCAACGCTTACAAGATTGAAGTAAAAAAACGATGATTGATAGCCTTGACACTTGTGTCATAATTAAAATGACTAAAACATGAGCGCATGCCTGACAATGAAGTTAGCTACTTCTTCTAGCGGACACACCCCTTTCATATTACTTACTTGACTTGTGATAAGATTGATTCATCTTGATTTGATTGGGGCGATGGATGCGGTGGGCTAAGTAAGGGTTAATTACGACCGGCCAAAACGGGTAAACTAGTAGAATTCTATTTGGATATTGCCTCATATGCCTTGTTATATTTTTCTTGTACGTGCCCATTACGACTTTGGTTTAGTATTGTACCTATAAGGGAATCGCTGCCTACCGACATTATTGGTGTTGTTACAGGACTTGCACTTTAAAATCTATTAACGTAGATCAACATAAAGCCTTAACGCGACTGTAATATTTATTTTACTGATAGACATTGTATATAATAGCGTATGCAAACTGTTTAATGGATATAAGGAGATGAAAAAACTCATAACATCTAAGATTTGTTGATTTAAGGGGATGAAAAAATCAATAACATCTAAGTTGCAATGCACATGATTTGTTGATTTACACGAGGATGCTAGCTTTGACTCGATTGTCATTTTTTTCACTATTCTCGGGTTAGCTCTAAGTATTACAGCCGAGGATTGCTTTTCTTGAAACGAATACTTTGTCAGAGACTCCATTCGTATCTGTTTATTTCATCTTTTTAGTTTACTTATGGAAAAAGGGTAGAGGACCTCCTGAATTTCACTTTTAGTGTAAATGTGTCCTTCTCCTGCATCAATTGTTCTGTCCCCAAATTCAGTGTCCCCTGTGTCACACCCAATCAGACCCCATGATCTCCACCTTTTGCACTTAAACCCCTGAATTGTTGGGGGACTTAAATGCAAAACAGCGGAAATTAGGGATCTGATTGGAGGGACACGGGGGAACACTGAAAATGGAGACAGAAGAATTGGTCTCTCCTTATCCCTAATTTTGAAACTTTCCACACTTCTCACCAATTTTTTTTGTAAAGTTTGTCCTTTAAAAGGAAATTTCTTTATTTTCGTGTCAAGTCAAAATATTAGTCAAAAATGTTTTTAATCTATACCACATACTACTTAAAAAAAACTGATAATAACGTCAATACTGAACAAAATAATCAAAAAAAATGTTACAGCCATGACTAATATGTTTTGAATATCTTACCTATGCTTGAATTAAACTTGTGGGCAGAACATACATGCATGCTTGAGGATCATCAACTCACATCAAAAAATGTGAATTTAGATATCCTATTTAATGACAATTGACCTAGAAACTTGACCTGATCATCACATCAGTTTTGAGCCTATCTTGCAATACAAACGGAAAATATTCAAGTGTAAACGTTCAACCCAAGTGATACCAGAAAATGTTTACTTTACCGCAAATACAAATTCCACCAAGTGCTAAACGCTCGCAATAGTGCACATGCAAATTTTTACCACAAGCAATAGTTTTGCGGTAACAAAACCGAAAATGTATAACAGTTTTTTTTTTTAAAAAAAAAAAAAAAAAAAAAAAAAAATTGGGGGAAAGGGAAACCCTTCATAAATTTAAGCTGGTTATAAGGAGAAGTCCCTGAATTTGTTTTGTTTACATCAAAATGCTGGTGAAGTCCATTTCTCAGACGAGCTTTTGAACTTTTCTTTCATATTTATCTTCTGTTTACATCAACAAACGACCTCAGACTTTTCCGGTACTCTGCAAACCGTGTCACAATAAGTTTTTTCTTTTTCTTTTCGTGTACGTTCAGTGGAGAAGTCTCAGACGAAGAACGTTCAACCCATTCATTTAAAATGTCGCGAGACCTGCACTTCAGTCTTCGGCTAGTCAATTCAAGCTGTATTCACGAGTCTATAAAAGCCTCTCCACCTTTTGTTTCAATATCACAACACATTACAACATACAATGGAAACCAACAGTATTGTTTCCATGGTTATATTTCTCGCAACACTCTCTGCACTTAACTCATCCTCCAATGCCACAACGTTCCAAGCAACATCAAGTGCCCCCGAAACAAGCAAATTCGCCACCCAAATCGGGCTAGACTACACCCAAAAGGCCATGGAGGATGCATCATCCTTCATTTGGGCTACGTTCCAACAATCCGAAGCAGAGCGCAAGAACATAGATGTCGTGACCCTTGTAGTCGAGAGCGTGGAAGGCGCCGCTGCATACACCTCGGGCAATGGAATTCACGTGAGTACCGAATACTTGGAAACTTATTCTGAAGATGTGAAGCTCGAGTTCACAGGTAAGTGGCCTACTACAATTTGCAAATGGATGCACACATATGACATATTCTGATTATTTTTTCAGGATATCTGATATACATGTCTTGTGAGAGTCTGTAGATGTACCATTGATTAAGTGCAAACATTAGTCTTACACTGAATCGTTCAAATCATAATTTTTAGCTTGATCTTATATATAATAATAATATTAATACTAATTCCTTATATCACATTCTGCATATTTGAGAAGAATTCGGTTTTTAAAAATACTGGTTACCGAGTGAGTAAAAAACATTGGTTAGAACAAGATACTCTTCCACGATAAACATTGATTTGGCATTAACACAATACCATTTTGCAGGAGTGTTGTTCCACGAAATGTCGCACGTGTGGCAATGGAACGGGAACGGGGCGACCCCTTCAGGGTTGATCGAAGGAGTGGCGGATTATGTGAGATTGAAGGCGGGGTATGGGCCAGGGCATTGGGTAAAACCAGGAGGAGGAGACAGGTGGGACCAAGGCTACGACGTGACCGCGCGTTTTCTCGATTACTGTGATTCAGATAGGATGAATGGTTTTGTGGCGGAGCTGAATAAGAAGATGAAGGATGGGTATAATGATGCCTTTTTCAGCGAGTTGCTTGGTAACAGCGTTGATGAACTTTGGGCCGAGTACAAGGCAAAGTATGGTGGATGAGTAATTGATGCGATTGTATTACCATGTGTACTAGTGACTGCTACAATTACCTATAATATATTGAATAGCAAACATGAATTTAAACGGTGAATGAAACACTCTTAGGTCGTTTGTTTTGAGATACATAAAAAGATAATAAGGTGTGCTTTTCCGAGCTCATATATATATCGAATAAGGGATTCAGTAAATTCTATTTGTGTGATATCTGATAATGATCTTTCTACTGGTTCATATTTTTTTTAATCTAGAGACTTTCTATGATAAGCGCTTTCAAGTGATTGTAAGTAATACTTGTGGCTTCAGTGGCTGTATGTTCGACTGCTCGGCTACAATGGATCTTCATTGAAAAATAACGTGGACCAATATATAAAATTGTGAATACTTCTATAGTATACTAAGCTGAACAAAACTGTTTAACCTAAGCCTCCAAAAAGACAGACCACTTGACTACTGTTATTTAGATATGTTTATTTTAACATAAAAGAACTGAGAATTTCATTATGGATCTTCTCAAGTTTGTTGATTTAGTCACTACTACTTCTTTCATATTCGCACCAATTGTTCTACCCACATTTTCTGTCCCTCCGTGTCCCTCCCAATCACAAACTCCTGATTTCCACCATTTACACTTCAATTCCTCAATTGTTAGGGGACTTAAATGCAAAAAAACAAAAATTAGGATATTTGAGTGAAGAGACACGGGGGAACACGAGAAATGGGGACAGAAGAATTGGTCTCTTTCATATTGAATCACTAGGATCTTCTCACTCTACGATGGTTGGTCATGTATAAATAAGGAAATTCATAGTCACTAGAAATGGCTAAATAAATAAATAAACTGAAATTTAAATTATCTGTCTTTTCTTTGTTTGGAAAGTTTGTACTAAGATTGTTTGCTTCCACTCTAGAAAATTATGGCACTAGTAGGTAAAATCTCAGGCTTAACTTTATCTTTACCATACATGTATAAGAAATACAACGACACTTGAAAACAAGTGGATAATTAATTCAGCGGCACTTTGCACTCGAAGTGTGTGTGCGCATATATATATATGTATATATATATATATATATATATATATATATATATATATATATATATATATATATATATAGACACACACACATATATAGACTAGTGGTCAATACCTAATTATACAAGCGCATGCACCACAATACTAGAATTCAGACAACATTAGCTTCCTTTGTATGCTTAGCTCATATAGTTGAATGCTAAACTAAAACCAACTAACCCATCGTTGCTTGTATCACAGGTATAGTATAACCTATAATCAGAAGCAGCATCGCTGTAAATATGGCATTCTTGATTTCTTTCTCCATGTATCTAGCTTGTGCAGAGTTTATTAGTTGGATACTACCATAATTATGTGTAGTTTGCTTCTCTTCCCTCCATTGTTTTCCTTACAGATAAGTTTTCAAAATAGGCCGGTTTTTGAAATCATTGTCACAAATATGTCAGTTTAAAACTATTTGCAAATATATGTTAGTTTTGACCAGCTCAATAATGAACTAACCAACTTTTTCTAAAAAAATACGGACACACTTCTGAAGTGTGCCCCCATAATATTTATACTGGCGCACTTGTCAAGTGCGCTCGGTGTAAATTATCTATGTTTCATCATTAAACATATCACGCCCATACTGCCAGATTTAATGGAGATTTAATTGTGTTTTTTTACGGACAAATACTCATAATCAAATAAATGATAAATCATAAATCTATACAATATATGTACTTCCCTTTACATGACACAAGGATCATTATTCGTTTTCTCCATTCAAATTCATACACGTAATTTCAACGTGAAGTAGTTCGAGAACAATAACAGGAGGAACAGCGAGAGGCTCAGTAGCTCTCTTCTTCCCTTTACCATTAAAACCTCTTAAAATAAAATCACCTAAAGATTTCACAAGATTATCCACCATTTCCTTCACGCTGAGGAACAAAGACTGTTAGAAATAATGAAGCATGTCTATTCAGCTGAAAGATCACATCTATTGAAGTTCAAGAGTCATGTCTGTTAAGGTGAAATGTCATATCTATTCGGTGAAGTGTCATGTCTATTAGAATTGTATCTATTTGTAAGGTCATGAGGTTCACTATATATATGTGGTCATTTTGTATTAAGGAAAAAGTAAGTAAGAAAATAAGAAAATATTCTCCCTTTTTCTCCTAACAAGTGGTATCAGAGCCGTAATACTCATAAGAGTTTTCTGATCTGGGATGTTATCTACCGGCGGCGGTAGCCACCGAAACACGGTTGTCGTCCGCCGGGTCGCTTAAAATAGGAGAAGTCAATTGACATGACTCTGGTGACCTTTTGAGATCAACAAAATATGGTGTTTTATTAAGATAATTTGGCTGTTCACTGTAAAGTGGTGAAGTGGAGCTATGAAAGAAAGTAGCGACCTGCAGCAATCACTCTTCTGGTGTAGTGGTCTGTTGACTGCTGGTGATTGATGAAGGCATTGCAGTTGCCGGATTATCCGAACAAAGTGGTTGATGTAATCCAGATGGTGATAATGAGTTTCTCTCTGGTTGTGTTTGCCGGGGAAGCAAGGCATTTGGAGGAGAATCTTGGGGAGACGTCCATGGGAACGCATGTTCTTGCTGCAAAGTGTGGCGGTTGCGCTTGGAGTTTTCAAGGACATCAGTGGCACTACATGGTATTTATAGTGAACAGATCAATCCAAAATATTTTATTTGAGGATTATATTGGATAGCTTGCAATGAAGTGCTTTAGTGAAAATGACGTTGAATAGAAGAAGATGTTCCATAGAACATTGGCTGTGGACGATGATGGTAATGTGGTTGGATATTTGTTAATGCTTGAGAACTGTTTGTTGAAATACCATTAGAAAATAGGTGCTTGGCTACAAGTGAAGTAGGTGTGAGTGAAGCATACTTGGTTTTATGTCATGCAACAAGCAAAAGAAAATGAGCCGCAGCTTTAGCTTGTTCGGAGAATGACTGCAGATACAAAAATATCCAGAGACGACCCGAGTGGAGAGGTCGATGAAGAAACCAAGTGTAGTTGTTGATGGTCAGAAGAACCAATCAACTGAAATCTTTGAGCATGCCCAACCAGATACAGATGAAAGTTGTGAGCAAGTTTGTCTACGGAAGACGATAAAAAAAAAGACGAAAAAAACCCGCAGTTCGATGCTTTGTAAACTTGCTATTAGCATATCAAGTTTAAAGGGGGATGTTAGAAATAACGGAGCATGTCTATTCAGCTGAAAGGTCACATCTATTGAAGTTCAAGAGTCATGTCTGTTAAGGTGAAATGTCATGTCTATTCGGTGAAGTGTTGTGTCTAATAGAATTGTATCTATTTGTATGGTCATGAGGTCCACTATATATATGTGGTCATTTTGTATTAAGAAAAAAGTAAGAAAGAAAATAAGAAAATATTTTCCTTTTTTCTCCTAACAAAGACACCTCCGGCAATTGCCAAACTACGGTCACGACTATCAATACCGAAACAAGGCAATTTGTTATTTGATTCGACTTCTTCGGGCTTTCAGCTCTTTCATAATCTCCTATAATTTTGCATCTTTCGAGTCTTTCTTGATGGTTGTTTCTTTGTTCGGTGCGCCCAGCTGATAATGAAATTGCATGAGTAAGCAAAACAAGAAATAAGATTAATTGTATATTTAAATGAAACAAGAAACAAGAAATACGATTAAGTGTATACTGAAGTGCGCCCCGTATTTTTTTAAAAAACGTTGGCCAGTTCTGTTAGAAACAATGAGCGTCTGTTGGAAAGCAAACCCAAAGAGAAGCATGTATATTCAGCGAAATTTCATATCTATTGAAGCTAAAGAGTTGTGTCTGTTCGTTTAAGAGTCATGTCCATTAGTGTTGTGTCTATTTGAAAAGTTGTGTAGTCCACTATATATATATGTGATCATTTGTATTGTTGGTAAGAAAAAAGATAATAAATTATAACTAATATAACATATCTATTCTAACAGTGGTAGCAGAGTCATAGTACTCATAAAAGTTTTCTGATCTGGGGTGTTATCTACAGACGGCGGTAGCCACCGTAAAATGATTATTGTCCGCCGGATCGCAAGAAAAAAAAAGTAGAAGTTAATTGACATGACTCTGGTGGCCTTTTCAGATCAACAAGATCGGATCGCATATAATAGTTGAAGTGGTTTGCTGAATATGTGCTCTTTGGTGCCTCCCTTGTTTGCTGGAGATCTCACCTACCTCAGCTCAACATAAAGAAGATACAAAGGTGAAGGATGTTATGTTGATAACAAAGAGAAATATAATTTAATTACCATTATAAAGTGAAATTCTGATGGTTCAAGGGATGAGTTGGAAAAAGTAAGAAAAGAATTGAAGTTAATGGAAGTTGCACCTGAAACCGTGACAACTACTTTACCAGATGCTGGAACTACATTTATAGTGTGACACTTTATAAAGAATACTCTACTCCTAAAGTTTCTTAGTAGAAACAAAGTCAAAAAAAAGGTGGTAAGAATAAAAAAAAGATGGAGATAGCAAATATCCCTCTGAATCTGCAGAAAAGAAACTGCAGAAAATATAGATGAAGCTGAAATGAAAGATGTTCAAGCCAGCCATTCTAAAAATGCATAAGGCACTGAAACCAAGAAGTCTAAAGACAAACCCGCTGAAGAAGAAGAAAAGAAAGGAACTAAAGCCAATAAGGGCGATATAGATTCAAACTTGATTAATGTACAAGCTGATAATGTAATGACCCAACTGTTATACCCAATCCAGCAAAGAACATTACAAGTAATGTTGTCTGCTAATCCAGAGGATACAACTTAATAGGGGCGGTCGAATGTGAATATATCTTTATACTAATACTGATACATCATTTATATCTTTTTCACTTAATGTCTGATCTAAGTTTGACATGTTAAGTATTAATATAAAGTAATAGACACATCGATTCCACATAATCAGAAAAATATATCATACACATAACAATCATAGATCACAATAGAAATGTATACATCATACCATACATAGAGTATGTCCACAAATATACTTCTAAACTTTTCATTCTACACATTTCAAAATAAGTCACTACCTTAACAAGTACATCTCATATTACATCAGGTGAATGTCCTACATAAGATAAACTTAGAATCTCAATATGTCTATCCATAGCTAGCTCACCTATCCAAAAGTTTGAACATCCTGTAAACATGAAAATTCCGATTTGACCCGGAAACACAAAATTTCCGATCAGTCTATCTCTAAATATCCAAAAAGTGAGATCCATATATATATATATATAACATATAAATAAACCTTAGTTCAATCACAAAATGATAGTCACAATAATTTATTGTTTCGTAATGATGATTTGTCTGGTTTCCAATCATGGATATTTTACTTTATCACAAGTTCATGTTATAAGAACGACAAGTTAACGCGACTCATTCATGAACAACCTGATCAAGGAACTATTATATCACGACAGGTTAACATGACTCAATTATGACCAACCTGATTAAGGAACTCTTTCTCAGTTAAATGACCAAGGAAGAACAAGAATCAACATATCAATCAAATAAACATACATTCCAAAATCCAAAATGGTCACGAGGCCTGCTGGTATCCATCATACCGATTTGATACCAAAGGCCGGGAACTCATACACGATCACTAGGATCGAGAAACTCATACTCAGTCGACCTGATCGAGGAAACACAATAAAACAAGAAATTTGGAACTCATGCACGATCGCTAGGATCGAGGAAACATAATGAAACAAGCAACACAATCCATTTCTGTGATTATTGAGACCAAGGAATCACATGTTCAATCTAAGGGTTTGCGGAAACATAGACACACAATCGTGTAGATCTGTTTCTCACATGCTCAATCTAAGGGATCGAGGAAACATATAACCGATTCCGATAATCAAAGGAAAAAAATCTCAATAATCATAAAGATATTGGCAACCATGACTCTACTACTCCATATTAATCATTATTTTATCTAAGATCTTTACTAAAAAAGTAGTCATAAAAGTCTAGTCTCTTAAATGAATTTCTCAATCTTTT
This sequence comes from Allium sativum, assembly GCA_030737875.1. Lineage (NCBI taxonomy): Eukaryota > Viridiplantae > Streptophyta > Magnoliopsida > Asparagales > Amaryllidaceae > Allium > Allium sativum. The sequence goes on from CM060916.1 coordinate 973,275,700, forward strand.
TGTATTTACAAGTTAGAAAAGAAATCCAGAAGTAACCTTCTTAAGGATCTAGCAGCTTCTGCCGCACACCAAAAGAAAGGGAACTCTAAAGTGCTAAATACTATCACCTACAGTAGCCACTAAAGTTTAACATAGACGTCCCATACCATCTACTGAAACCCAAGTGTTTACTGAGAATTAATAATTTCACTTATTGTGGATATAGCCGAAAAACCTGAATTATATTCTCTTACAGATCTAGCGACCACTTGTCACACACCATAAAAGAGTACAACCGTAAAGTGTTAATTACTATCTCAAAATCGATTACAAGAATCTAACTCGAGCATCCCATACTTCTCAATTGAGTTCTAGTATTCGGTCAAGAATTAGTAAATTCCATTTCAACATTTTATTCATTGGAATATACCAATTTCGACAAAATGTTTCACAAAAGTATATAAAACAATTGGTGACATTAAGTTGAAAATTTGCTCATTCCAGACTATAGAATTAAGATTCTCAAAAATATTATCTCTTTTGAATTCCATTGTTTAAAACACTTACATAGTTGTTCACAAAACTATTTTATTATTTCCAAAAGTTCATAACAAATCTCTTAGTTTTAAATTGCAATTTCAGTTTTGCTTAAGCTATAATTTAACAAAACTTAATCCATATAATTATAGCAAAAACTCATAGCTTTCCAAAACATCAAAAATATTAAATTCCGATAAGATACTCAAAACAATCCCTCATGTTTAAGTATTGACACGATTTCTCAACGACAGGACAGTGACAAACAAATGGGGTTTTCACCATTTAAACTCCAAAATCATAAGAGGCACACATCATAGATGAAAGTTGTAGTTTAATCCCTTAGATTTACAGAACATTAAGAATTTTCAAATTTCGATTAGTGGCTCAAAAGTTATGACAAAAACAAATTCTCAGTTTTAAGTGTTTTCCTGATTTCCTAATAGCAACCCAATGACAAACAAATGAGTTTTTCTCCATTTAAACTTCAAAATCAACAATAACACAACAATTGAAAATTGTAGCTTACAATCTTAGCTTTCCAGATATAAAATTTTATCAAATTATGATAAGTGACTCAAAAGTTATGCTCATTTTACTATCAGCTATCAACCCAGATTTTAACACAGGCCTGAGCTGCATGCTCAGTTTAAATCTCATTTTTGCCTTCCTAGAATGCAAAATTTCGACCAATGACTAGTAAAACGTTGTAGCAAATTGAAAGAGCTTTCTACTATAAAAAAATTGAATCAATTTGGATAATTTAGCTATGAGTTATCACTGTTTTACAATAGTGATATTTTCACGAAAATTCTCAGCACACAAAATCAAACAACCATTTGAATCCAAACCATATTGCCACCAAACCAAACATCAAATTAACTCTATCTAAAATAAAATTTCTAACATGCAACTAAATTTTCAAAGAGAGATTGTGTGAGTCAAACAACTCACCTTAACCTCGCAACTAGCATGCAAGTCTCAACTCATCGTCCATTTCCCCAAAAAACTACATTTTTACCCTCTGTTGCAACAAGGGTTTGCCATAGCAAACTGAATTATTTTCCTATGAAATTTATATAGAAGGTGTGTTATTGAGTTGATAATAACATATCCAAATTTCAGAATTTTAATTTGTTTGTAGAATTATTTACGGTTTTTATACTAGCCTTTGTTTTCTGTTCAGATCTAATCCGAAAATTGCTTGATGAAGGAAGATATTTGATGCCCCAAAACTAAACCAAATGCCATAAAAATTGGAGAGGTGCTGGAATGTGTTAGTAACAACATATCCAAATATGAGATTTTTTGGAATTTTATTTGATTTTTTATGACTTCAGAATGGCTAGGGTTTTTTAGTTTGGATAGGAAGGGAAGCCGTAAATATTGGCTGTGAGTTTTCTCAAAGAGGATGGAGGGTGAAATGTACGTGCCTCCTTATTCAGATTTCATCAAAAACTAGACTAAAGATAGAGGATGGGCCAAGATATCCAATTAAGCCCAAAACCAACTTTAATTAGTTTAATTAACTTAATTCCACCATTTTAAGGATTTAAACACTTGTTAAACGCTAATTTAAACATATCCAACACATCATAACCCCTTAACACACACACAAACAGAGCCACAACACTAATCAAGTTTTGTAAACTTAAGAACTTAATACACAAAATAACGCACAAAACATACTTACACTATTTAAATATTAAATTCAACATAATGTATCAAAATAAACGTGTTTAACAAATGTTCGTATCTATTTAATTTCAATCTTAAGAATCATAAAACGTAGTGAATTTGCATTTCTCGGTTACCCGAAAATTCGGGTTGTTACAGATAAGGTGGATGTAGAGGCAGATAAGGCCAATGAAAAAGATGGCAAGACAGACAGTTTGCTAGGAGAGGGATGTAATGATTGATGGAAGAATCCAGGAAGAGGAGAAGAAACATATTGATATGGCCAGAACAATGTTGCAGCAAGATTGGATCGTGGTTTCATTTGTCATATGCTTACGACAATGGGTTTTCCCGACGCTACTGTCCAGCTTATACATGAGTGTATAACTACCCCAACGTTTTGTATTATGATCGACGGTAGGCCGTGCGGATTTATAGAGTCTAACCGAGGCCTTCGACAAGGGGACCCGCTCTCATCCTACCTATTCTGCGTAGCAATGGAGTATTTTTCGCTACTTATGGAGGAAGGTGTGTTATACGGTCTGCTTATTCCTACTACCACAATGCAGCCCAACATATCTCATTTACTTTACGCGGATGATGTGATGATTTTTCTCGCAGCTACTACTAGAAATGCAACTTACGTGACTCAGATTTTTAATGCTTTCGCCCAAACCATAGGTCTACATGTTAATCAAACCAAATCACATGTCTACTACAGCAAAGAGGTAAGGCAACATGATGAAATTTCCGCAATTTTAAGTATAGAAGAGAATAGCTTACCTGTCAAATACCTTGGAGTTCCCCTTAGTTCGACTATATCCATGCAATGCACTGCTCCCCCCGTTAAACAAGATTATTAATAAGTTCGAAGGATGTGACTATAATTTTTTAACTATGGCTGGTAGAATTGAGCTTATACACAGTACGATAACTCCTATACTTATGTACTGGCTGCTGATATACAATTTACCAGCCAACGTGTTGAAGAAAGTAGATAAACTATGTGCAGATTTTTTTTGGAAGGGTAAATTGCATAAAATATCGTGGGATATATTGTGCAGACCTAAGGTTGAAGGCAGTATAGGTCTACGTAAGTTTGCTGATTTAAACACTACTGCACGTTTAAAACTGATGTGGAAGTTATTGACAGAATGTTCTCTATGGTCGAATTGGATATGAGCGAAGTACCTAAAAATATGAATTTTTGGACTGCTCCTATCAACAACAATTTCTCGGGAACTATGGAATCAATTTTCCGACAGCGTGATATGACAAGCAAATTACGACTGGAAATTTAGTGAATGGTGAACAAACAGACCTACGGTTTAATCCATGGATAAATCATAAATCGTTAGTGGATCTAATTGGTTGGAGCCGTGTGCATGTGACCTCAACTAGCGACTACAAAGTCAACCATATTCTACATAACCGATAGTGGCAAACACATTTGTTATCTGAAACTAGAGAAGTGGCAGATCAAATACCACAAGTTCCCGTGCTTTCAGACACGAATCAGGACTACTGGCAAATAACAACCACCAACAATTTCATGTTTTCACATGTTTGGGATGCTATTGGAGAACACAAAGAATAGGATCAGAACCTTAAACTTATATGGAATGGTAAAGTGGCAAAGAAGTACTCATTTACAACATACATGGCGTATTTAGGTCGCTTAGCAACTGCAGATCGGCTAAATACTCGGGGAATTACTGTTGACAGCTTGTGCATTTTATGTGGTAATTATAATGAAAGTCATGATCATATTTTCAGCAGTTGTGAATTTTCGACCTACCTTTGGAATCACTTGTGCCTTAAATTGGAAGTGCCTTTGCTCTCCGCCACTGACCTTATGGCTCGATTGTCACAGCTTCGATCTCTTCTACGAACAACTTCTCTCTACAAAACTTTCGCCTTTACTGCAGCAGCCACCATTATTCATCAGATTTGGGTGGAAAGGAACTGATGGCAATTTGAATCCAAATCACTCTCCATGCCTCAGAGATTTAAGCTAGCTGAAATTGAGATTTGTCTTTAATTTGCACGCCGTTATACAGAAAGCAAACTCCAAAGTGACGAAAGACTGATTCTTCGAAGATAGGGCATGGATCTAAATGATGTTGGATGAGTTCTGATTGTCTGTAGGTAATATTATGTTTGTCATTGGGCAGTTTGGTCTATTTTTTAAGTGCAAGCGGTGGTGTGTTGTCGTTGGTCTTGTGCTTTATGAAGCCCGTGTAAGCTTCACGTTTGTTTTTCCTTTTGCATTTCTGGAGTCGGTTGTATGTTATGTTGTATAGAGCTTTATAATAGCTGATGTCGCATTCTTTTTCCTTACTGCGATGGTAAGGTTTTTTAAGGAGGCGAATCATGCTATTGGTTCTTCGACATTATTAATAAAGAACCGTTCTTAAAAAAAAATCTTTGATAATTTTCCGCTGTAAATTATTTATTTGTACTCTGATATTCTTGTACTCCAAAGTAAATTGTTGTAATGGTAATGAAATGTTCTCATGTTTGTGTTCTAATGCATCGTGTTCTCATTACAATCCGCGTTTTCCCGTTTTCTCATAAGCTGGGCGAATTCGGGGCGTGACAATACATCAACAAATCTGAAGAGAAGTTGTCCAAGAATTGAAGAAAAAAGAGGATAGCGGCATCCATATTTAATGTTCAAACCCTAGCTTCGATGCTAGTCAAGCAAATGGGCTTTAACCCAATATCTCATTGTAAATACTATAATTAGCATGTAGCCCAAATATTAATAACCGCTATATGTCTGCACTATATATACATGTCTGTATTGATCAAGTTACATTATCAATTTAATAAAACAATTTCCACTGCAATTATCTTTGGAATATCCTCTTAATGACAATTTACCTAGAAACTTGACCTTATCATCACATCAGTTTTGAGCCTATCTTGTAATATAAATGGAAAATATTCAAGTGCAGAATATTCAACCTATTCTTCTCAGTGACACTTAGGCTTTATGTGGTAAACCCAAGTGATACCGAAAATGTTGACTTTACCGCAAATACAAATTATTGATTTCATTAACAGCAATCGTTAAAACACTCGCAATAGTGCACTTGCAAATTTTTACCACAAGGAATAGTTTTGCGATAACAAAACCGAAAAATGTGTAACAGGTTTTTTTATTTTAATTTTTTAGCAAAAAAATGGTGGAAACCCTTCATAAATTTATGCTGGTTAGGATAAGTCCCTGAATGTATGATAGGCTTGAAACGTATATAAACTTTATGCACATCATCAACTAAAACAGGTGAATTTGTTTTGTTTGATACAACCAAAATAGTTTATTTTCTGGTATTGAAAATAGATCACATATCAACGCTGGTGAAGTCCATTTCTCAAATGAGCTTTTAAACTTTCTTTCATATATATCTTTTGTTTACATCAACAAATGACCTCAGACTTTGCCGGTACTCTGCAAACCGTGTCACAATAAGTTTTTTTTCCTTTTCGTGTACATTCAGTGGAGAAGTCTCAGACGAAGAAGAACGTTCAACCCATTCATTTAAAACGTTGCGAGACTTGCACTTGAGTCTTCGGCTAGTCAATTCAAGTTGTATTCACGAGTCTATAAAAGCCTATCCACCTTTTATTCCAAAATCACAACACATTTACGTACAATGGAAACCAACAGTGTTGTTTCCATGGTTATATTTCTGGTAACACTTGTTAGCATATTTAATATGCTATCACATCATGAGATCGTGTGTGCCCATACTTAAATCGTGTGTGCCCATACCGTAATAGTGTATGCCCATACTATAAGAAGCCTCTAATATCTTGTATCTCTGACCTATTCTGTAATTCAATAAATTGGTTTTCGTATTCCTCTGTTAATGTTGTCATGGTATTGGAGCCAATTTTTTCCCCGTAGCTACTCCTCTCCTTTTCGATCTAACCCGCGTCCGTAGCATTCCCACTCGATCGACGAGTCTCAGATCCACTCGAAACCCTACTTCAGTTGAAATCGGTACTAGGGATTTCGGCTTCTTCCGGTTCGAGCAAGCTTCTTCCTCCATTCATGCGAGTTTCTTCGTGTTCGAGCTCGGCGAAAAGGGTTTCAGAAAAATCGGTGTGACATGGCTAACTTTAAATAAGAGGATTTACTTTTTTTTGAGTATAAAATAAGAGAAGTTACTTTGGAGTTTGTTGTTAGCGTATTGGAGTTTTGCAGGAGGTAATTTATGCGTATTGGAGTTACTTACTTTGCTGTTTGGGTTACTTTGCTGTTTGGGTTTAAATAAGAGGAGTTGGGTTTGTTCTCTCTGATTAATTCAAGTTGTTAGTTTTCTGTTGATCTCTTTTAATATGGCTAATACTAGAGATGATTTGCTTCAAGCAGTTAGTGTTCAGTTAGATGGTAAAAATTATGCGTATTGTAGTTATGTAATGAGAAATTTTCTGAAAGGTAAACAAAAGTGGGGTTATATTTCGGGTACTTCTGTTAGGCCTGAGGATGGCACGACTGCTAATTATGTGTCCTTGTTAGATAAGTGGGAAGTTGTAAATTCTAAGATCATTACTTGGATCAATAATTCTGTCAAGCACTCGATTGGTACCCTATTAGCAAAATATGAGACAACAAAGGAGGTTTGGGATCATCTAGCTAGACTGTATACACAGTCTAACTTTGCAAAACAGTACCAGTTGGAGTCTGATATTCGTGCTTTACAGCAGAAAAGCATGAGTATTCAGGGATTTTATGATGCTATGACAGATTTGCGGGATCAGTTGGCGCTTACAGAATCTGCTGAATTACGAGCCTTTGGGCCTTATATTACACGAAGAGAAGAGCAGAGATTGATAAAGTTTTTAATGGCTCTTCGTAATGAGTTCGAAGGACTTCGTGGGTCCATTCTACATCGTCATCTGCTGCCTTCTGTTGATTCTGTTGTTAGTGAACTTTTAGCTAAGGAAATCTGTCTTAAGCCTTTTGTTGCAAAAGAAGTCTCTACGGTCTCTACTCCATCCGTCGTTGCCATGCCTCCACGACCAAATTTCAATTTTCAAGTCAGACCTTATGGAATTGTTGCTCATGATGAATGCAGTTTTTGTAGAGAGAGAGGGTCATTGGAAATCTCAATGTTTGAAATTGGGTAAAGGAAAGCAGCAGTATGCTCAGCAACAGCCCCATCAGCAGCCTCAGCAATGGAGTTACCGACCACCGACTCCTCATATTGGACCTCCTCTTCTTCCTCGCCCTCACAATGCACTTACAACTTCTTTAGATCCAATAATGATTGAACAGTTTCAGCAATTCCTTGCATCTCATCCGCATGCCATGTTAGCTTCATCTCAAATAGGTTTGTCATCTAGTTCGTCAGGTATATCTTCTTCCACTTGGATCTTAGATTCTGGTGCTTTGAATCATATGTCATCTAATTTGTCCTCTTTTACTTCTTTGGCCCCTAAAGTTTCTATTCCTGTCATGAGTGCTAGTGGTACACCTATGCCCTAGCAAGGCGTTGGTTCAGTTATTACGCCTTCTTTGTCCTTATCTAATGTTTACCACATTCCTAGTCTTACATTAAATCTTGCTTCTGTTGGTAAAATTTGTGATAATTGCGGCTTGGTTTCTTTTTCTTCTTCTGCTTGTTATGTTCAGGATCCAAAGTCTCAGGAAGTGATTGGGACTGGCCATAGGGAAGGAGGACGTTACATATTGGATCAGCTCAAAACTCCTAAGATTGCAGCTGTTTTTCCTGGTGTGGATGTTTCGTCTTTTCGTTTGAGTCAGTCTTCTTCTGTGTTTTATTTGTGGCATTCTCGCCTTGGGCATGTCTCTAGGTCTCGATTACAATTTGTAGCATCTACAGGAGTTTTAGGAGATTTGAAAACTCATGAAATTTCTGATTGTTGTGGTTGTAAACTTGCAAAATTCTCTGCTTTGCCTTTTCCTAAAAGTAACACATCTTCAGTTGCACCTTTTGATCTTATTCATTCTGATGTTTGGGGACCCTCTCCTGTTTCTACAAAAGGAGGCTCTCGTTATTATGTCTCTTTTATTGATGATTGCACTCGTTATTGTTGGATTTATCTTATGAAACGCCGCTCAGACTTTTTTGGCATCTATAATGAGTTTCGATCTCTTGTTAAAACTCAACATGCAGCTGTTATTAAATGTTTTAGATGTGATTTAGGTGGTGAATATACTTCTCATGATTTTAAGGAACTTCTTGCCTTAGATGGCACAATTTATCAGACTTCTTGCACTGACACTCCTGAACAAAATGGGGTTGCTGAAAGGAAACATAGGCATATTATTTAGACTGCTAGGTCACTTTTATTGTCTGCTAGTGTTCCTTGTGAATTTTGGGGGAGGCAGCTCTTACTTCTGTTTATTTTATTAATAGAATTCCTAGTTCTCGTAATTCTGGCTTGTCTCCTTATGAGAAATTGTATGGTTGTCCACCAAATTATTCTTCTCTTCGTGGTTTTGGTTCCACATGCTTTGTTCTTGTTCCTCATGTCCAACGGAGTAAGTTAACTTCACGGTCAGCTATATGTGTATTTCTTGGTTATTGCGCAGGACAAAAGGGGTATCGTTGTTTTGATCCAGTCAGTCATAAGTTATATGTTTCTCGTCATGTTGTCTTTCTTGAACATATTCCTTATTTTACAATTCCTGACTATTCTCACAGTATATCTATGCCTGATCTTGTTTACATCGATCCTTTTACTGCTGATGATGATGAGCTACCTCCTGCTGAGAATACGGACACTCCTATTAGCCCTTCAACTACCCAATCATCTTCTGAGATAGCGGATACTACTGAACATCGATATCCTGTCCGAAATCGTAAGTCTACTAGACAACCTGATTTCTATTATTCTTGTCTTTCCAGATCATTTTCTTCATTCCTTACTTCTATTCATTGTCTTTCCGAGCCTTCAACTTTCAAGGAGGCGGTTCTTGATCCTCTTTGGCAGCGTACTATGGCTGAGGAGCTAACTACTCTTCATTAAACCCATACTTGGGATTTAGTGTCTCTTCCTGCGGGAAAACGTGCTATTGGCTCTCGTTGGGTCTATAAGATTAAAACTAAAGCTAATGGATCCATTAAAAGATATAAAGCTCGCTTGGTTTCTAAGGGTTATTCTCAAGAATATGGTATGGATTATGAGGAAACTTTTGCACCTATTGCAAAAATGATTACAATTCGAACACTTATTGCAGTTGCTTCTGTTCGCCGTTGGGATATCACTCAAATGGACGTTAAAAATGCCTTTTTGAATGGCGATCTTCATGAAGAAGTCTATATGGTTCCTCCTCCTAGTATTGATCATCAGCCTGGTGAAGTCTGCAAACTTAGGAAGGCTCTTTATGGTCTTAAACAGGCTCCCCGTGCTTGGTTTGAGAAATTCTCTATTGTGATTACTTCTCTTAGTTTTTTCCCGAGTAACCATGATTCTGCTTTGTTTGTCAAGTGTACCTCAGCTGGTCGAATTTTGCTTTCTCTTTACGTTGATGATATGATTATTACAGATGATGATGTTGTTGGGGTTAGCTTGTTGAAGTCTGAGTTGATTCGAAGTTTTGTTATGAAAGACCTGGGTCCCTTTCGTTACTTCTTGGGTATTGAAGTTGCTTCTTCTTCCAAAGGTTATCTTCTTTCTCAATCTAAGTATATTTCTGATATTTTTGAGCGTGCCCGCCTCTCGGATAATTTTCCGCTGTAAATTATTTATTTGTACTCTAATATTCTTGTACTCCAAAGTAAATTGTTGTAATGGTAATGAAATGTTCTCATGTTTGTGTTCTAATGCATCGTGTTCTCATTACAATCCGCGTTTTCCCGTTTTCTCATAGGCTGGGCGAATTCGGGGTGTGACAATACATCAACAAATCTGAAGAGAACTTGTCCCAGAATTGAAGAAAAAAGAGGATAGCGACATCCATATTTAATGTTCAAACCCTAGCTTCGATTCTAGTCAAGCAAATAGGCTTTAACCCAATATCTCATTGTAAATACTATAATTAGCATATAGCCCAAATATTAATAACCGTTATATGTCTGCACTATATATACATGTCTGTATTGATCAAGTTACATTATCAATTTAATAAAACAATTTCCACTGCAATTATCTTTGGAATATCCTCTTAATGACAATTGACCTAGAAACTTGACCTTATCATCACATCAGTTTTGAGCATATCTTGCAATATAAATGGAAAATATTCAAGTGCAGAATGTTCAACCTATTCTTTTCAGTGACACTTAGGCTTTATGTGGTAAACCCAAGTGATACCGAAAATGTTGACTTTACCGCAAATACAAATTATTTCATTAACAGCTATCGTTAAAACACTCACAATAGTGCACTTGCAAATTTTTACCACAAGGAATAGTTTTGCGATAACAAAACCGAAAAATGTGTAACATGTTTTTTTTTTAGCAAAAAAATGGTGGAAACCCTTCATAAATTTATACTGGTTAGGATAAGTCCCTGAATGTATGATAGGCTTGAAACGTATATAAACTTTATGCACATCATCAACTAAAACAGGTGAATTTGTTTTGTTTGATACAACCAAAATAGTTTATTTTCTGGTATTGAAAACAGATCACATATCAACGCTGGTGAAGTCCATTTCTCAGATGAGCTTTTAAACTTTCTTTCATATATATCTTTTGTTTACATCAACAAATGACCTCAGACTTTTCCGGTACTCTGCAAACTGTGTCACAATAAGTTTTTTTTCCTTTTCGTGTACATTCAGTGGAGAAGTCTCAGACGAAGAAGAACGTTCAACCCATTCATTTAAAACGTTGCGAGACTTGCACTTGAGTCTTCGGCTAGTCAATTCAAGTTGTATTCACGAGCCTATAAAAGCCTATCCACCTTTTATTCCAAAATCACAACACATTTACATACAATGGAAACCAACAGTGTTGTTTCCATGGTTATATTTCTGGTAACACTTGTTAGCATATTTAATATGCTATCACATCATGAGATCGTGTGTGCCCATACCGTAATAGTGTATGCCCATACTATAAGAAGCCTCTAATACCTTGTATCTCTGACCTATTCTGTAATTCAATAAAATGGTTTTCGTATTCCTCTCTTAATGTTGTCATGGTATTGGAGCCAATTTTTTCCCTGTAGCTACTCCTCTCCTTTTCGATCTAACCCGCGTCCGTAGCATTCCCACTCCATCGACGAGTCTCAGATCCACTCGAAACCCTACTTCAGTTGAAATCGGTACTAGGGATTTCGGCTTCTTCCGGTTCGAGCGAGCTTCTTCCTCCATTCATGCGAGCTTCTTCGTGTTCGAGATCGGCAAAAAGGGTTTCAGAAAAACCAGTATGACATGGCTAACTTTAAATAAGAGGATTTACTTTTTTGAGTAGAAAATAAGAGAAGTTACTTTGGAGTTTGTTGTTAGCGTATTGGAGTTTTGCAGGAGGTAATTTATGCGTATTGGAGTTACTTACTTTGCTGTTTGGATTTAAATAAGAGGAGTTGAGTTTGTTCTCTCTGATTAATTCAAGTTGTTAGTTTTCTGTTGATCTCTTTTAATATGGCTGATACTAGAGATGATTCGCTTCAAGCAGTTAGTGTTCAGTTAGATGGTAAAAATTGTGCGTATTGTAGTTATGTAATGAGAAATTTTATGAAAGGTAAACAAAAGTGGGGTTATATTTCGGGTCTGTTAGGCCTGAGGATGGCACGACTGCTAATTATGTGTCCTTGTTAGATAAGTGGGAAGTTGTAAATTCTAAGATCATTACTTGGATCAATAATTCTGTCAAGCACTCGATTGATACCCTATTAGCAAAATATGAGACAGCTAAGGAGGTTTGGGATCATCTAGCTAGACTGTATACACAGTCTAACTTTGCAAAACAGTACCATTTGGAGTCTGATATTCGTGCTCTACAATAGAAAAGCATGAGTATTCAGGGATTTTATGATGCTATGACAGATTTGCGGGATCAGTTGGCGCTTACAGAATCTGCTGAATTACGAGCCTTTGGGCCTTATATTACACGAAGAGAAGAGCAGACATTGGTAAAGTTTTTAATGGCTCTTCGTAATGAGTTCAAAGGACTTCGTGGGTCCATTCTACATCGTCATCCGCTGCCTTCTGTTGATTCTGTTGTTAGTGAACTTTTAGCTAAGGAAATCCGTCTTAAGCCTTTTGTTGCAAAAGAAGTCTCTACTCCATCCGTCGTTGCCATGCCTCCACGACCAAATTTCAATTTTCAAGTCAGACCTTATGGAACTGTTGCTCGTGATGAATGCAGTTTTTGTAGAGAGAGAAGGTCATTGGAAATCTCAATGTCCGGAATTAGGTAAAGGAAAGCAGCAGTATGCTCAGCAACAGCCCCATCAGCAGCCTCAGCAATGGAATTACCGACCACCGACTCCTCATATTGGACCTCCTCTTCTTCCTCGCCCTCACAATGCACTTACAACTTCTTTAGATCCAATAATGATTGAACAGTTTCAGCAATTCCTTGCATCTCAGCCGCATGCCATGTTAGCTTCATCTCAAATAGGTTTGTCATCTAGTTCGTCAGGTATATCTTCTTCCACTTGGATCTTAGATTTTGGTGCTTTGAATCATATGTCATCTAGTTTGTCCTCTTTTACTTCTTTGGCCCCTAAAGTTTCTATTCCTGTCATGAGTGCTAGTGGTACACCTATGCCCTAGCAAGGCGTTGGTTCAGTTATTACGCGTTCTTTGTCCTTATCTAATGTTTACCACATTCCTAGTCTTACATTAAATCTTGCTTTTGTTGGTAAAATTTGTGATAATAGCTGCTTGGTTTCTTTTTCTTCTTCTGCTTGTTATGTTCAAGATCCAAAGTCTCAGGAAGTGATTGGGACTGGCCATAGGGAAGGAGGACGTTACATATTGGATCAGCTCAAAACTCCTAAGATTGCAGCTATTTTTCCTGGTGTGGATGTTTCGTCTTTTCGTTTGAGTCAGTCTTCTTCTGTGTTTTATTTGTGGCATTCTCGCCTTGGCCATGTCTCTAGGTCTCAATTACAATTTTTAGCATCTACAGGAGTTTTAGGAGATTTTAAAACTCATGAAATTTCTGATTGTTGTGGTTGTAAGCTTGCAAAATTCTCTGCTTTGCCTTTTCCTAAAAGTAACACATCTTCAGTTGCACCTTTTGATCTTATTCATTCTGATGTTTGGGGACCCTCTCCTGTTTCTACAAAAGGAGGCTCTCGTTATTATGTCTCTTTTATTGATGATTGCACTCGTTATTTTTGGATTTATCTTATGAAACGCCGCTCAAACTTTTTTGGCATCTATAATGAGTTTTGATCTCTTGTTAAAACTCAACATGTCAGCTTTATGTGTATTTCTTGGTTATTGCGTAGGACAAAAGGGGTATCGTTGTTTTAATCCAGTCAGTCATAAGTTATATGTTTCTCGTCATGTTGTCTTTCTTGAACATATTCCTTATTTTACAATTCTTGACTGTTCTCACAGTATATCTATGCCTGATCTTGTTTACATTGATCCTTTTACTGCTGATGATGATGAGCTACCTCATGCTGAGAATCCGGACACTCCTATTGGCCCTTCAACTACCCAATCATCTTCTGAGATAGCGGATACTACTGAACATCGATATCCTGTCTGAAATCATAAGTCTACTAGACAACCTGATTTCTATTATTCTTGTCTTTCCAGATCATTTTCTTCATTCCTTACTTCTACTCATTGTCTTTCCGAGCCTTCAACTTTCAAGGAGGCGGTTCTTGATCCTCTTTGGCAGCGTACTATGGCTGAGGAGCTAACTGCTCTTCATTAAACCCATACTTGGGATTTAGTGTCTCTTCCTGCGGGAAAACGTGTTATTGGCTCTCGTTGGGTCTATAAGATTAAAACTAAAGCTAATGGATCCATTGAAAGATATAAAGCTCGCTTGGTTTCTAAGGGTTATTCTCAAGAATATGGTATGGATTATGAGGAAACTTTTGCACCTATTGCAAAAATGACTACAATTCGAACTCTTATTGCAGTTGCTTCTGTTCGCCATTGGGATATCACTCAAATGGATGTTAAAAATGCCTTTTTGAATGGCAATTTTCATGAAGAAGTCTATATGGTTCCTCCTCCTGGTATTGATCATCAGCCTGGTGAAGTCTGCAAACTTAGGAAGGCCTTTTATGGTCTTAAACAGGCTCCCTGTGCTTGGTTTGAGAAATTCTCTATTGTGATTACTTCTCTTAGTTTTTGCCCGAGTAACCATGATTCTGCTTTGTTTTTCAAGTGTACCTCAGCTGGTCGAATTTTGCTTTCTCTTTACGTTGATGATATGATTATTACATGTGATGATGTTTTTGGGGTTAGCTTGTTGAAGTCTGAGTTGATTTGAAGTTTTGTTATGAAAGACCTGGGTCCCTTTCGTTACTTCTTGGGTATTGAAGTTGCTTCTTCTTCCAAAGGTTATCTTCTTTCTCAATCTAAGTATATTTCTGATATTTTTGAGCGTGCAGGCCTCTCGGATAACAAGACCGTTGATACTCCAATTGAACTCAATGCTCAGCACTCTATTTCTAATGGGTCTCCATTGCCAGATCTGAATCTTTATAGAATGTTTGTTGGAAGTTTGGTTTATCTCCCTATCACTCGTCCCGGTAATTCATATGCTATTCACATAGTCTATCAGTTTGTTACTTCTCCTACTACAGTTCATTGGGCTGCTGTTATTCGCATCTTGAGATATCTCTGTGGCACTCAGTGTCAGACGCTTTTACTTTCTTCTACTTCATCTTTGGAGTTATGTGCTTACTCTGATGCTGATTGGGCTAGTGATCCTACTGATCGCAAATCCACTACAGGTTTTTGTTTTTTTCTGGGAGATTCTCTAATCTCTTGGAAAAGTAAGAAGCAGGATGTTATATCTCGGTCTTCAACAGAGACCGAATATCGTGCTATGGCTTCAATTACTTGTGAAATCGTTTGGCTGCGATGGTTGCTTGCTGATATGGGCGTTTCTTTGCGGCGACCAACTCCTTTGCATTGTGATAATAAGAGTGCTATTCAGATTGCTCATAACTCGGTTTTGCACGAACGAACCAAGCATATTGAGATTGACTATCATATTACTCGTCGTCACCTTCAGAATGGCACATTGACATTGTCATTTGTCTCTTCCTTCTTACAACTTGCAGATTTGTTTACTAAATCATTGTACTCTTCGCGCTTTCGTTTTTTGACTGACAAACTTTCAATGCTCATTACTATTGCATCATGAGTTTGAGGGGGGATGTTAGCGTATTTAATATGATATCGCATCATGAGATCGTATGTGCCCATACTCAAATCGTGTGTGCCCATACCGTAATAGTGTATGTCCATACTATAACAAGCCTCTAATATCTTGTATCTCTGACTTGTTCTTTAATTCAATAAAATGGTTTTTGTATTCCTCTGTTAATGTTGTCAACACTCTCTGCACTTAACTCATCCTCAAATGCCACAACGTTCCAAGCAACATCAAGTGCACCCGAAACAAGCAAATTTGCAACCCAAATCGGGTTGGACTATACCCAAAAGGCCATGGAGGGTGCATCATCCTTCATTTGGCTACCTTCCAACAATCCGAAGCAGAGCGCAAGAACATAGATGTCGTAACCCTTGTAGTTGAGAGCGTGAAAGGCGCCGCTGCATACACCTCGAGCAATGGAATTCACGTGAGTACCGAATACTTGGAAACTTATTCTGAAGATATGAAGTTCGAGTTCATAGGTAAGCAGCCTACTAAAATTTGCAGATGGATGCACATACGACATATTCTGATTATTTTTTCAGGATATCTGATATACATCTCTTGTGAGAGTCTGTAGATGTACCATTGATTAAGTGCAAAAATTAGTCTTATATTGAATCATTCAAATGATAATTTTTAGCTTGATCTTATATTTAATAATAATAATACTAATTCCTTATATCACATTCTGCATATTTGGGAAGAATTTGGTTTTTAAAAATACTGGTTACCGAGTGAAACAGTATTGTAATAATAAGTCTTATAGTCACAGTTTTTTATTGCACCTACAATTGATTGGTGGCCTGCATAATGACAACTCAATGTCTTACTCAAATTAGTCATTAATGTTGCTATAATTATATATAAACCTAGTGACCTAACATTTGAATTTCAGAAATTTAAACTTTGACAAAAGAAGGAAATTTCAGTGACTTCGTTTCTTATAATGCATTAAGTGTAATAACTCTCCCAATAGTATATTTGCAAAAGAATCTTCCATTGATTACTTTTCACTTGTAAATTAGATAACAAAAATACTGGGTTAGAACAAGATACTCTTCCACGATTTCAAAGAAATACTGATTTGGCATTAACACAATCCCATTTTGCAGGAGTGTTGTTCCACGAAATGACGCATGTGTGGCAATGGAATGGGAATGGAGCGACCCCTTCAGGGTTGATCGAAGGAGTGGGGGATTATGTGAGATTGAAGGCAGGGTATGTGCCAGGGCATTGAGTAAAACCAGGAGGAGGAGGAGGAGACAGGTAGGACCAAGGCTATGACGTGACCGCACGTTCTCGATTACTGTGATTCTGATAGGATGAGTGGTTTTGTGGCGGAGCTGAATAAGAAGATGAAGGATGGGTATTATGACGCGTTTTTCAGCGAGTTGCTTGATAACAGCGTTGATGAACTTTGGGCCGAGTATAAGGCAAAGTATGGTGGATGAGTTTCTCATCGAAAAGAGATAAGTTGATGTCATTGTATCACCATGTGTACTAGTGACTGCTACAATAACCTATAATTTATTGAATAAGGGACGAGCATGAATTTAAATGGTGAATGTATCACTCTTAGGTCGTATGTTTTGAGATAAATAAACAGGTAATAAGTTGTGCTTTTACCTGCTCATATACATTGAATAAGCTAGTCCGTAAATTCTATTTGTGTGATAATGATCATTCTACTGGCTTTACATATTTTTTAATCTAGAGATTTTCTATGATAAGTGCTTTCAAGTGATTGTTAATAATACTTGTGGCTTCAGTGACTGTATTTTGGACTGCTTAGCTGCAATGGATCTTCATTGAAAATTAATGTGGACCAATATATAACATATCTAAGCCTCCAAAAAGACAGGCCACTTGACTAGTGTTATTTAGATATGTTTATGGTTCTTCTCAAGTTTGTTGATTTAGTCACTATTTCTTCTTTCTTATTGCATCTCTCGGATCTTCTCACTCTACAATGGTTGGTCATGTATGAATGAGGAACTTGATACTCACTAGAAATGGATAAAAAATTGAGTATCAAAATAAATAAATACAAATTTAAATTATTTGTCTTTCCTTTGTTCGGAAAGTTTGTACAAAGATTGTTTGCTTCCACACTATAAACTTGTGGTACTAGTAGATAAAATCTAAGGCTTAACTCTATCTTTACCATACATATATAAAAAATATAACGACACTTGAAAAGAAGTGGATAATTAATACTGTAGCACTTTGCACTCTAAGTATATATATCCTTTATACTAGGGTAATTAACATACTTAGCCTTGTTTATAAAAAAAAAAAAAATACACAAGTAGCCTTGCTTTAAAAGTAATAACCGATATAGACCTCTTTTGGGGTTAACGAAGGCGAATTTTGGAAACTCGCACAAAGACGAATTTTAGGAATTCGCCTTTGTTAACCCCACATTCAAAGAATTTTACACACAACATTTCATTCGAACAAGTTTACACACAACAATTCAACATTATTCACTTCTAGGTAATTTCTGAATAACAAAACGTTGTAATGCTATGTCGACTATTCCTTTTACATTAAAATCGACATTTAATTTATATTAAAAATGATTTATATATATTTGATAAATCGTTATGGTTTATAAATGATTCCACAACGATTTTCTGAAAAATTGATTTGGACATAACTCAAAATCTGTAATATGAAATCTTCATTTTTCCCCTCCGTTATAAAAATATAGTTTAGTAGATTCGAACGTTTCTTGTGTTAAAGAAATCTGGCGTATAAAGAATCATATATATGCAGTTAAAATTCAAAATGTAATAATACGAACTACCGCGATGTTACGAGCTCATTTTTAATTATATTATAAATTATACATTCAAATATAATGACTTTAATAAACCAAATATCAACAAATGATAACTAAAAATTTGATTACAACAGATACAAACATAGAAATAGATAATAAAATTTAGAATAGGACAGCTGCTAACACAAATACAAGGTACTAAAAGTAGGCTACAATAGATGATAACTAGGAAAATACTTCGCAACCAAACTACATCTCACGTTCAAGCTCGAGGGATTCTAAGTCGCCTAATCATTACGTCAAACCACAACTGTTCAATAACATTTTGGAGACGTCTAATATCTCGTTCGAATTCGTTTGCATATGCAATGCCCCTTGGGCACAAAGCTTTATCTGTCCATTCTGTGTAATTACGTCCATTCAGATAGGATGAACATTTTTGAATGCGCCGACGTATATTATTGTCATCTGCTCGAACCACAACTTCAACCGCATAACCGCAATAACAATAAACTGGATAAGAATCAACTTCCTGTTCAAAAGAAATTTGAACATGTGGTACTCGATATACCTCTACTTCACGTCGTGGCTGAGCGACCGACTTTTCATATGAAAGTTGAACATGGGGTACTAGATCTTCTTGTGGAGATTGCATGTTCATTCGTTCAATAGGTGGTTCTTTCTGAAGTCCCAATAAGTTTAGATCTGGGAATTCGTCTGCATAATCCTGAAGTCGCATCTGTTCGTATACTTGATCATCTGAGTCTGTAGATGATGGCCAAGAAGGCATAGTTGTGGGAATGCAAAGAGTAGTTGTTTGAGTGAGGTAAGTTATTTGAGTGGGATAAGTTATGAGCAATTTGATAAAGATATATAGCTACATAGTGTACAAATGAATAAAATAAATAATGATGCAACCGGTCATTGTTTCGCCTGACATGATATTGTAGGGAATCTGTTTTACGTACTGCCATGATGTGATCAGTCATTGTTTCAACTTGGATATCTTGTTGAGAAGTCACACTGGATACTATAGCCTAGTAGGTAATGATAAACATGCCAAGTACATGTACAAATAAAGTTGAGCACTGCATTTATACAGGTGATATTACTACACTCTACTCTGCAATACTGGTACAATGTGACAGAGCTTGTCCAACGAAATGAATAAAGGCTAAGTTGACAAGGCTTAATTTTTAAACTTCCTTAAATTAGAGTACAAAATGATCAATGCTGCCAACTAGCCTCTCTTCCTCTCTCCCTTATTAAAGACCAACCATCCTCTCATCCTCTCTTCATTTTTTTTGGCATCAAACACCCTCCGAAACCCTGGTTTTTTGTAGAGTATTTCACCGTCAAAATGGCTAAGTGGGAATTCGATGACGTTACCATGGTTGAAATGTACGATGAGTACAAACGTGGTAAACAACCTGCGGAAGATTCCACTTTGCTCCCGAAATGCAAATGGGCATCTAGGTAGATGCTACAGAGGTCGAATATGAACTATTTAGTGAAACACAACCAAATGTTGCAGTCCAGCGCATCAGACTTGTTCAAAGATCCCTCAATGCTTAGTTGAAGAAAGTTCTTGCTCGACAGAACCCCGATAGGTCAAGCTCTAGCATGATGGGTTGTTCAGTCCTATGCTATTGCAGAGTCGAATGTAAAGTGATTATTTCTTAAAGTCAAACGAATGCAGTTCGCCGTTTTTATGGTTGCAAAGCGTACACTGATGCACAGAATCGCCAAAGATTGCAAAGTTGTAATTTTTTTCATGGATCGATCCACCGTTAACAGAGAGGGGTGTTCAGTACGCACTTGAGATGCAAGCTGAGGTTAATCGCTTGGAAAGAATGAATGTGGGAATTAAGAATGAAATGCTTCATGGGTGCTATGGTTCATTCCGAAGCTATGGGTCGTAGTTATGTTGTATTATTGTGTCATGGTTATGTTGGGTCTTATTTATGTTGTTTTGTTTGCTTTTTGTTATGTCGTACTGGGTCGTAGTAATATGTTTTTCTCGACTTGGATGGACGCAGTTTGTATGTTGTATGATGTTTGTGTAATCTTGGTTGGCATGTTTAAAATGGTTTTTAAATAGTTCAATACTGAAGGTGAGTTTCCAAAACTTGCACAAAGGCGAGTTTTCAAAGTTCTCCATTGCACTCCCTAGACGAAAACATGTCTATTTCTGTAATTACGTTATAAACATGGCTAAATCTGTTATAGTTTTAAAAAAGAAGCCTACATAGGTTAATTCCCCTTCATACAAAGACTAGTGGTCAAGACCTAATTTTACAGGCGCACCACAATACTAGAATCCATACAAGATTGGTTTCCATTATATGCTTAGCTCATAAATTTTAAATAAAGCCAACTAACCCATGTTGCTTGTATCACAAGTATAACCTATAATCAGAAGCAACATCGTTGAAAATATGGCATTCTTGGTTTCTTTCTCCATGTGTCTAGCTTGTGCAGTGTTTATTAATTGGATACTACCATAATTATGTGTATTTTGATTCTCTTCCCTCCATTATTTTCCCTATCAATCTGCTGCATAGGTTTATCCCGCTGTATAGATTTTTAAGTAGGAAGGAGGCCAAAATGTTTAATCGACAATTTCTCCTATGACTACAACAATTCCATAAATCCAAGATCTCTACATAAGGGTTTTAAATGCCATAAAGTTTATGAATAATTAGAAATAAGCTAATTCTCATGACCACATACTATAACCAAGTATACAAAAACTACAGCTAATATAGTTGAATTTTCGTTGCATTTACTATGGAAGGTAGTATAGCGATTCTGTTCATGTATATATGCAAAGCATATCACATGTTTGAGAATTATCAACACATACTAAGACTCGTAGAGACCACTGTTGGCCTCAAAGTCTTTTACGTACATCTAAGATTTAGTTATATATGCATACCATACCAATTTTATGCCTCACGGTTTAAGTAGGGAAAATACAGATGAAGAATGTTAAACTCATTAAGCTTATTTTACAGTGGTACAATAGTGCCTGTACTTTAGCCAGGCATTCCAACTATATTCATCAGTCTAATCTTTATAAATCCTCCTCGCATTATATTCCAAAACCACAACACATTAGCTAGGTATAATGGATAGCAGCATTGTTCTTTTTCTAGCAATATTTCAACTAACCATCTCTTAGCTATCTCTGTCCTCCAATGCCATTACCTATAGTACAACATCCAATGCACCTGAAACAAGCAAATTCGCTACCCGAATTGGGTTGGACTACAGCTTCAGGGCCAGGGTTCATCTTCCTTCATTTGGGTCACCTTTCAACAATCCAAACCGGCGCATCGACAAATTGTTGTCATATGCCTCACAGTCGAGAAAATGAAAGGTGTTGCATATTCCTCTAATGATATAATCCACTTTAGTGCTGACTACTTTCATAATTTCTCAGGAGACGTAAAGTCCGAGGTCATAGGCAATTAATCCTACCAAAACTTAGTTAGAATTTATTGTTTGTGATTTGGCATTAAAAATATGATTTTTGAGTATATATAAAAGTTATATATTTGAAAAGCTAATCAACTAATTGGTTGCTGGTTGCGATGTGTGATTATTAGTTTAACTAATAAAAATATTGGAATAATAAAACCAATACGAAAATGAATGGTGAAATAAGCCTCAAAATTAAAATTAAATTGAAATGAAAATTTAATGGAATTGGATATATGTACATGTATACATGGAAGCTAAGAAGAGGAATAACATTGCATGCCCGACAAATAGGTACATATTTACTGTATTTATTGGGTTTGATGATTTTATGAGCCGATTGGCTATTCTCTTGGCCTTTTGATTTTCTTTTGATATATGAGAGCTCGTAGAGGCCATTTATAGTTGTACTGATCAACCCGTACAGAGGAGGTTATGGCAAAAAAATTCGAAAATTTAAGACGTTAGCCAAATTTCGAGGAATTAGAAAGTTCTTAGAAACCGAAAAGTTGAAAAACTTAAGTCAAATGAAGGTAGAGTTGGTTAAGTAAACGACCTTCAGTTCCTTTTTCCTTTTCGGGGATCAAAAGATTTTAAGTGGGGGAGATTGTAACAACCCGGAATTTTGGAACCAATTTAAAATTTATTTTTAATTGATTTCCATAGATATTAAATATTTTAGATGAATTATTTTGAAAATAAACGACTTAAGATTTATTTAAATTGAAGTTAGAACGTGTAAATTCAAAAATTTAATTAAAACGAACTTGAAATGGCGTGGTAGTCTGAAAATTCAATTTTAAACTTTGAATGAATGTATAGAATTCAATATAAATCAGAATTTAATAAAACAAAAAACGTTGGAATGTTTTGAACTGTAATTTTCTAATGAGTATATAAAATTGAGATTTTACTTTATAAATTGTAAGTTATGTCTAAATTAAAGTTTAGAATAGTCCCTATGGAATTTAAATATATTTTTAAAAGGTATATATAGCCCATAGAAAAGGAACATTTTGCATACGGATGAATTTGGACTCGAAACTACTTTCATTGAGTTCAAAATGCCGTTTGAGTGTTCGAATACTGTAAGCTTCGATACCTTTGGAGTTGGAAAAGTTTTGGTCTTTTTCATTGGATATACGGCCAAAATATCACTTTTTGCATATGGATGAATTTGGACTCGAAACCACATCCGTTGAGTTCAAAACATCGTTTGCATGCTCGAAAAGTATAAACTTCAATATGTTCCGAGCTTCGGAGTTTTGGCACTTGGGTTGGGTCTTGGTTGAGCTAACCTAGCCCACTCCATATAACTCACAAATTAGCCTCCTCCTCTTTATTCATTCCTCACTTCATCAAAAGTAGAAATTGGGGGAAAATGATGAAAAATTAAAATTACTAAGCTAGGTTTAGCAAATTCAAGCCCAAATCAAGGGGAAGATCAAAGAGACAACATGAGTAAGCTTCTCCAACTTCATCTCCATCTTCTCCAACTCAATTCCCCTTTGATTTTTGAGATTTCCTATAACCTAATTCTTAGGAAATGTGTTCATATGATTATAGATTGTTGAATCTAGTGTTTTTTTGATGGCCCGCCCCGCACCAGCCGACATTTCCAATGAAAGTGTGTTGTGCCGATGTCCAACCAGCACGGGACGGTCGCCAAAGAAAGGAAAGAATGGAATTTGAACTAGAATGGAACCTGTAAAATGTCTTACGGTGCATGGAATAAAATATAATAATAACATACTTGACATAAAACAGGCGAGACAGTGCATAAGCTGAAAACTAAACCACAATAGCAGTGGACAAATTCAAATCCAGCTTATGTTTCACATCATCATTATTACAACCTTTTAAGCTGTCTTTAAAGCAAAGTAAAGGAAGAGTACACAACTAATGCCTAAAGTAGTGACCATTAGCGACACAGGGAGAATACATATATATAACTTACGTGGGAGCCTCCTGCTCGTCTCCGGATCAGCTGCTCGTGCATAACCAGCTAACCTATCTCTAGTCCGCCCGTTTAAGAGCACCTAGAGTAATAAGAAGAGACATAAAACTTTAGGTCAGACAAAAGTCTGGTATGAGCGATAAGCAGCAAAACAGAACAATAACAAGTATACTAAACCTTACCTGAACCTAGACCTGCAACCAAAGAGTTAGCACAACAAGATGCACGATACTCTATGGTGACACTAACATATGGTGTAAAGATACTGGGGAGGGGGTGTGCATGTCATAGTGATGTCAAACAATCGAGCATAACAACCATCCTCGCATCTCTCACTCAGTGCGTAAAGCATACGATATCCATCGCTTTGACCACCCAAATCCTTTGTTATGATCACTCTGCCCCATAGAGTCACAGTGACTCCACTGCACTGATCCATAGCCACTAATCCTTTGCTATGTCCACTCTGCCCCATGGAGTCATAACAACTCCACTGCACTGGCTCATAGCCTTGCTACGATCACTCTGCCCCCATGAAGCCATGATGACTTCACTGCACTGATCTGTAGCTAATATCCGTCTCTCAGTGGTGAATCAAAGCTATAGACGTCGATAACCCCTTTACACATATCCCGCAGTAAAGTCCAATCATGAAATCAACTCGTTGATCCCATTTGGATCCTGAGTAATAACCTCCCATCTGGACTTCCTTTGCGTCTTGGGTTTTGGTCGAATTGGAGTTGGTCTTCAGAAGAGTCATCGCGTAGAAGTAGTGGCATATGTCCGGTTCGGCTTGGTGGCTTTCCCTTGGTTCGGTTTGACATACATCAGCTCCTGGTCATCCAGTCAGTTCGGTTCGGTCAACACCCTACAGGTCGCTTCGGTTATGGCACTCCATCCGGGTCGGTTTGGTCATCTCCATCCGGTTCGGTTCGGTTACGACGAACCGATCCCATCCATTGCTCCAGCTCCTCTCATCCGATCCGATCCCATGCTCAGCTCCGATCTGATCCCCAACCCAACTCCAACTCTTTGCAAGTAGCCTTCCTTCTTGCCAAGGCTCCGCCAGTGCCAAGTTCCGATTCGGTTCATATTCCCCATGCCCGATCCACTGATCCGATCCGAGCCCTATAATGCGATCCGAAACCCTACACATTTCCTGTAACTTTTCCAGCGACTGTTTTACGTCATACAACGGCGATTTCGACCATTCTAACTTTTCTAATCAATCATAAAGCATACAATACAGTCATAGCAATATAAAGAATCAACCATAAACACCAAAACAACAATTTGATATGTCAAAACGGATCAAACATACCCAAAACCCATGTTTTTCCCTTAATCATGTTTAAGCATACTAATGATATGATTAGCAAAACATATCCGAATTAACCAAATTTTCTAATAGAGGCCTAAAATAATATTTAAGAATTTCTAAACATTTTTCCAGATTTTTAACTTGTATAATTTCGTTAATTAGCACTAATCACCCTAATTAACTGTAATTAGTGTAAAAACAACGTTAATCACTCACCTTAGCCACAAATAAACTCAGATCTGAAACTTTTGGACAAAATGGTTTGGATTCCAATACACTCCAGCAGCTCTCCCTCGATTTTTGTGCTAATCCGCTTTGATTTGATGTAGATTTGGCTTAATTAGCGATTGGAAGGTGATTTAAGGTGTTTTAGCAAGTGGAGGCCATTGCTAGGGTTCAAAGGTTGTAAGTGGCAGCTAAGAAATGGAATAAAAATTGAATTACTAACTCATCTCAGCCCTCCCATAAACCTAATCCCGAAATGGGTTATGGGCCCTCTTGCTAATCACCCTAATTAGGCCAGGTTAAGCTGTTTTTCACCTTCTAAACCTTGTTTCAGCCATATCACCCAAACGGTGAGTCCGTTTGGCTAATGTGACCACTCTACGGAAAGGTAAACCATCATCCGGATCTAATGGAAGTGGTTTTAGGTCAAAACTCCTTACCAATCAAAAGTTATGGCCAAAACAAGATCAGTTAGGGGCAAAATGGTCATTAAAAATCGGCAAAAATCATGAACATGGGAAATGATCCCAATAGTCGTCTCCCAAAGTTATATGACCATACGACTTCGTAAATGAAAGAAATAAATATTCTACGATCCTTCAATGTGTAGAATGCGGGTCGTTACATTCTCCTCCCCCCCCTCCCCTCAAGAAATTTCTCCCCCGAAATTCCTTAACTAAGAAACAAGCAAAGGATCTCGCATGTCTACCAACCATTCACAATAATCAAACATACAAAAGCAAACAAACAAGTCTATCCTAGCATGCGGAAAACTAAGTCGCAATTAAAATTTTACCAGGCAAAGAGTTCTGGATACGTCTTCTTAATGCTCTCCTCTGTCTCCCAAGTATAGTCATTCTCATCGTCGTCCCACTGAACTTTGACTAGATTCACCGCTTTCCTTCGAATTTGCTTCGTATCGTGATCGACAATACGAATCGGCTTGCGGTTCCTAACCGCCCCGGATTCTACTTTTATATCATCCAACTAATCAGGTGAAATAGTCATATCGGGATCGTGCACGAATTTCCTTAACTGGGAAACATGAAATACGTTATGAACTCCTGCCATCTTCTCTGGTAATTCAATTTTATAAGCCAAATTCCCAACTTGCTCGAGAACTGGGAATGAGCCAACAAATCTTGTTGTTAACTTGCCTCTCCTACCAAATCGTATCATGCTCTTTAATGGAGAAATCTTGTCAAACACCAAGTCGCCAACGGAAAATTTTAAATCTCTTCTCCTCTTATCAGCATAACTCTTCTGCCTATATTGGGCAGCCTTCATTCGTTGTCGGATAACCTTGATCTTATCTGAGGTTTCTCTTATCACATCTGGCCCAAGCACAAACTTCTCACCAGTTTCTAACCAACATGACGGTTAGTTGCACGGTCTTCCGTACAAAGCTTCAAATGGAGCCATACCAATACTAGACTGATAACTATTGTTATATGCAAACTCTACTAGATGCAAATGGTCATCCCATGATCCACCAAAATCCAATATGCAAGCTCTCAAGAGATCTTTTAATACTCGATTCACCCTCTCTGTCTGACCGTCAGTTTGAGGATGGTACGTGGTACTGAGATGTAATTCTGACCCTAGAGCCTCTTGTAAGCTCTTCCAAAACCCACTAGTAAACTACGGGTCTTGGTCAGTCACAATGCTTTTAGGTACTCCATGAAATCTCACTACCCACTTCATATATAGTTCCGCTAACTTAGTTGTCGTTCTATTCGATTTGACGGGCACAAACCTTGCACTCTTAGTCAATTGGTCCACAATCACCCAAATGCTATCATGGCCCGATCTAGTTCTTAGTAACCCATCAACGAAATCCATTGAGACTTATTCCCATTTCCATTCTGGAATTTCTAATGGTTGCAACAAACCACTAGGCTTCTTTTGCTCAGCTTTAACTAGCTGGCAATTCATGCATTTGGATATAAACTTCCCAACATCTCTTTTCATCATTTCCCTGTAGTAGGTATGCTTCATGTCTCGATACATTTTGTTACCACTAGGATGTATAGTTAGTTTTGAGTGTTGATATTCTCTAAGCACTTCATCTCTCAATCCATTGACATTGGGCACAACTAGACTTCCATTCTTTCTAAGCCATCTATCTCGATCAAGCCCATACTTGCTCATCTCCACGTCGATACCCATCTCTAACTTGGAGATGATTTCCAATAGGTTAGGATCGTCTCTCTGAGTGGAACCAATCCGCTCAATCAAAGTGGGTCTGATCGTCAAACTTGCTAATACTTTTGGATCCAATTCGCACTTTGGTCTGAAATCATACCCAGCGATGTACTCCAGTTGCTTCCATTCTAGAAACATAGCCCCTAAACTGGCATGTCCTCTACTCAATGCATCAGCTACTGCATTGCCCTTTCCTGGTGTATATGCGATATCAAAATCGTAGGAAGCCAAGAATTCTAACCATCTTTGCTGTCGGAGATTTAGATCCTTCTGAGAGAAAAGATTTTTTAATGATTTATGATCGGAAAACAACTCGAATCTTTCTTCAACGAGATAATGTCTCCACATCTTCAGTACGAACACCATCGCTGCCAATTCCGAATCATGGGTAGGATATCTTTTCTCATGCGGTTTCAATTGCTGACTAGCATAAGCTACAACCCTACCTCCTTGCATCAATACAACACCTAGTCCGATACCACATGCATCTGTATATACTGTCATCTCTTCATTCCCCTTAGGAACGACCAACACTGGTGCACATGTCAACTTTTCCTTTAGACTCTAGAATGCATTCTCGCACTTTTCATCCCAGACGAAAGCTTGATTCTTCTTGGTCAACTGAGTCAACGGTGCTGCTAACTTGGAGAAGTCTTGGATAAGCTTACGATAATATCCAGCTAATCCCAAAAAACTTCTTACGTCTGTTGCATTCTTGGGCATAGACCAATTTTGTACCGTAGCTACCTTTGCAGGGTCCACGGCAATACCATTCTCTGAAACTACATGGCCCAAGAATCTCACTTCCCTTTTCCAGAAGTGACACTTAGAAAACTTTGCTTTCAAATGGTGTTTTCTCAACACCTCCATCACTACTCTCAAATGTTCCTTGTATTCTTCCTCTGTCCTCGAATAAACCAAGATATCGTCTACGAACACAAGAACAAACTTATTCAATTGATCCCTGAATACCCTATTCATAAGATCCACAAAATATGCTGGTGCATTGGTCAACCCGAATGGCATGACCAACCATTCATAGAATCTAGACGGCGTCCGAAAGGCCATTTTAGCTATACTCTCATCTTCCACCCTAAGATGATGAAAACCTATCGCGAGATCCAACTGGGAGAACACTTTCGCGCCACCCAACTGATCAAACAAATCATCTATACGTGGTAGAGGATACTTATTCTTCCTCGTCACCTTATTTTACTCGCGGTAGTCCACACACAATCGAAGGGAACCATCTGCCTTGGTAGCAAACACAACTGGTGCTCCCCATTCGGAAACACTTCTTCTGATAAATCCTTTCTTCAAAAGATCGTTTACTTGCACCCCGAGCTCTCGTTGCTCCCTTGGCGCCATACGACGAAGTGGCATCACTATAGGCCTGGCAACTTTCACTAAATTAATACGGAACTCAATCTCTCGGTGTGGTGGAAGTCCGGTCACTTCCTCGAAGACGTCCAGATACTGGCCAGCCACGGGCACATCTGACAACTCATCATGCAGGATGTCGAGGGAATTTAGAAAACTAGACATTACCCCATCACTAGGTAGACCACCAAACACTAGCCTCCGTCCATTATCCGCTCTAACTATCACCAAAAAGTCCTCATAGTCTACCACCACCCCGTACCTTTGGAGCAAATCGACTCCCAAAATAATGCCAAACCCAGTAAAGCCCAAAACAAAGCAATCACAAACAAACATGCATCCATGACTCGATAAGACCACATTACGACAAATCGTGCTAAGGCTAGCTGAACCACCAATCGCGTTCGACACCACTAAAGGTCTATCGACTATCTCGGGTTCCAATCCCAACCTATCTACCAGGTCATTAGATATGAAGGAACGGGAAGCCCCAGTATCAAACAATACTCGAACAGGAGCATCATAAAAAGAAAGCACACCTTGAATGACGACATTCTTTCCTTTCTCCGCCGTAGTTGGGGCATTCGACGAAGAAGGAACAACATTAAGAGCATATGCTTTCACAATTTGCTTCTCTTTAGGGGGTTACGGACATTTATCCTTGTGATGTCCCACTTAGCCACAGTTGAAGCACTTCCTATCCGCGAACTTTGCTCGACATTCTTTAGCATAATGGCCCTTCTTGCCACAGCTAAAGCACTCAACATATTTCTTATTCTTCTTCTTCTGGCCATCCTTGGTCCGATTCAGCTTTCTCTTATTCCGAGAACCATTCTTGCCTCCACCGCTTGCTTGCAGTTTTGGTTCCTCTGCAGATGCAACCTTAATCTTCGACTTAGGGTATAGACTTTCTGATCTCAAAGCTTTTCCCACAATCGATTCAAATGTCTCATCGATGTGGTTAATAAGCCTTTCCCCCAAGTATGGATCTAAGCCTGTTATGAACTTCTCATTCTTCTTCTTGGGAGTGTTAATAAGAGATAATCCATACTTCGATAAAGTATCGCAGCAATATACTCTGAGACTGCCCTACCATTCTGCTTAAGCTCTAAGAACTTCCTAAACAACTCTGACTTCTGAGCAGCTGGGATAAACTTTTCACCAAATCGGGCCTTAAACGGGTCCCATGTAACTTGATCCTCTGGAATAGCTGCCTTAATAGCATTCCACCAAATCATCGCCCGTCCTTGCAGCTGACGGGATGCTAGCTTTCTCTTCGTTGCATCCTCGATACCCAAGTCTTCGAAGATATGCTCACAGCTATCCAACCAATCCCGAACTTCTGTAGCCGATTACATTCCGTGGAACGGCTTCCTACCAAGACTAGTGTAATCCTTGCGTAGCTTGGCGAAATCGGATCTAGGCTTTTGCACCGTTGCACCACCACCATTTGCAGCATTGGGAACTGCTCCTTGCACATTTATAAGCATCTCTCTCATGAAGTCAGTGAACATCGTCCTTATATCAGGAGCATTCACATTATTAGCTCCTCTACCAGTACCCCTAGTATATCGGCTCATCGTTCAATCTGTAAGGGGAAAACGATTAACCATCTCTTCAGTGGTGCCAGTGCAGTGTGACTTCATCCTTAAATATACTAATAGTATATATATATAGCTTTTGAAAACCAAAGTATCACAAATACGCGCTCTCATATACGTACTATCTCTCTTTGGTGTATTCCCCAGGTTAACTACGCAACCTAGAGCTTTGATACCAAATGTGACGGCCCGCCCCGCACCAGCCGATATTTCCAACGAAAGCGCGATTTTCCGATGTCCAACCAGCACGGGACGGTCGCTAAAGAAAGGAAAGAAGGGAATTTGAACTAGCAAGGAACCTGTAGAATGTCTCATAGCGCATGGAATAAAATAAAATAATAACATACTTGACATAAAACAGGTGAGACAGTGCATAAGCTGAAAACTAAACCACAATAGCAGCGGAAAAATTCAAATACAACTTATGTTTCACATCATCATTATTAAAACCTTTTAAGTTGTCTCTAAAGCAAAGTAAAGGAAGAGTACACTACTGATGCCCAAAGTAGCGACCATCAGCGATACAGGGCGAATACATACATATATATATATATATATATATATATATATATATATATATATCTTACGTGGGAGCCTCCTGCTCGTCTCCAGATCAGCTACTCGTGCATAACCAGCTAACCTGTCTCTAGTCTGCCCATTTAAGAGCACCCAGAGTAATAAGAAGAGACATAAAACTCTGGGTCAGACAAAAGTCTAGTATGAACGATAAGCAGCATAACAGAACAATAACAGATATACTAAACCATATCTGAACCTCGACATGCAACCAAAGTGTTAGCACAACAAGATGCACAATACTCTAAGGTGACACTAACATATGGTGTAAAGATACTCGGGCAGGGGTGTGCATGTCATAGTGATGTCAAACAATCAAGCAATACAACCATCCTCACATCTCTTACACGGTGCGTAAAGCATACGATATCCACCGCTTTGACCATCCAAATCCTTTGCTATGATCACTCTGCCCCATGGAGTCACAGTGACTCCACTGCACTGATCCATAGCCACTAATCCTTTGCTATCTCCACTCTTCCCCATGGAGTCATAACAACTCCACTACGCTAGCCCATAGCCTTGCTACGATCACTCTGCCCCATGAAGCCATGATGACTTCACTGCACTGATCCATAGCCAATATCCGTCACTCAGTGGTGAATAAGCTATAAACGTCGATAACCCCTTTGCACCCGTCCCGCAGCAAAGTCCAATCATGAAGTCAACTCGTTGATCCCATTTGGATCCTGGATAATAACCTCCCATCTGGACTTCCTTTGCATCTCAGGTTTTGGTCGAACTGGAGTTGGTCTTCAGAAGAGTCATCGCATAGAAGTAGTGGCATACGTCTGGTTCGGTTTGGTGGCTTTCCCTTGGTTCGGTTCAACATGCTTCAGCTCCTGGTCATCCAGTCGGTTCAGTTCGGTCAACACCCTCCAGGTCGGTTCGGTTGTGGCACTCCATCCGGGTTGGTTTGGTCATCTCCATCCGGTTTGGTTCGGTTACGAGGAACCGATCCCATCCGTTGCTCCATCACCTCTCCTCCGATCCGATCCCATGTTCAGCTCCGATCTGATCCCCAACACAACTCCAACTCTTTGCATGTGGCCTTCCTTCTTGCCAAGGCTCCGCTAGTGCCAAGTTCCGATCTGGTTCGTACTCCTCTTGCCTGGTCCACCGATCCGATCCGAGCCCTATAATCCGATCCGATCTGAAACCCTGCACATTTCCTGCAACTTTTCCAGCGACTGTTTTACGCCATATGATGGCGTTTTCGGCCATTCTAACATTTCTAATCAATCAAAAAGCATACCATACAGTCATAGAAACATAGAGAATCAACCATAAACACCAAAACAACAATTTGATATGTTAAAACGGATCAAACATACCCAAAACCCATGTTTTTCCCTTAATCGTGTTTAAGCATAACTAATGATATGATTAGCAAAACATGTCTGAATCACCCAAACTTTCTAACAGAGGCCTAAAATAATATTCAAGAATTTCTAAACATTTTTCCAGATTTTTAACATGTATAATTTCGTTAATTAGCACTAATCACCCTAACTGTAATTAGTGTAAAAACAATGCTAATCATTCACCTTAGCCACAAATAAACTCAGAAATGAAACTTTTGGACAAAATGGTTCAGATTCTAATAAACTCCAGCAGCTCTACCTCGATTTTTGTGCTAATCCACTTTAATTTGATATAGATTTGGCTTAATTAGCGATTAGAAGGTGATTTAGGGTGTTTTAGCAAGTGGAGGCCCTTGCTAAGGTTCAAAGGTTGTAAGTGGCAGCAAAGAAATGAAATAAAAACGGATTTACTAACTCATCTCAGCCCTCCCATAACCCTAATCCCGAAATGGGTTATAGGCCCTCTTACTAATCACCCTAATTAAGCCCGGTTAAGCTGTTTTTCACCTTCTAAACCTTGTTTCAGCCATATCTCTCAAACGGTGAGTCCGTTTGGCTAATGTGACCACTATACGGAAAGGTAAACCATCATTTGAATCTAATGGAAGTGGTTTCAAGTCAAAAATCCTTACCAATCAAAAGTTATGGCCAAAACAAGATCATCTATGGGCAAAACGATCATTTAAAAATCGGAAAAAATCATGAACATGGGAAATGACCCTAGTAGCCGTCTCCCAAATTTACATGACCGTACGACTTTGTATGTGAAAGAAATAAATATTCTACGATCCTTCGATGTGTAGAATGCGAGTCGTTATAGTTTTTATCAAAGAGGGATCATCCTAGCTTGCTATTAGATTGATTCATTGCTTCTAACAAACAAAGGTGGGATCTTTGTGAGTTCTTAGTGTCTTTGTCACAAGCTACTGGCTTATAAAGTGTTATATAGATTCGTTTAGAGTTGTGTATGTGCATATGAATTGGTTAGATAAGTATACAATTTCCAGTTCATTAATTTTAGTTTCGTGAAATTGGAGTTTCTCGTTTTGATCGTGCACACAATCGAATGCACATGCTAGGAGTGGTGTAGGCGATATTATGGAGCTGCTTTGTTGCAATGGCAAGGTCTAAGACTTCACAATTCTCTTATATCACATTTAATTTCCTTGGTTTGGTATTATGTTCGTTTTAGAGCTTATAATCAAAATCATAGCAATCTTATGTATATACGTTGGTGCATGTGTTACTGAGTTGATTCGACGAGCTTATAAGGCCCCATTATCATCTAACTTAAGTATATAGCCTCCATGGTTCGCCGGATCGATTTACAGAGAGAAAATAAAAAAAGCATATAAGGCTGATTAACAGCCACCAGTTGACTGGTATTAACCCCGACAGAAACCCATGTTCTGACCAGTCGACTGGTCAGAATGGACCAGTCGACTGATTTTTACTGTGGACCATAGGGAGCTCGGCCACAGTCTACATTAATCCAGGCTCTTTCTCGATCGGAGCCTAGACCGTTTGGACTTCGTTTGTGACTTTTCATTTCTCTAATTCACAAATTTCAGCAGCCCAATTCTTGCGAAATCGTTTTTATAAATCATCAATTAAAGAATAATGGAGTGGAAACTGATGGTGAGAACTCTCTCACTGAAATATTTTGTACAGTTATTTATATATTTTTATAACTAAATATATGTTAACTGCCTGCGATTGCAATATTTGTTTGGTGGATGATGGATGCTATAGTTTTAAATGTTATCATTATTAAATTGTGAAAATAATATATGAGTTCACATGGATTGTGATGTAAACCCCACACGGGTATTGGGACGATAAATTTTACACATCTCCCAAGTATGAAAAGAATAATAATTGGTCATTGATTGAAAACCCCACACGGGTCTGGGGATGATAATAACTTCACACATCTCCCTTGTGTTTAGTTGTATGTCGATCGATAGATTGACAAGCCGTAGTAAGCGTTATTTGATTATTTAATGCTTACAAAGTTGTAGATACACTCTGAATATGAATTGAATGTTTAGTAGTTGTTTATAACTATTGTTGAATACATGCGATGTATAAAACCCATATAAAATTATATGGTAATTGATTGAGTCACATTCCAATTTGGAAATAACGAATATTTCAATATAATATTCAGTGAAAATATTAAAGACTGGTTTTGATGTCCGATTTTAGATGGACACAAAAAGGAACCTAAATGGTTTTAATCTGACCAGAGTTTTCCAACGTATGAATTGGAATGGATTTGAAATGGAAATAATCTTTGGAATATTTCGATATTGGATTCCGTGGCTATACGGATATTGTTGAGAAATTTGGAAGGTACAGATATCATTATTCCCAATATGATATCCGCTTGTCTCAAAATTGAATAATGAATACATGTCGATACGATTTCTATTTCAAGCCTTGTATTTATTGTCAAAATTGGATTTTGGGTTTGTCGTGAATGGTGTCTTCAATAACATTGTTCTTAAACCCAGTTGAGAAAAGAATAAATCTTTTAACTAAGATTTTAGGAAGTTTCCCAATTTAATTAATATAATTGGAATTAAATGGAAGTTCATTTTGGGTTGATTGTGAACAATGTTTTAAACAACATTAGTTCTTAAACCCGATTAACAGTGAAGTTGATATTTGGAATTTATAAATCTTTATTATAAGATTTAAGGAAATTTTCTAAAGTAAAGTTTTCCAATTTAATACATTAAATTGGAATTGAGTGGAGTTCGATTTAGTTATAATAGAGATGAGCTTCCGTGAAGGAAGACCATTACTATTTATGGAATTTAAAAGGCTTTACCGTTATTCCATTTATAGTATTGATTTGATACAAAAATTTATATCGATTATATGCTAATGATTTCCGTGAAGATTCGATTATGATGGAAGATGATTTTGGGGTTTATCGTGAATGATGTTTTAAATGATATTGGTTCTTTAACCAAGTTAAAGACAAGATTAATTTTCCTAAAGTTGGATAATCGTTAAGTAATGATTTTTGAGATTAAAACTAAGTAGAGTTTTAATGAATCTTTAATTAGATTGAAATGAGAATGAGGTAAGTAAATTTACCGAATTCAAGAAATGTAGAGAATGGAGAACCGCCAGTTTTACTCCATGCGATAGTTAAATCTTTAATTTGATTTGAAATGTAAAATGATAATTAATTTTACCGATAACACTGTGGGTGTTAGATATAGAGTACTACCAGTTTTTCTTCATGGGAAGAATAGGTTGGGATTAGGATAATAAAATGAATGATTACTTTAGTAAGGCTCGATAATCCTGACTAGTTTGATAAACCTTAATTTGGTTTAAGATTGTTAAAAGATAATAAAAAATCTTTTTCAATGGTTTTCAAAGAAAGATTTAAACAAGAGGTTTAAATGAATAAATCTTTAATAAGAATTGTGGGAATAATTCCCGCTGTAAAGAATATTTGAATAAAAAATATTCTAGATTGGAACGAGGCGTATGATGTGTTTTTATGGCACTTGATTTTAAGATACGCGAGTTATTCGGAAAGACCAGGTTTATCTCATTCCGAGTAACTGATATAACGATTGAAAGTCGATGATTGAAGACCAGAGATCTTCAATTGGTTTGGCTGATTACTGATGTCGTGATTGGGATGTACACCCAAGACAAGGTAATAAGTGGTGATCGTCCAGACGTACTTGGAGATCAACCGGATATGCGAGGGCCTCTTTCCTGTATTGGACATATGGGACGAAGAATAAGGTGTCTCCGGTTTCGTTTAGACCCAGAACAAACTTGTAAATGGATTATGTCTGGCATTGTATTATATGTTGTATTCGTTGATCTCTATTAAATATATATCTGTTTGGCAGCGGAGAATTTATTCTCTTGCTTAACACCCTTCTCTGAGACGTACGAGCTTAGAGGTTATATATTGATAGAAATCAATGGTGTGGTATGGATTGACAATGTGGCATGATGAGAAGCTTGAATCAAAGCTTTGTTGAAAAGTAAGGCTTTGTGGTTGATGATCAAAGCACGACTTTAAATAGCATAACTTTTTGTGTTGTGATGTGACTTCGACGAGCTTCACAACCCGTGAATGATTGAGGCCAGATAATAAACAACATGTTGGAATCTGTGATTTGGGAGCCCCGATAAGGGTGTTACTCCATTGTAGCATGAAGGATCTGGGATCCCACTAAGGTGACTCCATTATAGAATGAAGGATCTAGGGGATCTGGGAAACCCGAAATGGACGGTACTCCATTGAGCATGAAGGATCTGGGAGCCCCGATAAGGGTGATTCTCCAAAAGCATGAAGAATCTAGATTTGCCCCAAAAAGGCGAAGATTAGTGATAGTAAGAAAGCCTCAGTCATTGATGGAATCCATTTCCAATACGAACCTTTGCTGTTTTTAATTGTAACCTATGTTTGTAGTCGTAGTACACTACGTCTGCTATGATTGATATATTTATTTATGGAAAAATGATTTTTACACTATGCACTAGTGATAATAAAAAAGGATTGTGCGTATCAAGCATTTTTGGCTATTATAAGATAAAACTCTATCCTTCTGTTTGCATTGCATTGTGTGATGGAATGGAGTCTTATAATAGCTTCATTGTTCTTTTCTTTAGCATTACGAGTATGTTTTATGGTATTCATGAGAGGAAACCCGTTCCATGTTATACGGCGTGGGTCCTTGATTTATTCAACATTAAAATAAAGTTAATAACTGTTTTAGTTCTCACATCAGTCTCATGACTTACTCGCAGTTTATTGTTTCTACCTAAACTCTGGGTGCCCATATTTTCCACATGGGCAGCTAGTAGTTTTGGTTTTTGCAAATATTTCTTTTCACAGAATCCTGAATTACAGTTGGAGCTATATTCGGAAAGCTTTGTATCCGTTTATTCCATTCAGTTGTGTTAGATGATGTATTTCCACTGTACATCGTATTTATACATTTTAAATTTATGTGTTTTAATCTCTGATAATTTTCCATTACATGTCATTTATTTATACTCTGATATTCTTGTACTCTGAAGTAAATTGTTGTAATAGCTATGAAATATTCTCATGTTTGTGTTCTGATGCATCATGTTCTCATTACAATCTGCGTTTTCTCGTCTCACTATACCAAAACACCGAATTTGGTACACCAAGATGTAGAGATTTGATACGGTTTTAAACCGTATCAAATTTGATAAGGCTCTTAACCGTACCAAATGTTCTTTGCTACAACCTACCAATCCACACCTCCTTCAACCATTAACATCTAACCCTATATCTTAAACATTATGGATCAGTTCATTTGATCAGTCTCTGAGTCGTATAAATTCTGGATCAATTTTCGCCCCCGCTGTTTTTTTTTTTCATTTTTCTCAATTGGTGCCAAATTCATTTCCCTCTTTTTTGTTCGCTTTTCATTTAACATTTCATACACTTTATTTTTTTCGAATCGAAAGGGAGTAAAATCATACCAGTTTTTGGGGCAAATCCATAGACTCCTCTCGTTGATTTCTTCCACATCTGAACTTTGTGAAAAAGGTAAAATCCCTAAATCTCGTCCTTTGTGTTACTGCTTATTGAGCTACGATTTGTTTTACAGCTTATTTATGCTTATTAAAGAAAAAAGAGAGGTCAATTCCGTTGCCGATCTACACAGGAGGAAGACTACTCGAAGAAATTAAAGGCAAGTTTTCCTAATCAATCCATGAAACTATATGAATTTTCAACTTCTAAACTTGGATGGATCCTAAAAAATCAACTAAGCATCTTTAATTGACCATGGTATATAACAGGTTAGTAACGGTACTTGATTAATCCCATATTTAGTTAATCATCTGTAAGACTGTAACTCTAGGCTAAATTTTTGAATTCATTTGGTTTATTCATTTTACAGGCCTTCCATTTAGTTTATAGTCATAGATAATGGAATTCAGAGAGCATATATGCGCGTGATACTAATTTTTATTGCGTCTTCCCTTTATCGATTAGCTGGAAGGTGGAAAAAAAGGGAAGAAAGGAGAACCTAAAACATGAATTGCTGGTGCATTTTGTAGATTTGCCATAACCTGTAATATTTGTGTTCATGTGTCCACTGACCTTCATATGTTTTGATAGTTACTGTCTAACATGTAGTGATTCTATTACTGCTGTATTAATGCTTTGTATGATATCATAAATCCAAATGAGACTTGATTCTAAAGAAATAATTAATCCACACGCGTATAGATAAAGACGACTATGGTCTGTACTGGAGAAACCATCGAAGTATGTCAATTGTCAAAAATTGGTGTAATGTTTTGGTGTAGTGTTCGTTGACTCATAGTAGTTGGCGTTCACAAAATCATGTGTGCAATCCTTGATATGTACAGTAAAATGGATTGATCCAATTTGTCTTTTCAAGCCCAGTCCTTGTTAATACGGTTGAGCAGAGCTTCAAAAGCTGGTTGAGTAGGAATTTTGCACCTAAATCCTTGCGATTTTTGAATATCTCATTGGTATATTGTTCCACAAAGAAGATGTAAGATTGCAAGTAGCCCAAATACATTTAAAATTTCGTGTACTAGCCTCTAGAGATGCTATTATTATTGTATTAATTCTTCTTCTCATACAATAAATCCAAGTGAGACTTGCTGTAAAAGAAATAATTAATCCACATGCATGTAGGTAAATCCAACAATTATGTGTGCGCTGATTACTGGAGAAACCAATGGCTTATGTAACCTTTATTCAAAAATGGTATAATATCAATGCCCAATAGTGTACTTCTATAGTAAAAGCTTAACCTTTGAAAAACATAATTTGTGCCAGCCAAGCTTATCAGAAGAAATCTTATGGGATCAGAATTTCCACAGGTAGAATTTCAACTTATTTTCCAGTAGAGTTTGGTCATGGTTATCATTTTAAGGTACAAACATGTGACATATTAATACAATATAATATGTCCACATACACCTCCAGCCTATGTGTAATCATATATTTAATTGGTGTTCTTAATATTTCAAACATGTTACTAATATAACTCAATAGGTTATGACCATACTGTGTTGAAATATATAAATAAGGGAGTAACGAAGACAATAGAGCCGTT
Organism: Allium sativum; assembly: GCA_030737875.1. Classification (NCBI taxonomy): domain Eukaryota; kingdom Viridiplantae; phylum Streptophyta; class Magnoliopsida; order Asparagales; family Amaryllidaceae; genus Allium; species Allium sativum. The sequence goes on from CM060916.1 coordinate 973,315,200, forward strand.
ACAATAGAGCCGTTAGAATATGAACACGTTTTTATCATATTTAGCATGCTTTGTCATTATCTACTAGCCGTTAGGCTCATGCATACTTGGTATATTTAATACTAGCTGTTATGCTCATACATATTTGGTATATTTTGCACTAGCCGTTGGGCTCATAGCACTATATATATGTGCTCTTTGTATCATGTTTAGTATCAATAAAAATTGCAATTGTTCCTCTCTAATAACTATCCTCCTCATCCCTTAATATGGTATCAGAGCCAAATTGCCGAAAGGCTTAATCATCAAGCAGAAAGTTCTTTTTGTTTTATGGCCAACAACAATGAAGTAACCTCCGCTGTTTCAGGAAGTATGGGGTACAGTGCTCCACCTAACCATCATGACCTGATTAAACCAAAAAGCTAAATTATCACCACATCTCTAGACGAAGACAATTACATCCTATGGAAATATCAAGTAGTGATCGCTTTAAGAGGGTATGATTTACTGCAGTACATTAATGGGACAATAACGGTCCCACCAGTGACGATAACCAATTCGGAAGGAGAAATTGTGCCTAACACAGACTACACAAAGTTTCAAAAACAAGACAGCCTCCTCTCCTCATGACTCCTATCGTCAGTAAGTTCAAATTTATTATCACAAATAGTTGGATGTAGCACGTCTTATGAAATATGGAAAACATTTGAACAAATTTTCAGTTCACAATCAGCTACTAGAATCATGCAATATAGAAGGGAATTACAAAATTCTAGAAAAAAGGAGGCAAGCATGAAAGAATACTTAGGAAAAATTAAAAATCTGCGTGACAAACTAAATGTTGTTGGTCATAAGATCAGCGACAATGAGCAAATCCTATTTATTATTGGTGGATTAGATGAAGAATATGAAAACTGTGTTAGCCACACAACAAACTTTACCTGATTTATAGTTCGTTCGATCAGCACTCCTTGCTCATGAAGGCAGAATTGACCAAAGAAAAACAACACAAAATAAGTTCTCTGCCAATTACACCACAGTCAGAAATAAGCAGATACAAGGAGATAACAACAACTATCGTGTGAAATGTCAAATATGCCAAAAGTTTGGTCACATGGCGAACAAATGTTACTTCAGGTATAATTCAGACACAGGTAGACAACAGGCAAGCCAAAATTACTTTTCACAAAGAAGAGCACAAGCAAATATGGCAACAACAGGGAATTCAACTCAAAATAATAATAACGCAAACCGAAGACATAATGCTACTGATGATGATGAAGTAAAAAATGAAGACAATGGCTTTGAAGAATGGTACCCTGACTCAGGAGCGACTCACCACATAACTAGCAATCTTCAAAATTTAAACATTGGGAGCAGAAATTACTCAGGTATGAGAAATTTGCATATGGGTAATGGTAGTACTGCTAGTATCACACACATAGGCAAAGGGACTATCTTTTGGAAAGGACAACTCAAATTAAACAATCTTCTTAGGGTACCTACGATTAATAAAAATTTGTTAAGTGTATCAAAATTTGCCAACGACAATAATGTTTACTTTGAATTTCATCCTAAGTTTTGTTTAGTTAAAGATTCCCTAAATCATGAAATATTACTTCGAGGTAACCTATACGATGGTTTATACAAATTCAAGACTGCAAACTCAAGTGGAGAATTCTGGTACAATAATGTAGATGCTAGTAGTGACAATGACTGTATTAGGAATAGTTGCAATAACGTTGATTATGACAATAATAGCAATGAATGTAACGTGATTAATTCTTGGCATATAAAATTAGGACATCCTAATTTGGAAACTGTTAAGACTGTTCTGTGTAATAATAACATTCATTATAAAAATGTACCTATCAAACACACATGCACGCACTGCAAACTTGGCAAGAGCCACAAGTTCCCTTTTAGTGATTCTGAAACCAGCTATAATGAGCCACTGGAACTTATAGCCACTGACTTGTGGGGACCCGCGCCTCTAAATTCATATCAGGGACACAGGTATTATCTTTCTTTTATGGACGCTTATTCTAGATATACTTGGATATACATGCTGAAAACTAAATCAGAAGCTTGCAATACAGTTATGCAATTTATAACTCATGTCGAAAAACAAATGAACAGTACTGTTAAGGTTATTCAGACAGATGGGGGAGCTGAGTTTAAACCTCTAACTAATTACTTTCTCAAAAGAGGGATCAAACATAGATTAACTTGCCCGCATACGTCTGAACAAAACGGTTTAGTCGAAAGAAAACATCGACACATAGTAGAGACTGGTCTAACTTTGTTATCACAAAGCTCATTACCCATGAAATATTGGAATGAAGCTTTCTACACATATGTATTCCTCATTAACAAGTTGCCAACCAAAGTCTTAAAAAATAAAAGCCCACATGAAATGATATACAGTGTTAGACCAGAATATGGTTTTCTAAAAGCCTATGGGAGTCTATGTTTTCCATGTTTGAGAGACTATAACAATCATAAACTAAGTATGAGATCAAGCCCATGCACATTCATTGGGTATGCACAAAACCAAAAAGGTTATAAGTGCATGGACAAAAATGGAAAAATATATGTTTCTAGGCATGTGATATTTGATGAAAACAAGTTTTCTTATGCAGAAAAGCAAATCGGCAAAAAGGATGGGGAACAAAGCATAAACAATAACATACGGTTCGAGCCATTCATTACTGAACCACCTTCAATTGATAGAAATGAAGAGCAACAGCGCACAAGCAATTTAAACACCTAGGAAGAAACTATGGATCAAAAAAACGAGCAAACCAATGAGACACACAATGACTCAGAAGATACGAACATACATCAAAACATGCAGCATAGTGAAGATACAGAAAACAACAACCATGTTGACAACACCAGCAACAATGATACACAGCAGCAAGCACCACCACAATCATCTGGACATCACATGATCACCAGGTCAAAGAGAGGCATCTTCAAACCCAAAGTATATAATATTTCTGCCAATGAGATCGAACCATTGAATTTCACTCAGGCTATAAGATCAAACAAATGGAAGGAGGCAATGGACACTGAATATAAAGCTCTCATAAAAAACAACACTTGGAGCTTAGTGACTCAACCAAAACACAAAAATGTGATTGGTTGTAGGTGGATATACAAAATAAAAATAAAAGAAGATGGATCTATTGACAAATACAAGGCCAGACTGGTTGCAAAAGGTTACGCGCAACAATTTGGTTTTGATTTCAATGAAACTTTTTCCCCAGTCATAAAACCCACAACCATCAGAATTATACTGACCATTGCTCTAAATAAATGATGGAATGTGAGGCAACTGGACGTCAACAATGCTTTTTTGAATGGGGAATTGACTGAAGAGGTATACATGCAACAGCCTGAAGGATATGGTACTGGTGATAAAGTATGCAAACTACACAAAGCAATATATGGCTTAAAACAAGCTTCGAGAGCTTGGTATGAAAAGCTAAAGTCAACTTTGTCTAACATGGGTTTCTCACAAGTTAAATCGGACAATTCTCTATATATGAAGAAGGGCATACATGGAACTGTGTTCATTCTAGTATACGTTGACGACATGCTAATAACAGGAGACACGAAGAAATAAACAGAATCGTTCACAAGCTGGATCAAAATTTCGCCATTAAAGACTTGGGGGAACTAAAAAAATTTCTTGGAATACAAGTGATTAGGAAAAATAATGGTGAATTAATATTATCCCAACAAAATTATATCACTGAAATACTGCAAAGGGCAAATATGCACAAGGCAAACTCATTACCTACGCCTATGATTAGTAACCTAAGACTATCTAAGCATAAAGGAGAAGCTATCGACAATGCCAAACAATATAGAAGCATAATAGGAGCGCTACAATACACAACTATTACTCGACCAGACATATGCTACAGCGTCAATAAACTCAGTCAATACATGCAGAACCCTTTATCAGAACATTGGATGGCATTAAAGAGAGTGTTACGATACTTACAAGGCACAAAACATTACGGTATACGCCTAAATTCAGAAAAGGAACTTAACTTACAGTGCTTTAGCGATGCCGATTGGGCCAACGATATTGACGATCGAAAGTCTGTCTCAGGATACTGCGTTTACCTCGGTTCCAATATCATTTCCTGGTGTACGAAGAAACAACAGACCACATCAAGATCCAGCATAGAGGCTGAGTACCGTGCACTGGCAAGCACTACAGCCGAAATCATGTGGATAGAATCACTAATGGAGGAGCTTGGTTTCACTCCAAGACGAAAGCCGGTCATTTGGTGCGATAATAAGAGCACAGTATCTTTATCTCTAAACCCTATTCAACATTCAAGGACGAAACATCTTGAAATTGACCTCCACTTTGTGAGAGAAAGAACACAATCAGGAAGACTTGCAATATGTCATGTGCCCGCATACTATCAGAGAGCAGATGCTCTCACAAAGGCCCTTTCGACCAAAAATTTTATCAGAATGAGAGAGGAACTTCGCGTTATCAGTGCAGGCGGAAGCCAGAATGAGCAAGGAAACCCTAGTTCGAACTGAGGGGGCATAACGAAGACAATAGAGCCGTTACAATAGAGCCGTTAGAGTGTGAACACGTTTTTATCATATTTAGCATGCTTTGTCATTATCTACTAGCCGTTAGGCTCATGCATACTTGGTATATTTAATACTAGCCGTTATGCTCATACATATTTGGTATATTTTGTACTAGCCGTTGGGCTCATAGCACTATATATATGTGCTCTTTGTATCATGTTTAGTATCAATAAAAATTGCAATTGTTCCTCTCTAATAACTATCCTCCTCATCCCTTAATAGGGAGAACTTGCGCAATCCGGTGCATGTTCCAGAGAATAAGATATACACAATATGCTTTGGTCGATCGAGCCACAAATATATTTCTATCCTCAGTTCCCAACACCGCCCATAAAAACATTAGTTTTCAATACGTCTTGCCGGCCAGTTCCATTTCCTAAAAAATCAATGTTCACCTCATCGTGCTCTGAATTTTAAGATGATAGCTAAAATAAATTGAATAAAACTGGTAAACAATTACACTAAAACAGTAATTGACTAAAACTTTAGAAAATAGTCAAATAGTCAATAACCACCCATTAAACTGTTGACAATTTCCGTTTAAACCATTAAATCATTAATCATGGCAAACCATTAATTGTGATAAAGCACACAAAGAAGAAATAAATATGTCAATTGCCGTTAAAAAATTGTTTATCAAGTGCCAACTTAAGGACTGACCATGAACAATAGTTTTAATTTTTACAATGTTAGAAAAAAGGATACCATAATTTTCAGTGTTACAGACATTGCGATAGAAGCACTTTAAATATATCTAAATTTAATGGTGTAGATATGATACTATGGTTTGTGTCTTGAAGTTTACCAAACTTGGATAAGAAATATTTTATCTGAAGCACCTACTGGTAATTTCAAATCATCATTCAGAATTTCAAATCACATGCAACTTTAACATGACTGTTGTACGATGCAGATTGTTAGTGAGTCATTTGTTTGTATGTAGTGATTGTTTAGCATTAATATTGTTTAGTGGTTGTTATATATGATATTCCCGTCTTTGAACTTTTATGAATTTTCGGGATACTGTACTGATAAGCAAATTCTTTTGAACTTCAGTTAATAGGGCTAAAAAAGTATTAATGTTGGAGAATGAAATTTGTGTTTGAATCATAACTCTGTGATGATTGGAGAATGGTTCCCTTGGATCATAAAGATAAATTTTTAGGCACTTATGCTTGTAAGCTTAAAACCATCTCTCGTCTTTTTTTCCCCTATATGAATGCTTGTTCCAATCTTGGTAGCTTGCACTACACCCAAATCTGTTAATATATGCGAGATCAAAATTAATAAGCTAAACAAAGGTAACCAGCATGTTAGATTATACGTTTAGTTCTCATTGCTGTTTAATAATACGTCAACATTAAAATTTAAATAGCATACTTAGTATAATATATCTAATTTCAGCATATTTTTTTTTTGCACCATAATTATTTTTGACATGACCGAGTTTTGTTTTGTGTTTTTTTGTTGCAGTTGACAAATAGTCCTATTAAATTTGTAAATAGTAAATTCTAAAACTCATAAAGATATAACTTATTGATCCACACTTCGGGCAAATTCTTGAATTGACATACACATAGGTTAAGTAGCTATTTCTGATGTTGAATGGCTCTCTTTTATGTCAATCCAAATGTGTTAATCAGTAAAAGAACATTAACATGTAAATACGTACAACACAAGCCTGGACCGCTGACTGATTTAAAACATTAAGAAAAAATGGATGGAATATATCAGTTACGCCAAACATGAATCTCGAGCCTGATCAGTTGCCCTGCTTCTGCAAGTATATTATTATCTTTTGATTGTACGTTTTATTTGCTGCCAGTATTATTAGTAGGCTTAGGTACTTAGCTAGTCAGTATAACAATAATATTCTAAACAAAATTTGCTTACATACGTGCTAAAATGATCTATGTTAAACTGCTGACTAGTCACTCTGGAGTATAGAACAATTCATTTTTGGACAGAAGGGATAACCTGAAGCTTCATTTTTTGCTTGTGTTGACTGTTGATGTCCAATGACTAATTATGTGCTATCATACTATACTAATATTTAAGTAGTACATGGTTCGGTTGTTGTTTGCACTTCATGAGGTATATAAGATCTTGACATTTTTTTTCCATGCAGCTGAATAGAACTATAAGTAAACCGCAAAGCACGCTGAAAGTTGGTGGCGATTCTTTTTCTAAACAAAGTAAGTTTATCTTTTAATTGTTATTTGCTATAAATCTCAGTAAAAGAAATAATATTTCCTCTTTTGTATTTTGTTACCACTTGTGAAACATTTACCTCTGATTTCAGTTAAGATGTAAAATAAGCAAAAGCATGTACTAGACTTTATTTATCCGTAATAGTTTTTCTTATAGGAGTGAAGCAATAAAATTCCAAGCCGTTTATGAATTTTTTTAAACTGCCTGGACATAAATTATTTGTGAAAATGAAATCCATATTAAAAAATTGCTTGATTCCTATTCTTCTCTACTTTTATCTCATCTTATTCACTCTATTTAAAGTATAATGAGCATGTGCACACACCACATGCGCATGTGCTTGTGTGGCTTATTCAAAAAAATAAAAATAAAGATCATATTTTAATTTTTGGTAAGGAAAAAATTATTTTGTTTTAACGATGTAATTGTTTAATTGCTCTCCTGTACTACCATCTTTTATTCTCTTTACCTTTCTATTTGTTCTTTCATCTAAACTGATTAAAAGTGATTCAGTTCAAGAGCCAATGTCTTGCTGGTTTTGGGTTTGGTCCATGATGTCATAGGTTTCAAATCCTTCGTAGTGCCTAATTCAAACCACTTGACATATGTTGATTTGTACTATACTGTGTTTACTATCTAAAACTTGCAGTACAACCATGTACTACCAACCAAAGTACCCATTTCAGTCATTGAATTGAATATTGGTTTCAGTCATTGTACTGAATATGGTGATCTTTTAAAAGGTGCATATATCATGTGTAAGAGTAGCTTAAAAAGAAAATAATGAACTTTGAGTCATAACTCTTTAAGATTGCAGGAAATTTGACGAAACACCTTATGTATGAAGACCATGGGGAAGGCCTGGAATATCACCCCTAATGATAGACAAAAAAAGTAAATTATGTTATAATTCAAAATTTTAATAGCATAACTAACTACTCTTCAGAAAGTATACACGCTAAGTAGGTTGAAGGCATAGGCCAAAAGGACTTGGCATAGCATCGCAAATAATTAAATAATGGATACCTGAATCAAAGAATAAGAGAAGTTAAATGAAAGCTTATTCACCCTCAGACTTGAATAAATTTGTTCTCTCAGTGGAAATTGCTATCATCGCTCCTTAATCTTTGAGTATTATGAGAGAAATTGACGTAGAAGACATTGTTCTCCCCAAGGTGTTGGCCGATGTAACTGGATCCATTATTTACTTCCTGAGTATTATGAGAGAAATGTAACTTTATCTCCAAAATTGCTAATGTTAATGAGACTATGGTTCAGGTTTGAGAAATAATTAATTTCAAAAGAAAAAACTTCATTTCGTATAAAAACTGGTTGTCCCCCTTCCCATGTGAAGAAATAAAAAAATTGAAAATTTTCAAAAAAGTAAATATTTTTTTATTACAATCAAGAAAAAAGATATTCTAAAAAAAATAGTATTTTTGTGAAAAATGGTTATTCCATGAAAATCTAATGACGATGATGATCCCGTCCTAAGATTTGTATTACATGTTATGAGGAAGTTGTTGGTCATTAATAAGCACTCTGATTTAGACATATTTTCTAAGGTATTTTTATAACCTATCACTGCACACACTCAGCTATCGTCCAAAGCATATTGTCCCGGGGGGGGGGGGATATATTGTATATTGCATATTGAAGGAACAATCAAAAGGAGCATATTGTCCAGGGGGGTGGGCCCATTTGTTTGATGCGATTATATAGATAATAATTTTGTTATATGTACAACTTTAGCTCATAAATGTTATTTTGCAATAAACTTCTTTAAGTTGATTACATTGCAAATTTATTATATTCACGTCTCATGTTATATTATATATGATATAGGAGGGCAACATGTCCCACGGTTTAGACAAAAAGTGGATATATGAATCATATCAGAGAACTACATACTATATAGATGGGTGAAGAAGTTTATTAGTTTTGTTGAAGAAAACAGTGGTAAGAAAGGAGTGTATTTATGCCCTGACATTAAGTGCCAAAATTTAAAGACGATAAAATTAGAGGTTATTCATTTACATTTGCTTAGATGGGGTTTTATCCAACCATATAACGTGTGGTATTTACATGGGGAAAAAATGGTGGATACGGAAAAACAATGAGTTAGTTATGCCATAAGTACTGACGAGGTTGAACATATTAGGATGGAAGATCTAGTCAATGATGCAGATAGATTTCATGATTTTCAACCTGAGAACCCATTATATGATCATGCTAATGTTGGACAGCAGTCTACGGATGATAGCAGTTGGTAGGCCATTGAAAGTAAGAAGTATAAACCACTTTTTGATAGCACAAAAGAGCCATTGTATCCTTCATGTTCAAAAGGGATAATGAAGCTGTATGTCATTGTGAAACTGAATAGCTTGAAGACCCAATACAGCTTTTCAGATAATGGTGTGACTGCACTTCTCGAATAATAAAGAAGTTACTCCCCGAAGGTAACACACTGCCGACAAAATACTCCGACGTGAAGAAGTTCATTAAGCACTACAACAAAACTGGTATTTTATAGCGGCCTACAACCGCTATGAATAAGAACTATAGCGGTTTCATAACTGCTGTATATGAACATGTTATAAAAAACTGCTAAATATTTATGACGCTTTATTTACCGTTATAAAAGAGCATGATTTTATAGCATAAATTTGCCGCTATGTTACTTAAAGACAATAGCTCATCCTCACCGCTATTAAACATCTGAATCTCAATGAAAGTGGGAATCTTTTATAACACATTATAGCCGCTATAACATATTTATATTATAGCGGCTATATGGCACTATTAAATTAACATGCTATAGTATTGCTAAAACCTTTTACAGATCATATATGCCGCTATAAAATTCGTAGAGCTCTTCATATATAGTACATTTTAATAACAGCAATCAAAATAAATCTTCAAAACAATTTAAAGAGCAATGTAAGAACGAAAAAGAATATAATAATCAACAATTACAACACATATTCATGATAACAAAATAAAGTATCAACTAACAAAAAATAATTTCAATCCATGAGTTACCAAATTCAATACATATGTTTTCAATTCCATATTGTTGTCAATTTGAGTACAAAAGACAAAATATAATTCATATTTAAAGTCTACAAATACCAAATGCATCACTAAGAACTTCAACTGCTCGAAGCTATTCTTTTTCCATCAAATAGTCCATGTGTACTATGCAATCTCCTGCCAAAAAGATTTGATCTACTTGCATACAAAGGACCCTGCTTCCAAATAAGCCTGTCTACGAAAATAAAAAATAATTCATAAGATGAAATAGAAAGACATCGGAACTACGCTACTTTACAAACTGAATCTTGTTTGAAAAAACCTTGGTTGTACCTAGCTCACAAAAGCAATTAAATAATGAAAAAGAAACGGATTTAGATGAATTATATATAAAAAAGCTGATATTAAAGCCATATTCATGGCTGAACTAATTTCAGTTTGTTGCAACATGCTCTGTTGTGGATTGAAATTAATCATTGAATAAACAAACCTATAATTTATACTTCTATCATCTTGGAAAATCACTTCATTCAATATACAGTTTCAGCTGAAGATGTACAATTGTTGTATGTTAAAAGATTAAATTAAAGTGCCAGTCATACCCATGCTAAACATAGCCATTCTTGTTCCAGCTTTAGCCATGATCCGAACCTGAGTCCTCAAAGATTAAGAAGATTAAAAAATAATAATGAAACTTTCATAAATGCATGGCTCTGACTGTATACTCGGAATCCTAAACCTCAAGTCCGATAATGAGTTGTGAAAACCATGCATCACAGAGTTCAAATTCAAAACCATGATAAACCGAATTTAAACCACACAGCGAACCATCAACTGCTTCACTCATCTTCCTATAACCAGGTCAAGCCTTGATCATGCTAGACCATAACCAAACCATGTTGGTCATTTCAAACAGCCAATACACCTGGAAAACAATAACTAAATTCAGAATTATTGACTATATGCAGGCCTCCAAAAAGAGTAAATTTTGACCACTACAGGCCTACAAAAAAGGCTACGTAGTAGCTTATGTAATATGTGATTGTGGCGTAGAATTTGAAGATGGCTTATTAACAGTCATTACGGGAGAAGGGCATTATTAACATCAGTGGAATTATACAGATATATACATTACATGCTAATGCCAATATCCAGTTATGTAATTAGTGAAATGATGGTAAGAGTAATGTATGGTTTACAATCTTGATGAGGACTTCAGAGCTTTCAGCTATAAATGGTATTCGGTAGTGAATCATATTTTTAAGTGGTCGTATAATAAACAGTCGTTACAGGAGCATAACATGGAATATCTAATTGACATATCCTTTTGTGTGCAACATAAAAAGATTAGAATATAACTCAATCTCGTACTCAGTGTAATGAAAGTGTGTCATAATATAATATAAAATAGATTAAAATGGACAGGGAAAAAACAATGGACAATGGTTTGTTAAGAAAAAACATAATTTCTTTGTTGAATTCATTGATATGCTATGTCCAACCAGTCCTTAAGATGAAGTATCCTAATATATTAATTGTTTTCTACATTTTGATTAAATAAGTAGAGCAATAGTTTTGAGAATTTGAGCAAAAATGAAAGCAAGAACAGTGTAAGAATAATAAAAGCTTGAATAGTTTTCTAAACATTTGGTTGCTTAAAATATATCCAGTTATATGTTGTATCAAGTTTCAAATCAACTCAAAGATCCAAGGTCTTTCTATGTGCAATTATGGTATTCATGCTGCCATATAGAGCCAATATTAAAGTAAAATTTCCATTGAAATAATTATACAATTCACTCAAACCTCCGTAAAAGCGTCTCCATGTGGACATAAAAATAATGTGGAGCGGCTGATTTTAAAAGCGTAAGTTTGTCCCACTTCTTTAGCAGTAGAATTTATTTATTTTTGTTAATACCTACAAATGGGTGGACTATTTAAAAAAATCTATGTGAATGGAAATCAAAAACCCATTTTAGGGTATAAATGGTTGTCACAAACCCATTTATACGTTTTTTGATTATTATGCATGAATCCACGCTTGGAAAAAATATGAAGAATCGTCATTTCTTCTCATTCTTCATGGTGTTGTTGTACTCATAATCCACTCAGCTTATAATATAGTATATCAATAAGCTATGTTCTCTACTATAGTACACTTAACAAGATAAGTAAAACTAAAAATGCATCTATTTTCGAACAGAAATATTTTCTTCTAGAACACGAGTGTTTGATGCAAATTTCTTTAAGTAGGCAACATGAGGCTTAGTTTTATACAAGTAAGCATGTATTGCCAAATAATCAAAGATAAAACACTAAAAGTTAGAAGAGGTTTTCAATTTGCCTACAGTACGATTATCTAATATTCAAAAATAGTCAAGATGTAAAACCTGAGGAAGATGTCCTTGCTGCGATGATGAAGGTGATCCTTCTGAACCACTTGTACTGCAATTACCTTTGTTTGAATCATTACTCCTATGATATCGCAAATACAAACAAGACATATTGATCACAATTCACATAAGAGACCAAATAAACCAAAATTTAAGAGCCAATACATAGGCTTGCTGAAAATAAAATTGAAAATGGAGTTTATAAATTAAACAATTTACCAGAACATAGCACACAAACATGACTCTCCTTTCACTTTTTGTTTTATATAAACAAGGTTGGATAACAAACACCTAATTGTTATCCAACATTCCAACGAAGAAGAAATGCACATATATATATTATAATGTTAAAAGAAGCAACATACAGAAGTAATAATCAGAAGAAGCACACGACATACCGTGCAACCAGGATTTCCTTTGAGCTTGACATTTGTCTTCTTCACGATATTATGTATCTTCAACTAACAGTGCTCAAAAAAAATCTTCTGCATCTACTGCAGTCAAACAATTGTTCTTCACTTTCTATAAGATTCATGCTTTGTTCCCCTATAACAAAGTTCAGATTCTGATCCAACCCAATTCTGGCCCAACCCAATTCTTGCAAAGAAGGCAGTACAAACTCAACATATGAAGCAGAGATGAGAGCTGTCATTTTCATCTCGGATAGTTGTTACTAATGCTAACAAAGCGATGTCCAGAAGAAGCCCCACTTCTAAAACTACCACTTCGAGTCTGTTATTGTAGTTGATGTCTGCCACTGAATTGGTGTCTGCTGTTGTCTCGGAATGGCTGCGGCTGAGATGAACATACCATTATCGTCCTTCCTTTTTCATATCTGGAAAAAGTGCATCCACTGTTCACGGTTTCTGTTGCATTTGCTGCACCATATTTGTATTCTGCATTATCCCTTCATTGCAGGAAGTTCTATGATTATATATACTGCATAATGGTACTTGTTATATTATTAGTTAAGACAAGATTATACAATGATTATTTGGAACATCCTTGGATCTCAAATTGTGCTTACCTTAATAACAAGGTCATCTGTAGTCTTCCTCCAAGTATTTGCAGTTTTATTATAATTTTCATTTGTTTATAGTGATTTCACCTCTTATAAGCATCAAATTATTTGTTTATAGTTATTTCACCTCTACGGTTGCTGTCAAATTCAACCATATTCATGATATTCCATTGTAGACTAGTTAACAGTAAATATAATATTAAAATTTTATCCAAAATGCACGAGTTTATCAAAAATGTTTAGCTCAGATTAATCCTCGATTAATACCCACCTATGCTATCCCTAGTCCATGCTCATCGCATAGCATCTGCCTAGCGATTTTTACAACCTTGTCATGAGACAATAAGGTTCATTCAAATTACATTTTAAGCTCCATAACATGGAAATAGAATTTTTCATGCTATTTAAGTTCGAAACATGTAGTATAATCCCCAAACTATCTAACAACAGCAATAGACAGTTGAACAAAAATCCAAACTACAAAAGGATTGTATCTAATTATAATCTCACTTGTGAGCACATGTGCAAATATCTCAAGCACAAATGAAAGCTAATGTACGTAGGGAAGTAAGGATATTAACACAAGTATTTATTGCTAACTAAGAAATCCTACCTTATTAGGAGCGCTGCGCTTTTCAAGTTCCTGAACAAAAGCCTTAGCTTCTTCGGCATCAGCTTCTGCAATTTCAGCCTCCCTTGTAGCTTCTTCAGCTTCAGCCATGACTATTTCGGCTTCTGCAATAAACTTGGCAGCAAATGTTGCTGCCTCCTCTACATTCATATTTATGATCTGTGCTAAGTCAGAATCGACTTGAGGTTTATCAATATATTTCATATTCTCTCTCTTCATTCGAGTTGGATCTCTAGGTTGCCTTTTAGTGAGCGGCGAGTTGACATTTCTTCCATGTGAAAAACCTAGGCTTGGTGCAATCCTATATTTTTGTTTCACCTATAAAAAGAAGGCAATGAAATATTATCAGCATGAATGTTATATAAGGCAATGAACATCCATAAATCATAACCCAAGTTAACTGGTATAGCTTTAGGACTTTTGAAAAGATTAAAAAGTTGTTCGGTAAACACTTTTCTTTGGTGAAATGTCTATATATGTCCTTAATTAAAATAAAACCTTTCAGTCAAAAATCTGCTAAAAATATAATCGTACGACCTTGCGTTTTCTGTATCATTTCTATTATATTTTTCGATATCCCAGTTACTATAAAAGAAGCATCTTAAATGTTGTATGACCTGTATACAAAGTACTAGTTATAGGCTAATAAATTGTCAAACTGTTGTATGACCTGTATACAAAGTAGTCAGTTGGTAATTATAGGCAAATAAACTGTCAAACAAACTTTAGGTGCTGCCATATGCATGATAGCTGGTGCCAACTACCATGCAAAGCCCCGCCCACCTATTTCATTTAACTGCATTTATTATCTTTACCATCCACCTCTTCAATCATTCGTCTTCTACTGACATCGTGTAATTGTAAGGTAGTGCAACGGTGGTGGAAGGAACCACATCAGTTTGGTGAGAAGTTTGTACAAAACCTGGCACACATTTATCATCAATTTCATTGTATCTTGTGCTGGGATATATAACATATTTTATGCATTTTCTTGTTCCAGGTTTTAGTTTTCATAACATAATTACTAGACCCATATTTCAGTTCATAGGCATTACAAGTTTCTTCATATCAATCTTTAGCATATGAACCTATTAAATTGGATTCCATAGCAACTTGCATTATTTAAATATAGGCAGATATGAGACTCTAATTATATGCAAATAGGGACAAAAAAGTGTTACAATTGAATAGAAAAATTTTATGAAGAAAATAAGAAGCACTGAAACATTTGGATGTTCATTGCAGTTATACTTGGCCCAGTTATCATATCACTGAAATATATCTAGGTGAACACAGTGGAGACCGATACTTTATTAAAGAGCTCGTTTCGGTTGTAGATCAGCGAAAGGATGAATCTATATAGCATACATTTAAAGATGTAGTAGGATATTTTTGAGAAAGTATTTACGGAGCTTGTGCAAGGTGCCCATGACTATTTATTTAGTAATAATGAGAAAAAAGTTTATGTTTCTAATAAGAATTTACAGAATGATGTTGTCAATTGTTTCTTAACAACAGATGAAACCATTCTCTTCCTTTCTCAAAAGATGCCAACCTTGGCTAAGATAACCATGACGTGGACTGGAGTTGAGATCCAGAAAAGGGGAAGAGGTGAAAAGCATTTCTAATAAATATAATTTTCATGGCATCCTTTTGAAGATTCAACAATATCCCATCCACGTCTCCACTGTGTTCACCCAGATATATATCGGTGTTATAACTTGAAAAGATTAAAGTATAACTGCAATGAACATCCATAAATCATAACCCAAGTTTAACAGTATGATAGCAAACTTTTAGGCCTAAATAGAAATAGCCACACACACACACACACACTCACACACACACACACACACATATATATATATATATATATATATATGTGTGTGTGTGTGTGTGTGTGTGTGTGTGTGTGTGTGTGTACATATATGACATAGCCATCAATCATATTAATCAAATAGATTGTATTAAGAGGGAAAAGAAAGAAGTGGGAAATATGAAGTCAAACTCTTAATTGGAAAGTTATAAACAATTTACAATACTCTAAAAAGAAAAACTACATGACTATTTCTCATAAACTTTTAACAAGGCATTAACTTTGAGGATTAATTGGAATAATTTGAAGTAACTATAAATTGTAAGAAATTTGGATGACAATGGTAAAATTACATAAAAGAAGATTTCAATATCCTCTTCAATTGAAAATTTATTATCAATTATACTCCAAAATCATGTCGATAGAACAACGTCATCTTTGCATCACAAATTTGTTACAGATTTCGCTAACTTTATAGGCTTCACTTGATATTTACTCTTCCTAGTTTGTAGTTGAGAAACCCAACCACCAACAGACACAGGTCAAAGGTGATGTCCCGGCAATTCATGTTAGATAAGTGAACAAACTTTTAATATGGTAAAACACCAATTAATTTCAGAGAATTTTTTATTTGTTTCGGCTTGCTAACATCAATATAGTTTTGAAATGGTTATGTCAGGAACAATTACCTTAATCAGTTTTCTGCTTTCAGTCATTCTTTTCAGTTTCCCAGAAAGTATCTGACTGAAATTTGGAGGAGCTTCATATTGGTCCTACATGGAAAATTTTAAAAAAGAAAACTATGACAGCATGCACAATAATTATAAATTGTGAACTATGCGTATAGCAACACCTACAAATCACGATGTTTTTTTCAATCATAGAAACAAAATGAATGCAGTGAAAGTTTCTTACGTGCTAAGCAATGACTAGTGAGGTTTATTTCTTTAAAACTCTGGTGAAAAAAAGAAGGTTGGTTTCTTAAACAAACGATAAATTATTCAAATTATTTGATAAGAGAGCAAAACTTCAAACATTAATAATCTAGTTATATCAAATTTTCATCTGAATGCACTTCAAAATTACGGCCCAAAGTCGGTTTAAATGAAAAAATAACTGAGCATAATGATGGTTTTCGGATATCAAATAGGGAACAAAATGAGAAATTCATTTGAAGCTTGATTCATGTAAGAACTATTGGTGAACAAAATGAGCAATTCACTTCTGCAAATGGATCCAGTATGCAGTTTTCGGATATCAAATAGGGAAGCATACAAAGCATAACAAAACTGTTCATACATTGTATTACAATACAACGTGCCATTGTAGCAGCGCAAATCAGCATTAAAGCATACTCAGTGAATTGGTAATATCCATGAGACTATGCCAAAACTCATACATTTTCTTACAATCTTACAAATAACCATTTTGGCCTGCATCAGTCTGTAAAATCCAAAATGTATACTTAATTTCTACGCAAAATGTGTTTGATAATAGAGAAACACTTAGAATCTTTGATTCGGTTATACAACAGTTAGAAATCTAGAATAACAATGTACATAACCAAAAGTAACAGAAACTGAAATCTGGAACAAATAATATAGAGTCTTACAACAGACAAATATTGTTTAGATCACTCTGGTTGATGCATACAACACCAATAGACCCCCAATACCTGTACATCTCTTGAAATGCATTTTGGAAATCTTAACCACCTGAAATATCATCAAAGGTACGAGATTTGACATCTAACGATGATGCTGACAGACTAATCAATTTCGATGTTTTCCTAAAATATAACTCATCGCTCAGAGACCATTTTCCAAAGCACCTATATGGACTCCAGAAAGATCAGAACCTGACATTCCCAGCACATACAGTATTGAAGCGGGCTCTTCAGAATCGAAATCAAAGAAAATAATATAGTCTGTAGTAATTTTATTCACAGTTGTGCTTACCATTATCGAAATCGAAATCGAAATTAGGGTTTCAACACATTTTCTTCAGATGCGGAGATCAGCAAGACAATCGGATGCAGACCTTCAGAACGAGAGAGAAGTTGGATTTCTCACAGAAAAAGAGGAAGTTGTGGTCTTTGAGGGAGTGCGATGTTTAGATTTTGATGGAGACGAAATGTTTTTGAGATGGAAAACAGAAAATAATTTGTGGCAGGAGGGAAAGAAAATGGTTTTGGAGGGAGACCAAAATTTCACAAGATGCTAGGGAGCGTTACAACAATTGTTAAACAAAATTGACCTGAAAAGCATAAAATTAATTGTTAATAAGAACACTCCAGGCTAACGCGTTATTAAATGGCATTATTAATAACATGTTTTGTTGTAGTGAAGCAAGTTGGATTGAATTACAAAACTTATGATGCCTGCATCAATGATTGCATATTGTACTGGAAAGATGATGCGAACGGAGTTTCTTGTAGAAATTGCAATGAACCAAGATATATGACATCATTAAACGAAGAGAGAAAAGGCACCAAAGTACCTTGAAAGACATTAAGACATTTTTCTTTAATTTCTAGATTGAAAAGATTATATATTGTATCATGGATAGCAGATGCAATGACCTGGCATGGTCGTGCCATGTCTAATCCAGAAGTAATGCGTCATCCTTGTGACACTTCTCAATGGAAATCCGTAGATTCTTTTGATCAAACATTTTCGGTCGAGCTACGAAATGTCACACTTGGAATAGCAACAGATGGTTTCTGTCCACATGTTTCTATCTAACCCTTATAGCGGTTGGTCAGTAATTGTAGTACCATATAATCTTCCTCCATCTATGTGCATGAAACAGGAGTTTTCAATGTTAACACTGTTGATTTCTGGGCCAAAACAACCGGGGAAGGATATTGATATTTATTTACAATGGTTGATATATGAGTTAAAATAGTTATGAGAAGGAGTCGTTACATATGATTCATTACATAAATCTGAGTTTACAATGAGAGCTAGGGTGTTGTGGGAAATCCATGATCACCCTGCTCTTGGGACTTTATCGGGATGTAAAACTCACGATTATTTTGTGTGTCCCATTTGTTGGGAAAATACTTGTTCTTATCATCTCTCTGAAAGTAAAAAGATGTGTTTTATGGGACATCAAATGTTTCTTCCTAACGGACACAAGTTTCGATATGATAAGACAAATTTCAATAACGAACACGAACTTCATCGTCCAAAATGACCATTGAATGGTTTTGAAGTTGAGAAGAAAGTAGCAAATATCAAAATGAAAGTCGATAAATAAAAAGAAGAAATTGGTCGAAAACAAAAAAAACCAGCCATTGAAGAAGTTGACAATGTTTTTGGATGGTATAAGAGGTCTATCTTTTTTTATTTACCATATTGGAAAGCAAATATGATTAGACATAATATTGATGTTATGCATACGGAGAAGAATGTCACTGAGCATCTCATAAGCACCATTATAGACCATAAAGAAAAGTCAAAAGATGGCATCAATGCACGTAAGGATTTGAAAACCATGGCTATAAAACAAAAATTGTGGGTGATGGTAGATCCTGAAGCAGATAAAATAATCATACTGAAGGCAACTTTTACTTTGAGCAAAGAAGAAAAGATACAGTTTTTCACTGTACTGAAAAACCTGAAAGTACCTAATAAATTTTCTTCTAACTTCCGCAATAATGTAAGCATCAATCCTCCCGAACTAAGAAATATGAAGTCACATGATTACCACATCATAATGCAACATTTGCTTCCGGTATTGCTTCAACATTCTTATGCACAACATAAGGATTTGCAAAATGTTGTTCATCGTATTAGTTTATTCTTTAACATTTTGTGCTCAAAGGTGATCAATAGGGAGCACCTTATAAAAGAAAAGGCTAGTTTGATAGAAGCAATGTGTGTTTTTTAAAAACATTTTCTACCTGCATTTTCTGATATTAGTATCCATCTTATGATTCATTTAGCCGATCAGATATTGATTGGTGTCCCTATCAGATATAGATGGATGTATCCTTTTGAACGGTAAATAACTAATTTCGGTTATGTACATTATTATTTGGTGTAAATAACTATCGTGTATAATATATAATTGATCACATTCACAGATTGATGCAAACATATAAAGGATACGTACACAACAAAAGATACATTGAAGGGTATATTGCAGAAGAATATATCGTACAAGAAGCTAGCCTTTACGACATGGAATATATGCCAAACGGAGGTTATGGCAATCATAAACATACCCGTGAAGCATTTTCAGATGAGGATGATGAGTTTGCTGGTGAGATACCTTTAGATAATGGTAAAAATATAACGTTAACCCAAGTGCAGTTTGAACAAGTGCGTAGATGGGTCCTTAATAAGTATGATGGATTGGATGAATGGAAGAAGTAAGTTCATGAATTTGTTTCAAATTTTCATTTTTTAATTCAATTTATATATTCATTTCGATATGTGTTTTCCATAGAAGGTATAACTCCTATGCGAAAAGCACTAACCACGAGGAAGAGGTACAACTGTCGAAGTAAGTCAAGATTTTACTCTATGGTTACGTAATGAGGTATTACATCATCATAAGTATTTCACGTGTTTATAAGTTGGCAATACAGACCATGCTTTTATTTATTTATTGTATTTTATGTAGTTGGTGAATTGCAGCGATGTTGATCCAGCTCTTTGGCGGCTAGCACATGGACCGCAGTTCATGGCGCTTAGTTATAGGCAGTACCAAGTGAATGGATTTTTATTTTCCACGAAAATGTATGAAGATCGTATGGTCACACAGGATAGCGGTGTATGCATGAATGCAATTGCAAAATTTAGAGCGAGTGGTAAAGATAAAAATTATAAGGAAGCAGAAACAACGTATTATGGAGTCATTCAGCAGATACTTGAGCTGAATTACACTGACTTCAAACAAACAGTTTTTTATTGTGATTGGGTAAAGGTCGAGGATAAGATCAATGGTTGCAAAATAGATCCCGTTTCAAACTTAATCATGGTGAATTTAGGAAAATTAAAGAACCAAGACAGCATGAATGATGAGCCATTTATTCTTGCATCAGAAGCGATTCATGTGTTCTACTCAAAAGATTTCAAAAATAAGGGATGGTCTGTGGTTTTGCATACACCAAAACGATTGACTACAAATGTGGATGACATTGAGTTTCCTACCGTCTACCAATCCGGTTTTGAAGACAATGAGAAATTAGAAAATGTATTTGGAAAGTCATGAATTGTTGACTGCTTTTTTTTTTTACCAAAACCTATGTTAACTTATGAATGTAATGAATTGTTGAATATTTTTTGGAATCACATGTATTTGGAATGTAATGAATTGTTGAATGCTTTTTTTTCTCATTGAAATCACATGTATTTGGAATGTCATGAATTGTTGAATTGTGGATAATCTTTTGAGCATGGTAGTGATGATCACATGTATTAGTTATACTATATTTTTTAGGAAATTATGTCATGAAATCCAATATCATCACATCCAACATCATCGCATGCATCATGTTCAAAAGAGCAAAAAGTTGATCAAGACATACTTGGTATTCCAATCTTAGAAAATGCATCAAAAATTGCTACTTTGCTTGGTAAACTAGTAAGAGCTTATGTGCCGATATCATACATAAGTTGGAAGAAAATACCTAAAACATATAAGGACGACGTTTGCAACAAGTTGGTGGTAAGTTTTTACTTGAGCAATTTGGTAATATAGCACTTAAAAGTCTACAGTCTATTTTTACAGTCCGACTCTTAATTTTTGCAGAAAATGTATGCGCTCGAGCCGCTTTCAAAGGAAACCTTTATAAAAAGAATGGCCGAGGCTTTTAGGAGACATAAGAAAAACTTAAGAGTAAGTTTTTATGACATTTTCGACAATGACGAAGAACGGTTAAAAAATTATCCACCTACAATTGCTCAAGAAGATTGGAGCGAGTTCATAAAAAATGAAGCAACGCCTGAAGCGAGCGGAAGAAGGAAGTCAAGCAAAAGAAATAGATTATTGCTCAATTATGGTCACCATGCAGGACGCAAAATTCACGCTAGAATAGAACATGAATTGGTAAGTTATATTCATTTTCTTTAAAAAATAGTAAAAAAAAACCTAATTATGTTAGAAAATATACACAAAATGGAATATATTGCCGACCGTTGCAGATCCATCTGCAAATATCAACCGCCATCAAGTATGGGAGAAGGCACACACGAAAAAAGATAGTAGCATATCAGATGCCGCTTCTGTGTACTTCGTAAGTTAAACAAATATTAACTTGCATATTATTTGAAATTTCATTATTCATTTAAGAATTATCATATCTCAGGATAAAATTGTGAAAATGAAGGACAAGATCACCGATAGCGATGAAGAAAAATTGGCAGTGGATGAAGATATCTTATCACAAGTGTTTTGTAAGGATACAAAGGGTAGGAGTTGCGATGTTGGGACCATCATACCAGCGACTAATGTTAAGGCTTGTGCTACTGCACAGAAACGATACAAATTTGTTAGTCAAGACAATGATGACTTGAAAATGAGGGTGGGAAATTTGGAGGGTACAGTGGGATATATGACGGTGCGAATGGAGGTTCTGATTCAAATGGTGGGAAACATCGTAGCGTCAGATACCGCTGATGGAGCACGCAATGGACAACTCGATTCTTCTAAATTCGTTGCTTCTCAAGATACAACCAATGTTTCGAACAATCAAAAATGTGAAATTCTCAACTTTGATCTCGACATAGTAGCAACAGGTAGTTATTACCAGCTTTTTTTATTAGTTGATTTCGATGCAGTTATTTTGTTCGATAGATCTAGACAACTTTATTGCAATAGGTATTGTATGTCAAGATCATACATCATCCAGAATTCATGGAAAAAATGTACCATCTACACATGAAAAATTGGTTTTGGACAATATACTGATGTCGAATGAGAAAACCACCAAAATAAATCATCAATTTGTAGAGACCTTTGAAGATGTTGGAGTAGGTGGGTTTGTGTGTCATCCGAAGAGCCTAATTCGATATCTTTAGACATTAGAGTAGGTATATATAATTTTACACTATATGCTATCAAGATAATGTGTATCACTATATGTTATCAAGTCAAACGAGTTCATGTAGAATAATCTAAAGTCATGAGTACTACATATGAGTATATTTCTATTATGGATTTAGTTGTTCTTGTAAAAACACTTCATTGCTATTACAGTTTATCTTGATTCACTTATGTTCAGTTGTACATCGGACCTTGATAATAATTTGGGTTTGATGCTTAGTTAACTATTTCCAGTAAATCTACTGGCCACTGCTATGATACTACGATTAGTCAGCATAATGAAACAAATCTATGCTACTATGCTCTCCCTTCCACTCTGTGAATTAGTGTATTTGTTAACTAAAATAGTTAACTATAAAAAATAGTTTATTAACTAAAATAGTTAACTATAAAAAATGGTGAGTATGTTGTTTTAAAGTGATAAATGGTGTTATGCTTTTAGGATCCAAATCCATTTCCGATTATCCATGATAAATGTTGAAAAGGCTCTCTACTTATGGTTCATGCCAAGTTTGTATTGTTTGTATTGACTGGTGCACCAAAGACGAACTTTTTTTTTTCAAGTTCTTTTTGTTTTCTAGGATACTTTTATTAGGTTTTAACCCCTACTGCACCTTTATTTTTCCAGTGGAGTTGGATAATTGGCCTTAACTTGAAGTTTTGAAAAAAATAATCCCTGCACTTTTAAGCCTTACTCATCTCTTTTTTTTAACCTTTAACATGGCATGAGTATGACCTGCACAGTCTACTGCACCTTTACTCATCTCTTTTGTTTAACCTTTAACCAGTTTGCAACTCGTAATATGTCAAAGTAGTTAACACTTTAACAAGTTATGTGTACATAAGTGCCAGATAATTTCATATCCAGAAATGCTTATGTGTTCAGCCGTAATTATGTGTGCACTTATGAAGTCTAAATGAAACTAAAATGGCACATTTTCCTTTCTTATAAAATTGGTATAAATAGCAAACCATATGCATACATAACTGGGTTAAATTGAGTAACTTTCAGGGTACATATGAGAGCATTTTAAAATTGAATTAATATACTAGTCTAACCATATTTTATATACATGAATAACTTCAGTAGTCTTGTGATCATAGTAGTGCAAACATGCCCAGTTACTTATTTGTATAACTTATTAATCTTCCTATTCTTTTCATATATCATACCTCTTTAAATCTGCCAGTTACCATTATCTTTATACAAGCATTATCACATATACAGATACACAGCTTATTGGTTTCAGTTTTATGCATATAACTCAACCATTCTTGGTACATTAATCATCATAAATTGTCTATATAATATGCATGTATAGTTCAGGCATGCTCAACTTTCATTTCCAGGCATCATGATAACCAAATTGAGTAGATTTAAAGAAGTCATAATAAGTTCATACACACTTCATTGATATTACAGTTTATCGAGATTCACTTATACATTGCTTGCATTGCTTATTTCAGGTATTGCATTGCTTATTCCAGTTGATAACGGATATGTTCTTTAAAAAAGGTAACCAATATTTTTTTTACATGATGAGTATGTTGTTTTACAGTGATAAACGGTGTTATGCTTTTAGGATCCAAATCCATTTCTGATTATCCATGATAAATGTTAAAAAGGCTCTCTACTTATGGTTCATGCCAAGTTTGTATTGACTAATGCACCAAAGGCGAACTTCATTTTTTTTCAAGTTCTTTTTGTTTTCTAGGATACTTTTATTAGGCTCTACCCTCTACTGCACCTTTATTTTCCAGTGGAGTTGGATAATTGGCCTTAACTTGAAGTTTTGAAGAAAAAAAATCCCTGCACTTTTAAGGCTTACTCATCTCTTTTTTTAACCTTTAACATGACGTGAGCATGACTTGCACAGTCTACTGCACCTTTACTAATTTCTTTTTTTAAACCTTTAACAAGTTTGCAACTCAGTTGCAAACAGATTCTAGTTTGCAACTCAGTTGCAAACTGATTCCAGTTTGCAACTCACAAACTGGACTCAGTTTACAACTGAGTCGCAAACTGAGTCCAGTTTGCGAGTCGCAAACTGAGTCCAGTTTGCGAGTCGCAAACTGAGTCCAGTTTGCAACCGAGTCCAGTTTACGCCTCAATTCAACCAGTTTACAACTCGCAAACTGGACTCACTTTGCAAATGAGTCGCAAGTTGGTTCCCGTTTGCAACTGAGTTGCAAACTGGATTAGTGGTGTCTTCTTCTTGTTGTTGTGGAGACAGAACTAAACTTATGTTTGTTATTTTAATTTCTTTTCAGGCTTTGGAACAAGCATGCGTCGCATGGGCTCGACAACTTCAGTTTTGTTGTTTTTTTGTTTTAAGCAAGAAATGTGAATATTATGCTTTGTATATATTGTGTTATATTGTAACAACACAGAAAATCCGAGCCAATTTAAAATTTTTATTTTGGCAATTTTGATGAATTTTGAATATTTAAAATGAATTGTTTTAAATAATAAAGACAAGAAATTTATTTTGAATAAAATTAGAATTTATATATTTATATAGATCGTCGTTAGAATATAAATATTTATTTTTAATTATAAAAGGAATTGAGAATGGCGCGGTAGTTCGAAAATTCGATTTCAAATTTCAAATGAATGTACAGGATTCAAAATAAACCGGATTTTAGCAAAACCTAAAATATTAGAATCTATTTGAAAATATCTTTCCAACAAATCCAAAAAATTGAAATTCCATAGCGGGAATAAAAAGTTATGCCCAGTTGAAAATTCAGAATAGTCGCTATGGAAAATATAGCCCTTAAAAATGGAAATTTTGCAAACGACCTCCATTTTCGACGAAACCACTTTTGTTCGATCCGAGATGCCAATTTATTGCTAGATTCCAAAATTCATAATTTTTGGGATTAATATGTGAGCATGGCGAAGGAAAACGCGTTTTGATAGTTTTAGTCAATAAAGATCGACCACAAAATTGCCATTTTTCAAACGGTCTCCAAATTTGACGAAATTAGTTTTGTTAGAACCGCATCAACAATACGAAGCTAGAAATAATTTTTCAAGAATTTTTAGACCATTATGTGGCCCCGGCAAATTAAAATGTAAGTTTAAATTAAATGTATATTGATTTATATTTTAATATTAGTGAAAACTGAACGTAACAGCAGAATTGGCTTATCAGACATATCCCATTGAGTTCGGAATGGGGGTTATTAGCTAGGGGCGATAGTCGTTGGGACTGAATTGGAGTTCGGATGAAATACTAACTTTTGGATAGTAAAATAAATAAATAATTAAATATATTATTAAAACTTTTCCCCCTTTCCTCCTTCAAAGTCAACCCCACCCCTTTCCCCGATCGTTCAAACCAGGAAAAAAGAGAGGGCGAAAGCGGATCTCGATCGCGCTCAGCACCTCGCCCCTCCTCACCGCCGACGCCATCGCCCCTGTTCCACTACCCTTCGCCTTCTGT
Source organism: Allium sativum (assembly GCA_030737875.1). NCBI lineage: Eukaryota > Viridiplantae > Streptophyta > Magnoliopsida > Asparagales > Amaryllidaceae > Allium > Allium sativum. Next base: position 973,341,418 of record CM060916.1, read on the forward strand.
CGTTCATCTCCAGATCGAGACGAAAACCGCACTGCACCCCACCACTCCACCGTGACACCACCTCACCACCTGCAAGTGTCGGCGCTGCCCCCATTCGAACGCGCAGCATCCCACCCTCTCCTCCAATCGAAAATCACGTCGATTCCCCCCCCCCTTCGACTTAAAACGATGTGAGTTTCCTTATTTATTTCTTTATATCCGTTAATAGAAAAGTTATGATCTTTAATTAGTTAAAGATTAGATTTTTAGTTAGTTAAAGATTAGAATTTAATATGATAAAGATTAGATTTTTTTTATATAGTAAAGATATGATTTTTATTATTTACAACGAAGTATAAAAATTTGATTTTTATTATGAAGTTAAAGAAATAAAAATATAATGTTTATATAAGAAGAAGAAATATAAAAATACGATTTTTATATTTAAAAAAAATAGCAATATAAAAATATGGGTTTTTAGTTATGTAAAAATATGAAAGATGAGATTTTTCTATATATGAAAAATAGGATTTGTATATATATATATATAAAGTTAGGATTTTTATATATACAAAGTTATGATTTTTGAACAAATATTAAAATATGATTTTTATACGAAAGGTATAATAAAAATAGGATTTTTGTATGCGTAGCAAATTGAAAATGTGATTTTTACTATGAACAACGTGAAAAGAATTGCGATGGAACTGGTGGAAAACAAATCCAAATCTGAACAGTTCAGATATAAAGAATGGTGGAGTGGACCCAAAGGTGAGAATTTCTCACTTTAAATTTATATTTTAGTTAAAAATATAAACTAGGATGTAGAAGGTGCTTAGCAGCACCCGACACCCGTTGTCCACAGACCATGGACGACTTGTTTGTTTGTTTGGTTATGTTGTGAAAATTGATTATGTGATGTGGAATGGAATAAAATATTTTATAGTTAAAAATATTTTACAATTAAAAATACAATTTTTAACGTGTATATGAATAAAATAAATATTTATAAACAAATCGAACGATTTGTTTATGTACACACATTTGACTGATATGGATTGGGACGATAAATTTTACACATCGCCCAACTGCACAAATAAAACCTATGTTTGATTGTTTGAAACCCCACACGGGTATTGGGATGAAATATGACATACACTAATCCCAATAATTAGCTGTATGTCAATCGATTGATTGACAAGCTGTGTAAGCGTTGAATATTTATATTTAATGCTTCTGCAGTGTAGAATGCACTCTGGATGATGGATGATTATTTATCACTATTGTTGTATACATGTGTTGTATGAAATCCATATAATCAAATTATATGATAATTGACTGTGTCTGATTTCAGTCCAGAAAGAATAAATATTTTAAAATAACGAATATTTTAGAATAATATTCAGTAAAAGATCAAAATTTGATTTTGATGTCCGATTTGGGATGGACACAAAAATATTTAAATATATAAATCCGTTTTGATTAGTTTAACGCCATTTTAACGTGAACAACATTTATATCAATTTTATTCGTTTTTATAGTGAATATCAAAAAGGAATTGATTTCTAAATCTAATATTTTGGAAATACAATCATTTATAAACCAATGATATGGAATTTTCAATTTTGATTTGAAATTGAATATGAAGTTGAAATCGTTTGAAAATGAATTTAAAATGATTTATAAAATACGATTTAAATGGAAATCGACGAAATATATATTATATATATTATATAATGGCCTGAATAGAACGCGTCGCACTGCGACACTTCGCGAATTTCGACCATTGACTTTGAATGGACATTTCGGAAGATCTGACCGTCAGATTCTCCTAAAACTGTAACCGTTGGGTTCGGGTCGAAAAGAGCTTTCTAACGAATATTAAAGATTTGAAATCTAACGGTTGGATTTGGAATTATGTCCAAATCAAATTTGGAAAAGGTCGTTGTAAGTGCAGTTCGATGGCCTTTTACGGAAATCGATTGTACGAGCCTTGATAAAATTATTAAAATATCAATAATTAGTGTAAAATCATAAGAAATGATTTGGAAAGAATTGGGTTGAAAAAATCCGTATTTGAAAAGATAAAAATAGATTTTTATCGAAATGAACTAGTTTTGAACTAGAATTATAATTCAATTAATTTTAAAATAAATGAATTGGATTTGAAATGGTTTCAAAAATAACCAGGATTTCCAATATATAAATTGGAATGGAATTGAATCGAAATTGTTTTCGGAATATTTCGATGTTGGATTTCGTGATTATACTGATATTGTTATGGAAATTTGAAAGGTATATTTGTATCATTATTTCCAATATGATATTTGTTAGTTGTGGTATTTGATATTGGATATAAGCCAGTATATTTTCTATTCAGAGCCTTGTATTTAATATCAAATGGGATTTTGGGTTTGTCGTGAACGGTGCCTTCAGTAACACTGTTCTTGAACCCAGTTGAGAAAAGATTAAATCTTTTTATTTAGATTTAATGAAGTATACCAATTAATTAATATTTAATTGGAATTGAATTGAAATTGGTCTTTGGGTTTATCGTGAACGGTGTTTTAAATAACACTTGTTCTTTAACCCGATTAACAATGGAATAAGGTTTTGGGTTGTCGTGAATGGTATCTTTAATAATATTGTTCTTAGACCCAATGGAGTTAAGAAATTCAGAAACTAACTGGAGATTAGTTAAGTTGAATGGTTTCCTAGGTATTGATCTGATGTTAGTTTCGGCCTTCGGCGTTAACACTTAGGGAATTGTTCACTTGCTTGCTATTTTCTTTCAGTTATTTGTAGTCTTTTCTGCACCTATCTTTTGTAGATAATTCTGAAAGTTTAATTACTATCTATTCCTATTTCATTTCAGTAATTTGTTGTTTACTGTAAATATTCCAATCTTCTCCTACTCCCTTTCTTTGTGGTTCTTCTATTTACTGTTCGGGTTATGTCCTATTTTGTTTATTCTATTTGTTTTGAGTTTAGGTCATGCGAGAGCCTAAGCTTAGGCCTAGCGAGAGTTTGTGCCTTTACCCTGTTATTTCTATGTAAACCTTTACCCTATTATTTATATGCAAATTGGAAAAAAAATATGATTTTAGGTTGTTTGGGGATAGTTGAAATTGATTGAAAATTGTAATCCATAAATGAACTGTAATTTGGGGAATGCTGAAGTTGGATAAATATTTTAATCCAAAAATAAATATTAATTTAGGGAATAATCAATAAATTATGTAAATGGAAAGTGCATACATAAATGGAATAGGTTAACTTATTAGTTCGTTAAGTAACGGGGATTTGGGGTTGTATAGTAAATATAATAACAGTATCATAACCTAAACAAAACATTTAAAACAACCAATAATGTAACAAGGGTCATATTAGAAAAGTTGGCTTATTAAGTAAACTTAAAGCATGTGTTAAGTTTAAAATGAAATAAATTAATAAGCATGTAGTGGGATTCCATTCTGAAGGCATAAGCCGATTGGAGAAAATAAGTGGCTCATAATTGTCTATTCCTACAGCATAAGCTGATTGAGGAAAATAAGTGGCCTAATGAATAAGCGTGTAGTAGGAGACCATTCTGGCAACGACGGTTGATTGGGGAAAATAAGTGGCTCATTGTTGTGGTCCATTCTAGCAGCGTAGACTGATTAAGGAAAATAACTAGTCGAAAGATAATAAATTAAAAAATGGAGGACCAAGTCTAGGGGTCACTTGAGTAAGATTGAATTATTGGTTGGGGACCAATATCAAGTAGTATCTCTTTTTATCATAGAGGTCTCATACGAGGAGGAGGTAAGGGCACACTTTACTACATTGGATAGTAAGAGGTCCAAACGAGGTGGATACAGGTGCATTCTAACAGGATGGTAAGCGTGAATCGCCCCGACAGGGGAAAATAAGACGATGTAGCGCCGGTGATGAATGTTATGTCTTTAGAGCATATGGGTCGGGTCTAATAAACCGTGGCCCATAGCGGACATAGGTTATCGCGTGAGAATGTACAAGCCAATCATTGGGTAGAAGTTAGGTAACATCCTAATTATTGTTTTTGGTAATTTGGTGCAGAATTCATAATGATATGAATGAGAAGACAATCCACTTTAATCCGGCCTATCTTTCCACTATTTTATTTACTGCATTTATGCCTTTATGTTCTTTGAACTATTGTCCTGTCTACATTTCATACTTTGATACTCACGCTAGCAATTACTGGACTTATCAGACTTATGTCTGGCCTAATTTCCTTTCTTCCTTATCTCTTCCCTTTCCTCTCCCTTAGGTTCTCAGCGCGGAGGATCTCAGAGTTGATAGAATTTTGGTTTAATTTAGCTTATTGGAGATTTCTACATGATTTACTTTCTGCTTGTTCATGTACTATTCCACATTTGACTTGCTTTTATATTTGATGTTGAGAGAGATTTTATTTAGTACTCTGGTTATGTTGGGTTTTCATAAGGCAGTTGTGGTTTTATGATGAAGTGTATTTTATGATGTAATAACAGTTATGTTCTGTTTTAAATAAAGTTTTAAATATGTCTGTGTTTCATGTGTTGTCTTGTGAATTTTAGTCTCTGTAATGTTATTTTAGACCTATACGCTTCATATATTTTTTAGTGAAATGCTCATACGGGTGACGTTAAGAGGTGTGGGGAGTTTCAATTAGTATTGCCTCATCTTATGTGTTTGCTTTCTTTTCATGTTTTAAACAAAGATAAATATACTTATGCACGAAAAACTTATGATATGCATAGTGTATTACTATGAAATTCACAGCACCCAACATAAATGAAATATCATGGATTGTTGCAATGGTTAAACCCGAAGGCTAAACACAGTGTAAATGTCAGAGCTGGTTCTGAGATTTGGGGTGGCTGGTGTGATTTATTAAATGATTCCCCATGTAGTAAAATTTAAACAGTGGCTTTGAACAAAATTCATATTTGTAAGCAATCTAAATTATTTTACAAAAATTCAATACTATTTCAAACTAACATTGGAACATGCAAACAAGAAAAATGAAAATAACATAGTTATAATGCAAAAAATTTATAAATAATTGGTTCATATGTAAAGAATTTGTACATGCAAGACTTGAATCGTTCAACTACTAGAAATCATCAGTTGCTTCCTTTGTAGCATTTTATGTACTAGCACTTCATGTATTTGCAATTAAGATGTCGATAACATGATTGTTTATAAAAAATGTAATTATAAATAAAAGACATTAATATAAGTAAATAGACAATATGTGAAATATGTGACATACCTTTCCATCTTCTCTATACCATGAAAAATTAAAAAAATATCATTTAAAATGTTTTCTACTTGCATTTTTAGAAGCAAAATCATCAGTGATATCTTTATATTCAATCATTTTCAAGATATCTTTTTCAATGCATATGATAACTAATCCATTAAGTCTGCCTTGACTCATTGATGTTCGCAAATATGACTTTAATAACTTTAGTTTAGAAAACTTCGTTCTGTAGAAGCGACTGTCATAGGAAGAGTTAACAAAATCCTACATACAATCATCACATTCGGAAACATATCCATACTCTTCAAAAATTCGATAATTTTGATTGTTATCTATGGCTTTTCAACGTCATATGATTCACAGGGCAAGGTAAATTGTAGTATTTGTAGCTCTGAATGTAAATCCTTTGCGTCAACATTGGATGCACTTCCATTTTTCAAAGCTAAATCTAGTTTTTCACAAAAAAATCAATTAATCGTCTTTTAGTGATTTCAATCTCAAGGCATTGAACAAAAAACCAAAAATCGACTGCAATGAGTGCAACTTTTCAAATCTCCCTTTTAATTCTAAGAGGACAATATTCACAATCACAATAAAATAATCAGTTCTAAATGATTCTTCAGTAGTTTGTTGCTCCCTTTCAAAATTTGTGGTTTCATCAAATTGATGTTTCCTACAAATTTGATGTCACAACGGAAAACTTGGATCAATATTCATTTGGGAAGCAATTTCTCTTGCCTCAATCAAATCTATTTTCTCTATAGTTTTCAAAAAAAGAAACAACACCTTCCAAAGATTTTACTACGGCATCAATGCCCATATCTTCATATTACAATTTTTTACTGATCAAGTTAACTTTGACTAGAATTTCATACTAGATAACTAAACTTAAGATGAAATTGAAATTAGATACCTCCTGATTTTCTAAATTTCAGCATCTCGACTTAATTTCGTATCATCACTTATCTTTGCTAGTTTAAAAAATGCATCTTTAATTTGAGAAACTTGATGTAATATAGCTTTAACATTTCTACTTGACATTCGCAACGTGTAGTCGATAGGGATTTCAAAGTAAATTTATCAACATATTCTACTAGAATAGCCCGTCATTTAGAAGATTAGCAGAAACAGTATATATGCATTGACATGCTCCGAAAAAAGATTTTGCTCGAACACAAGAGCTCGCCATGTCACAACTGATCAAATTAAGAGAATGACAACCACAAGACATATAAAAAGCTCTAGAATTAATGTCACATAAAAAAATTTTGGCAGACCAAGATTTTTTCCTTTCATATTGGAACTATATCGTAGCCTTGCCCTCTCACATCATCAATGTCAAGATTAAGTGAGTTTAATACATTTTTCGATTTTGTAGAAAGTTCCAGTCCAGTTGTTTCTTGAACATTTAAAACTCTACAAAGAACTCTTTGACTTTTACTGGACTATTATTCACATCTACACATCGTATAATCAAAGCCATTTGCTCCTTATTACTTGCATTAGTAGTGGAAAAATATTTTACTTCTTTTATTTTTGAAACGATTGTATTTCTTCCCTTGGATCCTATAATATCAATCAATTAATTTTGTATTCCATCGCTAAAATAATCGTAATGAATTTGTTGTTATATTTTGCGATACAATATTGTAGAATTGAAGAGGATGGAAGTAGCTTCACATAGGAGAAGACCATTCGCAAATCGAAGTTCATATTTGGAAGATATGGTGCAGAAGTTAGGAAGGTTTGGGAGAAGTTTTAGACGTCTAAAATCAGCCTGTGTAAAATCCTCAAAAGTCCTTCAAACGTCTGAAAATAATTTCAGATGTTTACGAAGTCATTCAGATGTCTGAAATGAGCCAAGGAGAATCCTGAATGTAATTTCAGATGTCCAAAACAGAACCTTCACATATTTCGGGCTTGGAAAGCTAGGATTGATTTGTGAATTTGCAAGAGGCATTATGGACATTTGCCTAGGGTTTATATACAAGTATATAAGCTATTTTCTCAGGTATGAAAGAAGATATTTGGTTAATCCATCAAACCAAAGGTTTAGTCCTCCATTAATTAGGATTTGGCAATCCTAATTATTTCTTAAATTCTAATCTCCAAAATCTTATATTCTCTATTGGATATTGGATCATTGTAATCAATCTCTTGTACTCTTCTCATTTTGGTGAGAATAAAAGTTCTCTTTCAAAGTGGATGTACACTAACAAATAGTTAATGGAACCACTATAAATCTTGGTGTGAATTATTTTATTTTTACTGTTCTTTATTTTGCTTGTTTTGTGATTATGATTGGATTTGAATCGTTTGAGGTTTGTTTGATCATAGATTGGTTGTTTGTGCACTATCTAGCAAGATCTAGCTTGTTTTCCATTGCGTTAGGGATTGGATTGAGTGGTCTCAATCGAATGCTTTTCCCCAACATTTGGTATTAGAGCGAAGGTGTTGTTAGGTGGTTGCAGAAATGACGGAATCGGATTCAAATAGTCCCTCAGTGGTTGGTTCAAGTGGAATAATGTTGTACGTACATGGATCGTATGTGGCTTCAGAATCATAATTGGTTACTAAAAGTGGAATGATGATAATGATTTTGAAAAGTGGCAATGGAAAGCGGTTCTAAGGAGGAATCAGATGCATCAGGTAGTGTTTGATACACATTTGTTTCCGTTAGACATCTGGATGTTGAGAGAGAGGAAATGGAAGAGTGGGCATTTACTACACTTCAACTTGATATAGGAGAGAACGCTATCTCTGAATTTAGTGGTGAGACGACCACTAAGGGTATTTGGGATAAGATGGAGGAGTTATACATGAAGAAGTCACTCACTAATGGTTTGATTTTGTTGCGAACGTTTTTCACCTATAAGATGAAAGAAGGAACTTCACTTAAGGCTCATTTGAATGTGTTTGATTAATTGCTCATGAAGATGAAGGCGGTAGATTTGAAGATTGAGGAAGAGAAAAAGGCAATGATATTGCTATGTTCATTGCTGGACCACTATACAGGTTTCTAAAATAGTTTGAGCTACAGCCGGGATACATTGGATGATGTCAAGACAGGTCCCCTTAGTAAGGAACTGAGAGATCAAATGAAGGATTTGAGTGTGGGAAGTAGTAGTGCTAGTAATGGTCAAGGTTTGTTTGTGGAGAAGGAGAAATATGTAAAGAAGGAGAACCAGGGGCATTCAAATCTAGGAATCCCAGTTGGAGAGGGAAGTCGAAGGAAATGAAAGGCATGTGCTATATTTGTAAGAAGCCCGGTCATTGGAAGAATGAGTGTCCAAACAAGGAGAAGGAAAAGAAGGAAGTAGCTTCTTCATCCATAGCAGCGGAGAGAGGTGTTGGTGAAGGAGATATGGAAGTTTTGACGGCGATAGCATCAGAAGTTTTAGGTAGCAATTGAGGGATCGATTTGGAGGTGTCTTATCATATGACGCCTAATAGGAATTGTTTTTCTTCTTACGTCGACAAGGAAGGAAATGCAATTGTTATGGGTAATGGTGTTATGTGCAAGTCTGAAGGCATTGGTTCCATGAAATTAAGATGTTTGACAGAGTGGTTCATGCTCTTACCAATGTGCGCTATGTTCCGGGACTTAGGAAGTCTCTTATCTCTTTGGGGAAGCTGGATTCTTTGGGATGCAAGGTAACTATTGAGAGTGATAGCTTGAGGGTTTCGAAGGGGACACTTGTGGTTATCGAAGGTGCTAAAGCTAATGGAGTTTATTTGCTTTAAGGAGTGACTTTTGAAAGTGAAACTTGCATGGCGTTGATAGTTCTTATGGCTTGGATGCGAGAAGGTGGTGGAATTTAAAATTAGGTCTTGTCTGGGAGAAGAGTTTGGATATTCTTCGGAAAAGGGAGATGATTGGTAGAGAAAGTTTTAACAAGTTGGAGTTTTGTGAAGATTGTGTCATGGGGAAGCAAACTAAAGTAACATTCGAACATGGAAAACATGATTCGAGAGGAAGCCTTGAGTATGTGCACATGGATGTTTAGGGGATGGCACGAGTAGCTTCATTTGGAGGAGCAAGGTATTATATTTCCTTTGTATATGACTTTTCTAGTAAAGTTTGTGTGTATGTAATGAAGGCCAAGTTGGAGGCATTTGCTAAGTTCAAAGAATGGAGAGCTCTTATTGAGAATGAGAGTGGCAGGTCTTTGAAGGTTCTTAGGCCCAACAATGGCGGGGAGTATGTTTCAAGAGAATTCTTGGATTATTGCAAGCATCATGGTATTCAAAGGCATTTTACTACACTAGGAGATCTGCAACTAAATGGGGTTGTGGGGAGGATGAACCGTACTCTACTTGAGAGAGCTCCATGCTTGAGATAGACATCCGTTTTGTCTAGGGGATTTTGGGCCGAAGCATTGTCAACTACGGTGCACATTGTGAGTCGAATTCCGTGCTTGACTATTGGTAACAAAATTCCGAAGGAAGTGTGGAAGGGAAAGGCAATGACTTGAGTTATCTTGTCTTTGGATGTCCCGTGTATGTGCATGATCCGAGTGATAAGCTTAAGCTTAGAACGTTCAAGGGGATTTTTCTTGGTTATGAGGACGGAGTGAAAGGCTATCGGATTTGGAATTCCGGAAAGAAGAAGGTTAGATTATCTAGTCATGTTACTTTTGATGAGGCGGCTATGTTCAAGGAGAATGATGGCTTATCGGACATTCCGGATTTGGCTCATGGTGAAACAAAGGAGAAAGAGTTCATTACCACATTTTGTCTAAGGAGAAAAGAGAGTAGAATTGTTGGAGATTCTTGTAGGGAAAAAGCAATTGATGGAACATCACATAGTCAACATGGTGGCTCTAGTAATGTTGGTGATGTACATGAGCCTAGAGATGATTCGACTCAAGGTGAAGCCGAAAGAAGTCTAGGTGATGGTATTGCTACTCGGGTTGGTCGTCATCCTATAAGGTCACTCGAGAGGTATGATGATTGGAACTACCTAAGCTTATGTGATAGGTTGGAGTATGCACTTCGTGTGGTCCAAGATGAACTGATGGATCTTGATGACTTCATGGAATCGAGTGACAGCTCGAAATGGAATTGTTCCATGGAGGAAGAGATGTAATCTGTAACAACCCGGAAAATACGAGCCAATTTAAAATTTTTAAATTGGATATTTTAAAGGAATTTAAACAATTGAAATAGATAGAATATTTCAATAAAATAGTGAATTAGAAATAGTGTGGCAGTTTGAAAATTTGAATTCAAACTTTGACTGATTGTACCGGGTGCAAAATATTACGGATTTTAGTGAAACCAAAAATATTTAAATCTGTTTATGAATATCTTTCTAACGAATCTGAAAAATCGAAGTTTCATAGCGGGAATCAAAAGTTATGGCCGAATGAATTTTCAGAAAGGTCGCTATAGAGAATTTATAGCCCTTGAAAATAGACATTGTGCAAATGACCTTGGAATTCGACGAAACCACTTTTGTTGGATCCGGGATGTCAAATTATTGCTAGGTTTCAAAATTCAAAATTTTTGAAGCTAGTATGTGAGCGTGGAAAAAGAAAACGTGTTTGGTTAATTTCTGTTAAATTGGATCGACAAGAAAATGGCCATTTTTCAAACGGTCTCAGAATTCGATGAAACTATTTTTGTTGGGACCGTAGCGTCAAAACATAACTAGATTTATTTTTCTGGAATTTTTCGAATCAGTTTGTGGCCCAGGCAAATTGAAATGTATGTTCAAAACAGAATTTGAATGTTTTATATTTTAATTTGAAGAATAAATGACTGTAACAATCGAGTTGGCCTACAAAACATATCCCATTGTGTTCAGAATGGGGGTATTTAGCTAGGGGCGACAGTCGTTGGGTTTGAAATGGTGTCCGTGTGGAGAAACACTATTTTAAAATTTAATAAAACCATCGGCCAATCAAATTTCTCCTTCATAATTTTAAAATAAAAATAAAATCAACCCCCCCCCCCGTAACCCTAGAACCCGACGGCCACTGTACTACCTCTTTCCCGACCCAATCGCCGCTGCCACAAGCGACGATAGCCCCTACCACCACCCAGACTTTGAAGCGCCGCCCCTCCCCTTCAAACCAAGACAACCCTCTCCCTCTATCTCCTCGTCAACGTCGAGAACGAAGCATGGGAAGTCGGCAACTTCACGCCGCCGCCTCCGCCACTACAGGAAATCGATCTGGCCAAGACCCCCCCCCCCCCCCCCCCCGCGGGGAAACCCCTTTCCACCCCCTTCGACGCTGTGAAGTCTGATCGATGCAACGTTCATCGGATTGAAAGTTATTTCAAAACCTAGTTTTGAACAACTTCTGAAAGGTATCCGGTTTATTATCTTTGAACTGAAAATAACACTTTTATGTGTTGCAAACTTTGAAAAATCATATCTTTAAGGGGGGTTAACGAAATTCGATGAAACAGGAAACATCGTGACCGCAAGGACGCTCTCTACAGTCTAGAAGAGACCGCGGATTTTTCTGAGCTAGCTATGATTTTTAGCATCTCGAAAACCAAAGTGAGATTTCTAAACTGAAATGTGAATGGAAATGTGATGTATAAATTATATAAGCGAAATATAAATTATACACGTGTCGTATACCTCATGTACATGCGTTGTGTAAGTTATATGAGCGAAGTATGAATTATATATGGATTGTATAAATGATATGTGTGTTGGAATGGAAATAAAATATATTTATATATGAAAATATATATTAATATATTCCCCTCGTCCACAAACCACGGACGATATTTATTGATTGTGAATTGATGTGAAAAATGTTGGTGAATATGCGAATGGTTGATAGAATTGTTTGTGGTTGATATTGTTTGGTTGTGGTTGAAAAATACCCATTTGTGATTGAAATAAATTGTGGAAAAGAAAAATCATACTCGCCTGCATGCGAATTAGATGTATGAAATCCCCATTGTCAAAAACCGCGAGGTTTTAAGGTAGAGCGAGGAGCCATACTCGGGACGGTGCCGGTTTTAAATACCCTGCCGTTATGCAGCCGAAATTTTGAATAATATTCATGTGTTAGAATTATTTTCATATGTTGAAATTATTTTCATGTGTTGAAATGAAAGTCGTGTGTTGAAACTATATCCATGTGTGGAAATGCTCATGTGTTGAGAAGTTCATGTGTTGAAAAATCATTCATGTGTTGAATAAGTAAATAGTTTTAACAATAAAAACCACATTTTTATTATATATATGAAGTATTTACATATTCGTATTTTAAATAAATTGTTTCAACAATAAAAATAACATCTTTCTTATATGCGCAAACTATATGAAACCATATCCATGTGTGGAAATGCTCATGTGTTGAGAAGCTCATGTGTTGAATAAATATTTTTGATGATAAAAATATCATTTTTATCATGTGTGTGAATTGCTAAAAATATACAATGTTGAAATAAATATTTGTTTGCTATGAATATTATTTTTAACATGTATAGGAACTAAATAAAATAGTCATGTGTTGAAATATATTTTAGTTCGACAAAAATATCATTTTTAAGTGAAACGTGAAGTGTTAAAAATAACCATAAGTGGAGATAAACCTTTGTTCGCTGGAAATATAATTTTAACTTAGTTTTGCACACACACACACACACACACACACATATATATATATATATATGTGTGTGTGTGTGTGTGAGTGTGTGTGTGTATTGAACAGGAAATGGATTAGCTGTTGAGTAAAGAATTTATTTGCGTACCCGACAAATAGGTAAACCTTAATGAGTTGGATGTGCCAATTTTATTATTATATCAACTCCTGTGAATGCCATTGGATGCGGAGTGCTAGTTGTTCTGTGTGTAATAATAAACAATCGCCATAGGATAGTAACAATTAATTTTGAACTACACTACATGGCATACTTCTTGACGATAGGCATACTTCATCATATACCACATAAGCATTTGGAGCTTGTGTGACGAGGTTGAAGATTTACCATACGAGCGAGAGGCTGGTATGGTGATGACTATATATTACAGGTTGAACTAATGACTAATCTAGGCCATATAAATTGTAACGGTAAATTGCAAGATTAATAAAAACCCCACACGGATCTGGAGATGACAATAAACACGTCTCTCTGGTCGTTAAGGCACAAAAACCATTTATAGGGTAACGAGAATTTATTCTCTGGAGTTATGATCTATACACACTCCCCTGTAGACACCGGAATATATCACTATAAATATGTATGTGCTTATTAGGGTTTATTGCGTACCTAATACGGCCCAATAAATTTCCAAACCCCTTCCCGTACAAAGGAGGTTATGGCGAAATTTTTCGAAATATAAAGGTGTTGTGAAATATTTGAAGTGAAAACGATATTGAAATCGTCGAATGAATTATATATATATATATATATATATATATAAATTAAATTAAAACGAATCGAGGCCGTGCAGTTCGCATTTTGAAATCGTAACTTCAAACGATTATACCGAAAGATCCGACCATCGGATTTTCACGAAACTGGAAACGTTGGGTTCGCTTTGGGAATATCTTCCCAATGATATAAACATTGTTGAAATCCAATGGTTAAATTTTCAGATATGTGTAAAACAAATTTTGGGAAAACAGCGCCACTGCCTCGGCACGACCTGAAACGTCGTTTAATTAAACAGGGTCGTTTTTAAATAAATAAAAATGGCGATATATCGTTATAAAATATTATAGACGATATAGATTGGAAATAAACCGATTTTGCTTGGTTTGCTTGATATTTGATGGTTGAATGTGTTTGACATGAAAACTATACTAAAGAACTGAAATGTAAATGTCGAATGATTTAACCATGGGAAGAATTGATTTGAAAATCTAAATATACGTGGATTATTTGAAAAGGCCGAGTTAATTCTCATTTCAAATAATTGATCGACGGTTAGAAGTCGAAGAGATGAAGACGGTTCAAGACCGACGATCTTCACATTAGATGGATGGGCGCTACTGATGCTCGTGATTGGAGTAGCTACCTTGAAGGAGCTGAGGTGGTAGCCGTCCGGACGTATTATTGATTGTACTGATATGCGAGGAATTTGGTGCCTCCGGCTTCGTTCATACCCAGAACGAACTTGTAAATGGACTGTGTGTCTGACATTGGATTTTGTTCTGTGTTGATTGATCTCTATTAAATATATATCTGTTTGGCGACGGAGAATTTATTCTCTTGCTTAACGCCGTTCTCTAAGACATACGAGCTTAGAGGTTATATATCGATAGAAATCAGTCGCATGGAGTGGATTGCCTGTGTGGCATGCCTAAGTGGCATATGATCAAGGCTTCTGTTGCAAAGCAAAGTCATGTGGTTGATGATCAAAGCATGGTCTGTGTGGCATAGCTTTGTGTATAGCGTGGATTCGCGAGCCTCACACCTCGGTATGAGTCAAAAACGGGATAGTGACTGCAGGTAGAGCGCGACGTTTCTTTCTAGCTACGGTGGTGTCAGTGACCTACCTGCCCTGACATGTATATATACTTTTCACCTATGTGGTTGTTGGAATGCGAGGCGCCTCGATTATAGGTCTGTAAGGACCGGGAAACGTGTGTTCAGGAATTGCCAATCCTCAAAAGTAAGAGAGGACCGACCGTGAAGATCCAGGGATTGCTGTGTGCGGTCCTGAGGCATTTGCTAGAGTGTCTCGAACGGAGAGGAGCTTGCCCCTTGCTCGACTCATGATGGAATCGAATTTCCAATACGAAATTGCGGATGTGATTGTATTACTAGTATGGCGACATAGTAGATGGTAGCTATCCCGCCTAGGATTGATATTTATGATTTAATTTGCTTTTGAAACATATATGCACTAGTAATAATATCAAGCACTTTTGTTTTATACGTATAAAGCATCTCTTGGCCATTATAAGGTAAAAACTCTATCCTCTGGCTTGCGTTGCATTGTGTGATGGGACCTGAGTCTTATAATGGCTTCATTTTTATAAAAAGCATTGCGATGATTTAATCATTTACTTTATTTCATGCACTAACACTCATTGGAGTAAACCCGTTCCGCGAAAGTGGCATTGTCCTTTGATTTGCCTTATTATTGTTGTTTAATAAGTTAAGTAGATTTCTCATACCAGTCCCATGACTGACTCGTAGTTTGTTTCACCTTGCAAACTCGGGTGCCCTTATTTTCACACGGGCAACCTAGTTACAGGTAGCTGACATATTTTAGCTTGGCACCGCAGTTGAGGTGCACTTTTGGCTCATGGCGAGGCTTGACTACATGTAGATGACTATGATTTTTTTCCCGCCATTATTGTATATGTATATGATTCCACCACCGGCGATGTAAACTGATGTTTCGTTTATGTACTCTTTATATGTGATTCCGCCGCAGGCGATGTAGACTGGTTATGTATTATTATGCACTAAGTTGTATCCTGCACTGTGCTCTCTGATGTGGTGATATATATGATTCCACTGCCATATTTGTGTAAATTATTCTATTTCTTATTTATGCTATTATCTGTACTCCGCTAATGATGATTAATGTGTTATATTCCAATGATTATCCTTAACACCGTAGCACGGGGTTTTGAGATCGTCTCAGGTGGTATCAGAGCTTTGGTTAACCTTAGTTCTGGAATTTAACACATTAAACATTTCGTCAGAATAGAATCAGTAGTATTCTAAGGCGAGTAGCTCATTAGAGATAGGACTAGTAATGTCCTAGAATGAGCTAAGCAGAATAGAAAAAATAATTTGATCGGTACATCGTTGTCTTTCTTTAAGTTCTTCTGCTTTACCATACAATAAAATTATCGTTTCTGTAGGCTGAATCTTTTCTTGCTTATACAGAACTTGAACAATGGCTACCCGAGCAACCGCTGGTAGAGGAGGCCTAGCTGGACGTGGCAGAGGACGAGGAGAAGTCCCAGCTGAAGATGGACCCTTAATACAACCCCCGGCCGCTCAACCATTCGACCTCGACCACGTGGCTAAAATGTACAAGAATCTAGGAGGCAGTACCTTCCCTGGAACGGGCACTGTGATTGAGGCCTTGGCATGGCTGAAAACATGCGAGAAGATACTAGGAGGCCTGAGGCTGGGTGATCAAGACAAAGATTTCATGGGTGCTTGGCTTCTGCAAGAGGAAGCCGAATTATGGTGGGAAGCTCTTACAGCAGTGAACAGAGATGCTGGTAGGACATGGGATGAATTCAAAGATTTATTCAAAGAAAAGTACGTCCCAGAGCAAGCCCTTGAGCGCATGCACGACGAATTTGCAAACCTCCAGCAAGGAGATCTTTCTATGCAAGACTATCTGAACAAGTTTACACAGTTATCCCGCTATGCTCCCGAGCTCGTCGCCACCGCTAAGTCCAAGAACAAGAGGTTCATCCTCGGGCTAAAGCGGAAGTACCAAGACAGGGCAATGGCCCATATCAAGCTGGCGTTTAATGAATTAGTGGAGATGGCATGCAACTATGAGGACCTGTATCAAAGTAACCTCGATCTGGATTGTGCTAAAAGCCAGGCGGGAAATAAACGCAAGCCCTCTACAAACCAGCTAGAATCAAGCAACGCGGCGTCCACGAATCAGCAGACTAGCAGGCCGCCAAAGGGAGGCTGCTACAATTGTGGTAAGGTGGGGCACTACTCAAATGTTTGCACATCCCCGAAACGACAGAAGACTGATTCTCAAGGTTCAAGCCAGGGTTCTCAGAACCCTTGTTCATGCTTTAACTGCCGCAGGACAGGACATCTTGTTAGAGACTGTCCCTTGCTTAAGAAGGCCGAGGTTGCTCACGTATATGACGGGACGAACCCGCCGGCTGCTTCCGATGGTCCAGGTAAACCCGTTGTTTTGGGAGGTACCCTTACAATTAAAAATATTCTTGTTTCTGTATTATTTGACATGGGTGCATCACATAGTTTTATTACTAGTAACATAGTTCACAAATTAAAGTTTAAACAAAGAAAGCTTACAGAATCGGTTAAAGTACATAATACGATAGGAGGATCTCTTATTCTCAGTTCATATTGTAGAGTGCCAGTCTCTTATTCTTCCTACAAGTTTTCTTTTGATTTGATTACCATGGACTTTCCTGAGTTCGACATCATTCTCGGGCTAGATTGGTTAACAAAATATGAAGCTGAAGTAAAATGTGCGGAAAGAATAGTAAAAATTAGAACGAAGCTTGGATATATTACTGTACCATGTCATGGTTCGAATCCAGATAGAGAAGAATTTTGGTCTGCGCTAGAAGTTATCCCCACTTCCTTAGAAAAGATTCCTGTTGATAGAAACTATGCGGATGTGTTTGAAGAAGTCGAAAACTTACCTCCGCAAAGAGAAATAGAATTCAGAATCGATCTAATTCCCAATGTCAGACCAGTGGCACATCCAATTCGCAAAATGACTCCAAAAGAAAAAGAAGAATTAGGCGATCAAACTCGTCAACTGCTATGGAAGGGTCTGATCAGACCTAACTTTTCTAGTTGGGGTGCAGCTGTAGTGTTTGTCCTAAAGTCAAACGGTACTCTCCGATTGTGTGTTGATTACCGAGACCTCAACAAACAGACGCGTAAAAACAAATACCCGTTACCCCGCATCGATGATCTGTTAGACCAATTAAATGGGGCAAGAGTATTTTCCCGAATTGACCTAGCTACGGGTTTTCATCAACTGAGAATTGCAGAAGAGTGTGTTCCTTTGACAGCTTTCAGAGGTCCAGACATATTTTATGAATGGTTAGTAATGCCGTTCGGCCTATGCAACGCTCCAGCATACTTCGTCGATCTAATGAATAGAGTGTTCAGGGGAGTTCTGAATAAATTTGTCCTCGTATTCATCGATGATATTTTAATCTACTCCAAATCAAAACCTGAGCATGAAAAACATTTAGAACAAGTATTGGAGATTCTAAGAAAGAACGTCTTCAATTCCAAATTCTCTAAATGTGTCTTCTGGCAAGAAGAGGTGAAGTTCCTTGGCCATGTCGTGTCAAAGGAAGGGATTTCTGTAGATCTGAGCAAAATTACAACAATTCAAGACTGGAAACAGCCTACTACACCCACAGAGGTTAGAAGTTTTATGGGGTTGGCTAGTTATTATCGAAAATTCGTTAAGGATTTTTCGAAGATATTTGGTCCATTAACAAAGCTTATGAAGTAGCATGAGAAATTTAAGTGGACTTCCGACTGTGAGGAAGCTTTCCAGGAATTAAAATCAAAATTGACAACCGCTCCAGTATTAACCATTATTGATGGCAATTAGGATTTGACGGTTTGGACAGATGCTTCTATTAGAGGTCTTGGTGCAGTGTTAATGCAAAGAGGCTAAGTAGTCGCTTATGCAAGCCGCCAGCTGAAACCGAATGAGAAGAATTATGTAACTCATGATCTTGAGTTGCTAGCTATCATTTTCGCTTTGAAAATCTGGAGACATTACTTATTGGGTGAGAAATTCGAACTATTTACAGATCATCAATCATTAAAATATTTGTTCACCCAGAAAGATCCGAATTTGAGGTAGCAGCGTTGGCTAGAATTTCTTGCAGCGTGTGATCTAGATATCCTGTATACACCAGGAAAGACTAATGTAGTGGCTAATGCACTTAGTAGAAAAACTGAAATCATCGCCAGCATAACTGTTACATCTTCATTGATTGATAAGATTTCAGTCCTTCAGAAAGATGATGAATTTATTTAGAGAATCCGTCAGAGGATCAAGGATGGTGAAACCACATGTTTCTGTATTGACGATAAGGGGGTTCTCAGATTAAATGACAGGGTTTGCATCCCGAATATTCCTGAGCTTCGAAGAGAAGTCATGGATGAATGCCATAAGTCCAAACTCAGTATCCATCCTGGTGTGAGCAAAATGTACAATGATATTAAGCACACCTTCTGGTGGAGGGCAATGAAGAGGGACACTTTTGTATATGTTAGCAGGTGCCCTACTTGTCAGTTAGTCAAGAGCGACCAACAAAAGCTAGCCGGATTGTTGCCACCGTTGGAAGTCCCAGGTTGGAAATGGGAACATATTTCAATGGATTTCATATATGGTTTGCCCCGAACCAAGAAAGGTAATGATAGTATTTGGGTGATGGTAGATTGCTTCACGAAGACCGCCCATTTCATACTTGTCAGATCCAATAGAACCGCTCAAAGTCTAGCATAGATATATTTCAAAGAAATTGTTAAGCTCCATGGAGTTCCCATCAGCATAGTCAGTGATAGAGACCCAATATTTGCTAGCAAATTCTGGGAGGCATTCCAGACAGAATTGGGAACGAAACTAAATATGAGCACCGCTTATCACCCTCAGACAGATGGCCAAACTGAGAGAGTGAACAGAATTCTAGAAGATTTACTGCGGGCTTGTATTATTGACTTTGGTGGGTCATGGGAAGATCACTTGCATTTGGCAGATTTCTCATATAACAATAGCTATCAAGCAAGTTTAAAAATGTCGCCATTTGAGGCATTATACGGTAGACCGTGCAGATCTCCCGCATGTTGGGTAGAACCTGGCAACAGACTTGTGTTGGGACCCGATATGATTAGAGAAGCATCTGATAAAGTCGATTTCATCAAGAAGCGATTGAAAACCACGCAAAGCCGACAGAAAAGTTATGCAGATTCTAGAATAAGGGATTTGATATTTGCTGTTGGTGATTATGTTTACTTGAAAGTTTCTCCGATGAGAGGAGTGATCGGATTCGATAAAACTGGGAAGTTGGCACGCAGATTTATTGGTCCCTTTCCTATACTTGAACGAATTGGAACTCTTGCCTATAGGGTTCAATTACCTGATTAGTTGCCTGGAGTGCATAACGTATTTCACGTATCTCAACTTAGAAGACATGTGCATGATCCGGATCTTGTTGTAGAAGAAGCAGCGCAACAGGACTTGGAAATTACTCCAGAATTAGCAGTCAGAAGAGAACTGTTAAAAATTGTTGGCAAAGAAACTAAAGAGCTAAGGAGCAAGTAGGTTCATTTAGTTAAAGTGCAGTGGAGTAGTGATCCTAGAGACTGTACTTGGGAGACTGAGGAAAGCATTAAGCAAGCTTACCCCAAATGCAGAATGGACCTCTCTGACTAACTCCGGTGCAAGGTACCTTCACAATACTTTGCATTTACATTTTTGTTTCCTACTTTACTGTTGTTTCCTTTTCGGGGACGAAAAGTTTTAAGTGGGGGAGATTGTAACAACCCAGAAAATATGAGCCAATTTAAAATTTTTAAACTGGATAGTTTAAAGGAATTTAAATAATTGAAATAGTATATTTCAATAAAATAGTGAATTAGAAATAGTGTGGTAGTTTGAAAATTTGAATTCAAACTTTGACTGACTGTACCGGGTGCAAAATATAAAGGATTTTAGTGAAACCAAAAATATTTAAATCTATTTATGAATATCTTTCTAACGAATCTGAAAAATCGAAGTTTCATAGCGGGAATCAAAAGTTATGGCCGAATGAATTTTCAGAAAGGTCGCTATAGAGAATTTATAGCCCTTGAAAATAGACATTGTGTAAACGACCTCGGAATTCGACGAAACCACTTTTATTGGATCCGGGATGTTAAATTATTGCTAAGTTTCAAATTTAATAATTTTTAAATCTAGTATGTGAGCGTGGCATGGTTAATTTCTGTTAAATTGGATCAACCAGAAAATGGCCAATTTTCAACAATCTCAGAATTCGACGAAACTAGTTTTGTTGGGACCGTAGCGTCAAAACATAGCTAGATTTATTTTTCTGGAATTTTTCGAATCAGTTTGTGGCCCAGGCAAATTGAAATGTACGTTCAAAACAGAATTTGAATGTTTTATACTTTAATTTGAAGAATAACTGACTGTAATAATCGAATTGGCCTACGAAACATATCCCATTGTGTTCAGAATGAGGGTATTTAGCTAGGGGCGACAGTCGTTGGGTTTGAATTGGTGTCCATGTGGAGAAACACTATTTTAAAATTTAATAAAACCATCGGCCAATCAAATTTCTCCTACATAATATTAAAATAAAAATAAAGTCAAACCCCCCTCCCCCCGTAACCCTCGAACCTGACGGCCACCGTACTCCCTCCTTCCCGACCCAATCGCCACCGCCACAGGCGACGATAGCCCCTGCCACCACCCAGACTTTGAAGCGCCGCCCCTTCCCTTCAAATCAAGACAACCCTCGCCCTCTATCTCCTCGTCATCGTCGAGAACGAAGCCTGGGAAGTCGGCAACTTCACGCCGCCGCCTCCGCCGCTACAAGCCGTCGATCTGGCCAAGACCCTCTGCACGGAAACCCCTTTCCACCCCCTTCGACGCTGTGTAGTCTGATCGACGCAACGTTCATCGGATTGAAAGTTATTTCAAAACCTAGTTTTGAACAACTTCTGAAAGGTATCGGCTTTATTATCTTTGAACTGAAAATAACACTTTTAAGTGTTGCAAACTTTGAAAAATCATATCTTTATGGTGTGTCAACGAAATTCGATGAAACAGGAAACATCGTGACCGCAAGGACGCTCTCTACAATTAGAAGAGACCGCGGATTTTTCTGAGCTAGCTACGATTTTTTGCATCTCGAAAACCAATATGAGATTTATAAACTAAAATGTGAATGGAAATGTGATGTATAAATTATATAAGAAAAATATAAATTATACACGTGTCGTATACCCCATGTACATGCTTTGTGTAAGTTATATGAGCGAAGTATGAAATATACATGCATTGTATAAATGATATGTGTGTTGGAATGGAAATAAAATATATTTATATACGAATATATATATATACACACACTCCCCTCGTCCACAAACCATGGACGATATTTATTGATTGTGAATTGATGTGAAAAATGTTGGTGAATAATGCAAATGGTTGATAGAATTGTTTGTGGTTGATATTGTTTGGTTGTGGTTGAAAAATACCCATTTGTGATTGAAATAAATTGTGGAAAAGAAAAATCATACTTGCCTGCGTGCTAATTAGATGTATGAAATTCCCATTGTCAAAAACCGCGAGGTTTTAAGGTAGAGCGAGGAGCCGTACTCGGGACGGTGCCGGTTTTAAATACCCTGTCGTTATGCTGCCGAAATTTTGAATAATATTCATGTCTTAGAATTATTTTCATATGTTGAAATTATTTTCATGTGTTGAAATGAAAGTCGTGTGTTGAAACTATATCCATGTGTGGAAATGCTCATGTGTTGATAAGTTCATGTGTTGAAAAATCATTCATGTGTTGAATAAATAAATAGTTTTAACAATAAAAACCACATTTTTATTATATATATTAAGTATGCAAAATATTCGTATTTTAAATAAATTGTTTCAACAATAAAAATAACATCTTTCTTATATGCGCAAACTATATGAAACCATATCCATGTGTGGAAAAGCTCATATGTTGAGAAGCTCATGTGTTGAGAGTTCATGTGTTGAATAAATATTTTTGATGATAAAAATATCATTTTTATCATGTGTGTGAATTGCTAAAAATATACAATGTTGAAATAAATATTTGTTTGCTCTGAATATTATTTTTAACATGTATAGGAACTAAATAAAATAGTCATGTGTTGAAATATATTTTAGTTCGACAAAAATATCATTTTTAAGTGAAACGTGAAGTGTTAAAAATAACCATAAGTGGAGATAAACCTTTGTTCGCTGGAAATATAATTTTTAGCTCAGTTTGGCACACACACACACACACACACACACACATATATATATATATATATATATATATATATATATATATGTGTGTGTGTGTGTGTTGAACAGGAAATGGATTAGCTGTTGAATAAAGAATTTATTTGCGTGCCCGACAAATAGGTAAACCTTAGCGAGTTTGATGTGCAAATTTTATTATTATATCAACTCCTGTGAATGCCATTGGATGCGGAGTGCTAGTTATTCTGTGTGTAATAATAAATAATCGCCATAGGATAGTAGCAATTAATTTTGAACTACACTACATGACATACTTCTTGACGATAGGCATACTTCATCATATACCACATAAGCATTTGGAGCTTGTGTGACGAGGTTGAAGATTTACCATACGAGCGAGAGGCGGGTATGGCGATGACTATATATTACAGGTTGAACTGATGACTAATCTGGGCTATATAAATTGTAACAGTAAATTGCAAGATTAATAAAAACCTCACACGGGTCTGGAGATGACAATAAACACGTCTCTCTGGTCATTAAGGCACAAAAACCATTTGTAGGGTGACGAGAATTTATTCTCTGGAGTTATGATCTACACACACTCCCCTGTGGACACCGGAATGTATCACTATAAATATGTGTGCTTATTAGGATTTATTGGGTACCTAATACGGCCCAATAAATTTCCAAACCCCTTCCCGTACAAAGGAGGTTATGGCGAAATGTTTCGAAATATAAAGGTGTTAGTGAAATATTTGAAGTGAAAACGATATTGAAATCGTCAAATGAATTATATTTATATATATATATAAAAATATAATTTAAATTAAAACGAATCGAGGCCATGCAGTTCGCGTTTTGAAATCGTAACTTCAAACGATTATACCGAAAGATCCGACCATCGGATTTTCATAAAACTGGAAACGTTGGGTTCGCTTTTGGAATATCTTCCCAATGATATAAACTTTGTTGAAATCTGACGGTTAAATTTTCAGATATGTGTAAAAAAAAATTGGGAAAAACAGCGCCAGTTCCTCGGCACGACCTGAAACGTCGTTTAATTAAACATGGTCGTTTTAAAATAAATAAAAATGGCGATATATAGTTATAAAATATTATAGACGATATAGAGTGAAAATAAACCGATTTTGTTTGGTTTTCTTGATATTTGATGGTTGAATGTGTTTGACATGAAAACTATACTAAAGAACTGAAATGTGAATGTCGAATGATTTAACCATGGGAAGAATTGATTTGAAAATCTAAATATACATGGATTATTTGAAAAGGCCGAGTTAATTCTCATTTCAAATAATCGATCGACGGTTAGAAGTCGAAGAGATGAAGACGGTTCAAGACCGATGATCTTCACATTGGACGGATGGGTGCTACTGATGCTCGTGATTGGAGTAGCTACCTTGAAGGAGCTGAGGTGGTAGCCGTCCGGACGTATTGTTGATTGTACGGATATGCGAGGAATTTGGTGCCTCCGGCTTCATTCATACCCAGAACGAACTTGTAAATGGACTGTGTGTCTGACATTGGATTTTGTTCTATGCTGATTGATCTCGATTAAATATATATCTGTTTGGCGGCGGAGAAATTGTTCTCTTGCTTAACGCCCTTCTTTGAGATGTACGAGCTTAGAGGTTATATATCGATAGAAATCAGTCGCATGGAGTGGATTGCCTGTGTGGCACGCCTAAGTGGCATATGATCAAGGCTTCTGTTGCAAAGCAAAGTCATGTGGTTGATGATCAAAGCATGGTCTGTGTGGGTAGCTTTGTGTATAGTGTAGATTCGCGAGCCTCACACCTCGGTATGAGTCAAAAACGGGATAGTGGCTGCAGGGAGAGCGCGTCGTTTCTTTCTAGCTACGGTGGTGTCAGTGACCTACCAACCCTGACATTTATATATACTTTTCACCTGTGTGGTTGTTGGAATGCGAGGCGCCTCGATTATAGGTCTGTAAGGACCGGGAAACGTGTGTTCAGGAATTGCCAATCCTCAAAAGTAAGAGAGGACCGACCCTGAAGATCCAGGGATTGTTGTGTGCGGTCCTGAGGCATTTGCTAGAGTGTCTCGAACGGAGAGGAGCTTGCCCCTTGCCTCGACTCATGATGGAATCTAATTTCCAATACGAAATTGCGGATGTGATTGTATTACTAGTATGGCGACATAGTAGATGGTAGCTATCCCGCCTAGGATTGATATTTATGATTTTATTTGCTTTAGAAACATATATGCACTAGTAATAATATCAAACACTTTTGTTTTATACGTATGAAGCATCTCTTGGCCATTATAAGGTAAAAACTCTATCCTCCGGCTTGCGTTGCATTGTGTGATAGGACTTGAGTCTTATAATGGTTTCATTTTTATAAAAAGCATTGCGATGATTTAATCATTTACTTTATTTCATGCATTAGCACTCATTGGAGTTAACCCATTCCGCGAAAGTGGCATGGTCCTTTGATTTTCCTTATTATTGTTATTTAATAAGTTAAGTAGATTTCTCATACCAGTCCCATGACTGACTCGTAGTTTGTTTCATCTTGCAAACTCGGGTGCCCTTATTTTCACACGGGCAGCCTAGTTACCGGTAGCTGACATATTTTGGCTTGGCACCGCAGTAGAGGTGCACTTTTGGCTCATGGCGAGGCTTGACTACATGTTAATGACTATGATTTTTTTCCGCCATTATTGTATATGTATATGATTCCGCCACAGGCGATGTACACTGATGTTTCGTTTATGCACTCTTTATATGTGATTCCGCCACAGGCGATGTAGACTAATTATGTATTATTATGCACTAAGTTGTATCCTACACTGTGCTCTCTGATGTGGTGATATATATGACTCCGCTGTCGTATTTGTGTAAATTATTCTATTTATTGTTTATGCTATTATTTGTACTTCGCTAATGATGATTAATGTGTTATATTCCAAAGATTATCCTTAACACCATAGCACGGGGTTTTGAGATCGTCTCTTAATCGTTGATGAAGAACCAAACTTGGGAGTTGGTTTAACTTCGTAAAGGAAACCGGACAATTAGATATACAAGGTGAAGGATGATGGAAGATATAAAGCTAGGCTAGTGGCAAAGGGGTTTGCATAAAGGAAAGGAGAACGATGAGATATTTGAAACAGTTGTGGACCATATTTCTATCAAGATATTACTTGTTATAGTTGTTATTCATGACATGGAGTTGGAGCAACTTGATATGGAAACCACCTTCTTGCATGGTGACTTGGATGAAGACTTCTACATGGAGAAACCGAAAGGGTTTATCGTAGATGGTAAGTCAAACTTGATGTGCAAGTTAAAGAAACCGCTATATAGGTTGAAGCAATCACCTCAGCAGTGGTACAAAAGGTTTGATCATTTCATGCTTGAAAGTGGCTTCCATCGAAGCATCAAAAATGCTTGTGTATATTTCAAGAAGTTGGGAAATGATTCTTTGGTGTAATTGCTCTTGTACGTAGACGATATGCTCATAGCTTCAAAGGACAAGGTGGAATTCAACAAGTTAAAACTGAGATTAAAAGCGTAACTCGAGATGAAAGACCTTGGGGAAGCTAATAAGATATTGGGCATGGAAATTGAAAGGGACCGAAATCGTTATGGGTTGAAATTGACTCAAAAGGTGTATAAAATAAAGTTCTTTATTGGTTTAGCAAGCAGAATGCAAAGGCGTCGAATATACCTTTACCTTTGTATGTGAAGCTTTCGAGTCAAGGATTGCCTATCAAAGAGAGAGACGAGGCTTATATGGCAACGGTGCCATATGTAGGTGCGGTTGGTAGTTTGATGTATGCTATGGCATGTACACGACCTGATATTGCAAATGTCATCGAGATGGTTAGCCAGTTCATGGATAATCCGGGAAATCGCATTGGGAAGCAGTTAAGCTTATATTGAGATACTTGAAAGGTACAGTATCTAATTGACTTGTCTTTGGGGGTAGTAAGGAAAAGAGTTGCAATTTTGTTAGTTATTGCGATTCAGACTATGTCGGTGACAGGGATCTGAGAAAGCCAACTTTCAGATATGTCTTCACACTTGATGGCACGGCCATAAGTTAGAGATCGAGATTGCAAACCATAGTTTCTTTATCCACTACAAAGGCGGGGTTGATAGCCGCGGTGGAGGTTACGGACTAAGCATATAGAAGTGAGCCGTTCTTGGTAGCCATAGATGAAGATAAGCAAGTCTATCTTCAGAAAGTGCACACAAATGAGAATGCGGTGGATATGTTCACTAAGACGTTACCGGTTGGGAAGTTCGGGCATTACTCAAACTTGGTTTGTTTAGAGAAGTTCTAGGTGATACTAGATGGCACGGGTGAGAGAGGAGCTTACTTTGAGGAGGAAAAGCAGTGGTGCAAGATTGGAGTTCTATCTTCTTTTAAGTACTAGTTGACACTCCTAAGTACTTTAGTCATTGGCTGAGACGGTTTTGGAGTTGAGTGCTTTCAACACTTTATTAGCATGTGTAGGATTTTCCTGAATCGTCAATGAAGTGCAATGGGGGTGGCTTTGCCAAAACTCACTGGGAAAACATTCAAGCTTGGATGAAGGTAGAAGTGGTGATAGTTGGTGCTATCGAGTGTAGATGATGGTATGGTACCATTGTTTTAGGGAATAGATATAGTACGGAGGTGGATTATTATATTTTGTGATACTATACGGTAGAATTGAAGAGGATGGAAGTAGCTTCATGTTGGAGACGACCGTTCGCAAAACGGAGCTCGTATGTGGAAGATATGGCGAAGAAGGCAGAAAGATTAGGGATGGGAGCATTTTAAGACATTTTAAAATAATTAAAGACCTTTGAAATCCGTCTGTTTAAAATCTTGAGAAGCCATTCTGTAACGATACGGATTTCGCTCGGACCTAATCGATCGCTAAATCGACCAAGACCGTTCGAATCCCGCATACGCTAACTCTAGGAATACAACACATCAGAACAAATAACAGAAGACTTTTATAAACATCATAATAATGTTACATCAGATACAGAATATATCAGCGTACATTGAAAAAAAAATACTACAGCGGAAGATTAATTTACAATAAATTTAATACAATGCAGCGGAACCAATAAACTAACACAGCAACTGACTATCAATGCTCTGGACGCAGCTTTAAGCTTCAATCCAGAATCCTGCTCAATAAATAAATATCTGCAAAACAAACCACTCGACTGCCCGTGTGGAAATAGGGGCACCTGAGTTTGCAAGTGAAACAAACTACGAGACAGTCATGAGACTGGTATGGGAAATCTACTTAACTTATTTAATAATAAGGCTAATCACAGGACCACGCCGCTAATGCGGAACTGTTTTACTCCATTAGATTGCCAGTGCATAAATAAAGTAAATCATTTTAAAAACGCAATGCTTTTTAGAAAAATGAAGCCATTGTAAGACTCGGGTCCCATCACACAATGCAACGCAAGCCGGCGGATAGAGTTTTACCTTATAATGGCCAAATATGCTTGATACGAATAAAAATCATTTGATATTATTATTAGTATCTAGTCAGTTTAAAACATTTTCAAAAAAATGTATCAATCCTAGACGGCACAGCTATCATATACTATGTCGCCATATATAGGTATACAATCAAATCTGTAATGTTGTATTGGAAATTGGTTTTCCATCATGAGTCAAGGCTATGGATGGTCTCCTTACCGATTCGAGACACTCTAGCAAATGCCTCAGGGCTCAGACGCTGGCGAACCCTTGGGTTCTGCAGGGCCGGTCCAAACATACTTTAGTGGACTAGTTATTCCTGAACACACGTTTCCCGGTCCTATCGGACCTATCTCTGAGCCATTGGAGACTCAATATCCGAGGTGCCTCATTTCATCATTCATATAAGTAAAAATGTCTGGGCTCCTTACCATGACACCACTTCTAGCTAGAAAGAAACGTCGTGCACTCCCTGCGTTCCCTTATCCCGATTCTGACTCTTACCAGGGTGTGAGGCTCGCGAAGTAATGCTATACACAAAGCTATGCTAATTTAAGTTATGCTTTGATCATCCATCACTAGACTCTGCTTTTCAACAAAAGTCTTGATCATTTGCATCTTAGCATGCCACGTTGACAATCCACGCCATGCAACTTATGTCTATCAATATATAACCTCTATGCTCGTACGTCTTAGAGAAGGGAGTTAAGCAAGAGAATAAATTCTCCGCCACCAAACAGATATATATTTAACAGAAATCAATTTACACAGAACGAAATCCAATGTCAGACACACATCTATTTACAAGTCAGTTCCGGGTCTGAACGAAACCGGGGACACCTTATTCCTCGTCCTGTATGTCCAACACGGAAGAGGGGTTCTCGCATATCCACACAATCAACAAATACATCCAGACAACTACCACTTTAACCCTTTTCTGGGAGCTAACCAATGCAGGGGATCAGTAGTCGTCCATTCGATGTGAAGATCGCGGGTCTTCAACCACTGTCTTCAATGCCTGCGACTTTAAATCGTCGTAAAATTATTTGAAATGAGATTTAAATCGATCTTTTCAAATAATTCTGGAATATATATAATTCAAATCATTTCATATCATTAATAATATTTTATAACGATTTATCACTATTTTATTTATATAAAAATAGCCCATTTAATTCGAATGACATTTGTAGGTCGTTACGCGACCATGGCGCTATTTTTACCCAAATATGAATTACACGTTTCTCAAAATCTAACCGTTGGATCTTAACAAATTTAATATCATTGGAAAGATCTTCCCAAAGCGAACCCAAGGATTCCAGTTTTGGAAAAATCTGATGGTCTGATCTTTCGGTATAACCGTTTAAAGTTACAATTACGAAATACAAACTACCGCGCGTGATTCATTTTATTTTAATTTATATTTATATATATTATATATATATAATTCATTCGACGGTTTCAACACCGTTTATTTTATTACATGTAAATTTTGTACAACTCACGTTCATGTCAAATATTATATTTTTAATGAACAAAATATATGTTTCAAGACATGTAAATTTTTTATACACTTCAAATATATGTTACGAGTGATGTTTTTAACAAACAAAATATATTTTAATATGCAATTATTTTATTCTAACTAATATGCTAAAAATGTCATTTTTCATGACAAACATATTTTAACACATAATCCTTTTATTCTAACTTAACATATTAAAAATGTCATTTTATTTAGTGACACAACATTTTTAATATAAATTCCTTTTTATTCTAACATAACATAAAAAATGTCATTTTTTTATGACACAACGTATTTAACATAAATTCTTTTTTATTTTAACATACATAAAAAATGTCATTTTTAATGACACATCCTATTTTAACATGTTTAATGACAAATCCTATTTTAGCATGTTTAACCTAAATTCCTTTTTATTCTAACATAACATATTAAAAATGTCATTTTTAATGACCAAAACATGTTTAACATAAATTCCTTTTTATTCTAACTTAACATATTAAAATGTAATATTTAATGACCAAAACATGTTTAACATAAATTCCTTTTATTCTAACTTAACATATAAAAATGTCATATTTAATGACCAAAACATGTTTAACATAAATTCCTTTTTATTCTAACTTAACATATCAAAATGTCATATTTAATGACCAAAACATGTTTAACATAAATTCATTTTCATTCTAACTTAACAAATTAAAAATGTCATTTTTTTTAATGACACATCTTGTTTTAACATGTTTAATGACAAATCCTATTTTAACATGTTTAACATGAATTCCTTTTATTCTAACATAACATATTAAAAATGTCATTTTTAATGACACATCCTATTTTAACATGTTTAATGACAAATCCTATTTTAACATGTTTAACATAAATTCCTTTTATTCTAACTTAACATATTAAAATGTCATATTTAAAGACCAAAACATGTTTAACATAAATTCCTTTTATTCTAACATAACATATTAAAATGTCATATTTAATGACCAAAACATGTTTTACATAAATTCCTTTTCATTCTAACTTAACATATTAAAAATGTCATTCTTTTTAATGACAAATCCTACTTTAACATGTTTAATGACAAATCCTATTTTAACTTGTTTAACATAAATTCTATTTTAACATGTTTAAGATAAATTATATTTTAACATGTAATCCATTTTATCTAAACAAACATGTTAAAAGTAACTTTTTAATGAACAAATCGTATATTAACATGTAATTATTTTTCTAATTCGCTAATATGTAAATGACATTATTCTAATGAATCAATACATATTTAACAAGCGAACATTTTTCTAACTTCGCTAACATGTAATAGACTAGATTTTAATGAATCAAAACATATTATTGTTTTTCTACTTCACTAACATGCAAATAATGATATTTTAATAAACAAAACATATGTTAACAAATGATAATTTTTCTACTTGGCTAACATGTAAAGGATTACATTTTAATTTAGCAAAATCCCTTTAATGAATCAACATACAACAGAATATAATTTTATCGTCTAATCTTTTTATTAAAAACATGATTCTTTTTAATGAATCAAACATACACTAAAAATATTATTTTTGATGTCTAAACATTTTATTTAAAGCATGACTCTTTTTAATGAAACTAACTTACACTAATAATGTCATTTTTAATGTCTAAACATTTAATTGAAAACATGACTCTTTTTAATGAAACTAACATACATTAACAATGTCATTTTTTAATGTCTAAACATTTTATTGAAAACATGACAAATTTTGTGATTCATATATACAATAAAAAAGAAATTTTTATTGTATAACAATTTATTTCCAACATGACAAATCATACTTTAACATGTTATTATTTTTAATGAATCAATAATACAATAAAGATGTAATTTTTAATGTTGACATATTTTATTCAAAAAATGAATATATTGTTTGTTCATACATACAATAAAAATGTGATTTTTATTGTAGAAATAAATTTTATCCAAACATGAACATTTTATTTTCATATATACAATAAAAATATGATTTTTATTGTATAAACAAATTTTATCTAACATGAACATTTTATTTTCATATATACAATAAAAATATGATTTTTATTGCATAAACAAATTCTTTTCAAACATGAACATTTCATTGATTCATATGTACAATAAAAATAAGCAAATTTTATCTAGCATGAACATTTTATTTTCACATATACAATAAAAATATGATTTTTATTATAGAAACAAATTCCTTTCAAACATGAATATTTCATTCATTCATATGTACAATAAAAATATGATTTTTATTGTATAACATTTTCTTTTCAAACATGAACATTTCATTGATTCATATGTACAAAAAATATGATTTTTATTGTATAAACATTTTAATAATTCATAAACAATAAAAATATATTTTTTATTGTTAATAAATGAATGTACAGTCATTCATAAACATGATACGACAAATGATCTTTTTATTTTTTTTCTCTACACAATTAAATTTATTTTAAATTAGATATCTCACATTGAAAATTATAAATGGATATTTATAATTTAATTTCAACTACCACATTAATGTTAACATTATTTTTAATATGTTAAACATTACAATCATACAATCAATGAAATCATCCATGGTTTTCAAACAATAGTGAATGTGAACTAACAGGCACCCTACAACATTTTATGATAATTAATAACAGATAAAAGTCAACATTGAGTCGATATATGCAGTTATGAAACAAATAACTATAAAAATATTTTAGTGAGAGAGTTCTCACCTTGATCGATTTCCACTCCGTCAATCTTTATTTCTGATTTTTATTTTAATAAAAGTAAATAGGGTGTTTAATTTTATCAAAAATCTCAATCGCTTCAGTTTTTGTTGCGGTCTGTTCCAAGGCGTAGTATTTTTCATCGCGATTCCAATGCTTCAAAAATCATCTGATTATGTTTTCATTTGAATGAGATACACGCGATTGAACATTTGAATTACATAATTTATAAATTAAATATAATTAATCTATTTAATTACATCATTAAGGGAAGTTAATCCCTTTCACCTCCTGATTTCGCCTCTGAACGCAACCATTTTGTGGTATAATTTCGACCGCCACGAGTTGTAACTTCAGATATCCACCGTCTACCCTGTAGATCTTAACATGGTCTCTAATTTTTCCTTTGAATCTATGGTTTAATTTTGAGTAGATCGAGAGAAAGATGAGGAAGAACGGTACAGTTTCGGGGCCATTGATTTGGTTTGGAGCGGTGGCTGGTTCATGGGAGAATAGGGTTAGGATTTGGAAGTATTTAGGATGTTATATAGTAGGAGGAAATAACTTCTTTTTTTTATTCCTCACTTATGTCTCTACATATGTAGTAGGTTACAAATGAACGTTGACTAGACATGACATGTCAATCTAATCAACATTAGTTTCTTATTCAAAATTCAAAAGAAAATTACATAAGGAAAGAGAATAACGGAAAGTAATGAATGCATAATTTATTGTTTAATGCTAAATGCTAGAAAGTATGTGACTTTCGAAATTTCAAACACATAATATTACATATCATGTGTTAAACATTTTGTATAGATAAATGTTAAAATTTTTATGGTATTTTATTTTTTTCTAAATATAAACAACATGATATAAAATATAAGGAAAATACATACATATATAGGAAAGAAGATACATGAAAATATAATGTTGGGAAAGAAATTATTAAATTGGAGGAAAGAAACGAATGCATAATAATGAAGAAAGGGGGACACTTAAAAAAAATGTAGCAATTCACAATTTAAAATAAATTAATTAACGAACGTTACACTTTGGATAGACAAGGAAAGTATTAAAGCGGATGGCTAAAAATATATACATGTATGTTGTCATAATTTATTTCATTTAGAATCTACATATTATTTTAAATCAACCTATTAGCATATATTAATAAATCTCATTAATAACATCATAGTTTTATTTAAAACCCCCTTTTTTTAAAATTCAATAATTTAATTTAATAATGGAAATTTTAAATTTTGATGCATTTTCTAACAAAATTTCCTTAAAATAAAATTTTAAATTGGTTCTGATTGATCGGGTTGTTACAATCTCCCCCACTTAAAATCTTTTCGTCCTCGAAAAGAAACGGAGTTGAAGGTTATTTAACTAACCAACTCAACTTTCATTCTTTTATTGGTTTCAATAATTTTTATTAGCTGAACTAATAATCACATAACACAATCATCAATCAATTAGTTGATTAGCTTTTCAAATATATACAACTTTTATATATTCAAAAATCATTTTTTTTTAAAAAAAATGGGATTATATATATAATCATAAATACGTTAATTACAAACTTGTCACTCTCAACTCATTCTAGGGCATTTCTGACCCCATCTCTAATGAGTATCTCATTCTAGGATGCTACTGATCCTATCTCTAATGAGTTTTCTTTCATAGGACATTACTAATCATACCTCTGATGAGTCTTTTGTTTAGTTCTAATGATTTATACCCCAAATAATTGAGTTAACCAAAGCTCTGATACCAACTGTAACAATACGGATTTCGCTTGGACCTAATCGATTGCTAAATCGACTAAGACCGTTCGAATCCCGCATATGCTAACTCTGGCCATACAACACATCAGAACAAATAACAGAAGATTTTTATAAACATCATAATAATGTTACATCAGAGTACAGAATATATCAGAGTACATCGAAAAAAATACTACAGCGGAAGATTAATTTACAACAAGTTTAATACAATGCAGCGGAACCAATAAACTAACACAGTGGAAGACTGTCAATGCTCTGGAAGCAGCTTAAAGCTTCAATCCAGAATCTTGCTCAATAAATAAATATCTATAAAACAAACCATTCGACTACCCATGTGGAAATAGAGGCACCCGAGTTTGCAAGTGAAACAAACTACGAGTCAGTCACGGGACTGGTATGAGAATCTACTTAACTTATTTAATAATAAGGCTAATCACATGACCACGCTGCTAACGCGGAAAAGGTTTACTCCATTAGATGGCTAGTGCATAAATAAAGTAAATCATTTAAACAACACAATGCTTTTTAAAAAATGAAGTCATTATAAGACTCAGGTCCCATCACACAATGCAACTCAACCCCGAGGATAGAGTTTTACCTAATAATGGTCAAATATGTTTGATACAAATATAAATCATTTGATATTATTATTAGTGACTAGTCAGTTTAAAACATTTTCAAAGTAAATGTATCAATCCTAGACGGCATAACCACCAAATACTATGTCACCATATATAGGTATACGATTAAATCTGTAATGTCATATTGGAAATTGGGTTTCCATCATGAATCAAGGCTAGGGATGATCTCCTTACCAATTCGAGACACTCTAGCAAATGCTGGCGTACCCATGTATTCTGCTAAGCCGGTCCACACATACTTCAGTAGATTAGTTATTCCTGAACACACGTTTCGCGGTCCTATCGGACATATCTCTGAACCATCGGAGACTCAATATCTGAGGCGCCTCATTCCATTATCGACATAAGTAAAAATGTCTGAGCTCCATACCATGCCACCACTTCTAGCTAGAAAGAAATGTCATGCCCTCCCTGCGTTCCCTTATCTCGATTCTGACTCTTACCGGGGTGTGAGGCTCGCGAAGTAAAGCTATACACAAAGCTATGCTAACTTAAGCTATGCTTTGATCATCAACCACAAAACTCTGCTTTTCAACAAAAGTCTTGACCATTCGCATCTTAGCATGCCACACTGACAATCTACGCCTTGCAACTGATGTCTATCAATATATAACCTCTAAGCTCGTACGTCTTAGAGAAGGGTGTCAAGAAAGAGAATAAATTCCCGGCCACCAAACAGATATATATTTAATAGAAATCAATTTACACAGAATGAAATCCAATGTCAAACACACATCCATTTACAAGTCCTTTCCGGGTCTAAATGAAACCGGAGACACCTTATTCCTCATTCTGTATGTCCAATATGGAAGAGAGGTTATCGCATATCCGGACAATCAACAAGTACATCCGGACAACTACCACTTTAACCCTTTACTAGGAGCTAACCAATGTAGGGAATCAGTAGTCGTCCATTCGATGTGAAGATCACCGGTCTTCAACCACCATCTTCAATGTCTTCGACTTTAAATCGTCGTATAATTATTTGAAATAAATTTTAACTCGGTCTTTTCAACTAATTCTGGAATATATAAAATTCAAATCATTTCATATCATTAATAATATTTTATAATGATTTATCACTATTTTTATTTATATAAAAATAGCCTATTTAATTCGAACGACATTTCAGGTTGTTACGCGACCCTAGCGCAATTCATTTTATTTTAATTTATATTTATATATTATATATATAAATATAATTCATTTGACGGTTTCAACACCGTTTATTTTATTACATGTAAATTTTGTACAACTCACGTTCATGTCAAAAATTATATTTTTAATGAACAAAATATATTTTTCAAGACATTTAAACTTTTTATACACTTCACATATATGTTAAAAGTGATGTTTTTAACAAACAAAATATATTTTAACATGTAATTATTTTATTCTAACTAACATGCTAAAAATGTCATTTTTCATGGCAAACATGTTTTAACACATAATCCTATTTATTCTAACTTAACATATTAAAAATGTCATTTTTTAACATATTTTTACATAAATGCCTATATATATTCTAATATAACATAAAAATGTCATTTTTTTATGACACAACGTATTTAACATAATTTTTTTTTTAATCTAACATAACATAAAAAATGTCATTTTTAATGACACATCCTATTTTAACATGCTTAATGACAAATCCTATTTTAACATGTTTAACATAAATTTAATTCTTTTTTATTCTAACATAACATAAAAAATGTCATTTTTAATGACACAACCTATTTAAACATGTTTAATGACAAATCCTATTTTAACATGTTTAACATGAATACCTATTTATTCTAACATAACATATTAAAAATGTCATTTTTAATGACCAAAACATGTTTAACATAAATTCCTTTTTATTCAAACTTAACATATTAAAATGTAATATTTAATGACCAAAACATATTTAACATAAATTCCTTTTATTCTAACTTAACATATTAAAATGTCATATTTAATGACCAAAACATGTTTAACATAAATTCCTTTTTATTATAACTTAACATATTAAAATGTCATATTTAATGACCAAAACATGTTTAACATAAATTCCTTTTCATTCTAACTTAACATATTAAAATGTCATTTTTTTAATGACACATCCTGTTTTAACATGTTTAATGACAAATCCTATTTTAAAATGTTTAACATAAATTCCTTTTATTCTAACACAACATATTAAAAATGTCATTTTTAATGATACATCCTATTTTAACATGTTTAATGACAAATCCTATTTTAACATGTTTAACATAAATTCCTTTTATTCTAACTTAACATATTAAAATGTCATATTTAAAGACAAAAACATGTTTAACATAAATTCCTTTTATTCTAACATAACATATTAAAATGTCATATTTAATGACCAAAACATGTTCAACATAAATTCCTTTTCCATCTAACTTAACATACTAAAAATGTCATTTTTTTAATGTCTAAACATTTTATTGAAAACATGACAAATTTTATGATTAATATATATAATAAAAAAGAAAATTTTATTATATAAACAATTTATTTCCAACATGATAAATCATACTTTTAACACGTTATTATTTTTAATGAATCAATAACAAAATAAAGATGTAATTTTTAATGTTGACATTTTATTCAAACAATGAATATATTGTTTATCCATACATACAATAAAAATGTGATTTTTATTGTAGAAACAAATTTTATCCAAACATGAACATTTTATTTTCATATATACAATAAAAATATGATTTTTATTGTATAAACAAATTTTATCTAACATGAACATTTTATTTTCATATATATAATAAAAATATGATTTTTATTGTATGAACAAATTATTTTTAAACATGAACATTTTACTAATTCATATGTACAATAAAAATATGATTTTTATTGTAGAACAAATTTTATCCAACATAAACATTTTATTTTCATATATAAAATAAAAATATGATTTTTATTTTAGAAACAAATTCTTTTCAAACATGAACATTTCATTCATTCATATGTACAATAAAAATATATTTTTTATTGTATAACAGCTTCTTTGCGAACATGAACATTTCACTGATTTATATGTACAAAAAAAATATGATTTTTATTGTACAAACATTTCAATAATTCATAAACAATAAAAATATAATTTTTATTGTTAATAAATGAATATACAGTCATTCATAAACATGATACGACAAATGATCTTTTTATTTTTTTCTCTACGCAATTAAATTTATTTCAAATTAGAGATCTCACATTGTAAATTATAAATGGATATTTATAGTTTAATTTCTACTACATTAATGTTAACATTATTTTTAATATGTTAAACATTACAATCACAACACAATCAATGAAATCATCCATGGTTTTCAAACAACAGCGAATATGAACTAACATGCACTATACAACATTTTATGATAATTAAAAACTGATAAAAATCAAAATGGACAATAGACATATGCAGTTATGAAACAAATAACTATAAAAATATTTTAGTGAGAGAGTTCTCACCTTGATCGATTTCCACTCCGTCAATCTTTATTTCTGATTTTTATTTTAATAAAATTAAACAGGGTGTTTATTTTTATCAGAAATCCCAATCGCTTCAGTTTTTGTTGCGGTATGTTCTAAGCGTAGTATTTTTCATCGCGATTCTAACACTTCAAAAATCATCTGATTCTGTTTTCGTTTGAATGAGATACACACGATTAAACATTCGAATTACATAATTTATAAATTAAATGCAATTAATCAATTTAATTACATCATTAAGGGATGTTAATCCCTTTCACCTCCTGATTTCGTCTCCGAACGCAGCCACTTTGTGGCACAATTTCAACCACCACGAGTTGTAATTTCATATCTCCACCGTCTACCCTGTAGATCTTAACATGCTCTCTAATTTTTCCTTTGAATCTATGGTTTAATTTTGAGTAGATCAAGAGAAAGATGAGGAAGAACGGTAGAGTTTCGGGCCATTGATTTGGTTTAGAGTGGCGGCTGGTTCATGGGAGAATAGGGTTAGGATCTGGAAGTGTTTTGGATGTTATATAGTAGGCGGAAATAACTTTTTTTTATTTTATTTTATTCCTCACATGTGTCTCTACATACCCAGTACGTTACAAATGAAATAATTCATTGACTAGACATGACATGTCAATCTAATCAACATTAATTTCTTATTCAAAATTCAAAACAAAATTACATAAGGAAAGAGAATAATGGAAAGTAATGAATGCATAATTTATTGTTAAATGCTAAATGCTAGAAAGTATGTGACTTTTGAAATTTCAAACACATAATATTACATATCATGTGTTAAACATTTTGTGTAGATAAATGTTAAAAGTTTTATGGTATTTCATTTTTCTTCTGAATATAAACAACATGATATAAAATATAAGGAAAATACATACATATATACGAAAGAAGATACATGAAAATATAATGTTGGGAAAGAAATTATTAAATTGGAGGAAAGAAACGAATGCATATTAATGAAGAAAGGAGGACATTTAAAAAAATGTAGCTATTCACAATTTAAAATAAATTAATTAACGAACATTACGCTTTGGATAGACAAGGAAAGTATTAAAGCGGATGGCTAAAGATATACACATGTATGTTGTCATAATTTATTTCATTTAGAATCTACATATTATTTTAAATCAACCTATCAGCATATATTTTAATAACATCATAATTTTATTAAAAAAAACATTTTTTTTAAATTCAATAATTTAATTTATTAATGGAATTTTTAAATTCTGATGCATTTTCTAACAAAATTTCCTTAAAATAAAATTTTAAATTGGTTCTTATTTTCCTGGTTGTTACACATTCAGACATTTGAAAATAATTTCAGACGTCTTGGAAGTCATTCAAACGTCTAAAATATATTTCAGACATCTGAAATGTAACAACCTCAATTTTTAGAGTATTTAATTAATGATTTAATTTAAAATTTTGGTTTATTATTTTATTTATCTATATTAATTCTTGAATTTTTATATGAATATTTAATTTGTGTAATTAAACCCTCCATTTCAATATGGAATTATATATTTAATTTTATTTCAATTTGTATTTATTGTTCTTGATATAAATATAGCAAAATTTTATTTGTTCTTTAACTAAATTTCAATTCGTATTTATTGTTGTTAATTTTATATTGCCAAAACCGTTTGTCATTTGAACTAAAAATTTGTATTGTTTTCCATTTATTTGCAAACACATTTATATTGGTTCCTTTTATTTGTTTGTAAAAAAAATCTACATCTTTCTTTATTCTCATTAGTAGTAATACTAGCTTGAATTTGAATTGGTGAAAAATTAATTTGCGGGGACACATTTATTAATTTGCGGGGACACATTAAATTGACGTTATTTATTTGGTAACTTCCTTCTCATGTAAATAAAGATATATACATCCCTTTACATTCTCATTTGTATTAACAGTGGCTTGAATTTTATGGGTGAAAATCAATTTGCGGGGACACATTTATTAATTAACGTTAAAAATTTAGAAAGCCATGAATAATTATTTACGGTGGTTTCTTTTTTTTCTCTTTTCTCTATATCATCATTTTATTCATTCATGCAACCATTCCTTTTTGTTCTTCTTCTCCAAAATTCTTAGCAATCAACCATGGCTAAAATCAAGATCTTCATCTAAATCTGATGGAGAAACTTCTCAAACTAAATAAATAAATAAATAGAAGCCACCTAATCCATCAATCTCTTCTCCCTTTTTCTCCTTTTTTTTTTTTTTTTTTGGCCAGATTTTGATCTGTTTTGTAGGGAGCATAACTTCCTCATATGGAATCCAAATCGACTTTACTTTTTTTTTCAAATTGTGTAAAATTGAAAGAGCTAAAACTTTTGTGCAATATACTTTTTCAGATTTCGAATTTTTCTTGGCCGAAACTACCAATCTTTCAGGTGCGTTTTTGAAGCCAGATTTCAGATCCAAATATTTGTCTGTCGCTATTTTGATCATATCTTCTTCAAACTTTATCGGAAATTGGTTTTTCTTTTTTTAAACTGAAGAGAAAAGAATTTGCAACAACTTTTCAGTTTATGATTTTCCAAAATTCAAAATTTAACTTGTTCAAAAATCACTTTTAAGATGGTCAAAATTTAGTTTAGTTTTGTAATTTTTTTTGGTAAAAATCAAGATCCATACTGCTTGCATTTCCCTGGCCCATTGGGTCAAGTTATGAGTTTGTGTGGGTTTATCTTACTTCATTTTTTTTTTGTTTATTTATGTTTAATTTATATTATATATATATATATATTTTTGTTTGAGGCGTGCGTTTTTTTTATTTCGCCTATGTGTTTGTGTGATTTATATAAAGGAAAGTTTATTTAAATACAAAGATTTGATACAAATTGAGTGGCATAAAATCTAAACCATAAGATTACCCCATGATCCGCACCCCTCACATAAAGATAAATTAATCATGTGGTTGAGAAATTATGCCTTTTGATTTATGTCAAATTTTTGTGTTCATATAACCGCTCCCTTTATATAATATGTACATAGTTGTTGTATACATGAGTTCGGGTTAAATTTCTATTTTATTTTCTTTTTATAAAGAAAATATTTATGAAAAAATTTGATAGGTGTTGGATTGTAGAGTTGATTATTAGAAGAATATATATATATAAGTATTTTGATGTGTATGTTTTATATATAATATATATAAGGTAATGGAATTTTAGTGTAATTGTGTTGCTTCTTTTATACCTATGAAAAAGGGTTTCGTAAACTGTTCCACAAATCCAATTTCCATGTTGTTTTGCTGAGAAAATCCTTTCTCCTCTTATAAAATTAAATATAATATTGAGTGATCATCGAGTTAAAATCCATTCTGAATCATGCCTGCAAGTCGTTGTTCCATTTTGGGCTTATTTTGGAGTTCAGACACGTTCAGAACCAAGGTGAGTGATTAAACTCACTCACGCCTGACTAAAGTATTCTAATATTAGTTAAATTAATATCATGCTATGATATGATTGTATTGTTTGCTGTTGATAGTTATAATTGCATATTTATATTGATTGACACCAATAATTTAATTTAATTTGAGTGCTAGTATGAATTTTTCAGTTAAGTTAAAATTTGATATAGTTGCTAGTTTAAAACCACCCGACATCTGATAACTAGTAAATTTATGAGCTGTGTGAATGTAATGATGTGATGATTGATTTTGATATGTTTACATATTAATGTTTATTTATGTGAAGTTACCTACTATTCATCTTGATTTTATATGACCAGTGTTTGTATTGATTAATCCCAACCATTTACCCTAGATGTGACGGGCATCAAATAAACCCGGGATTAATCATTAAAATGAATTAAGAACGTAGGTTGAAATGATAAATACCTATGACCCTGATTTGGATTGAAATGATATATATCCTTTCCCAAATACTAAAATTAAAATTTAAGTATCACTTAGCCATAGGATAGAAAATTATATACGGACACCGGTTGGTTAAATAAAATTTGTTTTAACCATGAATTTTGAAATATTGTTTTAAAGACAAAATAAGCGATGTTTACAACTTATTTTTCCTTGAACTTGAACCTTGAATTTTGAAATATAAACAAAAAAGGGAGAATAAATTAGTATTGTAAATGAAGCTAAATAAAGTGAAATAAAATGTAAATAGAATTTATTGAAATTGAATGGTTTCACCCACCTTTGAAATTTGTTATGAATCAACATTGGTTTGAATTATATATGAATTGTGAACTTGATATTTGTTATAAATTGAAATCATTGAAAATGAGAACTTGATTATGTAACTATTGAATTAATTTGATCGAACTGAAATGAATGTAAATTGGAATTTTAATCGGTGGAATTATTAAAAATTGAGTTGGTTGAATTGAAGTTTTGAAATTTGACTTCAAGTTTAATTGAAAATGT
This sequence comes from Allium sativum, assembly GCA_030737875.1. NCBI lineage: Eukaryota > Viridiplantae > Streptophyta > Magnoliopsida > Asparagales > Amaryllidaceae > Allium > Allium sativum. Next base: position 973,384,458 of record CM060916.1, read on the forward strand.
TAGAGAAACGATTCTAATTCCAACAATAGTATTTCAAAATCATTTTATAAACTATTTTAATAATAATTATTATTTTTTGATGTAAAAAGGTAGTGAATCGCTGGATTCACGCCTTCATTCATTCATTAAACATAAAACAAGTACAACGTGATCAGCATGCATAGGACTGGCTGCTAGTTACAAATATTTACATAAATATGTACAACAAAATACATGCACGCAGGCATGTTTACATAGTGCCCAAAAAAAAAATGAAACAACTACATAACAGCATGCGGACCCAGTAAAATGAAACATGGCATCATCAGGCTCTGCTACCACGAGCCCTATCCATCACACGAGCACCGATTATGTCAACAAACTTGATCTCTTCCTTGCCTGACCAAAGAGAAACAAAATTAAGGATGCGAAAAATAACTGAGTTGGGTCATTTCATTTTGCATTTAAACTTTCGTGAGTTGCGTTCATGCCAAAGGGTCCAAACATAAGCAAAGTTCAAAAGGGCAAACATATGGCGCATGTTAGTGTCAGGTAATGTAATAATAGTGCTATGCCAGAAAAGGAATTGATCAGTGATGAAGTGAGACCAGTCTAAGCAGATATTAAGGCTAACTAAACACTTCGTCCACACGTAAAAGGCGAAATCGCAATCAACAAAAAGGTGCTAATAATCCTCATCGTCGTCAGTGCAAAAAACACATCCCCCAGTAACATGAACACCTTTTTGCCGTAATCTTTTCACTGTATTAAGCTTGTTGTGCATGATCATCCACATATGAATCGTGACCTTAGCAGGTACAGCCTTAAAACTCCACATTCTCATGAATCCATCATACTTTCTTCCTGCGAAGTTCATCAACTTATAAAGTGCGCTCATGCGAAAGTTATTTCCACCAATCTTCCATACAAATTCATCCTCCTCATTGCTATGAAGATGTCATCTTCTAACAACCGAATCAGGCCACATAGCTGAAGCAAAGCATTACCAGCCACAATGCGACAGAAGGACAGGTTCCATTTAAAAGTGGCAGAATTTGCATTAAACATTGCACAGACTGAAGCACTTTTGTTGCATGCAATAGCAAACAGATCGGCAAACTCATCACGCAAAGGGATAGGGAGCAACCAACAGTCATACCAGAAAGAGATGCTGCGGCCGTTTTTAACTACAATCTCAGTCCCAATCTTCATCCAGTGAACGTTTGCCATAACACCACGCCAGAATATCGAGCAATGAGAAACGTCCGCATTCCAATCAAAGCTACTACCATAGCAAGTATTTAAGATCCACTCCTTCCAGAGAACTTTCTTCTCACTAAGCATAACCCACAGCCATTTACAAAGCAATGCAGAGTTCATGTTTTTCAAGTTGATGACTCCCAAACCTCCTTGGTCTTTGGACTTGCACACCTGGTCCCACGACACAAGACAACAGGCTTTACGCGTGTCTTTCGTACCAGTCCAGAAAAAATTCCGACGAACAGCATCAGTCTTCTGAACTACCCAACCTGGACACGAATAAAAAGAGAGCCAGTACAAAGACATAGCCGACAGAACAGAGTTCACCAGCACCAGACGTCCAGCCCTTGATAGACAATTTCCTTTCCACCTCGCTAATCGCCTATCAACTTCGTCAATCACATATTGCCAATCACTCTTCATCAGTCTTTTTGGACGGATGTAAGCTCCAAGGTATTTGAGGGGGAAAGAATCCGCCGTGCAGTTGAGCATTTCAGCACATTTCCTGTTCACATCAACGCTACAGCCCAAAGTGTAAACACTGCTCTTATGAAAATTAATCTTTAAGCCAGATAGACTTTCAAAAGCATAAAGCAAAAATTTTAAAGAGGCAATATTCTTGCAATCAGGGTTGCAAAAAATAATAGTATCATCAGCATATTGTAGTGAATTAATACCCCCAATGATGTGATCACACCCAAAGCTTTGAATAATCCCATTAGCACTTGCCACCTGAAGAATCCGACAAAAGACATCAGCAGCCAAGTCAAAGAGGAGTGGGGAAAGTGGGTCACCCTGGCGCAGCCCTCGCTTGGATACAATAGTTTTGCCAGCCACTCCATTCACACAAATATTGGATCTGCTCGACGTTAAAATACAGTGAATCCAGTTTAGCCATTTACACGGAAAGCCTCTCGCGCTAAGAAGATCCATGATAAACCTCCAGTCAACTGTGTCAAAGGCTTTAGCGAAGTCCAGCTTCAGGATTGCGCAAGGCACATTATGTCTATCACTATGGGAGATAACTTCCTGGACAAGTACCGCTCCATCAAGAATGAATCTTCCCCTAATAAATGCTGTCTGCGAAACATCAATCAGGTCATCCATCTTCGCTTTCAGTCTGTTTGCGAGAACCTTAGTGATCAATTTGAAGCTACTATTCAAAAGACTAATAGGTCGAAAGTCCGCAGCAGAGACATTTCCTCCTCTCTTAGGGATCAAGACTACATTAGCGTACCCCAACAAATCCAATCTCAAGGAACCAGAATGAAATTCTTTGAAAATGTTGATAACATCATGTTTAATCACATCCCAATATTTCTTATAAAAAAAATTGGAAAACCATCAGGGCCAGGGGCTTTATCAGCAGGCATTTCATTTAAAGCCACGACGATTTCCTCTTCCGAGAACTCAGTATCGATGCCACTAAGATCAACAGAAGAAGGATACAGCATCTTCCAATCAACATTCACACGATTCTCGATGCGTTCACCAAAGATTCTCGTATAAAATTCGGTAAAAACCTCTTCTATCCTTTGGTGATCACAAATTTCAACTCCGTCTTTCCAAATGCTACATAATAATAATTATTTTTCTTTATAAACTATTTTACTTTATCACTATTTTATTTTATAAATTGCTTTAAATAAATCATTTTAACATTTACTATTTATTTTATAAATTACTTAATTTTTTAACTATATATTTAATAAATTTAATAAATTTGATAAATTCTATTTTAATTACAAACTATTTATTTTCAAACTATTTCAATTATATATCTAAACTATTTTAAATATACTGTTAACTATTTTAATATTCAAATTATTAAAGTTGGAATTGTTTCAAGATTTTAACTGGTTTAAATGGAGATTTTAGTATGAATAATATTCTATCTTGAATATTGAATGATTTTGAAAATCTAATATTTTGATATGAAGTATGAACCCCTTTGAAATGTAAAAGAACTGACCGGTGTGAAAAATGTAAATGTTTGGTTGTTAAAGAGACCGGGATCGGATATTGTCATACTCTCTGTCAATACCGAAAACCACTTTAACAACTGTGTACGTGGTGGAGTTCCAGAAATGGTGTTGGATGGATTTGGAGGCGATTACTGGATTTGAAGAAAGAGAACGATGATGGATAGCCTTGACCTTCGGGTCATAATTAAAATGACTAAAACAGGAGCCATACCCAGGTTAATTGAGTTAGCTACTCTGAGCATGCATACTTCTTCGATTCCACATATATACTTGTGATTGATTGGCGCCTTTGATTGATTTTGGGGGTATGTCTGGGGTGGGCGGTAGTTGCGGCTATGCGTTACCACCGGCCTGGGTCAGCAATCCGGTAGAATCACTACTGATGGGTATTGCCTCGATGCCTTGTCATATTTATCCTGATCGAGCCCCCTACGATTTTGATTTAACGTTGTCGTATCACGGCGCATCCCTATCCGCCGACGTACTGGTGTGTTATATGCAAACTGTACGGCAACGGTATAAACGGTGTAAGGGTAATAATGGTAATCCCGCTTACATTATTTTATTATGTTATATTTAACCATAGACATTATTATAATAGCGTATTATATTATATAGTATTAGTTTGACGGATCCTTAAGAGATGGAAATTCCCGTAACATCTCTTAAGTTATTGCACTCATATTATTACATGAAATTTGATTTAACTAATATGAGAATGATTTAGTTCTGATCCGAGTGTTTGTTGTGTTTCTTTTTGCAATACGCTCGGGTCAGACCGAGCTGCAGTTAGCGAAGATTCCATTGCTTTGAAGATTCCATTATGAAGATGAAGATGGAGCTCAACAGACGTATTATTATTATTATTCCGCTGCAATGCATTGGTATGTTGTATGTTAATTTACTCTGATAATCATTGTAAAATATAATAAAATGTATGTTTTAACAGCTTCATGAATTGTTATTTATTTATTTATTATATTTTGTCCTTCCGCTGCGAGATTCTGTATTTGTTCTTCTTCTTCTCTTCTTTTTTTTCTTATATAAATCCCAATAACTATCCTTATTTTTGATTTATTTATGTCGACATTGAGGATCATTGTCGATTTGAACGGTCAAAAATATCGGGATGTTACATGAAACGAGCCAGGGAGAATCCTGAATGTAATTTCATATGTCTGAAACGGAACCTAGGCTGATTTCGGGCCTGGAAAGCTGGAGTTGATTGTGAATTTGCAAGAAGCATTGTGGACATCTGCCTGGGGTTTCTACATAAGTATATAAGTTATTTTCTTAGGTTTGAAAGAAGAGACTTGGTTAATCCATCAAAGCAAGGATTTAGTCCTACGTTAATTAAGGTTTGACAATCCTAATTGTTTCTTCAATTTTAATCTCCACAAACTTATATTATCTATTGGATATTGGATCATTGTAATCAATCTCTTGTACTCTTCTCATTTTGGTGATAATAAAATCCTCTGTCAAAGTGGATATAAAATAACAAATCGTTAGTGGAACCACTATAAATCTTGGTGTGATTTAGTTTGTTGTTATTGTTCTTTATATTGTTTGTTTTGTGATTGTAATTGGATCTGAATCATTTGAAGTTGGTTTGATCATAGATTGGTTGTTTGCTCACTATCGAGGATGATCTAGCTTGTTTTTCGGATGCATTAGGGATTGGTCTTAGTGGCCTTAATCATGTCTTTTTTCCAACATGTGTTTATTTTGAATGAGACAGAAATGATTTGGCATTATCGAATCAAATTCAACAATCGTTTGAACCAAGCCCAAAAAATTACCATTTGAGTTCTCATAATTTTTTTCATTTGATCCACGAAATGCTAAATTATTAACATTAAGACATTTGACAACAACAATTATTCTAAGCGTAACTTGATTCCAATGTTTTTTATATTTTTGAATAAAGCCTTGCGTATTTTTGTCGATCATTTGATTACATTGTAATCTTCTTTTCAATTCAACCCACGCAGAAAAGTTAAGGGTGCGTTTCTTTTGATTTTTTAGTTTTCGGTTTTCGTACATACTAATGTACGAACAATGCACACATATTGTGGAAAACGATCATGTTACAAAACAAAGTTAACACAAAAAATAAAAAACAACTTTTTATCATTTTTCGTATTTTCAGAAATAAGGGAAGAACGGTGTCAAATTCATCCATCCACCATCCTCCATACCCCCATCATCCCCTCCTCTTTAGTCCGCATCTCCGTGACCCTACAAATCTTTGCATGTTTCCAAATTAACGTTGAAAACTCAAAACTCAAAATACAAAATAAACCTAACATTGTGCTCCTTGCTTCTTTCATGTTGTGTAATTTTCTCACCAAGATGTCTCCAATATCTAATTCCATCTTTTGCTAATGGGCTTTTAGAAGTCATTGTGTTGAATAGTTTGCAACAGAAAAAAAATACATTATCTGACAATTTAAAATAAACAATCCATTTTCTATCATGATATTCTCCATTATTCATTTTTGTTTTATATTAACTTGCAGAGAAATGTCTAAAATTTTCATCTTGAGGGTATGTTAAATTAAATTCTCTAGTAGGACCCTTCTCAACAAGTAGATCTCTCGTATTCGCATCAATATATTATCCCAAGCTGTTGGGTCATATATATTCAAAAAATATTCCAAAGACATGACTTCTGGTTCTTTCAAATGATATAAACATGGAACTTCGATCTCATTTACTACTTTTGCGGTGAAATCTCGGTATTATGCACATTTTCTTCTATATTGTTACTTTGTTCATCTATCGTTATCTCATTTTCTTCTACATCATCAGAACTAGTTTCTTTTTCAAAATCACAAGATTATCCCGAGTTACCAACCAAATTGGTCTTTTTTTTTAATATATTTTAAGATACCCTCTTAATGATTCAGCTATCTCTTCATTTCATTTTTATTTTTTCCTATTAGAACTTCCAGATGATTGTTTTTGTGTTGTGAGACCTAAAATAATTGGATAATCAAAATCAAAAGAGATGATATATTCAATAATATGTAGATTGTAACTAGTATAATTTTTCTATTTGCTAGCACAGTTACAGTGAAATATATATAATCATACGATAAACTCATTGTTCATCATAATTAGAAAATAAAATTTGTAATTTTCAAACAAAATTAGGATTAAAAATCATAATATTTATGTTAAACTAATTTTTATTCCCATTTTTTTAGTAGGGAAAAAAATTAATTTCTTTAATGAATTAGAGAAAACTCTAAAGTTGTTCCTACTTTCCCACTGTTAATTTTCTACAGCAAATAACATATGTTCCCATCTTCTATAAAATTTGAGTACAAATATGTATAGAAAATTTTAAATCAATTTATTGAACAAAAAAACATAATCAAATCATCTTATTATATCTTCTCCAAAATTTCTAACCCAAAAAAATCAAAAAATTTAATGATGTAGAGAAAAATCTAAATTTGTTCATGCTTTCCTACTATTAATTTTATATAGCAAACAACACATGTTCCCAACTTTAATAAAATTTGAGTACGAATATGTATATAAAATTTCTAATTAATTTATCGAACAAAAATAACCACAACCAAATCCGTTTATTATATCATCTCCAAAATTTCTAGCTAAAAAAATCAATTTTTTAAATAAAGTAGAGGAAATCTAAATTTGTTCATACTTTTCCATTGTTAATTTTCTATAGAAAATAGAACATGTTCCCATCTTCTATAAAATTTGAGTATAAATATATACGTCAAATTTCGAATCTATTTGTTGAAAAAAAACCACATTCAAATCAGTTTATTCCATCTTCTCTAAAATTTCTAGCTGAAAAGGAACAACGTATAAAATATAGAACATAACATTTAGGAATTATGGATTTGTGTGGATGTGCCTTTTTTTCTTTGGTTTCTGTCAGATGCACCGCGACGATGCCCCCATGATTTTCACACCCCGTGTGACTGCCCAATTAGCGATGGGCCAAAACCAGTGCTGGTAAATGTGCGCAAGCTCAAGCCCAAGTCTTCTCAGGTTCAACTCAAGTGCATACATATACAAGTAGAAACCAAGCTGCAAAACAATCAAAGAATCTCAACACTACCTTGAACTAGACAGTAAAACAATCAAAATAAATCAGGCACATATACAAGTACAATACCAACCACTTGCAAGTGATTCAACAAACGATGTGTATATATGTAAATTCAAATTTCAAATGTTCACATGCACAGACACATACTTTGTAATGACCCGTATTTTACATATCGACTGTTCGTAAAATAATTACATTTTATTCTCTAATGGTCGGATCATTCTCATATTTTAATATGTTGTTCATGAGGATGTGAGACATGTCCATGATTTTTACTGAACCTAATTATGACCATTTTGCCCTTTCGTTTACTGTTTGGGATAAAACTTTTGATAGGGATGGAATCAGGTGCTGATATCGGTCTCATTGGATCAAAATGGTGGTTTACGATTCCGTAGGGTGGTCACACGAAAGATTTTGTTCAGCGATTTGGAAGGAATCGATGTTTTAAGTTTCAACTACTGTTTAACCAGACTGGTCAACAGCTAATGGGCTGATTAGCCAAGCCCATTACACTAATGACCTGGATATATAAATAGGGGATTTGGGATAGAACAAGGGTTACTCTCTTCATTCTAAACTTTTGGTTGGCCGTCTGTGATTCTCCGGTTCAACCTAAAACCCGATTTGTCCATTCTTTTCAATCAGATTCATAGTAGATTGCATCTAGAAGATAGATCATCATCAAAGGAAGTTAGATCACGTCAAATTGCACTAATCTGAAGGTTTCAGCACTATCCAGATCTGGTCTTATTGGATTTACATCGAATTGGGGATTAGGTGATTGATAGATATCTCTCATACAAAAGTAAAGGGTTGTATGGGTTAATTTATGTTAATTTCATTCGTATATGTTATAATCACCTTAGATCTGATCATATATGTTTAATTCTTATTTAGAAACCCTAGAAAAACCTAATTTGATTATATTGACTGGATAAATGTTAGATAAATCATGTTTATACATATGTTTATATCCAAATCGTGCCATATCTCATGTTCATGATAATTTTTATGCCATAATTGTGAATTATTCATGTTTGTAGGTTCAATGTTGTATGAATCAATGTTTGTTTTGATTGAATTGATTGTGTTGTTTGATTTTTTTTTTCCACATATCTTAGGATTGAAGAACAGAGCAAATCGGAGGCTTAGATGACCGGATTCAGACAAAACTTGGTAGAGGCACTCTGGAAGACGAGATATGGAAGCACGTAGAATTTCATGCCGAATTAAGCTAAGTACATGGACCAGTACAGACCCATAATGGGTTGGCACCGACCATGTATGTTGACCAAATCGCGATGATTTTTGGAGTATGTATTAATGTTGATAAATCAAGGCTACTAACAAAATTTCAGGTCATTTGGAGTTTATTTGGGATGGGTTGAAGGTTGATTATTTGATAGTGATGATGGACCGGAAGAAGATTCAATAGAACGTAGAAATGATTGGAGAATGGACTGGTAGGATGCACTCTTGGTGTGGAAGGACTGGAGCCAAACACTTAGCTAAAATTCGCTAAGTGCATAGGTAGGTACCGACCAATCATAGGTCGGCACAGATCCATCAGGGGAAGCCTGGTACATGTAGCCTTTGGAAGCTTGCCTGTAAAGACTTCCAAGGGTTGGTGGTGAAGTTTGGATGGAAATGGACTTTGGATAATTGATGTGCAACTCAAAGATGGATGGTGTTTCGATTGTGAACTCGGATTGGAGTGGTCGAAGCTAGATTAATGTGACACTGGTCGTGATTCGATATATGATCCAGTATGATAATGGATTGACAGGATGGGAGCCAATCATGGATGATAATGAAATGGTTCGAGAAATGGATTGAGTCACCAAGATGAAATGCTTGACAGATTTGAAGTGCCAAGGAATTGTCGGTAATTAGAGTTTCATAGCAGACTCAAAGAATGGTTATTGTGGGGACACCCATTAGGATTAGATTCGATAGATCGTGTACCCTGGGTAGTCACGATGAGCCTAGTTGTCTTTGTCGGATAAGGAAAACATACAAGTCATGATGACATACGGAAGTTTGGCTAGAATCAGGGTATTTCCATTAGCCCTTTTGATCGTTGAAAGCAAGCTTGATTGTCCATGGATTCAATGTTGTAGTCTGTGATATCTAAGATGTTGGATGTTATGGATGCTATGAGTGATTATGTGCCTTCTTCTCTATTTTTCTCTAGGTAGGCTATCACTGTAGGATTTCGAAGAGAAATGGGATTGGGGTTATTCCTTTCCTATTCTATAATGGCATGTATTGGATGGATTTCACGTTTTAACTTGTTGGTTGCTGAGCAGATCGGAGGATTGATCCCCTTATACTCATATTATCCTATGTAACTATTGTTAATTATTTTATCGCTCGCTAAGGATGTTGTCTGACTCAAGTTTTTATGTTTTCCTCTTATTACCTTCGGTTGTTCATCAATGTTGTTGATGAGCAGACTGAGTAGCAGGTAGTAGGTTTGGTGTCGTTGACGTTATGCGGTGACGAGCAGGAGTCTGGCGTACTATTACTACCTACCATTTAGATATTTCATTTCTATTCCTGCTGTATGTTTATGGTTATTGAGACTTTGAGGGATGCAATTACGCATATTGTATTCAGATATTCATGTATTCAGATGTATTGTACTTGAGATTCTATGGTTTTATGAAGATTTGATTTTCTATTCACTATGCTTCACTACTATATCCTGGTGTATATTTTATTATTATATATTATCCATGTGTTGTGAGTTGTATAACAGGACTTGTGGGTGATTCTACCTTGATGATCATCCTGTATCGGCCTAACACGTCATACAACGCACCATTCCTTAGTTCGATGTAGGAGGTGCGGGGCGGTCGTCACATTTGGTATCAGAGCTTTGGTTAATCAGTTTTACCTAAAATTCGCGGAGGTAAATGCATATGAGGGATGTATTTGTAATTTTATTTTTGATGATTACCATATTATATACATATATAGTATGTACAGTAGGTTAGTAGCACTTGAACACCAATGCGTCTTTCTCTAATGTGAATTGACTCTCATTTCAGAGTAAGAATGAGTCGACGAACTTCGAGACACACTGCTAAAGATGTGACTATGAATGAAGGGTAGGCAACGATAACCAGTCGGGAGCTACAACTGCTATGCTCAATTATCCTTCTATATTCGAGCCATGATGGCAGTGATCATGAGAAGGATGCCCACTTCATGAGCGACAGTAGATGGTGGTGTTCCTGTGCAGACACTAGGGCAGTGTATTTCGCTAAGTTGTGTAAATATTATACTTCTTTAGGTGGCAAGCCGCTTATTGAGACATAACTGGAGGTTGAAGTTCAGAATTGGCTATATACTTGTGTTCGAATCTTTGGAAACTTAGGAATTAACCACCACACCAAAAATTGAACCAGACAACAGATATGCAACGTTGCCTGATTGAATACCTATCTTTTGGCTTTTCCCATGCCGTTTCATTTTATATCAAACCACAGATATACCCCATCGTCTTATATGCACTAACACATCAAGAGAAAATAAACCATATATTTTCTGATGTTATAGTATCATTTCTAAAATTTTCTATTAAACAACATATACATATTGACTGATATGCATATCAGTTAAACTTATGTTATATTTGCAAAATGAAGTAATGATCAATTTTATTTAAACAAATATTATATTTCAAATCAAATTCAAATACAATACAATTTTCACTATACATACATTTCCAAATATAATACAACTTTCTCTACACTTACATTTTCAAATGCAATACAACAATACTTTTCTCTACACTCATAAATAACATTCTTTTTATTAGCACTCACTTACACTTACTCGAGTTTATTTTTGATATTGATCTTCATTTGCTTGCTCCAACTTGAGTCCAGCTATCTCTTATACCTTCAAATAAATAAAGCAGTAAAATGGAAAAGGGGACAAACCTAAATTGCAAAAAAATAAATTAAATTTGAATATTACTATTGTCTCGGTTTATGACTTTATTTTTCCTTCATGATTTAGATAGGTACGTCGACTAAATCTCACAGAGTATTACAATGGTCAAGCCCGAAGGCTCAACATAGTGTAAATGTGCACAAGGACAAACCCAAGCCTCCCTGGGCTCAACTCAGGTGCATAAGGAAATGCAACTCAAATCATAAATATAAATGCAGCCAAAATTATACAAGTGCAGCCAGAAATGCACACCCAAGTGCTCCAACCAGAAATATACAAATGCAGTTAGGAAAATGCACAGTCAAGTGTAATAATTAGAAAATGCACACTCAAAATGACAACTCTTTCATATATACACATATGCATACACACACACACACACACACACACATATATATATATATATATATATATATATATATATATGTACATATATATATATACATGTATATATGCATGTGCAAAGTATACAATATGCAGGTAGCAAACCAAACAACTCACAAACCAATAATATAAATATACAAGTGGCCAGAGACAACAATATCAAAGTCGAATCATATGCAAAATCAGTAAACCAAAATGGAAATCATATTCAAGCTACACACTGCTTTTGTCATGGCCATGCAAACACTGCCTTGTTCATGGTGAAAATGCAACTCAAAATGGTTTAAAAATGGTTCGAGCTGAAGTAATTAAAAATGATTCATCTCAAAACAAATCAAGGCAGTGCACACTCCCCTGTTCAAGGCACAAACATGGCAAGCTTCAGGGAGTCAACCAAAGCAATTCAAAAATTGGTTCAAGCTCAAGAAAACTCAAGTCATGGAAGTTCACACACTAAAATAGCAAATTGAAAGTGTAACATTCACACATATATAAATACATATGCATGGATATAGTGGATCAAAACAGCATTCATACATATATATACACATACCTATGTGTGTATGTGTATACATGGAAGTTCAAAACATCCACTAACTTAATATGTGATACACCAAGCATTACTTAAAATCCATAAATTCATCAACCATCACAAGAACACGCCACATAAGCATAAATAAAGCACACAATTTGAGCAAGTAATTGACAATCAAAATCAGACAGTAAGGGTTATTAACCCTATAAATTTCACCCATTCATCATTGGGAGATATCCAAATCGAGACAACAAAAATAAAAAAGGTAAAATTTCGTACCTTTCTCAATTAAGCTCGACAAGGAGGAGGGGCGACTAAAGCTACAGAGAATCGAAGCAACGATGAAGTATTCACACATCAAAGTCGCGATAGCCCTAAATTTCCAATATCCACCGTTTCCAACATCAAACTCGTGATTTGATAAGAGATAATAAGTGAGAGAAGAGGGAATGTGGTCCATTTGGTTCTTTCAATTTGGTTAAAGGGTTTTGCTGATTTTGTTTTGAGAGGGAGAGAAGAGGGAACACAAAATATTGAGGGTGAAATAATCTGAGAAGGCGGCCACCAAAATATTAGAGGGAAACAAAATAAAAAGAGCGGCCACGTAATAACTGGGAGGGAAAAGTTGGAGCTAAAACTAAAAAAATTGATAACTTAATCCAGACGACATATATAATAATGTTGTATGAATTCCAAGGTTATACATAGAGAATTCACATACTTGTCCAGACAATAGGATATTTTTTCCATATGTTGTGTGAAACAGTGGAAAATGTTGGGATAACAGCAAATCATGCTTATGCTGTGTGATCATTGTAATCTGGTTCGATTTTTGGCATAGTGGATGATGTAACTAAGAAGAAACTAGCATCGAGGTAGCTACAAGGTCGAGCAATGGATTGGTGGAATTCTATTACCTTCCAAACACCAGAAGACCTGATCACGTAAGATCAGTTTAGAATAGATTTTGAGGAGAAGTTCATTTCTACGGTCCATAAATTGATGTTGTTTAAGAAGTTTGTTGATCTTAAGCAAGGAGGTCGACTAGTGCTTGAGTATGTGGCCGAGTTTGAAGCTTTATCTAAGTATGCTCACTCATATATTGAGACACCTTACCGAAAGAATGAGAAATTTATCTTGGGATTAGATGAGAATAGTGGAAAACAGTTGATCAACCATATTGATGACTCTTTTGAGAAGTTAGTTGAGAAGGATTTAAGGAAGGAGAATTTGTTTTCGCAGAAGGATGAGGTTGTTGTTGGAAGAAAGGAGGATTCGAAACCACAACAAGGTGGTGATTATAAGAAAAAGTGGAACGGTAAACGAAAACAGCAACAACAAGGAAAGAATGGCCAGAAGAAACTGAAGGGTGAAGTTACTTGTTATAATTGTCAACAGAAGAGCCATCTTTCCAAGGATTATAAAAATGCTAAGGTGGAAAGGAAGTGCTTTAACTTTGATAAGCCAAGGCATATGAAGAAGAATTGTATGGAACAACCACAAAAGGATAAGCAGGTTGTGAGAGCGTATGCTTTAGATGTTGTTCCATCTTCCTCGAGGGGTCCGACTACTGAGGAGAAGCGGACGAGTGTTGTTGTGCAAGGTACCCTTTCTATCAGAGATGTTTCAGTTCGGGTTTTGTTTTATACTGGAGCATCGCGTTATTTTATTTGTAATGAGCTTGTTTGCAAGTTAGGTTTAGAACCTGAAATTGTTGATAGACCATTAGTCATGACTAATCCAGTAGAGGGTTCGTCTAGCCTCTGTATGCTTTGTCGTAGTCTAGTTTTATCAATTCATGGGTTCTCTTTTGTGTGTGATTATTTTGTTTTGAACTTCGTTAGGTTTGGGGTTATCGCGTATGGACTGGCTCAAGAGGTATGCGGCAATTGTGGATTGCGAGAGGCTCGAGGAGACAATCGGGAGTGTGGAAGGGCGAACGATAGAGATATGTTGTTTACCAATGGATAGAGTTCTGGTTATCTTTTTTATATTTGCTTGTGACTCCATGAGATGGGTTATCATCTATGCCAGTCATATGAGAGTTTTTTGATGTGTTTAATAAGGTAAGAGGATTGTCGCCGCAGCGAGAAATCGAGTTTCAGATTGATTTAGTGGATGGAGTCGGACCTATTGTTATGCCTCTTAGGCAGATGGCACCTAAGGAACAACAAGAGTTAGAGGTGCAAGTGAACGATCTTTTGAGTAAGGGATTCATTCGGAGAAGCACATCCGAATGAAGTGAACCAGTCGTGTTTGCAACCAAGGTTGACGGATCGCTGCGATTATGTATGGATTATCGTGAGCTGAATATGGTGACCAAGAAGAAGAAGTATCCATTGACGAGAATAGATGACTTATTTGATTAGTTTCACGAAGCCAACGTGTTTTCCCAAATGAATTTGGCGACGAGATTTCACCAACTAAGAGTGGCTAGGGATATTGTGCCGAAGACTGCATCTAGAACACCATCCGGATTCTAAGAGTGGCTAGTGATGCCATTTGGATTGACTAACGCACTAGCATATTTTGTGGATCTTATAAACCGAGGTTTCAGGGATTAGTTGAACAAATTCGTGCTTGTGTTTGTGGACAATATATTGGTTTATTTCAAGACTGAGGAGGAACACAAGATGTATTTGAGAATTGTTTTGGAAGTCTTACGAAAACATCAGCTGATGGCTAAGTTTTCGAAATGTCACTTCTGGAAGGAAGAAGTGTGACTTTTGGGTCACGTCGCGTCAAGGCAAGGAATAGTGGTGGATCACGCTAAGGTAGCAGCAATACAAGATTGTGATCAACCCAAAAATGAAAAGGATATGAGGAGTTTCCTTGGTTTAGATGGATACCTATCGGCGATTTGTCAGGGATTACTCTAAGATAGTTGCACCGTTAACTGGACTAACGAAGGAAAATCAATTCTTCGCGTGGGATGCGAAGTGTGAGCAAGCCTTTGGAATTTTAAAAGTGAGATTGATGAGTGCTCCTATTTTGACTCCAAGTGGAAATAAAAATATGATAGTGTATGCCAATGCACGTGGCATAGGACTTGGAGTAGTGATAATACAAAATGATAGAGTTGTAGCTTACGCAAGTCGACAACTGAATCCACACGAAAGGAATCACCCGATTCATCGATTTGGAGTTAGCGACAATAGTATTGGCTCAGAAGATTTGGTGACATTACTGGTTGGATTTGAGTTGTTTACAGACCATAAGTGGTTAAAGTACCTTTACTCCCAGAATGATTAAATGTTCGGCAGCAGAGATGGTTAAAGTTTTTGGCGTTGTATGACTTTGGTACAGTCTATACTCCAGGAAAAGGTAACGCAGCGGCCGATGCGTTAAGTAGAAGACATGCTAGTTTGGGAGCCATGTTTTCGTAATGTAAACATCTCGAGCAGTTGGCTGGATTTGAGTTTAGACCTCATTGTGAATTAGAACCCAAGATGTTAGCAAGCTTATCAATTAGGTCGACTCTCATCGAAACGATTGGCGAAATCCAGAAGTGAGACGATAGGCTTATGGAAATTGTTTGAAGGTTACTAATGAGAGTAGAACCATAGGAGATCAAGGATTTCGAAATCGATCGAGATGGTTGGCTTCGTAAGAATGGACGATAGATAGTTCCTGACATAGACGGATTGAGAGATGAGGTTCTGAGAGAATGCCATCACTCCGATTGACTATTCATCCTGGTGGTAATAAGATGTATCGAGATATGAAGAGAGTCTACTACTGGGAAGGCATAAAAAGAGATGTCGGGAAATTTTTCTCAAAGTGCATGAACTGTCAGCTAGTTAAAGACGAGCAGAAGAAGCCGAGTGGACTTTTACAACCATTATAAGTTAATACAATAGAATAGGAGCAAGTGTCGATGGATTTTATCGATAAATTGCCTAGGACAAGGATAGGAAATGATAGTGTTCGGGCCATCGTGGACCGTTTGACAAAAACCGTAAGGTTTATTACTGTCAGATCAATTAGGACTGCATCGAAGTTGGCTGAGTTATAACTTAAGTGGATAGTTCGATTCCATTGAATTCCAAATAATATAGTTAGCGATCGAGATCGGTTGTTCACCAGTGGATTTTGGAAATGTTCGCAAAAAACATTGGGAACCGAGATATGTTTGAATGCAGCTTATCACCCCCAAACAGATAGTCAGACCGAGATGTTAATCGAGTATTGGACTTTGGAGGATCGTGGGAAGACCATTTGCATTTAGTCAAGTTTGCTTAACAGCTATCGGTCGAGTATTGGAATGTCACCGTATGAGGCGGTGTACGAAGGCCATGTAATTCTACATCTTATTGGTTAGAAACTGGCGAGAAGTTGGTACTTGGGCCAGAGATGATAAGAGAAACGACATATTATATTGAAATCATTGGTAATGAATTAAAGCAGCCCTAGATCGTCAGAAGATTTATGCCGATAAGCAATGAAAGGATTTGGAGTTTTCAGTTGGAGATTTGGTATTCGTTAAGATTTCGTCTCTACGAAATATCGTTCATTTTGGAAAGAAAGGAATGTTAGCGCCAATGTTTGTTGGGCCATTTCCGGTTGTCGAGTGTATTGGGAAGCTCGCTTATAGATTGGACCTACCTAAGAAGATGACGAGTATGCATAGTGTTTTTCATGTATCGTTTGTATGAAAGTTTATGCACAACTTGAATGTTGTGGAATCTCCAGATCAGCTTGAAGATTTTGAATTCAATCCCGAAGTTTCTAAGCCTCGTAAGCCGTTTCACGTAGTGGGGAGTGACACGAAACAGCTTAGGAGGAAGGTGTTAAGCTAGTCAAGGTATAATGGGGTGAGAACGATAACGATTATACGTAGGAAACAAAAGAAAGTATGAGGTCGACCCATCCAAAACTCTTTAAGTGGTATGTCCCTTATATCGTATCTTACTTGTACCATAGTGTCTTGCACCGTTAGGAGTTCCGCATACTAGAATAGGATTTTAGAAGCATGGATTGCTGGATGCTAGATTGCATGGTAGATTGGCCACTCATGGATGGTAGGCATGTAGAATACCTTATTTTCTCGTGTTTGCTTGGAATTTTGGGGGTGAAATTCCTAAAGTGGGGGAGAATGTAATGACCCGTATTTTACATATTGATTGATGGTAAAATAATTACATTTTATTCTCTAGTGGTCGGATCATTCTCACATTTTAATATGTTGTTCATGGGGATATAGGACATGTCCATGACTTTTACTAAACCTAATTATGACCATTTTGCTCTTTTGTTTACTATTTTGGCTATAACTTTTGATAAGGATGGAATTAAGTGATGAAATCGGTCTCATTGGATTGAAATGGTGATTTACGATTCTATATAGTGGTCACATGAAAGATTTGGTTCAGCGGTTTGGAAGGAATCGTTGTTTTAAGTTTCAGCTGTTGTTTGGGCAGATTCGTCAGCAGCTAATGGGCTAATCAACCAAGCCAATTAGACCTATGACTTGTAGATATAAATAAGGGGACTTAGGGAGAGAACTAGGGCTACTGTCTTCATTCTAAACTTTAGGTTGGGCGTCTGTGATTCTCCAGTTCAACCTAAAGCCCTATTTCTCCATTATTTTCAATCAGGTTCATAGTAGATTGCATCTAGAAGATAGATCATCATCAAAGGAAGTAAGATCATGTCAAATTCATCAAATCCAAAGGTTTTCAGCGCTGTCCAGATTCGGTTCCATCGAATTGTGGATTAGATGAGTGATAGATATCTCTCACATAGAAGTAAAGGGATTGTATCTCACCTTAGATCTGATCATATATGTTTAATTATTATTTAGAAACCCTAGAAAATCTTAATTTGATTATATTAACCAGATAAATGTTAGATAAATCATGTCTATACATATGTTTAGATTCCAATCAAGCCAGATCTCATGTTTATGATATGTCTATGCCATAATTGTGTATTGTTCATGTTTGCATGTTTGGTATTTTATGAATTGATGTTTGTTTTGATTGAATTGATTGCGTTGTTTGTTAGAATTGGTTGTTGTAGATATTAGCAGTGAAGAATACAACAAAACAGAGGTTCAGATGATCGGATTTAGACGAAACTTGGTAGAGACGCTCTGGATGATGAGAGATGGAAGCCCGAAGAATTTTGTGCTGAATTAAGCTAAGTACATGGACCGGTACCAACACATGATGGGTTGGCACCGACCAATGTAGGTTGACCTGATGGCAATGGATTATCGAGTATGGCTTAGTGTTAATAAAATGGCGCTACTAGCAAAATCTCAGGTCATTCAAAATTGATTTTGGATGGGTCGAAGGTTGATTATGCGAGAGTGATGATGGACCGGTAGAAGCTTCAACACGAACGTAGAAATGATTGGAGAATGAACGGGTAGGATGCAATCGAGGTGAGGAAGGATCGGAGCCAAACACTTAGCGAAAATTCGTTAAGTGCATGGGTCAATACTATCATGGGTCGGCACCGATCGATCAGGGGAGGCCTGGTGCATGCGGGTTTTGGGAAGTTTGACTGTGGAGGCTTCCAGGGGTTGCTGTTGAAGTTTGGATGGAAATGGACTTTGGATAATTGATGTGCAACTCAAAGATGTATGGTGTTTCGATTGTGAACTCGCATTGAAGTCGTCAAAGTCAGATTGATGTGACATTGGTCGTGATTCGATATACGATCCAGTATGATGATGGATTGACAGGATGTGAGTCAATCATAGATGACAATGGAATGGTTCGAGAAATGGATCGAGACGCCGAGATGAAAGGCTTGACAGGATTTGAAGCGCCAAGGAATCATCGGTAATTGAAGTGTTCTAGCGGACTCAAAGCAGGGGTATTATGGGGACGCCCAATAGAAAAAGATTCGACAGATCGTGTACCTTGGGCAGTCATGATGGCCTACTTGTCTTCGTCGAATAAGGCAAACATACGAGTCACGATGACATATGGTAATTTGGTTAGAACCAGGATTTTTCGATTAGCCCTTTTGATCATTGAAAGCAAGTACGATTATCAATGGATTCAAGGCTGTAGTCGGTGATAACTAAGATGTTGGATGCTATGGATGTTATGAGTGATTGTGTGCCTTCTTCTCTATTTTTCTCTGGGTAGGCTATCACCGTAGGATTCAAAGAGAAACGAGATTGGGTCTTGTTCCTTCCCTATTCTATAATGGCATGTATTGGATGGATTCCACGTGTTAACTTGTTGGTTGTTAGGCAGATCGGATGGTTGATCCGCCTATACTCATATTATCCTATGTAACTGTTGTTAGTTATTTTATCGCTTGCTAAAACTGTAGTCTGACTCAAGGTTTTATGTTTCCCTTTGATTACCATAGGCTCTTCATCAATGTTATTGATGAGCAGACCAAGTAGTAGGTAGCTGGTTTGGTGTCGATGATGTTGTGCGATGACGAGCAAGAGTCTGGCGTACTATCACTACCTACGATTTTGATATTTCTTTTCTATTCCCGTTGTATGTTGATGGTTATTGAGACTCCGAGGGATGTAGTGAGGCATATTGTATTCAGAGATTCATGTACTCATATGTATTGTACTTGAGATTCTATGGTTTTATGAAGATTTGATTTTCTATTCAGTTATGATTCACTACTACATCTTGTTGTATATTTTAGTATTATATATTATCCATGCACTGTGGGTTATACGATAGGTTTCTTTTCGAATTTTTCCACCCTGACGATAGTCCCAGATCGGCCTCGCATGTCATACAGCACACCATTCCTTAGTTCAGTGTAGGAGGTATGGAGCAGTCATCACATACTTAGTATTTATAAACACAAAAATGCATAATTGCACATCCAGAAAATGCAAATAGGACCTTAATCAATGTACATGCGAACAGTGTAATGGTCAGGATACAAGAAGCATGAAATTGATTCAAAGACAATGCATGACATCTCAAAGAAATCAACTACAAACATGTAAGAATGACAACAAAAACAAGAGCATTAATTTAAGCTATAAGGGGTTACAACATAATAAAATCGTGGCCACAAACAAGATATATCACATTAAAACATGTGTGTGTGTATTCGTATGCATGTGCAACAATCAACATATTATCAATGAACGTTTAGTTTAAAAAATAAAGTCTAGCACACCATTTTGTTTCAGTTCAAGGAAAGCAGCCAATGCTAGTGCTAGATACAAGGTGCAACACAATGGTATAAGATGAACAAGGGAGTACAATGTTATAATGATACAAGGTATAGCTGTAAATTTGAACAGGGCAGTGCCATAAAGAGGTAAACCAATAAGATGCAACTTGATAATATGAACAAGTCAGTGCCACAAATTTGAAACAAAACATTACCATAAAGAGGTAATCAAGTAGGATGCAACTTGACAATATAAACAGGATAATGGCACAAATTTGAACACTAGGCGCCACCAATTTTAACAGCAACTGCCACAAATTAGAACAACAAAACGAAATCTTCAACAATAATAACAAGGATGCATTCTAAACTAAACATAACAAATCAAATTTTGAGTTAAACTACAGTTGGAATCATCCACTTGGAACAAGTCAAGATAGAAACACAAGAACACAAGGTGCAATACAATAACCACACATTGGTAATAGTAAGTATCTCAAGTTAAATATGAAATCAAACTACAATAACCAAGAGACATTGCACATGTATAAGCTAAAGGAATGACCAGTGCACAAGTAAGGTGAAGCACATACAAGATGACCATGTGTCAAATATCTACGAAAGTTCATGTCAAAATCAGAAATCAACAAATTGAATAATAAGTCAAGGCAGTTATCAAAAAATTAGGTATTATTATTTTTTTCTTCGAAAAGTATAATATATTTGAATAAATGTCACAGAAGAATAAATCAAGTTTAATATCATCTTCCATTAGAAAATCGACGAACATAAAAATAAAATTTTAAAAAATTCAAACCAAAAGTATATACAAAAATAAAGGAAATTTATTCCTATAAAAAACTCCCCATATCATCAATAGCAATAGCTCTAATTTGAGTTCGCATAAAATCAAAGAGATAAAAAAAACTCATATAAATTATATGACAGGTTGATTCATCTGAAGTCGATTTCGAGCAAAAAAAATTCAAAAGAAATCGTACTGGAATCAAGAGCTTCATCAAGGAGACCCTAATTCCAGATGCAACTGGAATTTCAATCGGAGTTTCAATTGGAGTTTCAGTCAGAGCATCAATAAAAAGCAAGCGAACAACTTTGATTATGAAATCTGATTCCATACATCGATTAGAAAATCGTAATTCCTAAAGATGTGAGAGAACCCTAAATAAAAGAGAAAGTATCAAAAGAGATTTTCTTATTTTCAAAATAAGATAGAGAAGAAGGAAATGGAATGGAAATAAAAAGGGAAATAATTCATTGAGATAGAGAACTGGTTTTTAGAGCTGAAAATTAAATGGGAAGGAAGGGAAGGGTGAAATAGTTAAAGAATATGCGGCCAAGAGAGAGGAAAACCAAAATATTGATGTGGAGGCAAAACTAAAATTACAATAACTTAGATTAGACAACAGATAAAATGTTGTTTAAATAACAAGCGTAAAGATTAAGAGTTCAAGAGTTATTCAAACAATAGATGTAGATTTTTAAGGGCCCTTCAGACTATAGGCGATTTTTTTGATATGTTGTGTGAAAAAGTAAGATACCAAGAAATCTAAATTATGTTGTATGATCATTGTTGGCTAGTTCAGTTTGTGGCATAGTGATAACATCAAACTACTTCTTGCTCCAAATCATAAGATTGGTCTGAATTTGTTTTGTTTTTGGAAAATGTTTTTCTAGGCCTTAAAGATTCAACTATATCCTCATTTTATTTCCGGTTTTTGCCTATTAGAAATTCCTACTAATGGTTTTTCTCTTTAAAATAAAGTGACATCTTAAATGATTTGTAACGACACGTATTCTATGTATCAGAGGATCATAGAATATTTATTTTATTTCATACGAAGTCATATGGTTGTGTAACTTTGGGAAACGACTATTGGGGTTATTTCCCACATTCACAATTTTTGCCAGATTTAAATGACTGTTTTGCCCTTGGTGAACCTTGTTTTACCTATAACTTTTGATTGGTAAGAAATTTTGACCTGAGACCACTTCCATTGGATTTGGATAATGGTTTCTCATTCCGTTGAGTGGTCACATTAATCAAACGGACTTACCGTTTGGGAGATATGGCTGAAATAAGATTTGAAAGATGGAAAACAGCCTAATTGGGCTTAATTAAGTGATTAGCAGCTAGGCCCATAACCCAATTCGGGACTAGGGTTAAGGGAGGGCTGAAAGGAGTCGGAGAATCATCTCCTTTCATTTTTCTAGCTGCCACAAACCTTTCTCAAACCCTAATCATGGCTTCTATTTTCTAAATCTCTCTCTTATCACTTTCTAATCACTAATTAATCAAATTTACTTCAAATCGAGCCGGATTAACACCAAATTCGAGGTAGAGCTGTCGCACTATATAGGAATTTGAGCCAAATCAGTAAAACTTTCAGATCTATCATTTATTATTAGCTAAGGTGAGCGATTTGCATGTTTATTGACTAATTATGGCTAGTTAGGGACGATTAGTGATAATTAGCAAAATTATACACCTACATTTTTTGGAAAAATATGTAAAATTTATAAAATCATATTTTACGTCGTTGTTACGTATTTGAGCTAATTTGGATTAAGTTTACTAATTCTGTAGTTAGACAGGATTAATGGAAAAATCATGAATTCGGGTATGTTTGATCTAAACTAACATGTGAAATTGTTGTTTTGATATTTTTGGTTGATTCTACATGTAACTACGGCTGTTTGGTATGTTTTATGATTGCATAGAAAAGTTAGAATGGTTGAAAACGTCGTCGTTTGGCAAAAATAGCTTGTTGGAAAACTTGTAGAGTTTCGGTCCGGATAAGAGGAGGAGACCCGAGCCGAACCGGATAGGAGGAGGAGACCCGAACCGAACCAGATAGGAGGAGGAGACCCGAACCGAACCGAACCAGATAAGAAGAGGAGACTCGAACCGAACCAGATATGAGGAGGAGACCCGAACCGAACCGGATAGGAGGAGGAGACCCGAACCGGACCAGATAGGAGGAGGAGACCCGAACCGAACCAGATAGAAGGAGGAGACCCGAACCAGATAGAAGGACACCCAAACCAAATCGAGTAGGAGGAGGAGACCCTAACCGAACCAGATAGGGGGAGGAGGTCCGAACCGAATTGGATAGGAGGAGGAGACCCGAACCGAACTGGATATGAGGAGGAGATCCGAACCGAACCAGATATGAGGAGGAGACCTGAGCCGGATAGGAGATGCCGAACCGAACCGGATAGGAGGAGGAGAGCCGAACCGAACCGGATAGGAGGAGGAGACCCGAACCGAACCGGATAGGAGAAGGAGACCCAAACCGAACCAGATAGGAGACGATGAACCGAACCGGATAGGGAGCGATGAACCGAACCGAACACTAATTCGACCAAAACCCGAGATGCAAAAGGAGTCCAAGTGGGAAGTTATCACTTAGGTCCAGATAGGAACGAATGAGTTAACTTCAAGAGTTGGGCTTTGCTGTGGGACGTGTGCAATGGAGTTACTAATATCTATAACTTTGGTTCACTATTGAGAGAGGGGGCATGTAGAAGAACTAGAGCCAGGGCTGTGTGGACTAGGTAGGGTTATTGACTATAGACCAGGGCGGTGTGGTCATAGCAATAGTTGTACAAAGTCCAGGACGGTGTGGACCCATCATGGCCCCAATGGATTTGGTGATCAAAGCGGTGGATATCGTATGCTTTACGCACTGAGTGAGAGATGTGAGGAATGATTGCTATGTTTGATGTTTGCTATCAGCATGACACGCACACTTCCATTTTGCACTCTATGTTAGTGTTATATTAGAGTATTGTACATCTTGTTGTGCTAACTCTTTGGTTACAGGTCCAGGCTAGGCATGATTATTTATACCTATTATTACTTTATTCTAGTTATATAGATTTGTTATCGCTCACACCAGACTTTCGTCTAACCTAGAGCTTTATGTGTCTTCTTATTACTCTGGGTGCTCCTAAACGAGTAGACTAGAGGCAGGTTAGGTGGTTATGCATGAGTAGATGTCCGGAGACGAGCAAGAGGCTTCCACATACTTTATACATATTCTCCCTATGTTGTTATTGGTCACTGCTTTGGTCTTTAGTAGTGTACCTCTTTTATTTCCTTTTAGAGAAAGTATTTTAAAGTTGTAATAATTGGATATGAAGCGTTACTTTGGATTCCGCTACTCTGATTGATATGGTTTAGTTTTCAGCTTATATATTGTCTTGCCTGTTTTATATCAAGTTATGTTATTATTATGTTTTATTCCATGCGTTGTGAGATATACTACAGGTTCTTTGGTGATGATCATCCCGTGCTAGTCAGGCAGCACAGCGCATTTCGGGGAAATGCCTGATGGTACGGGGAGGCTGCCACACTTGGTATCAGAGCCTAGGTTACGTAATTTAACCTAGGGAGAGATAGTACACGTATATGAGAGTGCGTAACTGTGATATATTGGTTTTTCAAATATATATATATATATACTATTAGTATATCTAATGATGAAGTCACACTGCACCGACACCACTAAGGAGATGGTTAATCGTTTTCTCATTACAGATTGAATGGTGAGACGAAATACGAGGAGTACAGTAAGGAACTCCGTATCGGGAGTTGAAGAGGGAGCGGGTTCAGGGGCCAACAATGGGAATGTCCCTGATATAAGGATGAATGTTTACTGTTTTCATGTGAGAGATGCTTAGGGATGCTCAGGGAGCAGTTCCTAATGCTGCTAACGATGGCGGTGCAGTAGTGCAGGCGCCTGGAGCCGATTTCGCCAAGCTTAACAAGGATTATACTAGTCTTGATGCGAAGCCGTTCCATGGAACGAAATTGGCTACGGAGGTTCAAGATTGGCTTGATAGTCGTGAGCGCATCTTCGAGGATTTGGGGATCGATGATGCAATGAAGAGAAAGCTAGCATCACATCAGCTTCAAGGACGGGCAATTAGTTGGTGGAATGCTACTAAAGCGGCTACTTCCGAAGATCAATTTACTTGGAATCAGTTTAAGACTCGCTTCAATAACAAGTTTATTCCAACTGCTCAGAAATCAGAGTTATTTTGGAAAATTTTGGAGCTTAAGCAAAATGGTAGGGAAGTCTTGGAATATATTACTGAATTCGATACCTTATCGAAATATGGATTATCTCTTATCGATACTGCCGAGAAGAAGAACGAGAAGTTCATAACTGGCCCAGATGAGTACTTGGAGGAAAGACTTATAAACCATATCGATGAGACTTTTGAATCTATTGTGGGGAAGGCATTGAGATCGGAGAGTCTTTACCCTAAGATGAAGATCGAGGTTGCTATTACATCTGCAGAGGAGCCAAAACCGCAGGCAAGCGGTGAAGGAAAAAAGTAGTTCTAGAATAAGAGGAAGTAAAACCAAACCAAGTATGGTCAGAAAAAGAAGGATAAGAAAGATATCGAGTGCTTTGTTTGCGGCAAGAAGGGCCACTATATCAGAGATTGTCGAGCGAAGCGAGGGGAGAGGAAGTGCTTCAACTGTGACCAAGTGGGACATTACAAGAATGAATGTCAGCAGTCCCCTAAGGAAAAGCAGACCATGAAAGCATATGCTATCAATGATGTTCCTTCTTCATTGAATGCCTCAACTGCAGCAGAGAAGGGAAAGGGCGTCGTTATTCAAGGTATGCTTTCTATTTATGATGTTCATGTTCTAGTATTGTTTGACACCGGGGCTTCCCATTCCTTCATATCTAGTGACCTGTTAGATAGGTTGGGATTGGAACCCTAGATTGTCAATAGACCCTTAGTTATGACGAACCAGATCGGTGGTTCGATTAGCCTTTGTATGATTTATTGAAATTTGGTCTTGTCGAGTTATGGATGTATGTTTGCCTATGATTGCTTTGTTTTGGGCTTTACTGGGTTCGGCATTATTTCGGGAGTCGATTGGCTCCAAAGGTATGGGGTGGTGGTAGATTGTGAGGGGTCTTTGGTGACCATTAGAGCGTATGATGGGCGGAGGGTGGTATTGGGTTGCCTACCTAGTGATGGGGTGATGGCTAGTTTTCTAAATTCCCTCGACATCCCACGTGATGAGTTATTAGATATGCTTATTGCTGACAAGTATCCGGACGTCTTTGAGGGAGTGACCGGACTTCCACCACACCGAGAGATCGAGTTTCGGATTGATTTAGTGAAAGATACCAGACCTATAGTGATGCCTCTTCGTCATATAGCGCCAAGGGAGCAGCGAGAGCTCGAAGTGCAAGTAGGCGATCTTTTGAAGATGGGATTTATCGAAAGAAGTGTTTTCGAGTGGGGAGAACCAGTTGTATTTGCTACCAAGGCCGATGGTTCCATTCACTTATGTGTGGACTACCGCGAGTTGAACAAGGTGACTAGGAAGAATAAGTATCCTCTTCCACAGATAGATGATTTTTTCGATCAACTAGATGGAGCAAGAGTGTTCTCACAGTTGGATCTCATGACAGGATTTCATCAGCTCCGAGTAGCAGGTGAGCGTATACCTAAAACGACATTTTGGACGCCGTCTGGATCCTATGAGTGGTTGGTCATGCCACTCGAGTTAACCAATGCACCCACATATTTTATGGATCTTATGAATAGGGTTTTCAGGGATCTATTAAATAAGTTTGTTCTTGTGTTCGTGGACGGTATTTTGGTTTACTTGAGGACAGAGGAAGAACACAAGGAACATTTAAGGACAGTGATGGAGGTGTTGAGGAAACACTAATTGAAAGCGAAATTTTCTAAGTGTCACTTCTGGAGGAGGGAAGTGAGGTTCTTGGGCCATGTTGTTTCAGAGAATGGTATTGTTGTGGACCCTATGAAGGTGGCTGCGGTGAAAGATTGGTCTATGCCCAAGAATGCAACCGACATGAGAAGTTTCTTGGGATTAGCTGGATATTATCGTAAGTTTATTCAAACTTCTCCAAGATAGCGGCACCATTAACTTAGTTGACCAAGAAGAATCAAGCTTTTATTTGGGACGAAAGGTATGAGAATTCATTTAAGAGTCTAAAGGAGAAGTTGACGTGTGCACTAGTTTTAGTTATTCCTAAGGGGAATGAAGAGATGACGGTATACACGGATGGATGTGGTACCAGACTAGGTGTTGTACTGATGCAAGGAGGTAGGGTTGTAGCTTATGCTAGTCAACAACTGAAAACACATGAGAAAAGATACCCTACCCATGATTTGGAATTGGTAGTGATCGTGTTCGCATTGAAGATATGGAGACACTATCTCTTGGGAGAAAGATTCAAGTTATTTACCGATTATAAGTCATTAAAGTATCTTTTCTCTCAAAAGGATTTAAATCTTTGTCAGCAGAGATGGTTAGAGTTCTTGGCTTCATATGATTTCAATATCGCATACGCACCCGGGAAGGGCAATGCGGTAGCTGATGTATTGAGTAGGGGACATGCCAGTTTGGGGGGCTATGTTTCTTGAATGGAAGCAACTGGAGTATATCACGGGATATCATTTCAGACCTAAGTGTGAATTAGATCCAGAGATGCTATCAAATTTGACAATCAGACCGACTTTGATTGAGCGGATCGGTTCCAGTCAGAGGGGTGATCCTAACTATCGGAAATCATATCCAAGGTAGAGATGGGTATTGAAAATGAGGGAATGAAAAAGTATGGACTTGATCGAGAGGATGGCTTTGAAAGAATAGGAGACTAGTTGTACCCAATGTTAATGGATTGAGAGATGAAGTGCTTAGAGAGTGTCATCACTCGAAACTGACTATACATCCCGGTTGTAACAAAATGTATCGAGACATGAAGCAGGCCTACTACTGGGAAGGGATAAAGAGAGACGTTGGGAAGTTTATATCCAAGTGCATGAACTTCCAGTTAGTTAAAGCCGAGCAATAGAAGCCTAGTGGTTTGTTACAACCATTGGAAGTTCCCAAATGGAAATGGGAACATGTCTTATGGATTTCATTGATGATTTACCAAGGACTAGATCGGGTCATGATAGTATTTCGGTGATTGTGGATCGATTGACCAAAATGCAAGGTTTATGCCGGTCAAGTCGAATAGGACGACAACTAAGTTAGCGGAACTGTACAAGCAGTAGGTAGTGAGATTTCATGGAGTGCCTAAAGGTATTGTGAGTGACCAAGATCCATTATTTACTAGTGGGTTTTGGAAGAGCTTACTGGAGGCCTTAGGGTTAGAATTACATTTCAGTACCGCGTACCATCCTCAAACTAATGGTCAAACAGAGAGGGTGAATCGTGTATTAGAGGATCTCTTGAGAGCTTGTATATTGGAATTTAGGGGTCCATGGAATGACCATTTGCATCTGGTTGAGTTTGCATATAATAATAGTTATCAGTCCAATATTGGTATGGCTCCATTTGAAGCTTTGTACTGAAGACCGTGCAACTCACCATCAAGTTGGTTGGAAACCAATGAGAAATTTGTGCTTGGGCCAGATGTAATAAGAGAAACTTCAGATAAGATCAAGTTTATTCAACAGCGAATGAAGGCGGCCCAAGATAGGCAGAAGAGTTATGCTGATAAAAGATGAAGAGATTTAAAATTCTTTGTTGACAACTTGGTATTCGTTAAGATCTCTCCATTGAAGAGTGTGATTCGGTTTGGTAGGAGAGGTAAGTTAGAACCAAGGTTTGTTGGTCCATTTCCAGTTCTCGAGCGAGTTGGG
Organism: Allium sativum; assembly: GCA_030737875.1. Lineage (NCBI taxonomy): Eukaryota > Viridiplantae > Streptophyta > Magnoliopsida > Asparagales > Amaryllidaceae > Allium > Allium sativum. Next base: position 973,413,451 of record CM060916.1, read on the forward strand.
AATTTAGCGTATAAAGTTGGATTACCTGACAAGATGACAGGAGTGCACAACGTATTTCATGTTTCTCAGTTAAGGAAGTTCGTACACGATTCTGATATAACTATTTCACCAGATTAGTTGGATGATATCGAGGTAGAATCCGAGGCAGTTGGAAGCTGCCGAACAATTTGTATGGTCGGACACGATACGAAACAACTTCGAAGGAAGACGGTGAAACTGGTTAAGATCCAATAGGGGTGATAACGAGAATGTCTGTACTTGGAAAACTAGGGAGAGCGTAAGGAAGTTGTATCTAGAGCTATTTACCTGGTAAGATTTTATCGCGATATAGTTATTCCCTTGTTAGAAAACCACATTCTAGGACATGTTTGTTGTGTTTATTATGTGTGTTTGATTGTTTGTAAATGGTTGATAGGCATGCGGGACACTATTGTATGTTTTCTTGGTTAAGGAATTTGGGGGGCGGAATTTCTTGAGGGAGAGTGTAACGACCCGTATTTTATGTATTGGAGAATCAGTGAGTATTTATTTTATTTTCATATGAAGTCATACGGTCGTGTAACTTTGGGAAACAACTACTGGGGTCATTTCCCACATTCACGATTTTTGCTGGATTTAAAATGACTGTTTTGCCCCTAGAGAATCTTGTTTCACCTATAACTTTTGATTGGTAAGGAGTTTTGATCGAAAACCACTTCCACTGGATTTGGATGATGGTTTCTTATTTCGTAGAGTGGTTACATTAATCAAACGGACTTACCATTTGCGAGATATGGCTGAAATAAGATTTGAAAGATGGAAAACAGCCTAACTGGGCTTAATTAAGTGATTAACAGCTAGGCCCATAACCTAATTCGGGATTTGGGTAATGGGAGGGCTGAAAGGAGTTGGAGAATCATCTCCTTTCATTTTTGTAGCTGCCACAAGCCTTTCTAAAACCCTAATCATGGCTTCCATCTTCTAAATCTCTCTCTCTAATCACTTTTTAATCACTAATTAATCAAATATACATCAAATCAAGCCGAATTAACACCAAATTCGAGGTAGAGCTACTGCACCACATAGGAATCCGAGCCAAATCAGTAAAAGTTTCAGATCTATCATTTATTATTGGCTAAGGTGAGTGATTTGCATGTTTATTCACTAAATTATGGCTAATTAGGGTGATTAGTGATAATTAGCGAAATTATACAACTAAATTTTTGGAAAAATATGTAAAAATTATAAAATCATATTTTATGTCGCTGGTACGAATTTGGACTAATTTGGATTAAGTTTGCTAATCCAGTAGTTAGATAGGATTAATGGAAATATCATGGATTTGGGTATGTTTGATCTAAAGTAACATGTGAAATTGTAGTCTTGATGTTTTTGGTTGATTCTACATGTTACTACGACTGTTTGGTATGTTTTATGATTTCATAGGAAAGTTAGAATGGTTGAAAACGCCATCGTTTGATGAAAATAACTTGCTGGAAAACTTGCAGAGTTTCGGTCTAGATTAGGGGAGGAGACCCGAACCGAACGGGATAGGAGAAGGAGACCCGAACCGTATAGGAGGAGGAGACCCAAACCGAACCGGATAGGAGGAGGATACCCGAACAAAACCAGATAGGAGGGGGAGACCTGAAATGAACCAGATAGGGGGAGGAGACCCGAACCGAACCGGAAAGGAGGAGGAGACCCGAACTCAACTGGATAGGAGGAGAAGACCCGAACCGAACCGAACAGGGGGTGACGAACCAAACCGAACACCAATTCGACAAAACTTGAGATGCAAAGGGAGTTCAAGTGGGAAGTTATCGCTCAGGATCCAAATGAGAACGAACGAGTTAGTTTCAAGAGTTGGGCTTTGCTGCTTGACATGTGCAAAGGAGTTATCAATATCTATAACTTTGGTTCACTATTGAGAGAGGGGGCATGTGGACGAACCAGAGCAAGGGCGGTGTGGACTGGGTAGGGTTATTGACTATAGACATGTGTGGTGTGGTCATAGCAATAGTTGTACAGAGTCCAGGGCGGTGTGGACCCGTCATGGCCCAATTGGATTTGGTGATCAAAGCAGTGGGTATCGTATGCTTTACGCACTAAGTAAGAGATGTGCGGAATGATTGCTATATTTGATGTTTGATGTTTTCTATCACCATGACACGCACACTTCCATTTTGCACTCTATGTTAGTGTTACCTTATAGTATTGTACATCTTGTTGTGCTAACTCTTTGCTTGCAGGTCCAGGCTAGGTATGATTATTTATACCTGTTATTGCTTTATTCTAGTTATATAGATTTGTTATCGCTCACATCAAACTTTTGTATGACCCAGAGTTTTATGCCTCTTCTTATTATTCTAAGTGCTCCTAAACCAGCAGACTAGAGGCATGTTAGGTGGGCATGCATGAGTAGCTGTCCGGAGATGAGCAGGAGGCTTCCGCGTACTTTATACATATTCTCCCTATGTTGTTGTTGATCACTGTTTTGGGCATTATCCGTGTACCTCTGTTATTTCCTTTTAGAGATGGTATTTTAAAGTTGTAATAATTGGATATAAAGCTGTACTTTGGATTCCGCTACTCTTATTGATATGGTTTAGTTTTCAGCTTATATACTGTCTCGCCTGTTTTATATCAAGTTATGTTATTATTATATTTTATTCCGTGCGCTATGAGATATACTACATGTTCTTTGGTAATTCATCGTTCCAACCTTTTTGACGATCGTCCCGTGCTAGTCGGGCATTGGCACAACACATTTCGGGAAAATGCCTGATGGAACGGGGCGGCCGTCACATGATTTGACAATAAAAACTAAAAAAAATATATTCAATTTTTTCCAAAATTATGTGCAGCTTTTGTTTTTTTCACTGTTTGAAAACAAGATTCTAGCAAAGCAAAATTTATATTTGTAGCAAGGTAAAATCTATTTATCAGATACCTGATTTACCATAATTATAAATAAAACTTGATGCTTTTTATAGAGTTAGTTTTGATTTTCTCATATTTTATATCTAAACTTATTTTTCTCTTGAAGTTCCTAGTAAGAAGAAAGTTAATTATATCGTTTGTTAATATTTTCAATCCCTTATTCTAGTTTTATCATTCTATAATACTAGTTAATTATCATTTTCAAAATAAAAAATAAAAAATCCAATGTATTGACATAAAAGCGAGACTTAAGAATTTGAGTTAGATTCTTTACTTGAAAACCTCAAATAGAACTTCCTACTCCACAAGCAGACAAGTTAATTCCATCTCTCTCTCTCCTCTCAAATATTCAGGTCGCGACAAAAATTATTTTTGGTTTTGGCTCTTCAATTGGGAGGGGTCTTACGCCTTAGTCTCGTCTACACTTAGGTCCATTTCTTGCCCCAACAGATGATTTTTTTTTTGGAATTTTTCATGGGGGAAACTGACCGGAGCCGTAAAACCCCCTCTAATGCACCTAGCCCGGTCCGCCGACACCACATAAGCGGCTTATCTTAGCGTATGCACATGGCAAACCCTTAGCGTGCCATTCCGGGTTTCGAACTCGTATCGTTGTTACCCCGACATAAGTCCTTATCTGATGGGCTAATGCTGCGGACTAATTGATGCTAATTTTTTCCTTTTATGTACACTGATTTCTGATGCCATAGATGGTGCGACGTCCCTCAAATTTTGTTGTCCCCGGGGGTTAGATCCGGTTCAGAGCATATATATTCGAAACCTAAAGCTATCATCTTACACTCATCCCTTATGTAGGATGCAAGGTTATATCTTTTGCGGATCTCTGATTTTTTTAATCGTTTGATCAATGCTAACATAACTACAAACATTTATTGCACCCTAAATTACGTTGAACATAAGGATGGTCAATCATGTTGATCAGACCGATCTTCAAGGAAGTTTAAATTGATTTGTACAATGAAATGGGCTTATAAGACATAATATTTAACACACAGAAATTTCATTATAAATGTACATGACATGGGTTATGTTAATATATAATTGTTAGCCTGCTTTGTGACCAGGCTACCCAAAGCAAAGATCATGTTGACACACCTCTGGGTAAATGCTGTCTCATATGGAATCTCTGGATAACATCGCTCTCTGGCATTGGAAGCATCGTCAGAAGACACAAGGCAGTTTGGTCAAAATTACAACATCAATATAAACTGGCCCGAAACCCCTATAAAATGACCTCATTTGGATCTATTCACATCATATACTTGTAGCCCTTTGAATTAGCTTCAGTTTGAGCTTTGGTTTGGCTCAATCGGACTTACAGTTTGAAAGTTATGCCCATTTCCATGAACGGGTGTAAGCTGGCACATGACCGCGATCCGTGAACCGCGATCCGCGAACTGCGATCCGTGAACCATAATCCGCGATCCGACCCATTACCGCGATCCGATCCCCTAGGTTGATGGATGACGACCAAGACCAAGTCCACCACGATCCGAGAATGCAGGATCTCGCGACACGTGTCACCAACTGTCATATTGACCAATTCTTCATCAAGCTACGAACCGGTCCGAGATCTCCGGGATGTGGGCCACGTATGACCGCGATCTGTCACCAGAAATCAGCTATAAATAGCCCAGAGCTTGGCATTTTTCAGGATTTTTTTGGCATCTCCTCATCCATGGCTGCCATAGCCAACACTTCTCCATGAATAACCACCATCTTCCTCAATAAATTCAATGGATTCGGAGAGAATTATTCATTGAATTCAAGTGATTGAAAGACAATATTCATTGTAATTGTAATCCATGAGTGAAATGAGAAAATATGAAGTGGACGTAGGCTCGTTAACGCTGAACCACTATAAAAATCTCGTTGTCTTGCTTTTTTCTCTATTTTTCGATTATTTCTTCATATTCTATGCTCAAAATACGTCAATTTGGGTGTTAGAGCCATTTTTTGATCTAACATTTTGGTGCTTTCACTGAGAAATGAATTCTCAGCCTATCGGATTGTTATTCTACTATTTGGATTTGAAAGTTCGAAGAAAACAGTCCGCATTTCTACCATTTTTGAAGATTTCAGTTATTTCAGTAAAATCAGAATTTTGTGGCTCCTGAAAAAATCTAAGGATACACAAACTTCATTAGCAAACGAGGCTGGTAAAGAAGGTGCCCAGGAGCAGGTTAGAGCAGGTGGCCGGTTCGCGGTTCGCGGATCGCAGGGGGTATCACGAACTGGCTCGCAGTTCGCGGAATCACCTCCACGAACGGAGCCCAAAGAGCCATCACGATCCGATTCGTAGCTCGCAGAACGACCTCCACGACCCGAGCCCAGAGTGACCTTCACGACCCGACCTGGTGTAGGATCCGCGACCCGATCCGAAGGCGTTGATTAATTGATGATCCGAGCCACGAACCAGACGACAGTAACGAACCGCTACTCAGAAAAGTGATGACGAACAAGGGTCGCGACCTGACCCAAAAAAGTGACATTTTTTGGAAAAAATGCAATTTTCAGATCATTTCAGAAAAGGCTCTATCTTCCAAAATCGAAAAAATCGTGCGGTGCCCACATTTTCGACCTAACCGGTTAGGTCGATCGCCGCCGGGACTGCGGGGCCCCGGACCCCCGCCGGCGCTGCGCCCGGACCCGCTGACGGCCTCGCCTTCGGCTCGGAGCACGGCTCGCCTTCGACTCGGAGTACATTTTGACCCACAATTATCAAAATGCTTCTCAACCAAGATTCGGTAGGTATTCTGAGGATTCTTTCTAGAGCCATAACACTTAATACTGATGTTATTCAATGTGAGGAGCTATTGGAAAGATTCGGCACGCTGGCTATGACGGTATACGAGATAATGATTATCTCTTGGCAACCTCCTCTTCCAAAGCTCCAATGGTGTGCATATTTCCCAAATGCAACTGATGATGCTCCTGAACGAATAGTGATCACCTAGTTTACGTGACTTAAACCTGTCCTACAGGTGAAATCCCAGATGACATTGACATAGAACAATCCGGATACTATTCTGAGGATGACTCAGAAGATCCCAACGACCATGATTCTCAATAATGGGATACCCGACGGCAAGTAAGGATCCTAGCACTACAAAGTTACCCTTCGCTTGAATGGCGTGGTGAAAAACGTATGTCCTACGGTTCACCTATTTGTCGTCAACCGCATCGAGATAGATTGATTTCCACGTGTCCAAGGGTTAGATCGATGTACTTTGGTGCCCAGAGTTAGGAACCAATTGAACCTCCGCAGGCCGTGATTGGATATATGGATCATTGCTGGGATGATAACAACTTGACTGCTCACCAGCCACCATATGACATTGGTCAAGAAATGAGAATTTGAGATCAATGAAAATATGAATCAACCATTAGCTCTCCACTTCATACAATAGTCGTGATAGAATTTGTAAACACTACTTTAAGCCTTGCAAGCCACGTTATCGCAGTCAAACTTATCTGATTAAGGTCTAGACTGACCAGCTCTACCTAGCACTTTGGTGTCTACTACTAAATATCCCAACCGTGGTGAGGATAATCTATGGTGACCGAGTTATTGAAGAAGCCGACTATTTGGCTGGATGGAATGTGCTATGCAACACAGATGGCATGAAACCCAAAGACACTTCCCCCTAGATGAAATGGAGTGTGAAGAAGGTGTCAATATTGTGAATAAAGGAAGCAACACAAAAGGAATTGCCCGATGATCTGCCCGAAGACATAAACCCCAGAGAGGATGGTGATTCGGGATGCAGAAGGGTGACATCTAATGACACAACTACACATGTTCTGATTGGTGATGCCGTCCTGACTAAGGTCTTGAAGTCGGATCTTATTTATACCTATTCCGAGCAAGGGAACTTACATGCTTTCTACAGGCGAGCCTGGATATGATCGATTGGACCTATGCTGATATTCACAGGATTTTACCATAAAATATGATCGAGTATAAACCTAAATTGTGCTCCTGTCAAGCAAATAGGACGTATGCTCGGTCCAGGGAGAGCGTCTGCCTTGAAAGAAGAACTCGGAAGGCTAAAAGGCAATGGTTTTATATGAGGCGCCACACATCCCGCTTGGGTATCAAATCCCGTCCTCGTCAAGAATGCTAATGGGAAATGGCGCACATGCATCGATTTCTCATATTTGAATAAAGTCCGCCCAAAAGGAAGCTCCACTACTATTTTCAGGTTCATATTATTGTGATACACAATGATTAGTTACTACGACAGGACTTGCAGCAACCTGAGGTATCTAGAAGATTGCTCAAACGGAACATAGAGCTGAACCAGTTTGATCTCAATTCCCTCCTAAAGAAGTCCATACGAGGACAAGCATTAGCCAACTTCATGGCTAAATGCACCACCCCCGAAGAGGATGTGTTAAATGTAGAAGATGCACCTGGAAGTTGCAATCAGACGGTGCAAATAATGATCGACCGTCCGATGTCGTTGTTTTATTAATAACTCCTGAAGGACGGTCAATCTACTATGCCTTACGATTGAAATTCTCCGCTACTAACAACGGTTCCGAGGACGACACCCTGATTACCGAATTGAAATTCGCTAAGGAGTTGGGAATAGTGGCATCAAACATATTTTATGACTTTTATATCGTTGTTCGCCAGGCTCGAATGGAATTCCAGGCGTAGGAACCACTACTCACAGCTTGCCTAGAACCGGAAGAAGGGCTGTTGGATGTATTGGAACGTTACAACATATCTCATGTCCTACGAGTAGAAGATCAGAAGGCGGATAATCTGACCAAGTTAGAAGGGTCCTACAATCTTGAAAAGATAGAGATGATCCCTATCAAGACACTATAAAATACAACCATTGATCAGATGGAAGTTGATCCAGCATTGGAGACCGAACCCGGAAGAGAGTCATGGATAACCCCATGATGAACTTCCTGTAGCACGTAATGCATCTAGCAAGGTGAAGTGAAATGCGTGCCATCGTTCTTTATGCCTCGAGATATGACATGCAAGTCGACACTGCCTATTTTTCTTGGAAGGTTGTCCCAAAACAGACACCAACGAGTCCCATTGCTGATTCACCGCCCTAAATGATATGACAAAATCACTAATCAAGTCCCAGCTTGATGAGAAATATACGTGAACGGAATATCTAATGAGTGACGTTTTAGTGTTAGAAAGTGAAGATTCACACTTTCACTCCTCTCATCAACTATCTTCTAAGTAACTCATTCCCCGGACGCTGGGGGCAACTGGAGATTTGAGCATGAATCGCTCGAGAATAAATCATCCAATTCAAAGCTGACACATCAGGAGTTTGCACAGCCAACTGCCTTTTTCTTGCCCGAAGAGTAGCAAATTGAGTATTTAAAATGCTTACGCCCGAATGCTAGTTGATCGTCTGCACTCCAATTCTTGCCCCCAATATGGAATCGAAGGCGTATCAACAAATTTGTGAGATATGATTATCTCACCAGCAGCATTATCCTATTTCTTAGCACCAATGCGACGATGTGCCACCATTAGCGGTACAGTCATGACTTCCTGACACTCTATCCTTACCCTCAGCATAGGGGGCAAAGAGGCGATTCAAAAAGAGATGTGACCTCATCACTCGCTTATAGTACCTACTTAGCCGTCTTTGCCATCTCAAGACCCTGATCAAGGTCTATTCATTTTTTGGGACTGTCGCCCCCATGATAGTTTGAAAAGATACTCCTCATCAACTAAAAGACTTTGGCAGCCCTTCAATGGCAGAGATAGGGCGAAGCAAAATGGACCTGCAATGAATATGCAACGCCATTTTTCGCTCAGAATGATACTCATTCCTTTAACAGGATTATTCTCTAACCATAACTCTTATATTTGCATCCTTTATGAGTTATTGATATAATTAACTCAGATGAAATAATGTGTGGATGGTGTAGGTACCTCGGATCTGGTATCGATCAGACTTTTAACACCCGCATGCAGAATTATGGAGCACTGCCATAACGGGCCCGACTGAACTGCTCGCTAGCAAAGCCGCGCCCCTGTCTAAAGAAAGTCATATAGCTCAAGGTGGATGCGGAATGATCATCCGATCCTTGGCTCACACGTGGAAGACTGCAAGACAATTGTACATAAATCATTGAATCGCAAAGTCGTAGTCCGACTCCAGACGAACGCGGTGTGACCGCCTATATGGCTCGATCCTATTCTCGATACCACCGGATTACATGAATTCAAATAAAGGAGGCAACACCGCCCCTTGATATGCTCACTTTTCAATCATGCAATTTACTTTCACATGCTTTCCGAGTTATTGACATGACTAACTCGTGCAATATGAATGACGCAGGTACCCGAAGTTTGGTGCCAACCAATCCTCCCAAAGACTGTTCGGAGGAACGCAAAGCCTTGGCAAACGTTTTCCAACTATTTTTCTGACTGACGTTAATCCTCAAAGCTTGGATTAAGATATAAACCTAGGATGTGTTTGATAGGCGTGCATGATTGAAGACTGCTCGATCCATGACTCTAACTCTCAAGATCCGAGAGAGAGTATAAAGGACGCGAAGATGATGTCCACAAGGCGCGAAGGTGCACCATGATAGGAACCGCCTCGACAACACTCTAACCTTGGCGACCGTCAGGAGAGTATAAAAGCGTCTCCGATTGAGTGCTGAGAAAGAGCTTCTACTCCGCTGAAGGATCGGGGAGCGACTGAACTGCTGAGCTCGAACTCTAACCTCGGCGACTGCAGGAGAGTATAAAAGCGTCTCCGATTGAGCGCTGAGAAAGAGCTTCTACCCCGCTGAAGGATCGGGGAGCGACTGAATTGCTGTGCTCGAACTCTAACCTCGGCGACTGCTAGGAGAGTACAAAAGGTCCCTGATTGTGCACTGAGAAAGAACTCTTACCCCGCTGAAGGATCGGGGAGCGACAGAATAGCTGAGTTCGAACTCTAACCTTGGCGACCGCCAGGAGAGTATAAAAGCGTATATGGTTAAGCGCTGAGAAAGGTGCTGGAGACTCAGCACCCCCCATAATTTCTGCTCCGCTGAAGGATCGTTGAGCATATCATGAAACATGCTAGAACTCCTACCCCGCTGAAGGATTGGGGAGCAGATTGAAACCTGAGTTCGAACTCCAGAGAGAGTATAAAGGCGCTAGAGACTTAGTGCCACAAGGGCTCCTACCCCGCCAGAGTGTCGGGGGACTGACTGAACTCCGAGCCCGGATCCTCCATGTCCGGACATAGGGGCAAAATAGTTAAGATCCTAATCAATCCTCAACAAAGTCCTGGCCATGCACTAAGTTAATGATTGATTGGGAGCATACCTATACACACATACTACTTTAGTGCATTTTCATTTATAATTGCATTGACTACTTATAACGCTTCATGACTTATTTACCCATTCGCAGGTACAAGACAATGCGAAAGGAACACAAATTTTATTACTAAACGCAGGTTTACAAAAGATAACTAGTCAAGAAAGCGAGGGCCTCACTCGCAATGATGGCAACATGCTAATGGAAAACGAACAAAGGGTCGCGTCCAGAAGGATGATGCAGGCCCCTTGAAGACCAGAAAGCAGATGCAAAGAGAACGTCCATCTGCTGATCCCAACTTACTTCCAGAATGGGAAGCTCGGATAAGGCTGGATATATCCCATGTAATAATTGAACATGATGCAACCATTTCGTCCCCGACCTTTTCCTTGATGCAAAGAGCAAGAGGAGCACTCGAGGCGACTACAATCTGACCCTTCACCGCTTGATTTCTGTCCTCGGAGCTTGGATGGGAGACTAGGGCTTAGCATGGGCTGAATACCAACAATTCATTTTTGCACTCAACTCCGGCTCTTGATGCGAGAAGTGAACATGAATCCAGAGAAGACATGAATTCGAAGTGTACTGCTCAACAAAACCCCCTGTGGATAGGGGGCACATGATACGAGCCTTGAGCAGCATAGTTCAATTACTCGATGCCTCTGTTCCCAGCCGAATGACAAAAGCCTGATTGACGGCTAATGCTCGTGTAGAATCAAGAAGCCCGAGGCCGACCTTCACCTATTTCAGGAATGAACTGGAAGGCCGAGCAACAATCATCAATTCGCTGGAAATGATAAAATTGAGGTTCAGGTAGAGACGAACTTGGCACAGTCAGATATCAACCATCAGCTTGGGTTGAACACAAACCAATCAGCAGGCGCGCAGCATGCGGTTTCGATTCCCTACGTCATGGATGGAAACACGGGCAATGGAACAGCTACCTGCAACATCCTAGATGAGAATGCAAGAATTGTGACAAACTCAGATCATGCACGACCAGTTTTAACTCCAACTCGAATGAATACTCGAGCGACATTTCATACTCAGCTCCAAGAAAGAACGCAACAATACGAAAAAAAGGAACCCGGTCAGGTCGAATGACTCGAACCATGACCCGGGGGCAATATCGACATGGAAACAAGAAATCAGCAAAGACCCCCTTTGTAATCTCAGATTCGATGCTAGGGGCACCAGCCAGGATCTTGATAATGTGCATCAATTCTTTGATGGAAACCCGCTCGCTAGTTTGATTCGGCGTCTCTCGAGAGGCGGCACTTCTCGAGATGGTATGGATAACAACAATTACAGCCCTCACACGTGGGACGTCAGGATCCCCTGTTATTCCCCCGGACTTTAAATTTTCTCTATAACAAGACTTGCTCAGAGATTTTGATGAATTCAACCCTGAAGTGGATAGACTTTCATGACAAAAAGGTGTTAGCGTCGAGACGAATGACCTAGATGCCTTCCTGACTAAAGAATGGAGTATCTTCTAATTCCTGAAACGATAAGGACAAAGGAAAAGCCCTTGAAAACAATGACAAGAATGTGCAATTCCAAAGAGAATCTATACCACTTATCGAGCCCATGATCTTGTTTGTCAAGCACAATTGAACCGAGCATGAGAAAGAGACTCAATAAGACTGTGATGACCATTTCGGACTATGCTGAAGCATAAACGGTGAGGCCCAACTAACTTCATAACGACATTTATTCACTCGCATTCAACAACCTTACTTGACTCCGTAACTGATCTGATGAGAGTAACCGAAGTCGCTGATGCCCGATGAGGCATTCCTCACTATCTGACTAAAGAGAAGAAATGATATCAAAGCAAATGTGGTTCAACCACTCGCATATACATTTCCGATTTTTGCTAAATTGAGAAACAGTACAGAATGATCTGGGTCGACTAAGATTACTGAACCTGCAACTCTTACCAGATGCAACGACAGGAAGTATAAAATCTTCAAGATTAAATGCCTTATTGACTCAACTCAACCCCCATCGATACTGGGGGCATAAGTACTGACCTCGCTTGTCCTCCGATGGCACTGAGAGCACAAGTATCGGTTCATAGACTAACTTTGAAGACAATCCTGGCATGAAATGGGATTCAAAACATGTACGTCATGCCTCTGGAGTACAACCTTACTCATCTTTGCCGACCAAGCGAGCTAGCTTGTGGATCGAATGTGAACTTAAAGACTCAAAATACACCGAATGGAAGGTGTGACAAACCTATCTACTACCTTGCGATGGTGACGATCCTATAGGCACTGGTCCACATAATTTTAACAACATCCCTTACCGACTACTTCATATGTGAATATTGGATTAAGAAATGATCCGTAACAATTGTGGATTCTCTCGACTACGATCCAGAGTGATCATGGCTTTTGAATTCCTTACTGTTACGATTCAATGCGATTTTAAGATCCTGGATTAATATCAAGATAGTTCGAACTTGAGTACAAATGACAAATTCATATGTTGATTCTGATGTGCTTTATCCCAACAGTCCAGTTGTTAGCTCAGAGCCCAAAGATTCTTACATCGCCCCATAATTTGGGTGGCTACTTCATTTATTGACTCATATGTAAAAGAAAGTCCAACCCTACCACGCGCTTGGCTTGCATAGAGTGATGATGTTGTTTGACGACGACCTATGCGTGTAGGATCACGCTCGGGAGCCGACTATTTAGCATGACTTCTGACGGATGAATCAGATCTTTTGATTTGACATTTAAACAATTTCTTGATCGTCTCGAATACTCCTCTCATAGAACTTAGCCTGATTAGCTCCAATGGAAGCAATGCAACAATTGGATAAAGCCTTCTCAAGGACAAATGATATTCTAGAAAGATTTAGCTCAACATATTCAAAGCACATCTCATCCTCGATAAGATGTACTTTGGGGGGCAAAATGTTAGCCTGCTTTGTGACCAGGCTACCCAAAGCAAAGATCATGTTGACACACCTCTGGGTAAATGCTGTCTCATATGGAATCTCTGGATAACATCGCTCTCTGGCATTGGAAGCATCGTCGGAAGACACAAGGCAGTTTGGTCAAAATCACAACATCAGTATAAACTGGCCCGAAACCCCTATCAAATGACCTCATTTGGATCTATTCACATCATATACTTGTAGCCCTTTGAATTAGCTTCAGTTTGAGCTTTGGTTTGGCTCAATCGGACTTACAGTTTGAAAGTTATGCCCATTTCCATGAACGGGTGTAAGCTGGCACATGACCGCGATCCGTGAACCGCGATCCGTGAACCGCGATCCGCGAACTGTGATCCGTGAACCGTAATTCGCGATCCGACCCATTACCGTGATCCGATCCCCTAGGTTGATGGATGACGACCAAGACCAAGTCCACCACGATCCGAGAATGCAAGATCTCGCGACACGTGTCACCAACTGTCATATTGACCAATTCTTCATCAAGCTACGAACCGGTCCGAGATCTTCGGGATGTGGGCCACGTATGACCGCGATCCGTCACCAGAAATCAGCTATAAATAGCCCAGAGCTTGGCATTTTTCAGGATTTTTTGGCATCTCCTCATCCATGGCTACCATAGCCAACACTTCTCCATGAATAACCACCATCTTCCTCAATAAATTCAATGGATTCAGAGAGAATTATTCATTGAATTCAAGTGATTAAAAGACAATATTCATTGTAATTGTAATCCATGAGTGAAATGAGAAAATATGAAGTGGACGTAGGCTCGTTAACGCCGAACCACTATAAAAATCTCGTTGTCTTGCGTTTTTCTCTATTTTTCGATTATTTCTTCATATCCTATGCTCAAAATACGTCAATTTGGGTGTTAGAGCCATTTTTTGATCTAACAATAATCAAAAGGTACGTAAGATCAAAAAGTACATTGTAACATAATTAGTATATTTAAAAAGGAAAAAAAAATTTATATACACCAGGATGGATATGTGCGTAAACTTTACAGGAGTTAGTAACTTACCAGTCATAACATGTATATACCCTTACAATATATTTTAACATGTTTCTTTAACAATAATTTAAATTTAGTTATTTCATGTTTCAAAAGGTTAGTGTTTTATACGTAAATAATAAAATGTTAATCCTCTTATAATTTGAACTTTCAGGAATAAAACCATAGCTTGGAAGGCCCAACCCAATGTGAGCTAAACCGCATAAGTGTAAGAATAAAATTTTAAATGATTCAACTAATCAAATCATAAGATTGTTACTTTATGTATTTTTATTTAAATGTAATATTATTTCAACTAATGTAAAATGTCAATTAAATATAATTTACCCATTGACATATAAGAATAGTTATTTTTTAACACCGACACTGAATATTAATTAAAAATATTCTACATCAATTTCTTTAGTGCAAAATTGTGAACTTATTAACTGCTTGAAATAAAGAAGATTAAATTTAACAAAATTTTATGAAATGTAGCACTACATGAGAATACGGCTATTCCAACGGTTGGGAGCGTTAGAAGCCGTTGGAATAAATACGACGAAGTCTAACGATTTCCAATAGAACCAACAGAGCTATTCCAACAGCCTTCAACGGTGGCAGGCCGTTGGAAACCGTTTCAAATGAATGAGTTGTTCGTAACCGTTTCTAGTAGTTGGAAAATCTAGGTATTTTTTTATAACAGCAAGCATATTACCTTCCAGAGACCCCATTTCCAATCTATTTCCAATCAATTCCACACATATATATTAATAACAATAAAAACATCCAACATAAATCAAATAAACATCAATATAAATAAAATAAACCATCAAAACATCAAAAATCAACGCATCAATGTTACATGTCAACAGACCAAGTACAAACCATCAAAATATATCCAAAATATCATCCGCACCAACTCATACCAATATATGCAACATCAAAACAAAATCACCACCATCTCCAAGTTAATATATACATCATGCAATCACAAACATAGAATAAAGATGCCTCAAGCATCATCTTCGTTTCTGGAAGCACCAAACGATGAAATAAAAGAACCATGATTGTGCACATACTCTGCAAGCTTTTGATTTAGCGCTCCATCTGCATGATCTGCAAATGATTCTGCTTCTACAATTGTTCAATTGTTCTTAATTTCTGCTTTGTTTTGGGCCTTTTGGTCGAGCCTACAAATAGAATGAATATCAAAAGGGTTATGTCAGCATATAAAATAATGTAACACTATATATCTAAATGCTAATTGTTGTATGTATGCATAAGGATTAATTACTGTCTGGTTCCCGAAGCCATAACTCTACTCCGTTGCGTTGGATCCATAACATAGTCAAATATGTTATCTTCCTCTTCTGGTGTCAACTCATCACGACCAGACTCCTCAAGCGCATGAGATCGTACCTCCTGGAATCTTGCCTATAATGCAGAAAAAAATTTCAGTTGAAAAATAATAGAATGTTGTTTCTATTTTACATAACTGGTAATTAATAAACTTATCGATGTAAGTAACAGAATTTAAAATGCGCACACATACCCAGTTGTCGCCCTATCTTGATCAACCCACCGAAATGTGAAATTTCCAGCCTCATCGACTTGCCTGGATGCGTGGGTGTGAGCAAATACGTCAATGTAGGATACATGATATCCACGAGTTCGTTCCTGCAATTGATAATTTGGATATTTCAATTCCATATAGCTAATTACTGAAATAATCAATATACAAATGTAATAATTGATAAATTTACCAAGTCCTCACGATGATGCTGAAAAGACTTGGATCCTCCACGATGATTAACTGGATTCCTTCTCCTATTTGCTGAGTTCCTTGCTGACTCCACCTGCAAATTTACATTGAGTAATTATTTAAAAATTGGCAAATTTTTTTAATGAGATTTGTTATGGATTTACCTTGAATTCATTAGTGTTCCATCATCAACCTACTTGTCCCATACTGGCGCACTCATCCACTTTGGTTTCTTCCCCAATTTTTTAATCTTTGACATTTTCTCGTTGTAGTTCTTAGCGATCTTTGAGTTCTAATTAGGGTTGTCAATGGGTCGTGTTGGGTCGGGTTCGGGTCGGGTCAAGTCGGGTTCGGGTTGATTTATAAATGGGTCGGGTCAACCCGTTTATTAAGCGGGTCATATTTTCCCAACCCTAACCCGGCCCGTTTATAAACGGGTTGACCCGACCCGACCCGCGTAACCCGTTTAACTAAATGGGTCGTATCGGGTCGTGTTGGGCCGAGTTTAACCGTCTGACCCATTGATAGATATTGCCTACTAATATGAGCAATAAAAGAGACAAATCACCAACATGCACACTGTTATATAATCACCAACTTACAACAAGTTTCAAAGTCACCAACAGACAACACATATATAAAGCATGAAATCACCATATCCAAAAATCATTTTCTATACATAAGTATATATTCCCATACTGCATAAATTAAAGACTACCAGTATGGAAGAGATATAGTTGTTATAAGTAAAATACAACTAACGACATACAAGAATAAATTAGTAAAATATAACAGCTTACATGAACGAGCATAGTGACTACTGCATACATAAAAGATTAACACTAACAGTATACATAAAAGACTAACAATATGGAAGAAATACAACATATAATCGGGTTTGGTGGGTCAAAATCGGGTTAGCGGGTCAACCCTAAACCCACCCGTTTATAAATGGGTCAAATTCGGGTTGACCAGAAAATGACCCGCTAACTAAACGGGTCGGGTTGACCTGCTAATTTCCGTGCGGGTTTTGGGTCGGGTCACGGGTCGTGTAGGAAATTGACAGCCTAGTTGCAATGTCACTGAGCTAGGCTGATATCAGACTCCTCCAAATCCACCGCACCCTGTACAATAAGAAAATATTACTAATTATTTATTTGTATTTAATCATTTTGTAAAGCGGTATAAACTTACCAGAAAATCCTGCCAGATGGTCTCTCTCACTGTGTCAGGGGTCTGCTCCATTTAGGCCCTAAATCGCTCATCCTAGCCATATATGCATCCTTAGAAATGTCCAGAACCACTTGAGATGGCTCCAACTCAAACCCTCTGCATTAAATATAAAATAGAACTTTAGACAATTATAACATGTACACAAAATTAAATTGCTATACTGCTAATTTTGATACTTACGCATGATCAGCCTTAGGCTTCAAGTAAACGACTGGACGAGGTTGTGGCTCACCACTACTCTCACCAATCTGCTGGGAAGAGCTACGTCGCTGAGAGCTAGAGCTAGACATAATATACCTGCCACATGCATATATGAACAATTTATAATAATTATGATATTATGAACCGTTAAAAATTGTAATACATGCTACACGTGTGTCATGTTGTGTGTGTAAGTATACATTTGTTGTCATTAAAATTGTATAACTTGGATAAAGAAATATTAATCAGATATAAATTTAATGTGAATAACTGTAAAAATTACTGGATATTACTCAATTCTCATTGTTTTCTGATTCAGACTCAGTTTCGTGTTCTATATCGTTTTCCTCTACACTTTCAAATGCTTCGACTAACACGTTTGTCTCATCATTTAAAGGTCCAAAATCATTTTGATCATCTATAATTGCTATTTCAACATTTTTCTCCAGATCTGCTTGATTTGGCTTGTTCGTCAGAAATATTCTTTCCATCGAATGTAAGTCCTTTCTTGGTTTAAAAATCGTAGATCGACCTGCATTATCCCTTTTTAGAGATGGATAAGGGGCCTGATAAGCTTGTAGGGCTTGTTTAGCTAGTACAAAAGGATCGTACCTTTTGACAACGCAAGGTATGTTTAATTTCTATAAGATTATAATTTGGATGTTAATACCAGAATCTGGAATATTGCTGAACTAGTTGCATCTAAACAAATAAACGTCCTCCGTAGGTCCTGTAAAATATGCCAATTGCAAAATATGAGTTTACACGCCATAGAAATCATTTATATGATTATCAGAATCATCATCGCCTTTAACAAATACACCAATATTGTTTGTTGATTTTTCAGCATTGTATTTCTTGATGTTGAATTTATATCCATTAACGAAAAATATTAAATACGTTTTAATTTTTCTTTTCAGTCCAAACGCCAAATGTTTCAGTCCTTCATCGAATACATGATTTGTGGGATCAGAAACGTAGTTCGAAAACCAAGTATTGAAATCTTTGCTTAAATCGCTGCTTGGATTTTGTGACTCATAAATATTGCAAACACAAACATGATGTATTACATTATTATTTATTTACATATGTAGCATTAAATTTAACAAAATTTGTAAGGTGATAATTACCTAATAAATGGTGCAACTTCAGGATAATTAAGAAGAATATATGTGTGTGCTACATGGTAATCTTTATCATCTAGCCATACATCCACATATATTCCATCATATTGCTTCAAAAGAAGAATCTTGTTCAACGGCTTCATCATTTTGCGTAACACTTTCAAATGATAAGTTCACATGATCATTAAAATAATGTGAGAAAAAGAAAGAAGCTTCTTCTTGATATATGATTTGCAAATAGAGTCTTTAACTCGAGCTTTTTGTCTCGCCTTTTTCTTTAAATGATTTAAGTACTTAATAAAAATATTTTAGTTTAATATTAACTTCTATTTATAATTAAATTAACATTTGCATACTCAGTATAGTAACATACCTTTCGAATGGATGCATCCAGCCATATTACACAGAACCTCGAAGACATGCTTTATATGTAAGATGAACAGGTAAATGTTCCATTACATTAAAAAAATCCGGAGGAAATATTTTCTCTAGTTTGCAGAGCAGTATAGAGATTTCTTCTTCAAGTTTAAGCAGAGGGTCAACCTTTAACGTAGTTGAACTGTAACAACCCTGAATTTTGGGGCCAATTTAAAATTTATTTTAAGTGATTTTAAATGAGTTGTATTCCCAAAGTTAACGTATGCGAATTTTGAACGGTCTTGGTCAATTTTGCGATCGATTAAGGTCGGGCGAAACCCGTGTCGTTACAGTTGGTATCAGAGCTTTGGTAAGCTCAAATCTTTGGGGTACAACTCATTAGAACTGAACAAAAGACTCATCAGAGATTGGATTAGTAACATCCAATAAGAATACTCATTAGAGATAGGATCAGTAGCATCCTAGAATGAGAAAACTCATTAGAGATAGGGTTAGTAATGCCCTAGAATGAGTTGGGAGTAGCAAGCCGATAATATACGTATTTGTGATTAATTATACTTTATTTTGGAAAATATGATTTTGATCAACTTTTAGCTTCGTCCCTTTTCGAGGACGAAAAGTTTTAAGTGGGGGAGACTGTAACAACCCTGAATTTTGGGGCCAATTTAAAATTTATTTTAAGTGATTTTAAATGAGTTGTATTCCCAAAGTTAACGTATGCGGATTTTGAACGGTCTTGGTCAATTTTGCGATCGATTAAGGTCGGGCGAAACCCGTGTCGTTACATGAACAAAGCTCCTTGTAAAATAAACTAAGTTTTGTTATTACCTTCCAAACTTTTATGGGTAATAATTCTTTGAAAGCGGCAGGTAACAAATTTTCCATCATTACATGATAATCATGGCTTTTCATTCCATTGAGTCTTCTGCTTTTATAGTCGACACATCTACGAAGATTAGTGGAAATTCCATCAGGAAATCATAATCCTCGCACCCATTTTAACAATACTTTAACTTGGTTGCTGTCTAGTTTATAACATGCAATGAGATTTTTATTGTCATTAGGCTTCATATGAAGCTCAGGACGATTGCATATTTCCTCTATATCACATCAAGATTTCAGATCGTCCTTAATCTTGACCTTCACATTCAAAACTGTATTAAACATTATTAAAAATATTTTTCTATTTATGCATCACGTGAATGTTATGATGGATTAAGAGATTCTTCCAATAAAGCAATTCCCATAATATACCCTGTTTACACAAACTATGAACCATCGATTTACCTTGAATTTAAGTTTGTTGTCCGGTCTCGTGTATCTTTGGACAATCTTTTACAAGTTTATATATCTCCTCGCTTGACCAAACTGTTGGTGGTCGTAAAGTCTCATGTCTATTAGGGGTGAAGTTTTTTTGTCTCTTTTAAAAGGATGATTAATATAAAGAAAACATCGATGATAATCGAACCATGAAATTTCCTTCTCATTCGGTAAGGAAAATGCTCGTGTTTCTTCCATGTAATAAGGACAAGCAAAACGACCGATTGTGCTCCAATCTGAAAGTATTGCATATGCAGGAAAATCGCTAATAGTCCATAACAAAGAAGCAAACATTCGAGAAAGTTTTTTGATACGTCGTATCTTTCAACTCCTTCATACCATATTTTTCAACTCTTTGATTAACGGTTGTAAGTAAAAATCAATGCCTGTGTCGGATCATCAGGGCCAGGG
This sequence comes from Allium sativum, assembly GCA_030737875.1. NCBI lineage: Eukaryota > Viridiplantae > Streptophyta > Magnoliopsida > Asparagales > Amaryllidaceae > Allium > Allium sativum. The sequence goes on from CM060916.1 coordinate 973,434,100, forward strand.
ACGACAATTATGAGAAACATATATGGAGTTGTCATACACATCCACGTGGTAGATTGTAAGGTGTAATTATTGTAGACCAAGATGAATATTTAGAACCAAAATGAGAAAACGGTGAGAAACCATATGTACATAAACCTAGTCTAACGTGCGGCTCTCCACTGCAAAATCAGGATATTTCTTCTTAAAATATTTCCATACTTGTCCATCGGATGAGTGTGTCAACGTACCTTCTTGAGGTGTTCTCATACTGTGCCATCTCATATGATGTGTTGTTACAGATGATGCATACAACCGATGAAGTCTAGGACTGATGGGTAAATAATGCATACGCTAGTACGAAACTTTTTTTCCCTTCTTTTTCCTTGGTTTACATTTTTCTTGATTACATGTTTACAATTTCTAAGATAGATGCCTTCTTTCCAATACCACATGCAACTAATTAAACATGTATCTATTTTTTGATACGGCAAACCGAAAGATGACATAAGGTTTTTCACTTTACAATAATTTTTGCACATTAAATTATCGACACAACGTCATAAACGGCCTAATGCAACAGAAAAAAAAATGTTGGCACATGCCCAAAAAATGTTGGTATAGGTCTTTGGCTGTAACAACCTGCTATTTTTAACGATTTAAATTTCGATTTAAATCAAATTTTTATTTTGAAGATAATCTATGGTTTTTCATAGCGGGAATTTAAAATTTGAAATACGTTCAGTGAGACGTAGCAGTTGTGAAAATTTTGTAGGAAAAATTAATGTTTGTCGGTCGCGCAATTTTCAGTGCAAAATTGCCCATAACAGTTCAAATTTTAGCAATTTTAAAATCTCTTCTAAATCGGTTCGGACAAGCATGAAAAATATTCTATTCGTTGTCATGAATCTAACGGCGAAATCCGTTTCGCGAAAATCGGACATTTTGATCCTCGTTTAATTGTTTTTTTTCCGAATTTTACGTTTAAAAGGGTCCGTAACGTGTTTTGAACGGAGCATAGACACTGCAAACTTTATATCATTGTGTCTGTCTCATAGGGCTGATTTCCGTAATATAATTATTTATTGGTTTCAGTGCTCGGTTCGCGATGAAATTGCAAAAAGGCTTGCATAGTTCATTTTTGAAACAAAGCCATTTGAGTTCGACGTGTCCCTATTTGAGTCCCACATATTTTTTTAGTTATTTTGGGCCTGCAAAACCCTTTCTTTTATTTTACTGAACCATCCACTCATTTTTTTGTTGTTTATTTCTAAGGCTTAGTAAGGCACACATGTATATATAAATCATGCACGCACTTTTCTTTTATTTCCTATGCCAGTTTAAATTCTATTCCTTCGCTCCTGCTTAAACTCAAAATAAATGATGCCAGGCGTCCTTCACTATTTATAGTTCTAAATATCATGTTCGTTTGTAATTCCAAAACATGCACGTGACATTTTCTCCTTGCGTTCCGACTGACGTTCCACTTACATTCCCTTTCCAAAACCATCTGTTTCATCCCCAAGAGCCTTGGGAATAATAAAGCTACTTCATGTGTCATAAATAAAATAAAAAAGGGAATGCATCCCATACTTTTATTCACCAACGATATGAATTGCCATTTAAATCCCAATACACATGCATGAAATATGCAGTATGCAAGCTTCTTTGTTCTCACTCTTCCACTTTTTCATATTGCAATTCACTAATATCTTCTTGCTTCTCCCATCTTTATCCCACTCTCATTTCCTTACATTTTTTTAAAGGCAATGAAATACATATATAAATGGAAATGAAAGCAAATGCATTCATCTTCCCCCTTCCTAACCTCCGATGCTGCACCTCCAAACCTAAAACCCACTGAGACCGCACCCACCTTGCTTTGATGTGATACCTCCTTGCCACCTATCTTGTCGCGCCTCCTAATAGCCTTACGCAGTTCCATCACCCACCTGGTCTGACCATCCTTTCCCATGGCTGCCCGCGCAAGCTAAATAAAAAAAACCATTACTGTCGGTCTTCATGGCCATCACCACCACCGGCCTGCGTCACATGCACCCAACCGATCCGAGCAGCCCTTCTACATCATAGCCACTCCATGAACTCACATCCACTATAGTCCAGTCCACCACATTTTTTTTTCTTTTCTTAATTTTTGCTCCAATAGCCTGCGCATGAGAGGAAGCCTGCATTTCTTGTCCTATTTTATTCAAGGACTAGGAACCAAATTTCTGTTATTTTCCATGCTGATGTTTGCTGAAGTTTGCTTGGTATTGTAAATCTCTATTTGGTGCAGAAATATCGAAATTGCTGAAACATCTTGAGGCTGCTGGGAATTTTGCTAGTTGGTTCTTTCTAGTCGTTGGAATGCGTTTTGCTTCTCTGTAAAATTAAAATTAAAATTTAAGACGACTTCAGTTTGAATTAGATTTTAGTTGTAGACTCATCGAAAATCATTCGTGTTTGATTCGATCTTGAATTGTGCTTGGGTTGCATCGTCTATTTCGTGTTCAGTCATTTGTCGTTTTCGTTCAATGCCGCGAAAGGTGAGTTTATCTCACACTTGACCTACATTATTTCATGGATGTTAGATCAGCAAAAATGAACTGTTGTGAAATGTATAGGATTGCTCGTAGAAATTGTTTGTTTAATATGTACACTTTTATATATGACATGACGGCATATGACATGTAGGTGCACTTATGATATATGACTTATGATGTGATTGATGTTATGTGATGACTTATTTATGTTATTGGTTTCACTAGTTTTAGGAAAAATCACTAAGGGTTGAAATAATACATATCTGAATGGACATTAGATAGGGAAAAATCGTTATGGGTTGAAATGATAGACCTGAACGATTTTTATTGAATTTGGGATTACAGGTTGAAATGATATATACCCGTAATATTATAAATTGCGGGTTGAAATGATAAATATCTGTATCACTTAACAATATGGTAGAAAACTATATATGAACACCGTTGGTCATGTTTTCAAAGTAAAATGATTTGGAAAATTTGATTTTAAAATAATAACTTAAGACTTTATATTTTAAAGATTTTTTTGAACTTAAATTCTATAAACTTTAAATTATATGTTTTAAAATGATTTTTATTAGTAAATATAGATTTAAATACTTATTTAAGATTTTGCTTATAATTTTATTTATTTTAAACCATATAATTTAATAATATAAATATTTTAAACTTTTATATATTATAATAAATATTTCTTTTAAACCTATTTCTACATTATTTTAAACTTATATATGTTTATAATTTATTTTCTAATTAATTTTAGAATTTTATAAACTTATATGTGTGTGTGTGTGTGTATATATATATATTTTCAAAGTTAAATTTTCTTATATATATTTTATAAACTTTAATAAACTAAAAGGGTGGATTAGTTTAGATTTTCGCGATTTGAGTTCGAGGTTTAAAGATTTTAAATTTATATGTGGATATTGATTTAATGAATGAACTGATATAAAATAAGAATTTGAATTCGAATTGATTTAACTTATAAGAGAAGCACCTGAATTGTGAATTTGATTTATGAATTTGAATTTCCAAATTTAAGGAATGAATTTGAACCTATAATGGATATGAAATGAATTCGATTATAAATCAACTGAATGCGAATTTGAATTGGCTTAAAATTTGAACTTTTATAAGAATTGAACGTGAATTGCGTAAATTGATGTTTAATTTGAATTTATAATTGATATGAAATGAATCCATTTTTAAAGTGATCGAATATGAATCAGAATATATATAAATTTTATATATGGAATTTATTTTATAAATTATTTGGTTTGAGTTAAGAAATTTGTTAAATCGAATTTATAAGAATGGATTTAATCGTATGATTTGAATTTATAAATAATGGTTGCTAATTGTGCGACTTGAATTGTAAAATATGGCACGAATCGTTTGAACTGGAATATATGTTTTGATTCAAATTTATAAGTTATGAATTTGGATTTTTCGACTTGAATTGTAAATATGATATGATTTGTTGAATTTGAAATATAAGATTTGTTATGAAATATATAAATTGAATTTGAACTTAGATGTTGGATTTTGAATCGACTCAAACAATTTTTTATAAAGGTGAAACTAGATTTTATGATTTGTTTGAACCTGAATTTTGATGAAAATAAATCGAGCTAAATACAACCAAAATTAAGTATTTTAGTAACGATTTAAATGGCATTTGAGACATGATTTTGTATAAGTCAATTTTGAATTGAAATAGTTATGTGAACACTTTCGGAAATTTAATATAACTGAAGTTAAGTATTATAGTATTAGTTTATACTATATTTCGAGACCTTTACGATACAATTATCGATTCAATTTAAGCGATTTAAATGTGTTGTTTTTGAAATTAAATATAATCGAAGTTAGATATTTAATTTTGATTCAAAACTCGAATATGAGAATTCATATAAACAATTTTATAAAGTGATTTATAAAATAATGACCATGGTGTGAAAAATGTAAACGATTGGTTGTTAAAGAGACCGAGATCGGCTATTGTCATACTCTCTGCCAATACCGAAAACCACTTTAAGAACTGTGTACGAGGTGGAGATCCAGAATGAAATAGGATGGTTTGGCGAACGACTCTATTTTCTATTTCATATTAACTGCGAGACCCTGACTACCTTGAGTCAGCTTGATGTGACTAAAACAGGAGCTATGCCGAGACCAAGTGAGGTCATACCTCCTATCGAGCGCACTTCTTCGATACTATTCTATTACTGTTGAGATTCGATTTGGGACCTTTTGATTATAGGAGTGTGTCTCGAGGTGGGCGGTAGTTGCTGCTATGTGTTCCCACCAGTCCGGATCTGCAAATGGTGAATCCAGCCTGGCATTCCTCGCATGCCTTGTCACATGCCTTGTACGAGTCCACTACGACTTTCTTTTGTACTGTTTCATATGGAGTGCCCTATGATAGCCCTCCAGTTTACGGAGGAATTACGGTACTGTATATACTACGGGAATATATAAACCGTGTAAGGGTAATAATGGTAATCCCGCTTACGCAATTTTGATATTTTACTTTACTGATAGACACTACTGTATATAGCGTAATATACTATATAATATTAATTTGACCGATCCTTAAAAGGTGGTGATCACTGGCGGAGCCACATTGATCCTGAGGAGGGCACCTGCCCCTCCCAGGATTCAATGTTTCCTTCATTTTTTTCTCTTTTGGTTGTGTATGCTGTTCAAAAAGATAAACTAGTACAACTTTCTGAAGGGGCTTAAACCTGCAGAGGCTGCAGTAAGCTTTCTATTTCTTTAGCATTGCATTGCATGAAGATAAAGTACTGCAAGGATATAAATATCCAAACATAACCGCGTGACCCAGACAACAATATTAATATTCTTTAAAGTACTTCAGGTTTTTATGAAAAAGACACATTGACCAAAGGGACACATCAACACACAAGTCCAAGAGGCACCTAAAGAAAGTAACATACAATATTAATACTCTTTAAACTTCAACATATGTTTACATTACCTTGAAAATTTCAAATTTCTACAAATTTGCAACAACATTTCAGCAAAAATGAGGAGCAACATTAGTATTAGTGTTCTAGCATCCATTTTTTTGCGAACATTGTCTTCAAATCATGAATTTTTATGCCCTCGCCAGCAAAAAGTTCTGGCTATGCCACTGGTGGTGATCCCAAACATCCTTTAAGTTACTGATTGCATTTCATCAAAAATTTCATTTGAGTTGATTTACTTTCATGAGAATGTTGGTCCTGATCCGAGTTGTTTTGTTTTGCATTACTTCTCGAGTCAGATCGATTATCGCAGCTTTGGAGATTCACCCTTGGAGTTGGAGCTTATATTGGATTTTGGTCATCTATATCTATCTATTGTTCAGTTGTTTTAGTTTCAATTATTATTGTCATCTCCGTTTCATACTGTTATCCTTTATTTATGTATTAGAAATTTATTGTATTAGACTTCCGCTATATTATTTATGTAAACTTTGTTGTAAATTTATTTAGTAGCATCATGAACTACTACTGTATTTTGTGTTTTCCGCTGCGAGATATTATATTGCTCTGTATCTGTATCAATGATATGTGATTCAGTGATTTATTCTATTCACCCCATAAGCTAATAACAATATGTCATTTTGCACGTTTCGAGTTTGACATATTTTGTCGATTCGGCATGGTCAAAATGGTAGGTCATTACATCGACAACATTTTTCGGGTGATGCAATTTTCACCGTTGCTGCAGACCTCAAAGGCAAAATTTTGACTATCTACGGCAACATAACAAATATTATTACAATAGACCCCTATTTAGGTCTATAGCAACATCCTTAAGTGTCTGTAGCAACATTCCAAAAATGTTGCTATAGATATTTATATTAAAAGTTTAATATATATATATAATATAACGAAAATGAGAATTAAATGCTACTAAACAAAATTAAATATTCAAATAGTATTTTTATTCAAATAAATATTTTATTTCAACATTTGACATATTACATATTTCTAACTCCACCATTTACAACTCACTGTTAATAACATAGTCGATCACATATACAGATATTCCTCACTACATCACTCAATTCACTCATTACATATGCAATTTCAATTTATACAGACACTAATACTGACAAATATATGCTGAGCCAAAGGCGAGCCGTCTGCGGGTCTAGGCACAGCGCTGGTGGGGGTCCGGGGCCCTACAGTCCCAGTGGCGATCGACCTGACCAGTTAGGTCAAACAAGTGGGCACCGCCCGATTCATCTGATTTCGGAGGACCAAACCTTCTTTGAAATGACTTTTTTTGTTTCAAACTTCCACTTCTGTAACAAGTCTGCTATTCACAACTGCTACCTGAAACAGTACAACTTGAGACTAAATTTAGGCAAAATATGTTGTACATATATCAAACCTCTCCATTAGAATTGAACAGGAAGATAAACAAGTGTTGAGATCATATGATCACTGTACTGCATTATAAATTGTATTATGTCATAGTACTATAATTTTGTTAGACTGCATAACGTATTGAGATGAGTTCTGGTCTCCTTAAAACAATATGATGTATGCATTACAACAGACTAAGTGAATGACGAATAATCTAATAACCATATAAGCACTAACAAGAATACAATCACCTTTTACTGATTCATAGCTAGTTTTAGTTGAGGCCTTTTAGCATGAAGAATCTCAGTCTATCATTGTTAGCATAGCTCCACAGCGCAAGAACACAAATTTGGCATAATCATCCTCTCACTTCTCTAACATTTTCTTCGAGGAATTGACTTTGACAACCATCTTCTAGCAACTGAAGGCCAACATATCAGGTTATAACATATATCAGAAAATCACATATCTTGTTACAACATCGCAATGAAGGGACCAATTCATAACCAAATCGGAGCTACAAATCTAATTCCAGAAATTTAATTCCTGCAAATTTAATTTCAGCCGAATCACTCATCACAAAATTAAATTCCAGAAAATTTGCGTATTTCAAACTCGACAAAATCGGGGCTACAAATAACAACCAATCTAATGTTGAAATCATAGATTATTTTGGGATTCGAAACCCTATAAATTCACTTGAATTCATCACAGGAAAAGGTGGGATTTAAATCGAACAACAGAACAATAATCAAAAGTAAAAAGGGGGCAAAATCACATACTAATTTCAAAGATAGATTTTATCTCAACAAGAATAGGACTGAAGATTATCGGAGCACCAGTAGGATTCAAGAAACTGATGACAAGAGGAGCTGTTGTAATTCGAAGCAGTTAGAGGATCATCTCGAATTAATGAAGCTGAAGTCGCGATTTGTTGAAGAAGGCAAAACCCTAGTTTTTGATCGGCCATTAAAGTGGAACCCAACTGTATTTTCTCAAGTGAAAATAGCGTGAATTGTTTTCCAGTGGGAAAATGAAAATTTGTGGCAAAGAAGCCGAGGAGGTGAAGGAAAATCAGAATGAAACGGATTAGTAACGTGGACCATTGGATCGCGTTGATGCAGATCGCCATGTAGGATATAGAAAGGCTACTATAGCAACACTGTATAAAATGTTGCATCATGTTACACTTGTTTATCTAGAGCAACACATTTTTATGGCTAAGGTAACACAAAAAATAGAACGTTGCAGTAGGACCAAAATAATATAGCTATTGAGACATTTTAGCTGGCAACACCTTGCAAATTCGTTGCATTAGGCCGTTTATGGCGTAATGCAAGTGATATATGGCATTTAGCAGCTTGTAAAACAGTCGTAAATCTAGCATTCATAAGGTTGTATTTTGATTTCATTGCAATGTATTTCGCATTTACCGATAATTGAGTGCTGCTTGTACATCCATCCCAAAGGTTTTTTTTTGCATGTTCCAATAAATTATATTTTTTTAGCTTCAACATTTGGTTTCTCTTTGACGTTAACATCGTTACTATCAATTTCAATGATAGGGAACATTGATCGTGTTGCATCTTCGACCATATGTTCTATTAGATTCATACTAACTTCATCCTTAATGACCTCCACCGACTGTTTTTGATTATTAGAGACTACAATTTCTGCATGACGTTCCCATAACAAATAATTGGGCACTAAACCGTATTGGCACAAACAGACCTTAACCATATTCGGTACTATATATTTCAACAATTTGCATCTACTACATAGACAACGAATTTCTTCATCGTTTTCAATATTACTTAAAGCAAATTCGATAAACATTTGTACCCCATTTAGAAAATGTCCACTAATTGCGCCACTAATTTCCCTTCTTTGATACATCCAACTCCGATCAATAAAATAATTGATCATTTTTTTCTACATTGAAACCTATGATGAAGTAAAAAAAAAAAATTAATCATTCGTTATATATTTTGTTTATTACTGATTTAGTAAACATATACTAAAATTTATATTTTTTTTTACAAACTTTATTTTAAATAAACAACTATTGGTTCATTGACATTTATGTGTTTTATTTGATGGTCGGTCATTCTATTTCTCATTACAAACACAATAGTAATTACATTAAGTAAATCATATCATTTTAAATGATTTCACAGAATTTCGGCAGCATTTCCCCCACGTTCCTTGTATCGTACACAAATTCGTGTACACAAGGAACGTGAAGGAAATGCCATTGAAATTTTGTAAACCGTTTAAAATGATATGATGTACGAAATATCATTACTTTATAGTGTTTGTAATTTGCCCAATGTATGGACATATCCGACAAATGATGCATCAGATGAATAGAGATGTCTGTTTTATAAAAAAATGAATATCCATATAACGATCATATACAACACTTGTCAGAAGGGACAAAATAATATATAAGAGTTTAAATATTTGTTTATAATAAATCTAAATATATAATTTATTTATATTTTACTGTTTTATTACATATGTATTAAATTATATATTTTTACAATTTGTTGAATTCTAACTACGATGATTCCTACCAAAATCATTTATACACCAAATCAATTCGCGTGTTCGTATAAACACAAAACCTGTGTTCGCACAAATTATCCAAATGATTTGGTGGAAGAAAGAATGAAGCTTTAGGTCGTGGGTTCTGTAAACTATCTAGGAAATTTCCAACGGCCGCAAACGACACTTATTCCATCGATTTCTAACGACTCTAAACGATTTGTTTAAAATTCAATGAGCCGTTGGAAGCCATTGGCGGCTGTTGGAATATGGGCATTGAAATACACTATAGTTCTAGTAGTGTAGACCTAGCATGTCGTACAAAATTAATAAGACAATCCAATAATTTGGTGGTTAAGATTATGTTTTTTTTCATAATAAGTGTAATACTTTGTTTAAGCACAGTACTCATTTTGATGTATCGAGGATTCAATCTCATTACCACTTAAGCCTTAGTCTACATGAAAGATTGTGTAAAAAATGAGAACGAAGCGACAACTTTCGCTCAAAGTTGAAAATTTTGCGATTTAAAGAGGCCAATTTAAATGTTTTACAATATTTTGTTCACACGAGCAAAAATTTATTTTATTTTTAAAACCTTAGCAGCACACAATATACGATCGTTCATTGTCAAACCGTAATCGTGATGATCTTTAGATCGGGTCAAGGTTTTAAATCCCGGATATCGGTCGCGTTTCGTCTCGGGGATTATATAGACTCGGACTCGTATCCGGGGAGATCTCGAACGAGATGAGTCTAACTCGGGAGTTCGTCTCGGATTTTCATCTCGGGTCTGAAAGTTCATCTCAGAACAATCTCGGGGTACATGACATGTTAAAAATGTTATTCTAACAAAATGATTTTTATGAATGCTATCAAAAACATAATAACTTAAACTTAAAATGTAAAATAACTTTATTATTCTTTATTTTGCGAAAGATTATTCATACTTTAAACTGTAATATGCTTAAAGCAGGAATGTTGTTAGACATGACACATTAAAAGGATCCAAAACATTAAAAAATCCAGCATTAATAGACCATAAAATACATAATTTCATAAGTAACATGTATGTAAAAAGACGAATATGAAAATCATAAACATTGTAAAACATATACGAACTTACAATATAGTCATTTAACATGCAAAATGTAAAATAACAAAAAATTTATATGGCTAGATTTGAGTTTTTAATTCTAGTTCTAGTTCAGGCACAAATTTAAATTTTAACTAAAAAAACTAAGATCTCAGACGATATTCCAGTATTTCGTCTTGGTCGATATATCGTTCGATATTGCAATATCTCAGGCGATATATTTGAAAGGAGATTTAGAGTGATATTTGCTGTTTCGTTTCGGAAGAAGCCCAAAACGAGATCTCGGAGGAGATTTCGGGCGATATTTGCGAGATTTAAAACAGTGGATCGAGTAAAACTATTACCTTTTTGAAGAAGAATTTTTTTTTGGAAAATGTATGTGTTGCTATTCGTTAAGCTTGCACCAAAAACATATATATACTAAACTACTATACGTCAGATATTACTTTATATATAGTGCCTTTAACTAATTATATTTGTTTTCTTCTACTTTTATCTTATCTCTTTCAAACTTAAAACCTATTTACACAATATACAATAAATTCAATAAATTAAGCTAAAATTAAAGAAAAAAGAATGAACTTCAATATCTACTCTAAAATGGTAGCTTTATTCCCTCCAAAAACTTCTCAATTTCAACGAAGTAAATTATAATTTAAAAAAATGTAAACACCTTTAACTTACGACAATTAGTTGTAAATGTTATAATTACTGAAATTTCAGATTTCACAATGAGTGATTCCATAACTTTTTTCATTAAAATATATAAATTAGGTCAAATTTTAAAATTTAAGGTCATTTTGATGGATTATACAAAAAAGATAAATAAAGTAATCAAGATAATATGGAAATTAATAACATGATTAGTAAGGAAATAATAGTGTATATTAAATGAATTTTGATGCATGAATATATTTTTTGTTTGAAACCTTCAAAGGAGGAGAGGATTAATGCTAATTCTCATGCATAGGTTGGATAGGGTCTACCCATATACATGAACTCGGAGGAAATATTTTACCACCGAAAACTCAGCAAGTACACAATCAGCGGACGCCAAGTCAGTTTTAAATACACCAGAATCTTTTATTATTCTCTCCCTCATCAACTCAATCATTTTCTACTCTCTCTCTCTCCTTCTCTTCTTCTCAACCATCTATTTTGTTCAAGATCCTACTTTAGAATCAGGACTTGGATTCCAATTCTTATTCTTTGGCTCTGGAATTGCTCGAAGAGGTAACGAACTGTATTTGCACTAATTTTTTGGTTCAATGATCTTCTTCGTTTGTTTGTAGTTCTCTGCCGTGATTATATTTGTGTTTAAGTCGAATGGTGGGGTTCTGACCATGAACTTTGCTTTTTTTTCTTTTCTTTTAGTCTTAATTGAGTTTGAATTTGTTGTTTTTATTTTGATAAATTGGGATTTTTGCCATTGTTGTTGTTTGATAACTGCTTATGACTGGAAATAAGTATTTTGACTTTTCTGTGGATTCTTATACCGAAATCAACTATAAATAAGGATTTTCTCAGGAGTTTCTGGTTGTTACGATAGTTAATCCTTATTATAAGAGGCCTTTTTGTCGTAGTTTGTTATAGCTCTTTAAACTCCTTGAGTTCATCATTACTACCAAAGGATTGAAATTTTGTTTATTTATTTATTGTATTTTTGTTTATCTCAGAAACGTAGATGGTAACATAGAACTATTTATTATCCTAATCATTGAACTGTGGAATTGACGATATGCGAAGTGATCTCTTTATATTTACCATCCCAAAGGCATATCAAGAAAATTCTGAGCTAAGTTCTTTTGATTGCATAATAGTATAAATACCCGCAAAAATTAATCCAAGATTGGATTGCGTGTTAATAATGTTTTTGTAGGCCAAATTCTGCAAATGATTTTATATTCCAGTTAGGACCAAATAAATGAAAAGAACGCACACGTACACACGTGCACACGGACGTGTGTGTGTGATTGCTCTAATAGAAAAATACATTGATTGGTTTACCAAAGCAAATAAGCATCCGTCTAATGCTTTTGCACTCAATTGGAAAGCTATCAGAAATATTACAATTTTAATACCATCACACTAATTCTTAGAAGAATAATAATCCAATAATTTAATTAAAATTCATTAATATACTCATTTATTACTTAATTCTCTGATATGCAAATAATAGTCGTGGTAGTAGCAGCAGCAGCAGCAGCAGCAGTACTACTACTACTAACTACTACTAGCAGTAATAACAATAATAATTACTATTATTGATGCTTGGGTTTTGTTCAAAAGTATTCTCATATGGACATAAGTCATCTGAGCAATAGTATTTGAAATGGATATAAATTTGCACATGCAGACTACATGGACTGTTGATCCCAAGTGGCAATATGAGTCTAAACTCTAGTAATAACGATAATTATTGTGTAATATTTGGTAAATATTTTTTTTCATAAACTTGTCAAGCAATACTGATGTATGTATTAAATAACATTTATTTTATTTCTGTATAGCAGGAACGTATTGATGTTAATTTAATGAAGGGTTCATTGTCAATGTTAACAATGCTGATTTTTTTGATGTGTGAAAAGGATTTTTTTAGCAAACTCCTGTACAATGTTACAAAACATGTTTGATCCCACCATCGATAATATGTTTTAAATCCTACTCCTAATTTTCGAAACTTGTTTAATCTATGAAAAACTTGTCGAAAATCAACATGCCATGTCATTAAAATTTTCAGTTTGTTTTAATCCATAAATATTTCAATTAAATATTAAAGAAAATACAAAGATAAAATAGGTTGAATTTTTGCACATATATGCAAAACTACTATAATTATTTGCAGCACTACTACAACTTTTCAATACAAATAAAATTTTGATTTATTTCTCCCATTTTTGTTCAAAATAAGTCGCAAATATTGATATATTTCCAAGTTTTGTCCAGTACCCTAAAATTCTGGTAGTACTGGACCAGTACCGGCGACATGCTATCTGAAACCATGGTGAAATTTGGTTTTGGTAAGTTCAACTAATCAATTTTTTTTTAACAGAATCTTAAATTGAACCCTAGGCGAGTGATAACAAGAGAAAGAAGCAAAGAATCCAACAGAAACCCAAAATAGCAGATAGAGAACAGAAATTGAGTCACTTATCTCATCAAAACTGAGATCCTCGTTCATCGATTTATGTGTTGTTCGAGCATCCAAACTGATTCGAACTTCTTGTCTTGAATCTCGAGTAGGAATCATTTTTTTTATTTTAACATTGCGTTGAAGAGCTTTAGTTTTTAGCCCTACATTGAGTTTCAATTTTGACAGAAAATGAGAGTGGGAGTACTATTTTTTGGATAGGGAAAGGGTTCAGTAGGTCTGATCTGTTATTTGATTAAAATGATTTAGAAGTTATTTAATATGGGTTGTGTTTTGTTTTTTGGGCTGGTTTAGTTAAATGTGTAATTTGAGTTTAATTTAGTGTAAAAAATTCTAGTTGATTAGGTTAACTTATTTTTATCATTTGTTGTTATTTGTTTATGATTTATTGACACTAAAATATCAAGCTAAAGTCACCTGAACCGAAACCGGAAGCAGAACCAAACCTTTGAAATTTCCAAAATAAAGTGAAACTAAGAAAATTTCAAATGATCGAAACTGGTACCAAAACCCGAGTTCTCAAACCTTGCATACTTCCGTTGTAAATAAAAGGGTTTTTTATTTTGGCAAAAAATAATTCTAAAGAGGTCATTTATAGAGTTTGAGTGGAGGGGTTCTGATCTGTTAAGTTTGAGATTAAGTACGGATCCTAGTTTCAACATTTTAAAAAAAATGCCAATTGTTATGTGGATTAATAATACATCTATAGATTATTTAATTTTAACTCTCCATATTTCAGTGGTAAAATTACATGTGAAGACCACAGACGCTATGATGTTGAGTCAGTTTTAACTTGATTAGTATAAACGATGTTATGCAGTACCATCCACTATTAAATTGCACTAATTAAGCAATAAACGTAAATTAGTAGCAAATATGACAAGTCTAAACCCTGTTAGTAAAGATAATTATCATGTGATGTCTTCTTGTATCAGTTTGCATCGATTGGGTATTAAGTGCAAATTATTACTGATAACTGATGGTCTAAACTCTATTAATAAAAATGATTATTGTCATATCTTCTACAGTAAATTGGCGTTAACTGGTTATTAAATGCAAATTACTAGCAGCATGACTGCATGCATAGCCTAAATTCTATCGGTGACGATAATTATTATGCAATATCTTTTTGATGAATTCATTCAAAATTGTAGTAAAATCGCCTTTTTTGGGCAATTTGTCAAAGCACGTTAAACCCCTTGGATTTATTACTAGCGAACGGTTGGAGAATATATACGTATGTATGTATATGCATAGTTATCAAGGCGCGCGCTTGGGTGCGCCTAAGCGCAAAAAAGCCCAAGGCTTGCGACTTTTTGTAGTTTGAGTGCACCTTTTTGCAGTTTGAGGCGCTTTTTTTGGGCTAAATTCAAAATTTTATTTATAAACAGTCAAAGGTGGATACCCAGTGCCAAAGGCTCCCGTACTCAAGCGCGAGAGGACTTCTCAGGTCAGTCTCCCGTCCCGATACTATTCTCACGACTTTCTGTGCTCTGGGGGTGGTCGATTGGTGCGCACAGCCTTTTCCTCACATTTGTGAAGAGGTCGGGACTCGAACCTGCACGTTCCAGATTACCAGCCGGGTTTAAATCTTATTAATAGAATGTGTAAATAATTGAATGAATCATAAAATATGGTTTAAAAATTAACTTGTAGTTAGTAAAATAGCAGATCACACTCATATAAAATACACACAAAAAAGCCCAAGGCTCAAAATAGTTCCAGGCTCAATGTTTGCACCTTAGCTACTATGTGTATATGTGTGTGTGTCCGCAGCATTAGCCCGGCGGATAAGGGCTTGTGTCGTGATAACGACACGAGTTCGAAACCCGAAATGACATGTTAAGGGTTTACCATGTGCATACGCTAAGATCAGCCACTTATGTGGTACTCGCAGACCGGGATAGGTGCACTAGGGATTTTTACGACTTCAGTTCCACCCCCCACACCCCGCGGAACAAATTCAAAAAAGAAGTATATCTCTGTGTGTGTGTGTGTTGGGGGGGGGGGGGTTGCATATATTATACATTGGCCTATATTGCCGTTCATTAAAGTAGCAGAAAATTATTTATTATCACAAATAATCATTGGCAACATGTAAGGTTAATACATTATATTTATGGAAGTACTAGTAGTCGCTTTGATATTTATCTTCCGATATGAAGTTGTTCTCAAAATATTGTCACATGGCATCAAACAAGCGGAGGTCGAATGTGAGGGTATGTGAAGATTAAGCTTGACATACTATTGGTTAGATTTGATCTAATATCGTATAAAAAACTACTTATTATCACAATCCAATTAACAATGCAAGGAGTTATCTCCTTAAATTCAAATAGTCCATTTTTTTTCCTTTTGCAGTTATCATAATTTAAATAAATTGAGCACGTCTATTATTCAATATATACAACTTAATTAACTTACTGATTTTTCTTTAACATAGTAAATTTCTGATCATGATGCTCAATAGGTTGAGATGTTTTGTCCTAATATGTTAGTAACTCTGTTAAGTATGACTACAGAAAATTGATCATACATAAGAACAAATGGATGGTTTTGAATTGATAATGATGGATCATTTTAAAGTAAATTCATGATATCGGCTTTGGGTATCAAGTTCATATTTTTGATACTGATGCCAGAAAAATATTTGTCCGAATGAAAATGTAAAATAAATCAGTTTTTAACAACGGATAGTGGAAACTAATTTTAAGTTGATGATTTTTTTTTGATTTTTTTTTGGTGAAAAGTATATTAAAAAGAAAGAAAGAACCTAACTTGTTTTACTAAGCATCGTCTTTTTGGCTAGACCATAAAAAATAGAGATTTCGGATCATTTCAGGCTCCTCACATGCCCAAGCACTTACGCGTTTGTCATACCAAAGAGACTAGCATGAAGATTAAGATGTATTTATATTAACATTTTCACATGTCTAAAACATGGCGTTCTGTATGTAGATTTCTTGAATGAGGAATGGAAATAATGCATGGGGGATCCCATCTGGGTCCACATCTCTCCAGAAACTCCAGACTTCAAGTGATGCCAGTCTTTTTTCAAGCTCATTACCAGTTTTTCCGCATGAGAAATGTATGCCTCTTTGCTCCATCTTTTTATGCATCTTCCTTTCTCTATTTAATTGTAAAGTAACCGGCTTAGTGTATTCTTTGTTGCACCAATAATATGTTGCCATCCCTTTTAAACTTTGGTAAAGTGGAACACACACAAATATAAGTTTCCATCTAACAAATAAGTATAAAGTGTATTGCGTAATCTGATAGAAATAATTTAGCTAGCGTAGAGCGCGCTTCTCTTTCTTTATATTACCATCTCCACTCTACCTTCATTTGTAAAAATATATACATGGGAAGTGTGGATGCTAACATGGAGAAAGTTTCTCTCTTCAATTTGATAACTACTGATGCAAATTGTTTGCATGGGCTGTAATGTCAGTGAAAGGGACTGAAAAAAATGGAGCTCAGTCCGTGGATGATTCATCTGCAAAAGTCGATGAGTTAAAAGATGATATGAGTTCTCCTGTTGATTTTGAAGAACCTATGAGCTTGTTACCTGATGATGAGGAAGCACTTTTAGCAGGTATTATGGATGATTTCGAGTTAAACAGGCTGCCAAATCAATTAAACGAACTGGAAGATTATGACATATTTGATAGCAGTGGGGGTATGGAAATGGATTTTGATCCGACTGAAAAACTTAGTGTTGGTTTGGCAAAAACAAGCATAAATGATGGATACAGTGGAAATGGAATTGGTCATTTTGGCGTTAATGGTGTTGGAACTATTGCCGGGGAACATCCGTATGGGGAACATCCCTCGAGGACTTTATTTGTCAGGAATATTAATAGCAATGTTGAAGACTCAGAATTACGTACACTTTTTGAGGTTATTTATACGCTTATGCTTTAAAGATTTTTCTTTCTGATTGGATGATATGCCTTTTCTTATTATATATATAGGATGGCTATTCTTATTGTGAACAAAAAAAGGGTGCAAAATACATAGAGTGCTGGAGTTACAAAACTAGTTAACATAATTGGTTAGATATTGTGCATGCTTCTACAATCGTTAACTTCATAAATAATACTGTCACGTGGCTAATCTTCCATGGTCATCAATAAACATTAAACTAATTGTCATGACTTCTGAATGTATCCGTAGGCAGAACCATTAATACATATTTACATATTGTATTGTTATGTTCAATTTAGATCTCAACTTTGTGCTACTTGTCTAGAGTTAATGCTTCTTAGAGCATATTGTTTTGTATTAAAAAACTACCTTTGAGAAAAAAAGGGTTAAGGTGGATTTTCAATCATTTTTTGTTTTGCTAATGTGGACCATGTAGAACTCATTCTTCATTTTGCAGATATAGAGGATCACACTTACCATAATATATAGCTACTACCTGTTACTTCTCCATTTTGGCTTTATGAATAATGGTCGGAGATCAACTTTGTATGATTCTCTATTTTTGTCAAACTAGAGTTTTCAAATTGAAGATACTGTGAACTCCATTTTAAAACCTGCGCTGCATGTACATATTTAATTGTGATTTTCTAAGTTTATGCTGTGTTCTTTATGCTTGCTGGAATAATAAAATTAAAATTTTCAGCAATATGGAGATATCCGCACCCTTTACACAGCATGCAAACATAGAGGATTTGTGATGATTTCTTACTACGATATCCGTTCAGCTAGAACAGCCATGCGTGCACTGCAGAACAAACCTCTTCGGCGTAGGAAATTGGACATTCACTTTTCGATCCCGAAGGTTTTACATATTTCACTCATTTTGATGCTACTGTATTTCATTCAGCATCATACTCAAGCATTGCTTCTGTATATGTTTTAGGATAATCCATCGGACAAGGATATGAATCAAGGTACACTTGTAGTTTTTAACTTGGATCCATCAGTTTCAAATGAAGACCTTCTTCAGATATTCGGTGACTATGGGGAAGTTAAAGAGGTACGTTAACTATTTTTTATGAGAAAATTTCTCCATTTAGGTGGAAGTTCAACTTAAAATGATAGATATTTCCTATTCAGATTAGAGAGACGCCACATAAACGACACCATAAGTTTATAGAATATTATGACATAAGATCTGCAGAAGCAGCTCTTCGCTCATTGAATAGGATTGATATAGCTGGAAAACGCATAAAGCTTGAACCTAGTCGGCCAGGTGGAATCCGTAGAAAGTAAGTTTTTAATTTCTTCTCTCCTGCCATACAGCAGTTCTTTTTTCAGTTCTTATTCAATATACCTAGCAAAAAGGACTAACCAGCATTGTTTTCAGTTTATCTTGCTCTGATTTGCATTATCGATTGTTTACTTATTTGTGGTTCGATTCAAGTGTATTGGGCATTTCACGCGCACATGCACTGACACGAGGAGCATTCGGTGTTGCTCCAAACAGTGCGACATCCCAAATCCCTCTTGCTTTCCACCAAAGCTTTGTATATGCATGTACATATGTTTTCAAATAAAATCCATTGTAACCTGTATCCCTAACATGATAGTATCTGTTTTCCCAGCTTGTTGCAACAGTTAACCCAAGACCCTGACTCGGATGAAACTAGAAATTTTCTACACCAATTTGGTTCTGCAGCTAATTCTCCACCAGGTCTGCTCATTACCTTCTTTTTACATGTCAACATTTTATGGATGGTCTTTAATATTCTACTTATTGCTACATAAAAGTAGGTTTATGGGCACAGCTAGCCAGTCCAAATGAACACAGTCCTCTTCAATCCATGGTACAATCTCCGCCTATTGAACTCAGTAATTATGCTGGTAGTGGCAACCGTCTACCTGGACTGGATTCTGTGCTCCCTCCTCTTAAATCTGATTCTGCAAAAATCGCACCAATTGGCAAAGATCCAAGAAGTAGTAGTAATCCTGATTCGATATTTTCAACCAGTAACTCTTCCCAAGGGGGTTCGTTTCAGCAACCTCACTTATTTCCAAGTAACAATATCAATGTAATGATGCCAAATTTTTCTTCGAACAACAGTAACAGCAACAACAATGTGTCATCCAGTGTCGGGACTTTGGACGGACCTCAGTTTCTTTGGGGCAGTCCTACGTATTCTGAAAATAAGAATTTAAAGTCCAATGCTCATAACGTTTTCTATCCAAGTCGCCATGCTCCAGTTCAGTATCCTAATAATCATCATGTTGGATCTGCTCCATCAGGGATTCCTTTCGAAAGGCAATATGGTTATTTCCCTGAATCACCTGATGCTTCTTATATGAGAGCGAGAAATGAAGCAAATTTGTTGATGAATTATGCTCGCTCTCCTATAAATATTTCTTCTTTTCTATCCGGAAGTTTCTCTGATACTAGCTCACCTAAGTTACATATGATGCCTCAAAGAGTTGGCCCTGCATTTTTTGGTAATTCAAAGTTTTCTGGTTTTAGTGGGAAGAAAATGGATGGTAGTGGAAGTCAACTTGATAGCAATAAGCAATATCAGTTGGATTTGGAAAAGATAGCGAGTGGCGAAGATACAAGGACTACTTTGATGATCAAGAACATTCCAAACAAGTACGTGATTTTCACTATTGGAGTTCTTTATATATGTACTAGAAATAAAAATAGACAGTAATTGTTGCACCATTTTTAGATATACTTCAAAGATGCTACTTGCAGCTATTGATGAAACTCACAAGGGTACTTATGACTTCCTCTACCTACCAATTGATTTCAAGGTATGATAATTAATATGCGTTTACGATTTTTATCTTTAATTCACCTTGTACCTGATTTGTTTCTGCGTATCCTTTTGCAGAATAAATGCAATGTGGGTTATGCGTTCATCAACATGATGTCGTCTTCACACATTGTATCGTTCTACCAGGTAACTTTGTTATCTATGCGTGCACACAAGACATTCTAATTTGGCTTTTTTTTTTTTTTTTTTGCTTGTATGTTTAGTGCAAATTGATGCCATTGTCGTTCTCTTAATTGGACCCAATAAAATAAAATAAAATCGAAATGTTCACGTCTCAGTGTTCATGCTATTTAGGCATTTAATGGAAAGAGATGGGAAAAATTCAACAGTGAGAAAGTTGCATCTCTAGCATATGCAAGAATTCAAGGCAAAGTTGCACTTGTTACTCATTTTCAAAATTCAAGCTTGATGAACGAGGACAAACGGTGCCGTCCTATATTATTTCACCATCAAGGATATGAAGCTAGTGATCAGGTAAAGTTATTATGCACCACAATATTCAGTATGGTATTAGAAGCTGTTGAATTGAAACTTTCAACTATCACTTTTTGTTGCATCAAGTTTTCCTCTTATCATCAAATTTATACTGCATACTCATGTCAAAGAAGCATGAAATACCTCACAGTGTGTTGATGTGATGAAAATTTATTTATTGTATAGGGAGCCTTTGAAAGTTTTAATTAGAAATAGCATTATGAAATTTCTTATTGCATAATTGTCATCTTTTTCAAAATATCATCACACTTTTTTTTCTATTTTTTATTTTTTTACACTCATAATATTCTATATTTGCCATTTGGGTAAATGCTCCCTACTGCTTAAAAAAATGGTTTACTTTTGTTCTTTTAATTTACTGCTGAGCAAACAAATGTTATGTCGGAGTATGATATGAATAATTCCTAGCTTACACCTTATAAAACTCTGAGCTAATTTAGTATCATAGTCAACATTTAATAGTGAAGCATGCTCATTTTACACATCAAGAGAAGTTTACTGTATCATGGTCAGCAAATAGCGTAGATGGTGTTCCTACAAACATTTAGAGTTTAAATTATACCTTAATCTCATGCTAGAGTTCAAATTATTCAGAAATATTCTAGTTGTACCTCAAAACAGCCAATGAACTAGTAAATCATATAACTCCTGAAACCTTGTGCAGGAATCTAATGGCATGGAGGTTCGTGTATTTGATCAAGGAGGTACTGCGTTAGGGGATTCATCAGAACCTTAATATTGCAAAGAGGCAATGTGCATAACTAATTTATTATGTGCTTGATACTTTGTTTTAAATATCATTTTGGGATTTTGAGAGACATGCATGCTCCTACAATTGTAAAAAAGGAAGGGTTTGAGCAGACGGTAGTAATGAGTCGGTCATTGTAAATGAAATAAGCTTTGAGCGTACAGTTCCATCGGCTTGCTAAGTTTATGTGCTCGCTTGGTGTGTTCTTGTCTTTTTCTTTCTTCTTTACTAATATATATATATATATAT
Organism: Allium sativum; assembly: GCA_030737875.1. Taxonomy (NCBI): domain Eukaryota; kingdom Viridiplantae; phylum Streptophyta; class Magnoliopsida; order Asparagales; family Amaryllidaceae; genus Allium; species Allium sativum. The sequence continues at coordinate 973,456,045 of CM060916.1, forward strand.
GTATATATATATATATATATATATGTATGTATGTATGTAAATATGACTTGCGTTGTTATGCCATTTTCTTTGAATAGTTGTGACATGTACATAATAATTATAAATTCTGGTATCAAATGTTTTATGCTCTGTTTCAAAGAAAGTCATATTCCATGCTTTATTGTTACAGCATCGTTACGTTACGGAATTTTTATGCGTTTCCGCCGTTATCAAATAGCAGATCTGCTGTGTAGATAGAAAGCGATCGCAGTTGGGATGTTTCTGGTTTTTCAAGGGAAGTCGCACTCTCCAGCTACTAGAATGTGAGATGATTACAGAATAGTGTGTAAAAAACATTCTACACTATGATATGCAGAACATATTGGATCTGGTATGGAAGCCATTTATTTCATTTTCTAATTGTCTCCCTCAAATGGAACTAGGGTTTCTGCCTCCTTCCTCCCGAGAAAAACTTCGTAGCATATCTATTCTATCTTGATCGGGTTTGTTGTGACTAGCTTCTGGAAGGTTGCGTAGACATGAAAGCATCCTAATTTGAGAGATTTATTCCAACAGAAGCTTCAGATCTGAGTAAAACATCACATCTGACGAACTCTTTTGACGAAGTGGTTGGAAGTAGGGTATATCTGATGAAAAAGGGCTATAGATGATTTTAAGCGCCTGGATCTGGTGGATCACTGGATTGCTCGAGAGATTCGCCAGATTCAGGCTCGACTTTGATGATGCAAAGCTCCCTTCAGAATCTAATAAAGTTGGAGGCTGACAAGTCCTTGGTGCGGATGTCTGCTTTTTGGTAAGAGCTGGGTGGATGATATATGTTATTCTTTCCTTTCATGACTTGTTCTCTGATAAAATAGAGGTGAAGCTCGATGTGCTCTATTTTTGACTGTAGAATAGGATTGACAGTTAATGACTCTGTGCTGAGATTATCACACCTGAGAGTGGTCTTATTAACGTTGATTTTGAGTTCACTTAAGAGTGACTCTATCCATATAATCTCAGCAGTTGCACTGGCCACACTCTGAACTATGCTTCGCTACTTGATCTTGAGACAGTGGTCTGTTTTTTTTTTTTTACCATGAAATAGGATTTTGGCCTAGAAAGATGCAATACCCACTGGTTGTCATCCACATCACTTCCTCGGTTAGCATCTACGAAGCCAGATAAACATATGTTAGTGTAGGATTTTAAGACTAAACTATAGTCGCACATCATGGAATATATTGAAGGAATTATGTACAAATATGAAACACAAGGGATTCCTTTTGTTATATGAGAGTTGTGTGCTAGCTCATATGCGTGCAAGGTAGAGAGGCTTTGTTCCGACCGTCGTTACATAATAGTAGTATCGGAGCCGAAGGTTCGGACTGAGTCATGCAGGCAAGGCAGTGCTCTCAAAAGATACTTGTAGGATGCGAGTTAAGGGTGAGACTGTTAGGATTGTCTCGCATGTTGTTAAGGAGAAATGACGGGTTGAAATTAATAGTCCCACATCATGAAATAAATTGAAGGAGTTGAGTACAAATATGAGTTGGTAGGCGCGTAACACAAGCGGTTCCTTTTGTTATATAGGAGTTGTGTGCCAGTTCATATGCGTGCAAGGAAGGAGGACTTTGTTCGGACCGTCGTTGCATAACATTTATTGTTCCTCTTTAATATCTTAAGCTCCTTTTTACTCCCTTCGAGTATTGGTCCAAAGGATTTTGCATGAATTAGCTGACTTTATTTACACTGTAGGCAATTTCTGGTCTAGTTGCAAAGCTCCTACAGTACTTTAATATTGAGTGACATTTGTGATTGGTTCACCCTGATGCTTGGATAAATGCAAGCTGGTTGTCATTGGAGTAAGTAGATTTTTGGCTTGATTCATCTTTGTCTCTATTAAAATTTCTGATGTGTATTTTTGTTGATTGAGAAAAATTGATGTGTCTGACATTCTTTTGACTTCAATTCCCAGCAAGTAGTTCAGTTGCCCTAAATCTATGATTGAAAATTCCCTGTCTAATCGGATGACTAAAGCGTTGGCTTCATTATCATTATTGCTAGTGATGATGAAGTCATCTGCATACACCAACAAATATTAAATTATCATCATTGAATCTTAGGAAAAGGGAACTGTCAGATTTTGAGGCACTGAACTTTAATCTGATTAGTGTTGCTTTGAGCTTTTCAAACCGCACCCTTGGTGCTTGTTTAGGGCCATAAATTGCTTTACTCAACCTGCATACGTATTCTGAATTGCTCTTCTGTGAGTATCCTAGTGATTGTTGCATGAATATTTCTTCTTGTAAAACTCCATTGAGGAATGCATTGTTAACATCTAGTTGTCTGATATACCACCTCTTATGTAGAGAAATTGTTAGGATGATCCTTATAATAGTAGGTTTTATCACTAGAGAGAATGTTTCATTAAAATCAAAGCCAAATTGTTGAGAAAAATCTTTTGCCGCTAATCTTGCTTTGTACTTATGAATTGTTCCATCTGCATTTCTTTTCAATTTGAATGTCCGCTTACATCCAATTCTTGTGCTTTAGCAATTTAACAAGACACCAAGTATTGTTTTTAACAAGTGCTTTGTACTCTTCATCCATGGCATTTTCCACTTATCATTTTGAGCAGCCTATTCGTAGTTGCATGGTTCTTCATAATCCAAGTTTATCATGTATGCTTTTGGTTTGAAAATTCCACATTTTGCTCTCGTCGTCATTGGATGACCAGTCACTTGTGGTGTTAGTTGATGACTTTCACTCCCATTTTTAGGATCACTCTGATTTCTTGAACTTTATTCAGTTTGAGAGTGATGTGAGATTGAGTGATTGTCACCACCACCCTCAGCTTCATCAAGATTCAGAGTAGTTCCATTATCATTGAACCGTTCACCTACATTTGAAAAACTGTTTTGCTTCTGAGTAATAGAAATAAGATCAATATACGCAAGCACAGGTGGGATAGAAAATCTTGCATTGTATATTTTAGTATTGGTTTTTTTTTTCTTTGTCTTTCAATGGAAAGACATGTACACTGAAAATGACATGCCTAGATATAAAAACCCTACCATTACTATCAAGACATTTGCACTTCTTTATATTGTTAGCATAACCTATAAATGTGCAAGGGGATGAGATAAAGTCTAGTTTATGAGATTTATACATTCTTAAGCATGGGAAACACAAACACCCAAACACTTTTATCTGGTGTAATCAGGTTTGTGGCTAAACAGAGTCTCTGTTGGACACTAATTCTGCAAAGTTTTAGTGGGAAGTTTATAAGGTTAACTACTACAACAAAACATCAGGCCAGAATTTAAGTGGCATTGATGCTTGTGCAAGCAGGGTGAGACCTGTTTCAACTATATGTATGTGTCTCCTTTCAATTAACATATTCTGCTCAAATGTACGAGGGAAAGTTAATTTGTGTACTATGCCTTTTTCATCAATTTTTTTTAAAGGCTTAAACTTAGTGCCACCATCACTTTGAATTATTTTAACACTTTAAGCAGTTTGTTTCTCAGTATAATTTATAAATTGAATGACAACACTATAAGTTTCATATTTGCATTTTAAAAAATAAATCCACATGAATCTGGAGTGTGCATCAACAAATGATATGTAATATTTGAATCCATAGTCTTATTTAGCAGAAGCAGGTCCCCATAGATCAACTGCAATAAGTTCTACTGTAGTGCTAACTCTGGTGTCAAAATTTTTGAAGGGAAGTTTGTGACTTTTACCTAACTGACAATATGTACAAACATAAGGCATATGATGACTGTCAACATGTACATTATTTTCTTTCATAATTCGTTTTACAATATTCATATTAGGATGACCTAACTTGGCATGCCATATTTCACATGAGTTAACACTTGTAGTATTGGCAACCAAGTTACAAGACATTTTGCTATCCTGTAATTCCTTTGAGTTTGCAGCAGTAAATTTGTACAGTCCTTTTACTGCTTTACCCTACAATAAAATATCCTTAGTTCGAATGTCTCTAATGAAACAACAGTTAGGGTAAAACTCAAAATAAATATTATTATCACACGCAAGCTGGGAAACACTTATCAAGTTCTTCTTAATCTGAGAAACAATAGAATATTATTTAAGAAAAAATTTCTATCACCTTGAATGTAAGCATTTCTAGTATGTGTGATAGTAGTTGACTGATCATTACTCATTTGAATATGTTGCATACCTCTACCTCTATATTCCTTGTTTCTAAGGTTTAAGTTGCTTAGATTATTTGTAACATGATTGGTAGCACCTGAATCAGGAAACCAAGCTTCATTGCTTATATCTTCTGATTTTACTGCATCCTCACTTCTTGAACTATCAAGCTAGTTTCTTATTTTTTGATGCATATTTGCACTCATGTTGCTATTCCTTTGACTGGTTTGGTTTGGATTGTAGTTTTCATCAAACCTAAAGGAGCATTTGTTGGGTGTATGTTCAACTTTTTCACATATCTGACATCTTGTCTGTTATTATTATTATTCCACCTACCACCACCTTTGCCTCTCTAACCTTTGTTCAATTGACCTATTCTTTGAAAATTGTTGGTTCTTAACCTTGATAGCAGCAACATAGTTGACTGAAAGGTCAACAACTGTGGATTTTTTATGATCAATTCTGCCTTCATGTGAGAGAAGAGTGGAGTGAACATAGGATATAAATGGTGTGGGGTCCATGGTGATATGATGGTCACCACTGCCTCGTATTCATCATCTAGATGTATACAAATTTGTTCAGAGTCTGAGATTGCTTGACTAGCAGAAGCAAGTAAGTCACATATGTTTTTGATCTTTATAAGGTATTCTCTCATCAATATATTTTCTTTCTTCATATTCTAGAGTTGTTTTCTATATAGCATCACTTTTGCTGATGACTGGAGACTAAAACCTTTTGAATTGTAGTCCAAGTTTCATGAGATATCTTGCATCCTATTAGTTGTGGAACTATGTTTGGATTAATAGATGAGAGAATCCAAGCACATAGCAGTGCTGAATCTCGCTATATAGCGTTTTGACTATGACAACTGTACATAAGCATATATAATATATCAACTAATTATGTTTTACAAGAAGATATTCGACAGCAGATTCAAGAACACAAATGAAGATCATATATGTTGTAAGAGTTTGTTAGTCTTAGATTTATTTGTTAAAGTCTTCCTTGATGATTACACACACACATTTTATTTATATATATATTTTCACAATGAAATGAGCAAGGAATAAGTCTATCTCATAAAACAGACGTTTGAAAATTTTCAACCAGACGTCTGTTTGCTGAAACAAATTTCAGACTCATACAATATTCATACATCTGGTACGAATGACTGTTGTAAAATATGACCGTTGGAAATATGAAGTGTCTTTTCACGAAATGTCTTTTCGTAAAGTGTCTTTTCGCGAAGTGTTTCTTCGAAGTATCTTTTCGCGAAGTGACGAAGTATCGTTTCGCGAAGTGTCTTTTCACAAAGTGTCTTTTCACGAAGTGTCTTTTCGCGAAGTGATGAAGTGTCTTTCCGTACGTGCATTTGTGTACGTTATATATTTGAGGATTGATTTTAACAATATATAACACATCTAAGACACAATTAAATATATAATCATAATCTATATCGTTTTTCCTTTGATCTTCTCTTCTTCCTTGTCATGAATCAAAAACTTGTGATCTAACATTCTCCCCCTTTTTTGATTGATGACAACCTTTTGTAATCTTGTAGAGTTATTTATTTTCTCCCCCTGAATGTATGCTTGCATATATTTATCTCTCCCTGAATATAAAGCTTCTTTGCAATATTTTGTTAGTCGCATATGTAAAGTATTTACCATTTGTTTTCCTATAACAAAATGTTAGTGTATAATGCATGTATATTCCATAATTTTTCTCCCCCTTTGTCATCGATTAAAAAGAATATGTAATATGATAAATGTAACGAACTGGCTTTTTTGACCGTTTCAAGTTGGTAATTAAACCAACTCGAATCGTTCAAAATGACAGATCATTATTGCCTATGAAGTTGAAATACAAATCATCACAGAATCACAGACACAGAATATCTCACAGCGGAAGTAAATTTTTACAAATTCTTTTAATTTTACATAATATCAGAGTGCAGAATAAATATAGATACAACGGAAGAATAAATATAAAATCATACTAGTATTCGGTAGTGAGCAGATATAGGCATAACCGAATATGACATGGTAAATGACGGCTGGATCTCCAATAAATCTCAAGCTCTAACAGATATCTACAAGCTGAAATCCTCGGTCTGACCCGAGCAATTGCAAGAATAAAGCAAACAAAATACTCGAGTCAGGACTAGTATTCTTATATAAGTGAATTAAATCAAATGAAGTGTTAACTGAAAAGTACAATAACTTAGAGGATGTTTGGGATTCCCGTCCTCTAAGGATCCGCAGAAATAATAAATGTGAAATAGTATGCTATTATTGTAATGTCTATTCAGTAAAGTAAATATACTGAAAATAGCGTAAGCGGGATTATCATATTACCCTTACGTAGTTTATAGGCATCACAGTCTATGCAGTACCGTAAATTCACCGCACTGGTGTTATCAGAGGGCACTCCATAATAAGCAACACTAAATCAAAATCGTATGGGGCTCGTATAGGATTAAATATGACAAGACACTCGAGGCAATACCCAGGGTAGGATTCTACTAATTGCTCTCCTGGACCGGTGGTAACGCATAACAACCACTACCGCCCACCTCGGAACACACTTCCAAAATCAAAAGGGTGTGCCCAAATCAATCACAACAGGAATAGAGATGGTATCGAAGAAGCGTATCCGATATGAGGTGCGACCTCACTTAGTCACGGTATAACTCCTGTTTTAGTCATTTTAATTATGACTCGAGGGTCAAGGCTATTTCGTCATCGTTCGCCTTCTTCGATTCAGTGGTCGCTTCCAAGCCATCCTGTTATCATTTCGATACTCCATCACGTACACAGTTGTTAAAGTGGTATCAACACTGACAGAGTGTATGCCACTTACCGACTCCGATCTCTTTAACAACCGAACGCTTACATTTTCTTTTCACACCGTGGCCATTAGATTTTGAAATCATATTTCAAGTACCACAAAACGATTTATTCCAAGTATTGCCCCATAAATCAATTACTCAAATCATTTATCATTGGTTTGAATAAGATTATAAACCAATTTCCATCATTTCTTTTATCAACCATATGATTATAAGTTCAACTTCCATGAAATATCATTATTGCTTGAAATCATTTATTTCATCCTTTGGATTCACTAGACTGGATTAGACATAGATTTTTATTCGGATTTATAAAATACATTTAGAAAAATTAAGTTTTTGAAAATGGTATATGTATGATGAAAGTAATGTATAAACATATATATAGTTAGAAAAGTATATGTATATTAAATTAGAAGTAATGTATAAATATCTATAGTTGGAAAATATATGTATATTGAATTGAAAATATTGTATAAACATATATATATATATATATATAGTTGGAAAAGTATATGTATATTAAATTTAAGACATTGTGTGTGTATATATATATATATATATATATATATATATATATATATATATATAGAGAGAGAGAGAGAGAGAGAGAGAGTTGGAAAAGTATTATAAAGTTCATATAGTTAAAGTAATCAAACCATTTTATAGAAAAATATTTACAAAATCAAATAATGAGGGAAAACTTCTTCTATGAAATTGAAATTCTATTCAAATAATGTTGATCCAATCCAAATCCAAATCCAAATCCATGTCTCACAATTTCTTTTCCCATCAAAATTTAACATTTAAACAAATTCCCATTTATTTGGTTCAACTTCAATACTTCATGGTTAAACGATTTTCAAACCAATGTTTACTTTGGATTCGACATATCCATTTCATATAATAAATTCCCAAATCTCTTTTAGTGTCGGCTATAAATCAAAATGTGATTTGTTAAGTTCTAGCTTGTTATCAAAATCGAATTTACCATGACTTAAATAAACATATCCCTTTTTATGCTTGAACTTAATACTTTTTATTTTAACAAATCCTTCTTATATTTTTATGGCGAAAATTCATTAACAAATCATATATCAAAATAAGTTTGGGAAACATTTATCAAGTCTTCGCAAATCCCTTATTAAATAGTTCAATTCAAAATTTGTCAGATTATTACATCATATGGACATAAAGTTATAAAGAATCCATTTAAATACATTCAACTTGGTGTTAACTTGCAAAAATCAATTTACAACTTATTTTAATGCAAATTGGATTTCATAAAAGTTTCAAGTAAATATTTGAGCAAAATTACTTTTAAAACTTTCTTTACGCTATATAGGGATTTCATTAAAATTTCAACTTATAAACTTTGATAAAATAATGCGAAAATATTTTTATTTTATTGACCACGGTGTTCATATAAAATTTTCTATCCTATGGTCAAGTGATACGGATATTTATCATTTCAATCCGTTTTAAAATATTCGAATCCCGGGTATATATATATCATTTCAACCCGCATCCCAAATCGATTCGAACACACAAGGGGTTCGGGTATGTATCATTTCAACTCGTAATGGTTTCAAATCAAAAAGGGAACTTGGATGGTGAGAAAAATAAACATAGCATGTCAAGCATACATCCATAGTGTCATATGAAATAACGGTGTGTGTCGCACGTGCACAACCACGAAACTAACAAATCTAGAGCACCCTAACATTTCGTTCAACATTTCAAATATTTAATCCACTTAATAAAAATATTTGTCTGTGGGTGAGAGAAACTCACCTGTCGAGGCTTGAAGATGAATGCAACGTAGACAGAAATTTGAGCACGAAGCTACACGACGAATACACTTCCAAAAATTCATATACATATATACGTTTGCGTATATGTACATGAATGTAATATAGCAGGCGCATGAACCCCATTTCAACCTGACCCTAGATTGCTACGATTCCTAACAAATTTTTTCTGCATATTAAATCAAACCCATCCGTATTATATTTATAAATATTCCACTTATAATACTTTAATGATTAAGGGACGTTTTTTTTTTTTTTTTTTTTTTTTTTTTTTTTTTTTTTTTTAAGAAATATACCTAAGTTTGTGACAGACCAACAAGGTGAAGAATGAACCTAGGCCCAAACTTGACCCAAACCTCTTGCTGTTCATAAACGATAGTTTATAAGCATTACAACACCTTCTCAGGCATTTTCCTAAACATGTAGTGGGCGTTGTATGAACCTGGACGTGTTGAGCTATAAGTGGAGTTTGAAGGAGACTTCAAGTGGCTACGCAACATAGCCAAGTCGGTCTGAGTCGGGAATGATAATGTCCTCCCTAAAGTGGAGCAAGGCGTGTCCATGGTTTCGGTGGAGTTCCGTGAGAAGTAAATCGAGTAGTAAGGTAGTCGCGGACCTGAGATGGCATGAGGATCGAGTGCAGAGCCAAAGGAGAAGGGGTACCCGGAATGGCCAGCAAGGTGCCAGTGGTCGGAGCGTCGTCTAATTGGCGACGGTGTCTGGTTTTGGGTTTGCGAGGGGCGTTGTTTACTGACCTAATTTAGAGATGGGGTCTCGATCCACGATTCTGAAAGGGCCGCCATGGGTGGATTGTTGGAGGCCGCGCGTGACTTCGCAGGTGGTGGAACGAGGTCCTCAAGCGGTAGTGGAAGACGAAATCGCGCGACTTCAGGAGTAAATATCAGTTTTGGGTGAAGTCATTGGTTTGAGGAAAGGAGGGACATCGTTCGATTTTGGAAAAATCAAATTTGGATCTGGTTGAGATGCTATATTCAGCTATTAGAAGAGTAGAAAATGGGACAGATTTGTTTTGTGGTGTTCCTCTCTTTTTTAACTAGAACGAGAGGAGAGAAAGATGCAAAGATCGGATTTTTTTTTTCTTCCTTCTGTTTTAAAGTGTTTGATTTGAATACAGAAGAGGAAAGGGGGTTCTGACTCTACGTTGGATAAAGCTTCCGAGGTTTTTTTTTACCTTCTGAATTGTAAACAGCAGATTTAAAAGAAGAAGAAAGGGGAAGAGTGCAGGAAGTCGCGAACACGTGGTATTATTCCTCTGCACCAGAAGATTACAAAATCGCAGAGCACTGTTACAAAATATTTGTAACTGACAGAGGAAGATCTGAAAAATCTTGTACCACGTTTGGAAATCTTTTCATTACTGACAGGGCAAGATTTTGATTTGTTGCCAAATCCTTAGCAAGATATTTTCAGATTTGGCTGAAATTGAACGGTGGGCTGAATGGGTAAGTGGTTTTGAATAGAGCACACAACACAGTTGTTTGTACACTTTACCTTCCAATAAACTTATTAATCAACTTAATTCAGACGATATTACACTTAATTCGCTACCCGTAACCGCTTCTTCATTTCGATCCAGTCGAATGTATATTGATTCCAATTTTTATTTATTTATTATTATTACATCAACCGTATTCTACAATTTCTATCTCGAAATAGTTTTACTTTTGACTTTTTTTACTCGAAACCAAATCAATTACGGTTTGAGTTAAAATTTCAAACTTCATATTTTGAGACAGCGCTTTAACCGAATTTGATTTCAAGTTAGATTCCACAAATCAATTTCCCAAACAATTATAACGAAATAATTCTCTTTATAGCTTACGGTAATTTATGTTTGAATCCAAGTCCAAATGTAGCAAATAAATTTCCAAGTCACCTTATATCCTAAAATCAAATTCTAAATAAATTTTAGATATTTAAGTTCAATGAATTATATTTCCAAATTATTTCAATAAATCCAACCTTGTTGTATTATCTTTTGTTCTTATACAATGTTCTTTTCAACACAGCAAAAGAATTCTAACGTTAAACGTTCCATTTTAGTTAATAACATAAATCACATTTGCTTGATCAACTTTCTTATTAAGGTAACAAATGAATTACACGTTACGTCCAAGTTAGTAACCCTCATTAATTTGACAAAATGTTTATATTAAAATAATCATACAAAGAACTCTTATTTAAAAAGGAAATTCCATTAGATTACATTCTGAATCCTATGTCAAAAATTGAAATCTAAACATATATTTTAACGTTAATCATAATTAAATTTATATTTAAAACGTTAAAATTACCGGTTTGTTACAACCTCCCCCGCTTAGCGCTTTTCGTCCTCGAAAAGGAAACGTCTTGTAAAGATTAAGTTCACATATATAGCGTTGCAAACCCTTTGCATAGTTTAAAACTTGTTGGAAAGAAAAATAAGTTATAGATTTTTAAAGCTCAAAATTTTTCTAATACCTAGAATTTGCGGAAAATTTCGGCAGCACCTCCTTTGTACGGCTTGCCCGGAGTCTACATGACGAGGCATCCCAATATAGGGGAAACAAATTAAAAATCACACAAATGCGGTATGTAAACCGAGATACGTACCTTATTTAGCGTTTTTAAAGCATGTTTACTTATTTTCTTAGCATTTTACGCAAAAGCGAGCTCCGTAAGCAAAGCGCGTCATTGCAACCTACGAAGATACTCAAATATAGGTGAGAATCATGCAATTATATAATAGAGTGAAACAATATGTAATAATTATGTATGACAATATCAAGCACCAAACTAAAACACCATACAAAGTCAAGTCTAATCTTTTCTTTTCATTTACATGTCCTCATTTTTGTAAAAGTTCTATTCCTTTCATTCAGGCTGCTAATTTATTTTTTCTCTTTTACATTGTTTTCTTTCAATACATTTGCTTACCTTTTTAAACTATTGATTATTTGAAAGTAAATGATAATATAGGAACACATGTAAAAATGAAGTTCGATCTCTAATAATTCTTAGAAGTCCAACATTAATGTTCAACAATTTCCATCCAAGTAATACTTTATTCATTACGAGCTTGCATGTCATTTAATTCATCTTCGGTTTTTATCTTTTATTCTTGTACTGCCTCGTGACAGCGGCTTGTAGCAGGAGCAACAACGCTACTGCTTCTTTCTTTCCCCCTTTTTTTTGTCAACACTGCTTATGCGTGAAACTTGAGTAATACTAATATAGGAAGAATTACATACTTGGTTTACTTATTTTCATGTAACAGCAGCCTATGCTGCTGCTACTGCTTGCTTTTACAGTGAATATTAGACTACATATCCAATGGAATAAAATATTTTGGGGTTTGAGACCAAAAATCAAGGGCAATGGTTACAGCAAAAGACACAATTTCTTGTTTCTTTCTTTCAAACCTGCTTTACAAGAGGCAAGTAAATAATAAGAAGGCATTTATGGATGACTTATGAAGTACTCGCATATTATAAAAGGCATACAAGACCATTTGTTTGAGCAGTTAACGAAATTTTTCATAACTTATTTAAGGAAAGTTGGTTATATAGTTATGCCAGCTAGTATTTAAAAATTTTATTTATCCCGTTTTACAACACAATGTGAATAATATTACATTTCTTCTTGCTTATTGGCATAATGTGGTAGATCATATATCTCATAACCTTTAAATTTACAAATTTTATGCAGCTTGGAGTCATTTAGTTTTGTAAAACCAGAATTTACTTAAAAAGAACCAGTTGTTATATAGATTGTAATGAGAATAAGACCGTTGACCGTCAAATAGCAAAACTAACAAGATCTATAAAAAAAATCCCAGTTTCATTTTCTTTTCATTTCAGTTTTTTCTTTCTTTCAGTTTCAGTGTTTTTTTTTTTTCCTCTCTCTGCAGCAGCAGCTGCTGCCGCCACTATCCGCAGTTGTGCTGCAGCTGATGGCGGCAGCTGTCTAACTGCCGCTGCTAGTACACCCCTCCCCCCCCCCCCCACCCCCCTCCCCCATTTTATTTCGGTTTCGTTTCGGATGAGATCGGCTTTCTTTGTCAAATTAAAGTGATGAAGAATCATTACTAAGCTCAAAGAAGGGATGTTGGAACCTTGCATAGGGTCTGCCAAGTAATACTGCAGCTAGAAACCAATCCCAATATGTTGGTTAAGCCAGTCCAAATATTTACGCCCACATATCAAAGAATAAAACATAAATTCTCATAGTTATACAAATATCTGATACTAAAATTTTCCCCACCAAGGAAAATAGTACTGCGGTATAGCAGCAGCTATACTCCCCTTTTCCTTGGTTATAATTACATATAAAGGTGTTTTTGAGAAATAATAAGATTTGAGGAATTTTAACATGACTTTGAGTCAGTAAGGGTTGCTTTTTTGTAAACGCTTTGCTCATTAACTTCTTATTGTTGTCATCATATTGAATTCCTTCCGGAGTAAAATTTATTTATTTATTTCCCATTTCAGAAGTTCATCTCACTATTTAAGGTAAGTGAAAATTTTGTTAAGCTCAACGAACTCTTATCCAATTTACTCTATTTACAAAGTTTCGATTGTGAATTTGGATATATATATATATATATATATATATATAATATATATATATATATATAGTTAGTATGATTTCTGAATTTAAGCAAACTATAGAAAGATGAAGGAAAAAAGTCCTTTAGCGAATATGATTACTGAAAATCCATTTTGTTTTCAGAACATATACATACTATTGAAATTCTATTGAGAATTTGAACATTGAGGAAACCAAACCGGCTATACTAAGAAGTTATAAATCATTCTATACTCTTTAAGCATATATATATATATATATATATATATATATATATATATATATATATATATATATATATATATATATATATATATATATTCTTCTTTAAGATCGGGTAAATGAATTTATTTGCAGCAAGCTTATATTCCATTTCTTTTTAATATTCTTTCAAGTCTTATCCTCCTAAAGGGTTTCAATTATTAAATTTCCACTTAATAAATAAATCACCCATTATTTAGGTTATATATATATCCCATACAACTTAGATTGGTTAGGTTCATAGAATTATTATTTCCTTCATTTTTTGTTGTTGTTGTTGTTGTTGTTAAGATTTGTTTCAAGTTAAAATTTATTTCAAAACAATTAGAATTGAGTTCCAATGAATCATAAATGAATTTGTAAATTACTATCAAACTATGCCCTGGTTATTTATTCACTCTATTTTTTATTTTTATTTTTTTTCTCATTTGCTACACAAATTTTTCTTGTAAACATCATTCACTATTTACCAAAATAACTTAAGTATCAATCAAACATTTCAAATGAATTTGTTTGTTATAGCACTTTCGAAACCTAAAATAAATACCGATGATGCCGCGGTCATCGTCGGGATTCTATTTTAGGCGGCTAGAGTGCGGTTTTATATCTATCTTGCACAAGGACTTTGTATATACGTTAGCTATGCGTATATCCAAAATCTCCCGTACTTGATAGTCAAATTTCTTTTTTTCAAATTCTACTTGCTTGCAATTGACTTTAATATAAGCTTATGAGTTCATTAATATTTTAATCGACGAAATTTCCTTTAGCATAGGTTGTAATTTGTACATAACCCACTTCTATTGGATTTTCTCTTCAATTCATTCAATACACTTAATACTTAACACTTAGTTGTTTATTTGAGCTTTATCGTGTCTGGCATTAATCCAATTCGGGCTGAATCCGAACCTAGGTTAGAAGCTGGAATATTGATCGAATCAAATCAAGAAAATTTATCGAGATCTAAAGGTAATCAAGCGAATCAAAGGAGATTCAGGATTTAAGTGACCGTTTTAATTTCCTAAGTCACGATCGAGTCTCAGATTTGAAAAATCTTGACTTAGGAGGGATCCAGCCGAGGGATGAGTTTTACAGGAACGAGATTTAAACAAGGATATTTTTTTTATAGAACCAGGCGAAAATTTTCAAATTATTTATCCTTTAAAATCCTTAAAACGTTTAAATAATTTTATTTTCAAAATATACTCTCTCGGGTATGATTCCAAGATGATTTCACTCATTCTAGAGTATTTCTACTCCATCTCTAATGAGTGTTTCAACTTCATAAGCTAAACTTTGTTTAACCAAAGCTCTGATACCACAGTGTAACGAACTGGATTTTTTGATCGTTCCAAGTTGGTAATTAAACCAACTCGAACCGTTCAAAATGACAGATCGTTATTGCCTATGAAATTGAAACACAAATCATCACAGAATCGCAGACACAGAATATCTCACAGTAGAAGTAAAATTTTACAAATTCTTTTAATTTTACGTAATATCAGAGTGCAGAATAAATATGGATACAGCGGAAGAATAAATATAAAATCATACTAGTATTCGGTAGTGAGCAGATATAGGCATAACCGAATATGATATGGTAGATGAACGGCTGGATCTCTAATAAATCTCAAGCTCTAACAGATATCTACAAGCTGAAATCCTCGGTCTGACCTGAGCAATTGCAAGAATAAAGCAAACAAAATACTTGAGTCAGGACTAGCATTCTTATATAAGTGAATTAAATCAAATGAAGTGTTAACTGAAAAGTACAATAACTTAGAGGATGTTTGGGATTCCCGTCCTCTAAGGATCCGTGGAAATAATAAATGTAAAATAGTACGCTATTATTGTAATGTCTATTCAGTAAAGTAAATATACTGAAAATAGCGTAAGCGGGATTACCATATTACCCTTACGCAGTTTATAGGCATCACAGTCTATACAGTACCGTACATTCACCGCACGGGTGTTATCAGAGGGCACCCCATAAAAAGCAACACTAAATCAAAATCGTATAGGGCTCATATAGGGTAAAATATGACAAGGCACTTGAGGCAATACCCAGGGTAGGATTCTACCAGTTGCACTCCCGGACCGGTGGTAACGCATAACAGCCACTACCGCCCACCTCGGAACGCACTCCCAAAATCAAAAGGGCGCGCCCAAATCAATCACAACAGTAATAAAGATGGTATCGAAGAAGCATGTCCGATATGAGGTGCGACCTCAATTAGTCACGGTATAGCTCTTGTTTTAGTCATTTTAATTATGACCCGAAGGTCAAGGCTATTTCGACATCGTTTCCCTTCTTCGATCCAGTGGTCGCTTCCAAGCCATCCTGTTGTCGTTTCGATACTCCATCACGTACACAGTTGTTAAAGTGGTATCAGCACTGACAGAGAGTATGCCACTTACCGACTCCGGTCTCTTTAACAACCGAACGCTTACATTTTCTTTTCATGCCGTGGCGATTCGATTTTGAAATCATATTTCAAGTACCGCAAAACGATTTATTCGAAGTATCCCCAAAAATAAATTACTCAAATCGTTTATCATTGGTTTGAATAAGATTATAAACCAATTTCCTTCATTTTTTTATCAACCATATGATTGTAAGTTCAACTTCCATGAAATATCATTATTGCTTAAAATCCTTTATTTCATCCTTTGGATTCACTAGACTGGATTGGACATAGATTTTTATTCGGATTTATAAAATACATTTAGAAAGTTAAGTTTTTGAAAATAGTATATGTATGATGAAAGTAATGTATAAACATATATATAGTTAGAAAAGCATATGTATATTAAATTAAAAGTAATGTATAAATATCTATAGTTGGAAAATATATGTATATTGAATTGAAATTATTGTATATATATATATATATAGTTGGAAAAGTATATGTATATTAAATTTAAGACATTGTATAAACACACACACACACACATATATATATATATATACATATACATATACATATATATATATATAAAGTTGGAGAAGTATTATAAAGTTCATATAGTTAAAGCAATCAAACCATTTTATAGAAAAATGTTTACAAAATCAAGTAATGAGGAAAAATTTCTTCTATGAAATTGAAATTCTATTCAAATAGTGTCGATCCAATCCAAATCCAAATCCAAATCCATGTCTCACAATTTCTTTTCCCATCAAAATTTAACATTTATTTAAATTCCCATTTATTTGGTTCAACTTCAATACTTCATGGTTAAACGATTTTCAAACCAATGTTTACTTTGGATTCGACATATCCGTTTCATATAATAAATTCCCAAATCTCTTTTAGTGTCGGCTATAAATCAAAATATGATTTGTTAAGTTCTAGCTTGTTATCAAACTCGAATTTACCATGACTTAAATAAACATACCCCTTTTTATGCTTGAACTTAATACTTTTTATTTTAACAAATCCTTCTTATATTTTTATGGCGAAACAAATCATATATCAAAATAAATTTGGGAAACATTTATCAAGTCTTCACAAATCCCTTTTATTAAATCGTTCAATTCAAAATTTGTCACATTATTACATCATATGGACATAAAGTTATAAAGAATGTATTTAAATAAATTCAACTTGGTGTTAACTTGCAAAAATCAATTTACAACTTATTTTAATGCTAATTGGATTTCATAAAAGTTTCAAGTAAATATTTGAACAAAATTACTTTTAAAACTTTCTTTACGCTATATAGGGATTTCATTAAAATTTCAACTTATAAACTTTGATAAAATAATACGAAAATATTTTTATTTTATTGACCACGGTGTTCATATAAAATTTTCTATCCTATGGTCAAGTGATACATATATTTATCATTTCAATCCGTTTTAAAATATTCGAATCTCGGGTATATATATATGTATATATATATATATATATATATATATATCATTTTAACCCGCATCCCAAATCGATTCGAATACACAAGGGGTTCGGGTATGTATCATTTCAACCCGTAATGGTTTCAAATAAAAAAAGGAACTTGCATGGTGAGAAAAATAAATATAGCATGTCAAGGATACATCCATAGTGTCATATGAAATAACGGTGTGTGTCGCACGTGCACAACCACGAAGCAAACAAATCTAGAGCACCCTAACATTTCATTCAACATTTCAAATCTTTAATCCACTTAATAAAAATATTAGTCTGTGAGTGAGAGAAACTCACCTATTGAGGCTTGAAGATGAATGCAAAGTAGACAGAAATTTGAGCACGAAGCTACACGACAAATACACTTCCAAAAATTCATATACATATATACGTTTGCGTATATGTACATGAATGTAATATAGAAGGCGCATGATCCCAATTCAACTTGACCCTAGACTGCTACGATTGCTAACAAATTTTTTCTGCATATTAAATCAAACCCATCCGTATTACATTTATAAATATTCCACTTATAATACTTTAATGATTAAGGGACGGGGTTTTTTTTTAAGAAATATACCTAAGTTTATGATAGACCAACAAGGTGAAGAATGAACCCAGACCCAAACTTGACCCAAACCTCTCGTTGTTCATAAGCCATAGTTTATAAGCATTACAGCACCTTCTCAGGCATTTTCCCAAACATGTACTGGGCGTTGTATGAACCTGGACGTGCTGAGCTATAAGTGGAGTTTGAAGGAGACTTCAAGTTGCTACACAACAGAGCCAAGTCGGGCTGCGTCGGGAATGATAGTGTCATCGCTAAAGTGGAGCAAGGCGTATCCATGGTTTCAATGGAGTTCCGTGAGAAGTAAATCGAGTAGTAAGGAAGTCGCGGACCTGAGATGGCATGAAGATCGAGTGCAGAGCCAAAGGAGAAGGGGTACTCGGAATGGCTAGCGAGGCGCCAGTGGTTGGAGCGTCGTCTGATGGGCGACGGTGTCTGGTTTTGGGTTTGCGAGGGGCGTTGGTTACTAACCTAATTTGGAGATGGGTTCTTGATCCACGATTCTAAAAGGGCCGACCATGGGTAGATTGTCGGAGGCCGCGCGTGACTTCGCTGGTGGTGGCACGAGGTCCTCAAGCGGCGGTGGAGGATGGAATCACACAACTTCAGAAGTAAAGATCGGTTTTGGGTGAAGCCGTTGGTTTGAGGAAAGGAGGGACATCGTTCGATGTTGGAAAAATCGATTTTGGATCTGGTTGAGATGCTATATTCAACTAATAGAATAGTAGAAAATGGGACAGATTTGTTTTACGGGGTTCCTCTCTTCTTTAACTGGAACGAGGGGAGAGAAAAATGCAAAGATCGGATTTTTTTTTCTTTTTTTCTTCCTTCTGTTTTACAGTGTTTGATTTGAATACAAAAGAGGAAAGAGGGTTCTGACTCTACGTTGAATAAAGCTTCTGAGGTTTTTTTTCCTTCTGAATTGTAAACAACTGATTTAAAAGAAGAAGAAAGGGGAAGAGTGCAGGAAGTCGCGAACACGTGGTATGATTCCTCTGCACCAGAATATTTCAAAATCGCAGAGCACTGTTACAAAATATTTGTAACTGACAGAGGAAGATCTAAAAAATCTTGTACTGTGTTTGGAAATCTTTTCATTACTGACAGGGCAAGATTTTGATATATTGCCAAATCCTTAGCAAGATATTTTCAGATTTGGCTGAAACTGAACGGTGGGCTGAATGGGTAAGTGGTTTTGTATAGAGCACACAAGACAGTTGTTTGTACACTTTTACATTCCAATAAACTTATTAATCAACTTAATTCAGACGATATTACACTTAATTCGCTACCCGTAACCGCTTCTTCATTTCAATCCAGTCGAATATATATTGATTCCAATTTTATTATTATTATTATTACATCAGCTGTATTCTATAATTTCTATCTCGAAATAATTTTATTTTTGATTTTTTTTACTTGAGACAAAATCAATTACGGTTTTAATTAAAATTTCAAACCTCATATTTTGAGACCGCGCTTTAACCAAATTTGATTTCAAGTTAGATTCCACAAATCAATTTCCCAGACAATTATAACGAAATAATTCTCTTGTAGCTTACGGTAATTTATGTTTGAATCTAAGTCCAATTGAAGCAAATAAATTTCCAAGTCAACTTATTTCCTAAAATCAAATCATAAATAAATTTTAGATATTTAAGTTCTCAAATTTGAATGAATTATATTTCCAAATTATTTCAATAAATCCAACCTTGTTGCATTATCATTTGTTCTTATACAATGTTCTTTTCAACACAACAAAAGAATTCCAACGCTAAACGTTACATTTTAGTTAATAATGCAAATCACGTTTGCTTGATCAACTTTCTTATTAAGGTAACAAATGAATTACACGTTACGTCCAAATTAGTAACCCTCATTAATTTGCCAACGGTCATATTTTCCAATGGTCATATTTTACGACGACCATATTTTTCAACGGTCATATTTTTCAACTATTGAAAGTGTCTAAGCAGCGGTAGGATCGTATATAATGGAGTATGAGTAAGATGAAATGTATATGTAGCAGAGTAGTAGCAGTAGGTAAAATCGCACAATCGATTTTATACTGGTTCAGACCACTGTCCTACGTCTAGTCCCAGATTCCCTTCTGGTATTTCACTAACACTAAAACCCGTATTTTACCCGGAGGAACTAGTTCACAATTACCCGGACAGCCGAACAGGATTTCTTGCCTCAACTGCTGAAGAGGACTTTCTCAATACATAATAATTTATGACTATTTGTGTTCTTAATAACACGGATATGTCAATCTTAAGTACACCCTTCCAATAATCTTTCTTGATTATAAAGGTGAATTTTGTGAAAGAGTATGGAAGATTAAAATCTCAAGTATTTGTAAATAGAGTGTTTTTAGAGAATAAAGAGCTTTTTGTAAGATAAAGAGAATTAGAATGAAAATCGGTGATTGGATCACTTAATCAAGCCTCTATTTATAATAGACAAAGAGTTACAACTGATCATGAAGAGATTTAATCAAGAGATATGAATTAGAAAGTTGTGACTCTTCATAATAGGTTGCAACTCTTCGTAATCAGATGTCTGAATAGAAATTTCAAATGTCTGTTTTGATTTAAAAAATAAAACAGCAAGGAAATAGTTTATTTTGGAGCAGATTCAGACGTCTGAAATTTCCATACCAGACGTCTGAATATTGTATGAGTCTGAAATTTGTTTCAGCAACAGACGTCTGGTTGAAAATTTTCAGATGTCTATTTTATGAGATAAACTTATTTCTTGCCCATTTCATTGTGAAAAAAATATACATAAATAAAATGTGTGTGTGTGTAATCATCAAGGAGGACTTTAACAAATAAATCTAAGACTAATAGACTCTTACAACATATATGATCTTCATTTGTGTTCTTGAATCTGTTGTCGAATATCTTCATGTAAAACGGAGTTAGTTGATATAGTATATATGCTTATGTATAGTTGTCGTAGTCAAAATGCTATATAGCGAGATTCAACATTCTCCCCCTTTCTGACTAATGACAACTATATAAGCTCCCACTGTCAACATGCATATATCATTACTTGTTTCTCCCCTTTGTCATTGAGAAATAGGGATACTTATGAAATAATTTAATATCTACGCATGACACACAATTATACCATAAACACAGACATATAATATATAAACATAACATCCACATATATCATACCATATGGACATAATAAAGTTTTGTGTTGAAATATAGTGCTAAGCACCAAAAAATATTACAAACCTATACTTAAAAGTTTTAAAGCCAAAATACTAATAGGATAACTTATACCACCATAGCTTACCAACTTTCTGAGGTTGGAACACTTTGAGCCACACTAGTATCTCCACCCTTAGGATCACCATGTTCAGAACTAGTGTCAGGAACGTCTTCGACCGAACTAGATGACCATTGAAATGGAGCGGAGCATGACTAGAGGATGTCCCGGTACAAGATATCGTCTCCCAAATTTTATTTAGAAAGACTTTGATGGAATCAAATTTCTTGTTCGTTTGTCTTTCAAAATGCTTAAGATCTTTATGAATTTTAGATTGATTGCGTGAAAGTGTAACTAAGGCTTTCTTGGGAGATGTGTCGGGAGATATAACTTGAATTCCTTCTTCTTCTTCTTCTCTATGACGACGACGATGAGAAGGCTCAGCTATAATTGCTTCCGGTTGAGAGGCGACATGTTCGGTCCAAGTTTCAAAAGACATATACTCCAAAGTGGAGGGATTAGGATCAATATCCATAAGTTTTAAAGTTTTGGAGCCAATTTCCTTGATGCTAATTGAAGGAGTACCGGGTATTGTTATTTCACAAGCAGTAAGTATCTAAGTAATATAAGCACCGTAATGAAGCGTCTTATACTTACGCTTGTATGTAATATCCGTCCACTCATCTAAAATGATCTTTGCCCAATTGATTTGCTTGTTAGAGTACAAGGCTTGAAAATCACGTTTGTGAACTTTTTCGTAACTTCCTTTGCGAGGTTGGATTGTTCAGACAAGGATGCGGTTTAATAGACGAGCTTGTGGTCGAAGATGAGTGGAGGCTAGATCTTGCATATTAATGAGATTATCAAATAGGAACTTATGTGATATCTCTTCCCTTGTAGTCATATCAACTTCAATTGTCAAAGATGAGTGGAGGCTAGATCATGCATATTAATGAGATTATCAAATAGGAACTTATGTGATATCTCTTCCCTTGTAGTCATATCAACTTCAATTGTCTCGATATCAAGTCCTTGCCAAGCACAATTTAAAATTTGTCCTAACCGTTGAGTCGGAAGAAGAATTCATTTTCCACATACCCAAGACCAAACACAATCATTTTTGTTTTGAGGTCTAGTATGATCTAGGTTTAAGTTTGCCAAGAATAATTTAACTAGAAAAGGATAGATTTTGACATTATTTGTATTAAAATAAACAAGAGATTCAAAGTGATAATGTCTAACATATTGTAGAATTCGATCATTAGAGAGGGAATCAAACTTAACAAAAGCACCTTCAAAGAATTTGGAATCTTTCATTGCCTTGTACCTTGCCTTGGCGGTGTCATCCCATAGCCGGTTTTGAATTAGTTCATCTGAAGGAGGATTGGATTCTTCTTCTCTTGTACGTTTGCCTTGATTTGTCATGATTTTGTGGTAAAAAGTTGAGGTTTTGAAGTGATTTGGTAAATTTGGAGCTAGGGTTTTTATAAGAGGTAAAAAGATGGAATGGTAAAAAGTGAAAGAGGTGAAGGGTTATGAGGTTTGGAAAGAGTCGTGTCCCCTTTAAAAAACATTTATGTTCGTAATCAGATGTCTGTTTTGTAAAACCAGACGTCTAATTTTTTGTTAGTTCGTACCTCAAAGGAAGTAGTTCATTTTTGGACTAGTTCAGATGTCTGTTTATTTTTGTTTAGACGTCCGTTTATGGTATTGGAAAATACTTGTTCCAAGAATCAAACATCTGAAAATATCAGTCAGACGTCTGTTTTTGACAAATTTTCAACCAGTATGTATATAGTTCATTTTTAGACACATTTCAGACGTCTGTTTAGTTTGGTTCAGACGTCTGTTTTGATAATGAAAATATTGTTATGCCTGGTAATCAGACGTTTGTCTTAAAAAATCAGACGTCTGTTTTGTAAGTTTTTGTAAAGAAATTTGTTTATAAAGAAATTTATTATATATATTGAAGAATGATTCCAATAACAGGACAAAATAATAATGAAATATAGATAATCTTAAACAAGAGTTAACTTTAGAAGGCAGAGTCTTTGTCGGTGTTGAAAAACATTTCCCTTCATATGCTTTGTAATTCTTGTCCCAAGTGTTTGGACTATACGGCGCTTGCTGGGGAGAGAACGTATAGTACTTCTTCGTAGGGTTCACCGGATCTTTTTCAGTTCGATAGGATGAGGATGGATCAATAGGGTCTGGTGGAATTGGTAACGGTCCAGAATCATCCTTCAATTTTGGGCCACAAAATTTATAAATCATTTTTTCAAGAAGACTTAAACGAGTTGCGGTGGCCTTTTTCTCGAAGTATAATTCTTTTTGGAGTGCTGTTTTCTCTGTTTAGTAGTGGTGAATTTCATCTACTTTTCTTTTTGTATCCGGTGATGAAAATAGAGCTTTTTTTTCCTTTTTCGAATCTGAAGTGAATCCAGTGTGATAGTCACCCCATCGATATTGTGGTTCATTTCTAGGAGTTGGTGTAGGAAATTGCGGAGCATCTAACGAACTATCCGTTGTGAAAGTAATATTAGTTGAGGAATTCGAGTTGTTGGAAGACATAGATGTTTTCTGAACTTCTTTTAAGTTTATATTTTGTGTTTTGATTTTTAGTGAAAAAGACATAAGCTTATATAGGTGAGATTAAAGGAAAAATATATGGTTGGTATTTCAGAAGGTTATAACCAGAGAATTACTTAAGCATAGTGAGTATTTTTAGGAAATAAGTTAAA
The DNA here is from genome assembly GCA_030737875.1 of Allium sativum. Taxonomy (NCBI): domain Eukaryota; kingdom Viridiplantae; phylum Streptophyta; class Magnoliopsida; order Asparagales; family Amaryllidaceae; genus Allium; species Allium sativum. The sequence continues at coordinate 973,480,158 of CM060916.1, forward strand.
TTTGGCTAGTAGGTTAACATGTATACGAACTTGTCTAAAAATTTTGTAAATTAATATTATACTAAACTATATATCTTTAACTGACATTATCCCTAGTTCACATCTTAGTTTAATAAAAGTATTTTCTAATAACGGTTTAGTGAATATGTCGGCAATCTGATTTTCAGTTGAGATATAATCTAAATTTATAATATCTTTTTCTATGTTATCACGTAAGAAGTGATGATGAATGTCAATGTGTTTAGTTCGTGAATGATTTATAGGATTTTTAGATAAGTTTATTGCAGTAGTATTATCACAGTATATTGTTGATTTAGTTAAGTTTACTCCAAAATCTTTGAGTGTTTGTTGCATATAGATCACTTGTGCACAAGTTAAAGCAACAGATATGTATTCTGCTTCATATGTAGAGAGTGATACACAATTCTGTTTCTTACTAAACCAAGCTACAAGTGATTTTCCAATAAAATGACACGTACCACTTGTACTTTTTCTATCCGTTCAGGATCCACCAAAATCAGCATCACTGTAAGAAACTAATTCGAATGAACATTCTTTCGGATAAAAAAGACCGAAGTCCTTAGTATTATTAAGATATCTTAGAATTCGTTGCACTGCTCTTAAATGTGATTCTTTAGGATCTGCTTGGAACCTTGCACATAAACATACACTCATCATTATGTCAAGATGGCTTGCAGTTAAATAAAGTAAAGAACCAATCATACTTCTATATAGTTTTTGATCAACAGTCTTTCCTTTTTCGTTTGTCTCAAGATGAGCTGTAATACTCTTAGGAGTTGGCTTTCCAGAAGTGTTGTCTAAACCGAAGCTTTTAGTTAGATTATTACAATATTTTTCTTGATAAATGAAAATACCATCTGAAACTTGTTTAATTTGTAATGTGAGGAAATATGATAATTCTCCCATATGAGACACTTCAAATTCGTTTGTCATAATTGTAGAAAATTCGTTACATAAGTTTTCATTAGTTGAACCAAAAATAATATCGTTGACATAAATTTGTACAATTAAAATATCTTTATCTGTATTTTTAATAAATAATATTTGATCTGCTTTTCTAATCCAGAAACCGAGTTTATTAGGTAACTTTTGAGCCTTTCATACCAAGCATGTGGTGCTTGTTTTAAACCATATAAAGCCTTTTTAAGTTTGTAAATATAATCTCGATATTTTTCATGTATAAATAACGATGGTTGTTCTACATATACATTTTCTTTAATAAAACCATTCAAGAAAGCACTTTTAACATCCATTTGATAAAGTTTGAAATTATGAAAACATGCGTATGCTAAAAGAATTCGTATAGCTACAAGTCTTGCTACAAGTGCGAATGTTTCTTCATAATCAATATCTTCCTCTTGATTATAGCCTTGTGCTACTAATCTGGCTTTGTTTCTTGTAATATTTCCAAATTCATCAGCCTTATTTTTATACACCCATTTTGTATTAATAACTGATTGATCATTTGGTCGAGGAACTAATTATCAGATATCATTTGGTTTGAATATATTTAATTCCTCTTGCATAGCTATTATCTAATAATCATCTGTAGAGGCTTCTTTTGTATTTTTGGGTTTGACAGTTGAAAGAAATGCTACATGAACCATTTGATTTATTTGACTCCTTTTTCGAACGTGTGAATCGATTTCTCCAATAATGTTTTGTGTAGGATGATCTCGTAGAATTTTGGGAAGTGATCTAATTTGTTCTATGGAATTATTTTCAGTATTTTCAAAATTATTATTTTCAATAATTTCATCATCATCTTTACTGTTTATATTTCTATCAAAATTTTCATCAAAAGATACGTGAAAAGATTCTTCTATAACATTAGTGCGTTTATTGAAAATACGATAAGCCTTACTACGTTCTAATTATCCAACAAAAATTCCATGATTAGCTTTTGAATCAAATTTTCCAATTTGATCTTTAGTGTTAAGAATAAAACATTTCGAACCAAAAACTTTAAAATAAGAAATGTTTGGTTTTCTTCCATTAAAAAGTTTGTATGGTGTATTTTTAGTTAGAGGGCGAATGAAAATTCGATTTAATATATAACAAGCGGTTGATACAGCTTCTGCCAATAATTGTTTTGGTAAAGTACTTCCATTTTAAAAAGTTTTAGCACATTCTTGTAAAGTTCTATTCTTTCTTTCTACAACCCCGTTTTGTTGTGGAGTTCTAGGAAAAGAAAAATTATGATTTATTCCTTTCTTTTTACAAAAATGTTCAAAAGATTCATTCTCGAATTCTCCACCATGATCGCTACAATTGTTTTTAACTCTTAGATCTTTAGAATTTTGAATTCTTTTGATAAAATATTTAAAATGTCCAAAAGTACCGCTTTTATTTTTCATAAGAATAGTCCATGTATATCTTGAAAAATCATCAATTATCACAAATACATACCGATTATGATTTAAAGATTGAACTTGAGTAGGCCCAAATAAATCCATATGTAATAACTCTAACAGTTGTAAAGTTGATATAGCCTTTTTAGATTTAAAAGAAGGCTTGGTTAATTCTCCTATTTGACAATCTTCACAGAGATTTTTCACTTTAAAATTTATTTTAGGTAATCCTTTTACTAACTCATTTTTCGAAAGTCTTTGTAAAGTTTTAAAGTTTATATGACAAAAACATTTGTGTCATAACCAAGAATCATTATTATTGGCTATTAAACACATTTCTTTATTATTATTAACTTTCATATGTAAAACTTAAATGTTTCTATCTCTATTTCCTTCAAAAATAAGATTCTGATCTTTTTCAAAAATACTACATTTATTTTCAGAAAGCGTTATTTTAAAACCTTTGTCACATAATTGACTAATACTAAGTAAATTATGTTTTAAGTTTTTAACTAAGGAAACATTAGTAATGGGGTAAATTTGAAACACCATAGTTGCACACATCTCCTTTGCCAATGATAAAGCCTTTTGAGGTATCTCCGAAGGTAACAGAGCCACCATCAAAGTATGAAATATCGGTAAGCATATCTTTGTCTCCGGTCATGTGATTTGAGCAACCACTATCTAGGATCCATCTTCTCTTTTTGAGTGGGACCTGCAAAAAATATTAATAAGCACATTGGTACCCACTTTTTGATAGGGTCGTAAGAGGTAGATCTTAGGAAGCCAAACTCAAGTCGGTATAGTATCCCTTTTGTACAAATAATTTTTAGTATTATGAACAGATTCCATAAATGACTTGATATGTTTGTTCCTAATCGAACTATTATTAGTTTTCGGAGCCCGTGTCTCAATTTTATTAATCTTTTTGGTGTATTTTAGTTTATCTTTAATTTTTGAATCAAATTTCCTTTTTAGTTTTGCATTTTTAGTTGGAGGAATTTTTGACTGTTTCCTAAATCCTAACCCATTTTTGTTTTAAGATGGTTGAGAATTTTCTATGATCCTTGATAAATCTTCTCTACCCTTATTGAAGTTAGATACATTCTTTAGAAATACTATCTAACTTAGTTTGAATACTTCTATTTTCTAATTCTAATTCTTTTATTTTGGTTTTCAAAAATGTGATTTTCAGAACTAATTTCTTCATTCTTTGCCTTCTGAGTTTCAATTTCTTGACTCAAAAGTGAAAGCTGACTGTCTGAATCTGAAAGGGTCTCTTAAACTTTTTCAAATTCTTCTTCTAAGATTATTTTTTCATCTTTTAGCATGTCCCTCTTAGGGCTGGCAATTAAAACCGAGAACCGAAAAACCTAACCGACCCGACTCGAAAAGACCCGAACCGAACGAATCCGATAGGCCTCGGGTCGGGTCTAGATGATGAAAAATACTATAAAGACCCGCTCAAACCCGACCCGCATAGGCCCAACCCGAAAGACCCGCCCAAAAACATTGAAATATACGCATTTTTAGTGTTATTATTCATTCGGACCCGAACCGACCCGAACCGAAGCTCGGGTCGGGTCCATATTTTTGAAATGTATAGTTTAGACTCGGCAAAACCCGACCCGCCTAGAACCGAGACCCACTGGGTCGAGTCTGGGTCCATCGGATTGGGTCTAATTGCCACCCCTAGTCTCTCTCAAACTCAGCCTTTTTCTGATTTTCACGAGTTTCTTTAAGTTTTTTCTTAAGGGTTTTATAGCGTTTAAAAATTCAGCATTAACTTCCATTAAAGCATCATAAGATAAATCACTTACTTCAGATTTTTGAGCCATAAAGCACGCATTTGCTTGTTCATTTTTGCTATCACTATCACTGTCTGATGAATCTGAATCTGAGTCGTCCCATGTAACAGAAAAGGCCTTCTTTTTGAATTCTTCTTTCTTATTCTTGTTGTTGAAATTCTTCTGATTTTCTTTCATTTCTGGGCAATCCTTTGCCATATGACCTTTCTTGTGACAATTAAAGCATTCTAAATTTGAGGATGAAGGTTTGCTTAAGGTATTCTTCTTGCATTTCCCTTTTCTATATTTCAGAAATTTCTTAAAAAATTTGGCAATAAAAGCTAAATCCTTATCTTCTGATTCCGATTCTTCTTTATCGGCATGAAAAGCTACAATCTTGTTTTGTTTTTTTGAGCTAGTTCTCTTTTTTGCTTGAAGATTTACTTCATAAAACATAGGATTGCCTATGAGTTCTTCTGGCTTCATAACTGATAAATCATTTGCTTCCTCAATGGCTAATACTTTTCTTTCCCAACCATTAGTTAGAGAGTTTAGCAATTTTAAGAGCAAGCGATGTTTATGTGCAAGTCGTCCTGACATAATGATGAGTGTATGTTTATGTGCAAGATTCCAAGCATATCCTAAAGAATCACATTTAAGAGCAGTGAAACAGATTCTAAGATATCTTAATAATACTAAGGACTTTCGTCTTTTTTATCTGGAAGAATGTCCATTCGAATTAGTATCTTACAGTGATGCTGATTATGGTGAATTCCGAACACATAGAAAAAAATACAAGTGGTACGTGCAATTTTATTGGAAAATCACTTGTATCTTGGTTTAGTAAGAAACAAAATTGTGTATCACTCTCTACATGTGAAGCATAATACGTATCTGCTAATTTAGCTTGTGCACAAGTGACCTATATCCAACAAACACTCAAAGATTTTAGAGTAAACTTAACTAAATAAATAATATACTGTAATAATACTAGTGCAATAAACTTATCTGAAAATCCTATAAATTGTTCATGAACTAAACATATTGACATTCGTCATCACTTTTTACATGATAATATAGAAAAAGATATTATAAATTTAGATTATATCTCAACTGAAAATCAGATTGCCGACGTATTCACTAAACTGCTGTTAGAAAATACTTTTATTAAACTAAGACGTGAATTAGGGATAATGTCAGTTAAAGATATATATTTTAGTATAATATTACTTTACAAACTTTTGGACAAGTTCATATACATGTTAACCTACTAACCAAATTTAGCTTATTTCCTAGAAATACTCTCTGGTTATAACCTTCTGAAATACCAAGCAAATGTTTTTTCCTTTAATCTCACCTATATAAGCTTATGTCTTTTTAACTAAAAATCAAAACACAAAATATAAACTTAAAAGAAGTTCAAAAAACAACTGCATCTTCCAACAACTTGAATTCCTCAATTAATATTACTTTCACAACGGATAGTTCGTCAGATACTCTATAATTTCCCACAGCAACTCCTAGAAATGAACCACAATATCGATGGGGTAACTATCACACTGGATTCACTCCAGATTCGAAAAAGGCAAAGAAAGCTCTATTTTCATCACCGAACACAAAAAGGAAAGTAGATGAAATTCACCACTATCAAACGGAGCAAATAGCACTCCAAAAAGAATTATTATACTTCGAGCAAAATGTCACCGTAACTTGTTTAAGTCTTCTTGAAAAAATGATTTATAAATTTTGTGGCCTAAAATTGAAGGATGTTTCTGGACCGTTACTAATTCCACCAGACATTATTGATCCATCCTCATCCTATCGAACTGAAAAAGATCCGGTGAATCTTATGAAGAAGTACTATACGTTCTCTCCCCAGCAACCGCCGTATAGTCCGAACACTTGGGATAAGAATTACAAAGCACATGAAGAGAAACATTTTTCAACACCAATAAACAATCTGCCTTCTAAAAGTTAACTCTCGTTTAAGGTTATCAATACTTCATTATTAATTTGTCCTGTTACTGGAATCATTCTTCAATATATATATTAAATTTCTTTATAAACAAGTTTCTTTACAAAAACTTACAAAATAGACGTCTGATTTTTTAAGACAAACTTCTGATTACCAGGCATAACAATATTTTCATGAACAAAACAGACGTCTGAGCCAAACTAAAAAAACATCTGAAATGTGTGTAAAATGAACTATATTCTTGCTGGTTGAAAATTTGTCAAAAACAGATGTCTGACTGATATTTTCAGACGTTTGATTCCTGGAACAAATATTTTCCAATACCAGAAACAGACGTCTGAACAAAAATAAATAGACATCTGAACAAGCTCAAAAATGAACTAGTTCCTTGCGGATACGAACTAACTAAAAATTAGACGTCTGGTTTTACAAAACAGACGTCTGATTACGAACATAAATGTTTTTTTAAAGGGGACACAACTCTCTCCAAACCTCATAGCTCTTCATCTTTTTTACTTTTTACCATTCCATCTTTTTACCTCTTATAAAAACCCTAGCCCCAAATTTACCAAATCATTTCAAAACTTCAACTTTTTACCAAAAAAAATCGTGGCAAATCGAGGCAAACGTACAAGAGAAGAAGAATCATATCCTCCTTCAGATGAATTAATTCAAAAATAGCTATGGGATGATACCGCCAAGGCAAGGTACAAGGCAATGAAAGATTCCAAATTCTTTGAAGGTGCTTTTGTTAAGTTTGATTCTCTCTCTAATTATCGAATTCTACCATATGATAGACATTATCACTTCGAATCTCTTGTTGATTTTAATACAAATAATGTCAAAATCTATCCTTTGCTAGTCAAATTATTCTTGGCAAACTTAAACCTAGATCATACTAGACCTCAAAACAAAAAGGATTGTGTTTGGTCTTGCGTATGTGGAAAACGAATTCTTCTTCCGGCATAACGGTTAGGACAAATTTTAAATTGTGCTTGGCAAGGACTCGATATCGAGACAATTGAAGTTGATATGACTGCAAGGGATAAGATACCACATTAGTTCCTATCCAATAATCTCATTAATATGCATGTTCTAACCTCCACTCATCTTCGACCACAAGCTCGTATATTAAATTCGATGGAAAATATTTTCTCGGCGTAATGTAAAAGTTTACAAACGTGATTTTCGAGCCTTGTATGCCTTGTACTCTAACAAGCAAATCAATTGCGCAAAGATCATTTAGATGAGTGGACAAATATTACATACAAGCGTAAGTATAAAACGCTTCATTACGGTGCTTATATTACGTGGATACTTACGGCTTGTGAAATAACAATACCCGATACTCGTATTAGCATCAAGGAAATTGGTTCCAAAACCTTAAAACTTATGGATATTGATCCTAATCCCACTACTTTGGAGTATGTATCTTTTGAAACTTGGACTGAACATGTCGTCTCTCAACCGGAAGCAACTACAGCTGAGTCATCTCATCGTCGTCGTCATAGAGAAGAAGAAGAAGGAATTCAAGTTATATCTCTCGACACGTCTTCTAAGCAAGCCTTAGTTACGCTTTCACGCAATCAATCTAAAATTCATAAAGATCTTAAGCATTTTGAAAGACAAACAAACAAGAAATTCGATTCCATCAAAGGCTTTCTAAACAAAATTTGGGAGACGATATCTTGTACCGGGACATCCTCTAGTCAAGCTCATGCTCCAGCTCCATTTCAATGGTCATCTAGTTCTGCCGAAGACGTTCCTGAAACTAGTTCTGAACATGGTGATCCTAAGGGTGGAGATACTAGTGTGGCTCAAAGTGTTCCAACCTCAGAAAGTTGGTAAGCTATGGTGGTATAAGTTATCCTATTAGTATTTTGGCTTTAAAACTTTTAAGTATGGGTTTGTAATATTTTTTGGTACTTAGCACTATATTTCACCACAAAACTCTATTATGTCCATATGGTATGATATGTCTAGATGTTATGTTTATCAATTATATGTCTGTGTTTATGGTATAATTGTGTGTCATGCGTGGATATTAAATTATTTCATAAGTATCCCTTTTTGTCAATGACAAAGGGGGAGAAACAAGTAATGATATATGCATGATGACAGGGGGAGCTTATATAGTTGTCGTTAGTGAAAAAGGGGGAGAATGTTGAGTCTTGCTATATAACATTTTGACTATGGCAACTATGCGTAAGCATATATACGATATCAACTAACTCCGTTTTACAAGAAGATATTCGACAGTAGATTCAAGAACACAAATGAAGATCATATATGTTGTAAGTGTCTGTTAGTCTTAGATTTATTTGTTAAAGTCTTCCTTGATGATTACACACACATTTTATTTATATATATATTTTCACAATGAAATGGGCAAGGAATAAGTCTATCTTATAAAACAAACATCTGAAAATTTCCAACTAGATGTCTGTTGCTAAAACAAATTTCAGACTCATACGATATTCAGACGTCTGGTACGAAAATTTCAGACGTCTGAATCTGCTTCGAAATAAACTATTTCCTTGCTGTTTTATTTTTTAAATCAAAACATACATCAGAAATTTCTATTCAGACATCTGATTACGAAGGGTTGCAACCTATTATGAAGAGTCACAACTTTCTAATTCATATCTCTTGATTAAATCTCTTCATGATCAGTTGTAACTCTTTGTCTTTTATAAATAGAGGCTTGATTAAGTGATCCAGTCAACGATTTTCGTTCTAATTCTTTCTATCTTCCTAAAAGCTCTTTATTCTCCAAAAGCACTCTATTTACAAATACTTGAGATTCTAATCTTCCATACTCTTTCACAAACTTCACGTCTATCATCAAGGAAAGACTATAGGAAGGGTGTACATAAGATTGACATATCTGTGTTATCAAGAACACAAATAGTCATCAATTATTTAGTACTGAGAAAGTCCTCTTCAGCAGTTGAAGCAAGAAATCATGTTCGGCTGTTTGGGTAATGGTGAAACTGTTCCTCCGGTTAAAGTGAGGGTTTTAGTGTTGGTGAAATACTAGAAGGGAATCTTGGACTAGACGTAGGACAGTGGTCCGAACCAGTATAAAATCAATTGTGTGATTTTACCTTTTGCTACTACTCTGCTATATATACATTTCATCTTACTCATACTCCATTATATACGATCCTATCGCTACTTAGACACTTTCAAGCAGTATGTCTTGCTTTTTATAAATTGTATATTCTCTATTTATACATGGTTCCCTTCATTGTCGATCTATTCAGGGATAACTTTCATACCATTAATGTAATCATCTAAACCATAACCTTCTATGGTTATTTCAACCTGAAATTTCTATAGCAAATAATTTGTTTCATTTAGTTGCATGAGGAAACTGATTTTGAGAACTAATTATGTTCTTGGATAAATTTTCAGGCTGGCTCTGATGGTCAAAATTGGATGTTCTTGAATCTCTTGAAGTTACTGTGTGATTATCTCCTTCTGCCATGATTGGGGACAATGCAAGTAGGCAAGAGAGTCAGAACAGATGCAGAGAACGATGATCAACGATATATCGCGATCAAGAACTGGTAAGAAATGCCAAGAAGGCAATGCAGTGTTAAGATTGCAGACCAGATCAAATAATGCTACACCGATGATCTTGGCGAGGCTAAATGATCAACACTGATTGGTACAAAACCTAAATACATGGTAATAACAAATACAATACATGGCCGAATCAAATGATGATCAATTCTGATGATCTGCCCACAACAGCAATCCCAATCAAATGATGACAATTCTCTGATGTTAGGATGGACGACGACTGTGTCTTTAGACTGTTTGCTCTGATACCATATTAGAAAACTTGATCAGTTGGGTTGAATGAATTGATGATTCAATTATGTGATTTGTAGAATCTGAGATTGTATAATACTTTGTGTAAAGAAGAGAAAGTAATTGTATTGATACTTCCGAGTACAACAATTTACAATGTAATATTCGACTAGTACATATAGCCTGTAATATTATGCAGAACATATCAAGTCGGGTACGAAAGCTCGCATATCATATTGTGGAAATATTGCAATGGTTATACCATAACCATTCATTTTATTTTCTAATTTATTTCTTATGTATTAATGTGAACTACATAAATTGCTCATCCATCTTAATATATTTATCTATATAATAAAAAGCATTGGTTAGTTGTTAAAAGACAAAAAGAGACTGAGATTTATTCTCAACATAGACAAAGAAAAGCTCAGATTTTTACACATATCGTTTCACTCGCACGATGTTCCACAAACTGCGTAGGACAACATGTTATTCCTCATTTTTATGCCTCCTCCAAAACCCTTTAGCCTTCTTCCCCACTTTCATTCAAATAAAGTACCTCCTTGATAAATTTTTGACCATTCTTCTCTAATATCAATTGATCTTCTCACCTCTAAATCTACTGAAACCCTAATTTCTCCTGTGTTAACATAAAAGAGAAGAAATTGTGAAGAAAATCGAAGAACTACATAAATAATCAATGAGACGTTGCGATTTGGTTAATCTTTACGTCCAAAAATTTTAGAGATTGATTTCGTTCCAATTGGTACTTCTCTTGCCTACCTAACATTCACGTCTTAGGTTCTACGGTGAATTGCTTATTCGATTCCATTCCGATTTGTACATCTCTAGCTTAACCACGCTACTCCGCTTTCTATTGGTGAATTACAGGTGAAATTTAGTATGTATGTTTCTAAAAACTGCATAGGTTTAATTTGATTGCTTCGTTTTTTAAATGATATATTATTTACATGAAATAATGAAATCTATTCTTGACTAAACTCTTTTTTATACTCGAGCACTTTTTGCTTTTCAAAATAAACATAAAATACAATGTTCTTTAAGGTGAAATAAAATATTTTTAGATTTTTTTTTGGGCCAACATAATGTTATCTTCTATTAAAATAAAAGGATTTAGTATGGAGAACAAATATTATTTTCCCATTTCCAAATGACTACTTTTATTTTTCACTCTAGCGTGTTATATATGCAGTTGTGGTGTCTATTTGTGATGGAATAGAGTTATAGATGTGAAGAGTTTTCTTTCGAATCTTTTAGTTCTCCAATAGATCGTGAGCCTTTGGAAGCATAAATAACATGGCTCTTAAAGGTACTTTTCCACTGAGGTTTGTTAGGTAATGCAGAAGGCGGATCTTAAGGCAAAACAAATACTACAGGGGGGTGAATAGTGTTTTCAAAGAATTTATGAAAATATTAAACTTATATGATCTACTATATGAATCACACACAATTGAGATGATCACAGACACAGAATCAAACACAAATGCAAAAATAGATAAATATAAAATGTAGAAAAAGGAAAGAACATAATGGATTTTATACTGGTTCGGATTACTCCTACGTCCAGTCCCACGCAACGCCGAATTGCGCAGAGTTTTATTATTATCAATATCCAAGTACAATCCCCTTGATTTCATGGCTACAAAGTTAACACCGCTCCAAACACCCTTGATTTCACGGTTATAAGGTTACCACCACTTGCTTTCCTTGATTTCCAGGCTATAAGGAACACATCCTTTCCCAAACACTTCCTAAATGATTACAACAACCCTATAACTCTTCAATAGCACTTCAATTCAGTGAGTAATGGATAGAGAGTGAGAAAAGAAGAAGATTTATATAACTAAATTAGAAATCGACAAAGTAGAAGTGTAGAAATTAATAAAGTGATAAAGAATAATGTTGGGACGAAGAGGGGTGAAGATAGAGAAGAAGATGTTGGAGAATGGAGTTTTGATGACAATAACCCTATTTCAATATTAATTGATTATAAAATATATACTAACACATCTATTTAGAATACATATATACACATACACACACACATGCTGGATTTATATACATGAAATATTAATGAAGACTATGCAGTTTAAAGATGTTAGAGATTCAGAATTCAGAGATATTTCAAGACTCATGAGTATTCAAGAGTTCAAGATAAATATAGTTACAGAGTCTAAATTATGTAGGACTCTAAATAGCACTCCAGGTTCAAATTCAAATTTATTTCAAATTCTGATTTTCAAATTCTGATTTTAATCTCTTTCCTCTCCATTTTACTTTCTATTTTTATTTGATTTTAAACTTTAGTTTTATAAGTTTATACTTTATAAATTTTATATATTTATACTTTATATTTATATAGTTTTAAACTCTATAATTTTATAAATATGTTTATATAGTTTACTTTTATGTTTCTATATGATTTTGTACTTTATAGTATTTATTTATAACACTATATTTTAATACAAGAATTTCCAGAATTTTATTTACATCAAAACACTTGAAAAACGTTCAAATTTCAATTTTATACGTATATATGTCAACATACATACATACATATATATATATATACATGTCGACATATAACTGTCATTTTTTCAAAACTGAAAGGAAGTGTCTTTTCACTATTTGTGACAGCTCTGAAGTGTTGCAACATTTCACACACTATAAAAAGGGTTAATTTTGAATTTTTAGTTATCTTCTTCTCACTACACTCTCTACTCATTACTCTCTGAATTAAGTGTTATTGAAGAGTTATGGGGTTGTTTGTAATAGTTTGGGTTGTGTGAAATTAGTGGTATCCCTTGTAGCGTGAAATCAAGGATGGTAATTGGTGGTATCCTTTGTAGCCGTTAAATCAAGGACAGGTAATCAGTGGTATCTCTTGTAGCCGTGAAATCAAGGAGGGTTGTAATTGGATATTGATATAGTAATAAAACTCTGCGCAATCCAGTGTTGCGTGGGACTGGACTTAGGAGCAATTCCGAACCGTAAAACACGGCGTGTTCTTTACTTTTCTGTACTTTACTTTTGTTTATCTTTGCATTCATGTTTGATTCTGTGTCTTTGATTGTTTCTATGGTGTTTGATTCATTTATAAGTTCATATAAGTCTAGATTTTGTTTAGATTCTCAAAAACACTGTTCACCTCCCCTCTAGTTCTTGTTTTGCCTTATCGATCCATTCCACGATCCCTAACAATTGGTATCGAGGCAAGATCTTTCAAAAAGTTCATAATCTAATTTTTCAAAAAAATTAAATGGCAAAATTTGGAATATTTGTTATTCATGCATTGTATCAATGTTGAAAGAGTCTGCATATAATTATGCTGAAAAGTCATGTGATCTACTGAAATATTGTCCAATTCAAGAAAAGATGTGTTTTATGACTTTTGAAAGGTCAAAAGTTGAAAAGATGGGTAAAGTGGCTGTTGGCAATTCAAATTCTGAAATGGTGGTTTTTGGAAATCAAACTCTGAAAAGGTGGCTGTTGGAAATTCAAATCACGAACTAGTGTGTTACATGACTGTTGATAATTCAAACTCTGGAAAGCAATTGGTGGAAATGAAAAAGGATAAATGGATATTGGATAGTGGCTGTTCGAGACATATGATAGGAAATCCTGAATTACTCAATAATCTGAAATACGAAGATGGTTGAATGGTGATGTAACGCCCCACCTCTATAGTCGCGTTAGCCAAGGCCATTGCAAGCAATGGTGTCAACTAACCCGAAGAATAAGGCTGTTGAGGAGCTACCATCTGTATATTAGCTTTGAATGAGTCTTAAATATGTCGGATAATGTGGTCTAACTTTTTAAGTCTCCTGAGGAAATCCGACACATCTAACTCAAGTCCAAATCTACTACACAGTGGCTATATATAATTCGGAAAGCAACATAAAATACATAACAATAAAATCGAAGTCAGACACAGATATTCACATCACTACGGCGGAAAAAGATATGAATAATAATACATGAGTATAAATACAAAGATAGTGGTCATAGTCGATCCACTATACAACAAAAGAATAGACACAAGCTCTAGCCAAAAGAAAAAGTATACATGAAAATCTATGATACATGTATAATCAGGAACTACAACTCTAATGTAGATATCAAAAAGCCATGAATGGTCCTCGCTAGAAGTCATGAGATACGCCTGTAATACTCGGTCTGACGCAAGTATTATTTATAAGAATAAACAATAAACGGATCAATCTAGTTGTACTCATCACAATAAACTAAGATAAAAATAGAGATATAATAGAAAATGACATATATGAAACAACAACAATGTTCACATGTAAAATGTGAAGGCTCGATATGTCCAAAACATATGCCAAAGAAATCTCAATACTATATAAAGGTATCTCAATAACAAAGAAACTAAGATTGATAAATTAATATCCATATGAGATTGACAACACATATGTCAATAAAAATAAGATCGAAGAAATCAATAAATTAAAAATCTCGAAGATCCCCAAGAAGGGGAACACCTAAGTCCAGGAGGGAGCCTGAAGGCTCATCAAAATCAAAATGGGAGTCCGAAGACTCAACCAAGTCAACATGGGAGTCCAGAGACTCAACCAACTCAATATCGAAGGTGATACGCGATTTCAAGGCATAAGCCATAGTGTTGAGCCGAAGCTCCTAAGATGGTCCAAAGACCACGGGCCACGACCCCATAGGATGATCCGAAGATCATCGATAAAAATCAATGAACCGAAGTTCCTCAAGATGATCAGGAAATCATCATAATGACCCGTAGGTCGGAATGATCCCAAGATCCACCGGAACCGAAGTTCCTCATGATGATCAAAAGATCATCAAAGTGACCCGAAGGTCGGATTGATCCGAAGATCCACTGGAACTGAAGTTCCTCGTGATGATCATCAAAGTGACCCGAAGGTCGGATTCATCCGAAGATCAAATATAATGTAACTACGCCAAGCTAGTAAATATAAGAGTTAAGCTCATGTCCTATAACCACTTGCTTTACTCGAATATTTACGAACCATTAATGTATTCCACTAAAATACGAAACGATCATTGCCACGATGTTCAATCGGATGGGTCCAAGAATTAATCATCAAAGCAAACATAAGGGGTCATAGTCCTTGTTTTTACTAAGGCGTTTAATTAGGTTTCTCATACGAATGAGAAAAAGGTTTATGAAATCATATAATAGTCGATAGTAAAACAATTAGGAATATAACCTCATATAATGAAGTAGAATTAAAAACCATTTAGTAAAAAATTTGGTATCTATTAATAACTTACAAACCCTTTTATATAGTTTCAAAAGTGACAAATCTCGTGAAATAGCGATCGAAATGACGATCGAACAAAGAATTCACGTTATAATAATGTAAATTAAATCTCATGACCATCGATTATAAATTCGTTCACCGTGAATCAATCGAAAGTCCATAAAAATCGAGCTGCAGAAATCTGTGTTGAAGGGAAACTGAAAAGTCAAGAAAAAGGTCGAAATGGGCCGAAACTCGGCCGGGAATGAGCTCAACTGGTCCTAAACAGTAGATCGTGGTCAACTTATCCCGAAAGGTCCAAGAAGCAGGACCAGTCGACCGGTCCATTTTTGACCAGTCGACTGGTCAACCAAACAGCTGACCAATTTGGCAATTTTTTGCCAATTCGTGCATGAATCGATTCCGGTGAACTCCAGAGGCTATGGACTTGATCAAGATGATAACAAGACCTCCTAAGCTCGTCGAAACAACTCAAGAACATATAATTCACATGCACAAACATATATACATGAGATTGTAATGGTTTTGATTATAAATTCCAAAACAGACAAATTTTCTAACAAAAGCAATCAAATAAGATTCAAGCGACTTGTGAAGACTTAGAACTTTGCCCAGGGCGACAACGGAGCTTCACAATATCACCAAATCAACTCACAGCATATGAATTAGGCCATGTGAACAATTTCATAGCTATAATTTCAATTCAATGAAATATAAACACACGAAGTCGGTTAAGTTACACTAACCTAACCAATTTACTAGCATATACAAACTCAAATGAACACTATATTACATTTTTACAAGCCAATGGCTTGTGGCACAGATGTGAGTTCAAAAAGAGCTCACTTTTGCTTGCTAGAAGCAAGAAATCAATCCAAAGCTAAGCAAAATCAACCTCTCCTTATATATAGCTTGTTAATCTCCAACCTAGACTCATATAAATTTATTTCCTAGGAATTAGGTTTAGGAAAGTTCAGAAATTAAAGAGGAGTAGAGTTGGAGAAGATGAAGAGGAGGCTTGCCTAGGCTTCTCCTTGGATTTGCACTTGATTTCAACATGAATTGGATTCCTAAGACTAAGCTAGGGCTTAAGGAATTTTAATTTCCCTCTCCCCATTTCTAATTTTTAGAGCAAGAGGAAATGAAGGAAGGAGGAATGAGAGGGAGAGGGCTATTGGGGGATTTTAATGTGGCTAGATTGGCTAACCCAAACTCCAACCCAGAGTCCCTAAATTTCCGAAACTCGGAACATATCGAAGCTTATAGTTTTCGAACACCTAAACAACGTTTGAACTCAATGGAAGTAGTTTCGACTCCAAATTAGTCCATATGCAAAAAGTGATATTTTGGTCATATACCAAACAAAAAAGACCATAATCGCCCAACTCAAAAGGTATCGATGTTTATAGTCAAAAAGGTCGTAAACAATGATCCAGACTCAATGGAAGTGGTCTGGAATCCAATTTCAACCATATGCAAAATGCGACCTTTTTGGATACACATACGACTAACGATTATCGACGATATATTTAAATAAAATAATTAAATATATTATCGTCAAATATGCGGGTTGTTACAGGTAAACTTCGGAGATAACTCTAAAGGATACATTATTGGAATCGACAATGTCAGTAATTCTGAACTCCGGCTATTTCTTATGTTTTACTTGTTAGGAATTTAAAACACAATTTGCTAAGTATAAATCAACTCCGCGATAAGGGTTATAATATAAACTTTGAAAAGGATAAATGTTTTACAGAAGTTAGGAATTCAAAAGTAATATTCGAAGGAGAAAGAAAGAAAAATATCTATATATTGAGTATGAAAATCTACAACGATAACCTATGCCTTATGGCCAATACAAGTGACCCATGGATCTGGCACAAGAGATTTGGTCACATAAACTTCAAACACATTTTTAGGATTTCAAAATCAGAAGGAATTAGAGGATTACCCAAAATGAAATTTAAAAGTTAATAACTTATGTGATGCTTGTCAACAAGGAAAATTAAAGAAAAGTTCATTTAAATCAAAAGAGGAAATTACTACCTCAAAACCATTAGAATTATTTCACATGGGTTTATTTGGTCGATTTCAAGTTCAATCAAAACATCATAATAAATATGTTTATGTAATAGTCGATGATTTTTCTAAATTTACTTGGACTTTGTTCCTTGAAAATAAAAGTGATGCTTTTGATCAATTTAAAAGTTTTTCTAAAAGAATTCAAAATTTATTATCACTAAAAATCAAAACAATACGAAGTGATAATGGTGGAGAATTCAAAAATGAAAATTTTGAAAAATAATGTAACAAAAAGGGAATAACCCATAACTATACAATTCTGAGAACTCCTCAACAAAATGGAGTAGTTGAACGTAAAAATAGGACAATACATGAGTGTGCGAGAACTATTGTAGGTCTAAATAACCCTAGAGGGGGGGGGGGGGTGAATGGTGTTTATTACAGTTTTTGCTGAGTAATTAAATTATATCAATCATAGATAATAATCAGAGTAAATGCGGAAAATAAATAACACACAGATATACCCAGCTTCGGCAAAACCATGCCTACTTGTGACACCCCCGTCCGTTAATGTCACTCACTAAGGGAATGCATTAAGTTTCATGAAGCATTATGGGTAAACAAAAACAGCAATATTACGAGATAGATATAAAAGCAACAGCGGAATTTAAATTTTTATTTCAAACATAAATCATAACATCGTGGTCCAAAATATCACAAGTCTGAAACTACATAAAACCCATTACGATAATATAACTTCTGCCTTGTACCATCAGAGTACATAAATAATTAAAAAGCATAATTCCCCAAAAAGAGACAAAGTCATAGTGGAGATAAGAACTTGAGCCATACTTCGAAAGCAGCTCCTAGAAAGATGATTACCGAGTCCTGACTAAGCCTGAGTATTCCCTTCCTGAGAACCCGAGGGGGAAACGGAAGAAAGAAGAGGAAACAAAAATGGTCAGACATAAAGTCTGGCGAGTCCAGTTACTTTTAGCAAGTAAATAAATAAAAGTGGCATGAGAGGCATATAAAGTGGATAAGAGAGAAAACTACAAAAAAGGCAGGTATGACTAGGTAAATAGGATAGGGTGTATACGCTTCCTTAATGATTACTATGTACTGCTACTGGTATATCCAGAATGGGATGATCCCAACATGTATGAAATGGTAGACTTATGCATACTTCTGGTGAGAGGTTTTATCCCTATACAATCCATAGGCTGCCCCAATAACGGACTCCTAAAATTACCAGAGTTTAGATGTACCCTAACTACTACCCTAATTGATCGGCTCCCTACTCCGTAGATACCCTGTGTTGGCCCCATAGCAGGATGTATCACTTCCTAAAGTGGCAACCCTTCATTTTCAAGATGTGCACAACCGTATCTACTGATGTCACAACCTCTTAATTCCCATAGCAAGACAGAACTATGCACGCACATTACTCCGTCGGTTTCCTACGTTGTTGACACCGCCCCTTTGTTTTGGATCTCGTACGATCAACCCAGTAAGTGTGCCCCTACGCCGAACTAGTTCGGAGTACTCGTTTGGAACCTAGATGGGTTACTGACTGGAACGGGTCCCACACACAAGATGATACAAGATCCCCCTAGGCTTGCTACCCACTATTAGGATTTCAACTGGTTATGCCAACAGTCCAAAATGTAAAACAGGTTAAGTTATCGGGCCAATATATGTAAATATTACCCCACCGCCACAAGATTTACTTAACCCTCACTGATCCAATAAAGTTTACTTAACAAAGTTGCATAACCCCAAAGTATAAAATAGGTTAAGTTTGTAAGCCTATATATAAATATTACCCACAGCCACAAGGTTAACTTAACCTACCCACTGTTTCAACCAAGTTTACTTAACCCTTATTCAAGTTAACATTTTCATACAATCCCTATGGATTCAGCTAGGTTAAGTATTCCAATTCGTTACCATGTTCATTTATGGTTTAACGGGCTAGACCTCCCACATTTGACCTATGACTTGTGGATGCTGGATATGTCTGTCGGGTTCGGGCAGACTTCCTCCACAAGTTGGGCCTAATCTCGTGTCTTAGCCCGTCACGTAGTTATGCACTTAGACCCCTCACATTAGATTTAACATTTGCGGTTGTTGGACATGCCGGTCGGGTCCAGGCAGACTTCCACCACAAATGCAATCTAACCTCGTGTCATAAGTGCAGTTACGGTTTCCTAATTACTGTAATCAAGCATTTTAATTATTAACCAATTAATTATACCTATGTCTTTATAGGTGTTCATGCCCATTTACCCAATTATATTCATAATGGATTATATGTCCAAATTCATATTCGTCATTCAGGTTATCCCAATTCTAATGTTTTCCCCCGTTCCCTAACTAACGCAGCCGCATATATTTGGCATCATCTCTAGGCTAGGAAGTAGCCTAGCCATAAATAATAAAAGGGAAAGATGACAGTAGTGATTATTTTAACAAAAGTGACATAAACATGTAATTGGCATAGTGATATGGTGGACATATAAATATAGATCTAGTGAGCATGTGATAATAAAACTAGATCTAACATACTAAGGATGTCATAATAGGCATGAATAAATAAGGATTCATATGTCCAGTTAATGACAGATCTAAATTAGCCACAACATGATAAGTACCAAATGATCTAAAAAGAATTTGATCCATAAGTAGATGAGACATGATAAATTAACCACAAGCTAATTAGATCTATAATATTAGATCTAGCATGATATTGTTTAAGATCCACAATTGTGACGTGATAAATTAACCACAAGCGAATTAGAGCTGTAAAGGTAGATCTAGCATGATAATGTTTAAGATCCACAAATGTGACATGATAAATTAACCACAAGCGAATTAGATCTATAAAGGTAGATCTAGCATGATAATGTTTAAGATCCACACATGATAAATTAAGCACAAGCGAATTAGATCTATAAAGGTAGATCTAGCATGATAATATTTATGATCCACAATTGTGACATGGTAAATTAACCTCAAGCGAATTAGATCTATAAAGGTAGATCTAGCATGATAATATTTACGATCCACATCATAGTTATGTCATAGATTCAAAAGTCCTAATAGATCTGATATGATAAAGGTTTAGATCCAAGTCATAGAATATTATAGATTCACAAATTATGATAGATCCAGTATGATTCAATCGTAGGCATATATCCAAATCGCAGTCATATCACGTTTACTTTTAATCATGTAAATCTAAAAGTAACTAACTCACAGTGTTTGGATTTTAGAAGATAGAAAAGAATTTGTTGGTGTTGAATCTCAGATCTATTCTTGAAACACTTGGATCTTTAAACTTGATTTGTAGAAGAAGAAAAGATTAGATTCAGTTTAGGCACTGACAACATTTGACCTCCATTATTTTTAGTATGAGAAAATAAGAGATATGAGGGTATATTTATAGCTGCCAGCCTCTAGAATTTGAAAGCCACCTCAGCCCTAGGGGGAATCGAGCTATGGGTCAACAACCACTTAGGTCTAGAAGCCCAAAAACTACTATGGGCGCACTTGGCAGGTGCGCCAGTGTAAAAATGCCTTGGCACACTTGTCAAATGCGCCAGTTATCCCTGTTTTAATCGTCAAACTTCTACCGTTCATAACTTCTTCATACGTTATCCGTTTTACGCAAACCAGGTGTCTATCTTGACCAGAATTTCGAGATGGATGCATTGACATAGTCTTTTATCTTAATTCTTAGTATTAAATTAATTATTCTTTAATTTATCCTCTTTAGTGTAGTTGAAATATAGGGTGTTACATTCTTAGTATATGTCCCAACACTAATGCGAAAGATCAGGCAGTCCACTGATTCAATTGACCTTCTGAATGCAATGTATGTATGTGTCACAAGTCCAACATGTATGCAACAATCCTAGTATAACATGTAAGTTCTTTATGGGTGCACAATCATCCGTCCAAATGCGACATCCATATGATGATACATTCAATTTCATCCATTAAAAGAAGAAAATGCACACACATCCGTATGCAGTATGAGAGTGATTGAGACGATCTAGCTGCTAATGTGTTTGTATATGCATCCACGAGCAACCACTAGCAAACACTTGCACCCACTTGCATTCATCAAACATAACATGTTTCAAACACATGTTTACAATCATGGGACTCCTACCGAAAGGTCGAAGATTCGATCGATAGGATGTACTCAGATGATAGAAGCAAGTGCGAATAAAAGCATTGGAAAAAGAAGTTAAGAACATAGTCCCAAAAAGGAAAGGGTATGAAGCATGATCTTTGTCTTCAGTTTCCCAAGTCGCATCCTCGCTGTCTTCTCCCCATTGCACTTTGATATACACGTAAATGTGTATATTTTATCTGCTTATTTATCTTGTTTTATCTTTTAAATAACTGATACTGTGTATTTATAGTTATGTTTCTAGATTATTTAAGATGAATGGATCAATATACTTAATTGTTGAAAAGCGTGAAAAATTTGCTGAAAAAGAGTGAAGTTTGAAGAGTTAGCTTGATGTGAGGAATTGCTAAAACTTGAAGAGTTTAAAGCTTGAAGAATGGTTGCAAATAGAGTTCAATTAGATAGATTTGGCTCACTAAAGACTCATGCTGCGCTAAATATTGGCTCATTTGCAAGGCCTCTCACTCTACAGCTGCGTTCACATTGGCTCATTTGCAAGGCCTCTCACTCTACAGTTGCGTTCACATTGGCTTATGTGTTATTGAGGCTAAATATTTAGTCCCACATTGTGTAATTAGCGTCTTAGTCTTGGCCAAAACAACTATAAATATCTCCTTCATCTAAAAACACATTAGGTTTTATTCTGTAATCCATTTATTGGAATAAAATCATTCTTCTCCCTTTCTCTTTACTTTTTATTGTATTTTATTTATGTTGTTTAATTTTCTGTTTCTCTTCTCTTCTAGCTGTGTCTACCTAATCTCCTTTAATTAGGGGGTGATGATGCTTAGATTAGATTCAATATGAATCACATAGCCAGAGAGATTAAAACTTCATGTATATAGATCTAGATATGAACCCAGGGTTAAATATGAACCTTCATATTCTGTGTCATTTAAGAGCTATGCTCCTTCACAGGGTATATTCGTGTTTGATCTAACGCTTATCAGATTTAGATCTAATTTTTAGGGTTTTAGAAATTAAGTAGTGAATATGTCCTGATAGCCTATGGTTGTTTAAGAGCTTAGCTCCTGCATAGGCTATGTTTGTTGTTATTCACATGTTTGTTTCTGAAAACCTAATTGTTGTTGATTCATGTTTGTGACAGAAACATGGGTTAGATCTAGAATAATTTGTTTGGCTATTGAACCATATTAATCTAGTTTATATCATTGCTCCTTAATTACTTCCTTTTATTATTAAAAACTCTCTTTTTGTTTATTTTCTGCTATTTTTAAACAATCAAAATTTTCGAGTAACTTGATTGGATTTATAAGTAAAATAATTTTTGGTCCCAGAGTTCGACACCCTTTACAACAGCCCTTGTTGTTTAGGAAAGCCAAACGAATTTAACAATTGTTTACAATTGTTTAATTTGTTCGCAAACAAATTTTGGCACCATTGCTGGGGACCAAAATAAATTTTATTAGTAGATCCTTCGTGCTATATTTTTATTTTATTTTTCCATAAAAAAACCACAAAATTATTTTTATTTTATTTCTTGCTTTTATTTTATTTTATATATAGAAAAAAATTCTTGTTTAGACGATTTGGTATTAAATTATTGATACCCTAATCTTCCAATTAAGAGGAAAAAAATTTCTTGCCTTTTTTGTTTCAGTTCGTTTCAATTATTTCTTTCCAATATTCTACAAATCTCTTTCCTCTTTTTAACAATTTCAAAAAAGTAAAAAACAAAAAACAACCAATTCCCTTTTTCTAAATTTTCTCTCCTGCCATCTTATTCTTCACGTAATCAATTCTCTCAATTCTACTTCCTTCTATGACATATTTCTTTCCTTTCATTTGTTTATAATTTTTACAAATTAAAAAAAAAATCAGAAATTATAACTTTCCTTTTCTTCATTTCATTCCAATCTTGTCTTTCTTCTGCCTTATTTATAAACCACAATGTCTACACCTCAAATCCTAAACCATACTTCTACATCCGACCATCGTTCCAACCCCATTATCGCAACTCCTCATTTTCCTTTCTCCAGCAAAACTGCACCAAATTCCATCGTACCCTCAATACACAGCACCGTCCTTCTCCTTGTGTGGCCATAACTCCATCAAACCACCATAAACCCAGTTCCGCACTTCACAGGTCACTGACCTCACTGTAGTAAAGAACATCCCTGATTCTCAGTGTTTACAGACCCGTATACTGCCGAACCCGCAAACCAGCCACCTTTCTGCAACACACCCCACTACAAACCTTCACCTCCCGTTCATCAAACCATATCAGCAAAGCCACCTTCTACTCACAACAATCCACCTGCTTTCAACGTTCATACTCATCCGCAACACACATCACCTCATACAAAACCAGTGCCGAGCTTTAGTCCATCTCAACGACTCACCACAAAAACAACCAGCCTTCACAAGCTCTTCACATCTATTGCCTTGCTTCGTCCTCCAAATAACACAGTCCACCTCCACCATCTTCCCAACCACATGAGCTACACCAACCAACCTTTTCTGCACACCAAAAATCGCACCCTACATCTCCAAACAAAAACCCAGATATTCCATCGCGACACCCATCGTGAAAATCACCGCTTCGAACCAAAGTGACCCCATCGAACCAAATCGCAACACTCGGACACTGAAGACATGCACTTCGAAAATCCCCTCGCCATGACCTTCTCGTCACCAAATCCGCAAGCAGAAATTGCCCCAATCACCACGTCAGACAATCACGTGACCGAACAACCATATCGCACCATTGATTCCCTTCAACCTGCCTTCAATCATCCCATTCTAATCATTTTTTTGGGTTTTGTAAGTTCGCTTTCAAGTTTGAATTAAGATCTCTTTATATCAATTTTATTAAAAAAGGAATCATTTTTATTTTTTTTGGTTTTGCTGAGATTATCATATGGATTTTAGCTGAGAGTTATTTGTTTATTTTCAAAGGGTTACGTGGCTTCAATCACCTGAGTTGGGCTCAGCATTTATAATTGGGCCGTTTTTTTTATTGTGGGTTTGTTAAGTGAGAGTTTTATTATTAGGGTTTTGGGCCATTTGTTCATTTATTTTGTGAGTTGTTATTTTGGGTTGTTTTTATTTATTTATTTTGGTTTAGTTGTTTTATTTTTTAAAAAAGATTCAAGTTCATTTCCTTTGCATTTGGTTTTTATTTCCTTTTGTTTTTCACTCATTTTGTTTTTAGTTTCATTTTGTTATTATTTTGATTTGTTCTTAAAAAACAAAGGGTAAAGTGAAAGTTCTTCAAAAAAAAAAAAGACAAACAGGTATTTCAGAGATCAAGCAAATCGCAAACAGCAGAATTTAAATTGTTGGAGCGATTGCACACCAAGTGGGGGTGTGAACGCACTAGCGCTAATCAGTTGCACTGAAAGGACTGCCGACCTAGGTGAGAATTTTCTAAACTCTACAGGTGCTCTGCTGCAAAGAAAAAAAATATAGAAATTGCTTGTAAAATTTTATACAGGGGCAGCGGCTTGCTTGTAAAATCTTTTAATTTCTGCAATTATTATTTCTGCCTCTGTATTCATTCTGTTAAGGGCAATACCCCAATTCACATAAGGTGATGGATCTCATCACCCTTTCCTTAGCCCACAAATTGCATTTCATCGTAGAATTTGACTAATAATAATGGTTAAACGTTGGACTTAAGGGAGTCGCGGGCTCATATAAGGCTTAATTATATTTTGATAGTTGATTTATTTGGAACGAATTATTTATTGTTGTCTAGACTACGGCAGAGAAATAACCATTTATAAATATTACGGTGGCTCGTAAATATTATATCGGTCGTTACTCTGAAGGTACTTAAACCTTTAGCTGCATTGCTTGGGTGATTACCAGTGCACCAATAACTCCTGTCCGTTAATTGGCTGAGAAATCTTTTGTTCTAAGTAATCAAACGTGTCACTATATAATTTTGGGTACTATTAAGGACAGAAAATTTCATTGTAGCTAATTTCTGTGTATCTGATTGTTTTGTGAATTGCAATAAAAAAATTCAAAACTCCTCAAAAATAAATAAAAATTTGAGAAAAAAAGAGTTTAACTTATTTATTTTTTTAAGCCCTCATTAGTTCTGTAGGTCGTACTTTTCTAAAACGTCCATTTTTCAAAAAAAAAATCTCTCTTACTTTTTTTCGAACTTGTCCATTGTCTAAATTTCTTTAGCGAACTCTTTTCTTCTTCTTTCTGGCGCATGCAAACTTTGATCCATGACCAAGAACTCGTCGTTTATTTAGAATCAGACCACCTTCTCTTTCCTTAAAACCCAATTTACTCGAACAACCCTTAGAAATGGGTAACGAACCCGCACCTCGTACCCTGATGGACATAATTCTTCCCGATAGAGTTTCTGTCCCTTCTTGCATTCAGTTACCCAATCCTTTGGGTAATCACTTTGAAATGCGATCGAGTCAGATAAGTATCCTCCTTAAATTCGGTAATTTTTCTCATGACGAACCATATAGTTTTTTAACGAGATTTGAATACGCTTGTGCAACCTTTAAATTACAACAGTTATGTGAGGATGGTATTAAACTTCGTTTGATTCCATTCACACTAAATGACTCCGCAGAAAAATGGTTTCTCAGCTTGCCCCAAAATTCGATTAAAAAATGGGATGAATTTATAGCAATTTTCCTTAAATAGTTCTACCCTCCAGAAAAAACTACTAGAGTCAGAAGCGAAATCACTAATTTCCACCAAAAAAGGGGAATCTTTTCGGCAATATTTCGAAAGATTTAAACAATTGTTGTTAAGTTGCCCCCATCATGGTTACGAAACATGGTCGTTATATCAAACCATATACGATGGACTCGATAATGGTTCTAGGAAAATGTTAGAGTCTATGTGTCAGGGCAATTTCCTAAAACAGATTGACGTAGAAGCTTGGGAATTTCTAGACGAGTTAGCAGAAAAATCGAAACAATGGGAATGAACCAATGAAAATTCTCTCTATTTACGTTCCAGTAGTAATTCTATCGAATCCTCTTCTTCTTCTAATCATTTTGTTGATGCCATACTGAATGTTGTTAGAACACACACTCAAGTTAATAACGTTTCCTAAGCTATGTGTCACTTATGTCTTAACTCCAATCACATGGCTATTGACCGTCCCCAGTCCCTTGAGCAAGTAAACGCTTTCAACAGACCCAACAACCACCCAAATCTTTCTTATGGTCCAAATAACCCTTTGATGAACATACCTTCATATCAAGCATTTTCGAACAATGCTTCGAACCCTCTCTTTAGGAAAAATCAGTACGATTCAAATCAGGCGCCTTTCCAAAAATCCCATCAAACAGTTGCACCCCAATATGAAAAACGACTTTCTATGATTGAGGGGAATTTAACCAAGATGAGTCAACTATTAGCATAAATGACTAAGTAAAGTGTTGAAAATCAGAACAAATTAGACAACTCGTTGCAATCATATATGCAGAACATGAATCAACAAATGGGTGAACTTCAAAAACAAATGTCTCAACTTAATGCTAGATTAAGTGAAAGGAAAAGGGTACGTTTCCAAGTCAACCCATCCAAAACCCTAGAGGACAAAATTCAAACCCCAATCAAATTCACATCATTCAAGATTCAAATGTTAGTCACGTGAACGCTGTCATGACTCTTAGATCCGGAAAAAAGATTGACAACCATGTGGTCAACCCAAATGATTTACCGAACGATATTCCAAATCCTACCGAAAACTCGACCAACTTGGATCACATTGAGCCAATTTCTGACAAGGACCATCCTCAAACTCAAGCAGCCCAACCTACTAAGTTGTCTGCTCCATTTCCTCATAGACTCCAACCTAGGAAAAAGAAAGATCAGGAAGAAAAGATCCTAGAAATATTTAAGCAAGTTAAAGTGAACATTCCTCTTTTAGATATTATGCAACAAGTTCCACAGTACGTGAAGTTTTTAAAAGATTTGTGCACTCAAAAATGTCATACACAAGTTACCTAAGAAAGTGTTTCTAGTGGCAACTCTAAGCGAAGTCTTGTCCCAATCAATGCCAGTGAAATACAAAGACCCTGGCTGCCCCCACAATATCATGTACTATTGGGGACAAGAAAATCGATAGATGCCTGCTAGACTTAGGTGCTAGTGTTAACTTGCTTCCATATTCCGTCTATAGCCAATTAGGGCTAGGAGAACTGAAACCCACCAACGTTACCCTTCAACTTGCTGACCATTCAATTAAGAAACCTGTGGGCGAAATCGAGGATGTATTGATCAAAATAGGCGAACTCATCTTTCCTGTTGATTTCATTGTCCTAGAAACTCAACAAGTAAGCAATCACGCAAACCAAATCCCTTTTATTCTAGGATGACCCTTCTTAGCAACCTCTAATGCTCTTATCAACTGTACAAATGGGTCTATGAAACTTTCTTTCAGTAACATTACCGTCGAGCTAAACATCTTTAGAACCGAAAACTCTTCTAACTCTTGTGTGGACCAGTTTTCTGAAATTCATGCTGTCCACGACAATGAACCTGAGCTTGATCATTTGAACAACGAAATTGATTCGAATTACGAAACTTTGTTTCAAGATGTTCTTGAAAATGTCTCTGAATCAATCCCTGTCGAGCCGCTCATAATTGAGCTTATCCCTCAACCAATCTCTTTGGTTGAGTCATCTTCCAATCTGAACTCAAAGCACTGCCCAGTCATCTTAAGTACGCTTACTTAGGAGACAATGAAACTATTCCTGTCATTATTGCTTCTGACCTTACTAGAGAGCACGAACAATTGCTCCTTCCCATCCTTAAGAAAAATAAGGAAGTAATTGGTTGATCCATGGCTGATATTAAGGGGATTAGTCCTTCAATAGTCCAACATCGAATCCACCTTATAGATGATGCCAAACCCACTTTTGATCCCCAGCATCGACTAAACCCCATCATGAAAGAAATAGTTCGTGCTGAAATTCTTAAATGTCTTGACAATGGAATCATCTACCCGATTTTCGTTGGTCGATGGGTTTGTTTGGTTCATGTCTTACCAAAGAAATCAGTGATTATTGTTATCCAAAATGAAGCTAACGAGCATATCCCAACCTGTATCGAGACTGGTTGGCGTGCTTGCATTGACTACAGGAAACTTAATGCTGCAACACGTAAGGATCATTTCACTCTGCCATTTATTGATCAAATGTTAGAACGACTAGCCTGTCACAAGTACTATTGTTTCCTTGACAGGTTCTCAGGCTATAATCAAATCCCTATTGCTCTTGAGGACCAAGATAAAACCACCTTCACTTGTCCCTTCAGTACATTTGCGTACCGTTGGATGCCTTTTGGTCTCTGCAATGCACCTGCAACCTTCCAGAGGTGCATGATTAGCATTTTTTCTGATATGATCGAGCGATTTTTGGAAGTTTTCATGGATGATTTTTCCATCTTTGGTGATTCTTACATTGAGTGTTTACAACACCTTGATCTTGTTCTTAACCATTGCAAAGATAAACACTTGACTCCTAATTGGAAAAAATGCCACTTCATGGTCAAACATGGCATTGTTCTAGGACATGTCATCTCTAATAAAGGAATTGAAGTAGACAAAGCCAAAATTGAAGTTATCTCTAATCTTCCCATTCCCAAATCCTTCAAGGACATTCGATCCTTTTTAGGTCATGCTGGCTTTTACCGTCGCTTTATAAAGGATTTTAGCAAAATCACTTGATCTTTGACTAGTCTTCTTGGTAAGGATGTTCCTTTCGACTTCAATTCTGATTGCATTTCACTTTTTGAGCATCTTAAAAATGAACTTATCTCTGCCCTGATCATCTGCTCTCCTAATTGGAAGCTGCCTTTTTGAAATCATGTGTGACGCCTCAAATTTCGTTGTAGGCGCTGTCTTAGGACAACGAATTAATAAAATTCTTCATGTCATTTACTACACGAGTAAGACTTTGACGACACTCAAATCAATTATACAACCACTGAAAAAGAACACTTGCCAGTCGTTTTCACTCTAGAAAAATTCCGACCTTATCTAGTTGGCTCACACATCACTGTTCATACTGATCACTCAGCACTTAGTTACCTTTTCTCTTAAAAGGATGCTAAGGCTTGTCTCATTCATTTGATCCTTCTACTTCAAGAACTTGATATTACCATTAAGGATAAAAAAGGATCCGACAATGTTATTGCAGACCACTTGTCTGTCTTCCAAGTGCCCCATCTTATTCTCTTCCAATCAACGAGAATTTTCCAGATGAATAGCTCTTTTTTTATCCACTGATCCTTGATTCGCTGACATTGTCAACTACTTAGTCACCAAGCAGACCCTTCTTTTTGGTCCAAGTAGGATAAACACAAACTCTTTTCCCAAGTGAAACATTTTTTCTTGGACGACCCCTATCTTTTCAAATACTATCCTGACCAAATCATCCAAAGGTATGTTCCCGACACTGAAATTCGCAGTGTCCTCTCTTTCTGTCACGACCAAGCATGTTGTGGTCATTTCGGTCCCAAAAAGACAGCCGAAAAGGCTCTCCAATCGGGTTTCTACTGGCCCAACCTTTTCAAAGACGCTTACGAATTTTGCAAAAAATGTGATCGATGTCAATTCTTAGGGAAAATTGGTGAATGAAATATGATGCCCCTAAACCCCATTCAAGAAGTCGAAATTTTTGTCGTTTGGGGTATAGACATCATGGGACTCTTCCCTAATTCTTTTTGAAACCTTTATATTCTCTTAGTTGTTGATTATGTTTCTAAATGGGTCGAAGTTGTTCCATGCAAAACAAATGATAACAAGGTTGTTGTGCGCTTCTTGAAAGAAAACATCTTCTCTAGGTTTGGCACACCTCGCACAATAATCAGTGACAACGGAACACACTTCTGTAATCGTTCTTTTGAAGCCCTCATGAGAAAGTATTCGATAACCCACAAGTTATCCACTCCTTACCATTCTCAAACTTGTGGGCAAGTTGAAGTATCAAATAGGCAGATTAAACAAATCCTTAAGAAAACTGTGAATCGAAATCGTAAAGATTGGTCCGAAAAGTTAACCGACGCTCTTTGGGCTTATCGCACCGCTTTCAAAACAAACTTAGGTATGTCCCCTTATCGGTTGACTTTTGGTAAGCCATTTCACTTACCAGTAGAACTAGAACAAGGGAGTTATGGGCAATAAAAACTCTAAATCTTGACCTTGAGCAAGAAGATGAACTTAGGATTTAACTTAATGAACTTGATGAAATTCAAAATGATGCCTATGAAAACGATAAATTTACAAGGACAAAACGAAAGTTTTTCATGATAAATCAATTTTACGTAAAAATTTCATGCTAGGTCAAAAAGTTCTGTTGTATGACTTAAGATTGCATTTATTTCCGGGTAAGTTAAAATCTAGATGGACAGGACCTTACACTGTGTGGACCGTTTTTCCGTATGGTGCAGTAGAAGTTGAGAATCCAACCGATGGATCATCCTATAAGGTGAATGATCTACACCTTAAACCTTACTTGGAATCAATACCCAACCAAGAGGAAGAGCTCATGGTCCTCCATGAGCCATATTACATTCGGTAACACGCACTAACCCTCTTTTGTACATATGTAAATATTCTCTTTTTTTTGTCCCTTTCACTAAGATGTGACTGCTTAATGACTATGGGGACACAGTCACACCCAAGTGTGTGTGGGGGGGGGGATTTACATTACATCAGCAATCAAATTTTATGAGCTAGGTCACTCATTGAACAAAGTTTAACTTAAATTCATAAATAACACCTTGGTTCTTGTTTGATAAGTTGAATTGTTGGATGATGGGAATGAAAATTATTTATTCATTGAGTCATAACGTGTCTTTTTAAGATGCTAGCTTGAGACTGTGCAGAAGTTAGTCGTGTTCTGGAGTAAGTGTGTCAACCTTTATTATACATGTTAGAATGTGCAAGTAAAAATAATCAAAAAAAAATCATCAAATAAACAATGATTTTACATCTACATTTGTTGGATTTTCTAAGTTCGTTTTCATGCATAATATTTTCTCACTCAAATTTTCAAACCTGTAAGTTCTAAAGTCCACTTGGCCCAATTAAGGAGAAATGCCTCAATGTAGCGTTCTTCTTCGATACCCCACATTATTCAAACCCAAGTTTTAGTCGAATTACATCCATGTTTCGACAGGTATTTCTTATATTGGTATACTTAAGAACCTTGTACTGATTTATTTTCAAAGGTTCAAAAACATCACTTTTTATACCAATATTACAATGCCCACTCCGTACTTGTTTTAAGGTAAGATAATCATATACCACATCTTATTTTATATGGGTTATCTATCTTACGAAACTTTGCTTGTCATTCCTTTCAACTTTTTATATAACATCAATCCAGACTTGTGTGT
Organism: Allium sativum; assembly: GCA_030737875.1. Lineage (NCBI taxonomy): Eukaryota > Viridiplantae > Streptophyta > Magnoliopsida > Asparagales > Amaryllidaceae > Allium > Allium sativum. Next base: position 973,511,990 of record CM060916.1, read on the forward strand.
TAAATTAGGGTTATAGAAGTAAAGTAACTAGGGCACAAAACTTTCCTTTCATGAAGTGTTGGTTATGATTCGCTTAGTAGAGGAGGACTCAAATGAAATATCACAGTATCATTCCATTCCATCTCCACTCATCATTCATCATGCAAAAAGAAAAAAGAAAAGAAAAAAAAGTAATAAAGAAAAAATCTCATAGAATAAAATAGTCATTCGTCATTCTTGACTATAAAGCATTTATTTCCAGTCCATCCACATCCAGCATACCGTACTTGGAAGCAAGGATTCTAGTAGAGGAGATGAAAGGAAACAAAATGTCCATATGTGCCCTAGTATTACTTTATCTTTTGTAGCTTGAAGTTCAACTAATACACTTTCCCTCTTATCAATAACATTTTTAGAACTTACAAAATTTTCCTTCATCTATGCATAACTCACATCCAATACAGTACAGTTACACTGATGCAAAATTATTCAAAAAAAAGAATAAATAAATGATTGGGTGCACATTGTCGATGAGTAGAAGTTTTGTTGACACCACGCTCTTAACCTTCAAGACAATTACAATGTTATCAAGGAATTATGATTCAGATTGAAATTTTTTATTCATTTTTGCACCAATTATGGGATGGCAATTTAGGACTGAACTGTTATTATTGAAGTTAGGTAAAGTCCTTGGAATTTGAAAGACCTTAAATATATCATTTAATTAATTTGTGTACTTAAGACGCTTTGGATTTTGTGGGTAGTATCCGCAGAAAACCCTCACGAGACAACACTCATCCTACTTGTTGCATACGCTAAATGCAATCGTGTTTCCTAGAAAGTGTGACATATCTTAGTTTAGTTTATTCGAGGACGAATAATAAGATAAGTGTGGGGGTATTTGATATACACGTAAATGTGTATATTTTATCCGCTTATTTATCTTGTTTTATCTTCTAAAAAATTGATACTATGTATTTATAGTTGTGTTTCCAGATTATTTAAGATGAATAGATCAATGCACTTAATTGTTGAAAAGCATGAAGAATTTGCTGAAAAAGAGTGAAGTTTGAAGAGTTAGCTAGATGTGACATTACAACAAAAACACCATATTACAACTTTGATTTTACAACGGTGGTAAAATCACCGTTGTAATAAATGTTTTTTACAACTTTTTTCGAAAAATGTTGTAATAAACTTATTTTTAACAACTGTGTTATTTTGACAGTTGTAATAAAAGCCTATCACAACTTTTATTTTTTGACTGTTGTAATATATGACTACACTACAAAAAAATACCATATTAATAATTAATAAAAATCCGATAATTAATAAAAATATTAATACTCAATAACTAATTTTTAATAATAATAATAAATAGTTTATTTAAAAATATGTACTAACTAATATTAATAATTTCTTTTCGCTATATAATAATTAATAAATAATAATTATGTATTATTATTAGAAATTAAAAATAAATAAATAAAAATTAGTTTTTAGTAATGAATAATTAATTTTAGTAATCAATAAATAAGAAGTAAGAATCACTAATTAAGAAGTAATAATTAAATAATTACTTTTAAATATTTTAATAAAAATCTCAAACAAATTATATAATATTCTATTACATTTTTTCATAAAATAAAAAAATGAAAAATTATAAGATTAATAAATAGCTATTTTATATTATTTAACTTACCATATTAAATAACTTTCAAAATAGTAATTAGTGGATGAGATTAGTGGTCCACACTTCCCTCCGTATTAAACATTTTCTATATATATACACAATAAAATGTGTGATAACTCAAATTTTTGTAGCTTTAAAGTAATATTATTTGATCGGTAAATTTATTTATATGTATGAAGAAATAATATGATTCTTTGCACATATATAAGTATGAACTGTAAGTTGATAATAAAATACACATGTTAGTTGTGTATTGTGTGAAACAGGAAGATTTGGTTAAGTGTTATAATATGGGCTTAAGAGGGTTAATAAAAACCTACGGGCAAAGTTGTCATTTGGAAAGAACTAAAACCCTAGCCGTACCACTTGAAAAGCATAAATAAATGAAAATTTGGCCATCAATTTTCATTTTCATTCTCTTGACCAAAAACTAAAAGAAAACAGAAATGGCCGAAGCCCTAGATATCGAATTAGGGAAATCAACAAATCGACCAACGTCTCACATCAAATAAAATGGATTTGTGAGGGAAAGGATTTCTAGAGGGAAGCGACAACAGATCTGGGGAGATCGAAGCCCAAATCGAGGAACTACGTAGAGAAATCGAGATCTGGAGGCTAATCGGGTTTAAGGTGAGTGTATTTTTCCTCCTTTAAGCAATAAGACCTTTTATAGGCAGCCGCTTTACCTATATTTCGTTGTAGTACTGTCATGAGCTAGTATGCATGATATCGTTTGATTGCATGATTTTGTTTGACTAGTTTTGTGAATGATCATTATGTTGGTTTGAATAGCAAATTGTCGCAGTTAAAGATTGATGCCTGATCCGACTGTTGTATGGTTGCAAACTCCATATGGATCTGTTATAAAGTTAAAAAGAGATTTTATGGAAAATGATTAGAGTGAATCTATAAATAAAATGATATTTTCAGTCCAGAAAGGTTTTAAGGGCTATGGTGATTTATGTCGGAGTTAAATATTAGCTAACTTTTGCGTTATTAGCACATGGAGTTTAGTCAAGAGTTAGTAGTGTTGTGTACATTGAAAGTTATATATTAATTTAGTAATCATGTAAGTCTGCATTGGGAAAACTGTATCTGTTAAACTGAAAAGTTATGCATTAATCAAGTTGTATGAACTGATTGAAGTGTGCAAATATATATATATATATATATATATATATATATATGTATATGTTCTGTGTACTTGACGCAAGATATGGGAAATGATGTATGAAAAGTGTTTTTCGACACTCCTGTGTTACTGACGTATGCATAACATACAAATAAATGTATGTACGTGCAGTTCAGTACATAGGAGGTTTCATAATGAAGAATATGTATATTTATATGTAGTATGGGATGGGTTTTGTGATGACCCGAAAATTCCCACCCTTGGAACCGACCATAAACCACACAGGTCTGATCCAAAGTTGGAAACCTCGAATGCATCAACTCTGGGCATACAACACATTAGAACAACAACACAGACTTTTATAACATCAAAAATAAATGTTACATCAGAGTACAGAATATATCAGAATACATTTTATAAAGTACAGCGGAAGATAAATTACAACAAAAGTAATACAATGCAGCAGAAAACAATTTCAGCGGAAGGCTATCAATATTCTGGACCCGGCTTCAGACTTCAATCCAGGATCCTGCTTAATATATCTGCAAAGAGCTACTCGACTGCCCGTGTGGAAAAGAGAGCACCCGAGTTTGCAAAGTGAAACAAACTACAGGTCAGTTGTGGGACTGGTGTGAGAATTCTTAACCTAATCTATCTAATAAGAAGGCTAATCACAGGACCGCGCCGCTAACGCGGAACGGGTTTACTCCATTGGATTGCCAGTGCATAAAATAAGGTAAATCGTTAAACAACGCAATGCTTTTTTTTAGAAAAATGAAACCATTATAAGACCCAAGTCCCATCACACAATGCAACGCAAACCGGAGGATAGGGTTTTACCTTATAACGGTCAAAAGATGCTTAATACGTAAAAACGATATTATTATTAGTGTGTATATAATTTAATAAAAACATTTCAAAATAAATGTGTCAATCCTAGACGGCATAGTACCCCATCCTACTATGTCGCCGTACTAGTTATACAATAAAAACCGCGTGGGGCGTATTGGAAATTGGGTTTCCATCATGAGTCAAGGCTAGGGAGGAGCTCCTTACCGATTCGAGACACTCTAGCAATGTCTCAGGATTCGGACGCTGGCGAACCCTTGGATCCTGCAGAGCCGGTCCACAAATACTTTAGGGGATTAGTTATGCCTGAACACACGCTCCCCAATCCTATTGGACCTACAAATCGGCCATGGGCGACCGATAAAAATAAACTGAGGCCTCGCAAAAATTCTATCATCCACATAAGTAAATGTCAGCCAGTTTAAGCACTGACACCACTTCTAGCTAGAAAGAAACGTGTGCACTCCCTGCGTTCCCTTCTCCCGTTTTAGACTCTACCGGGGTGTGCGGCTCGCGAAGTCACGATATACACAAAGCTATGCCTAAATAGACTGTGCTTTGATCATCAACCACAGGGCCTGTTTTCAACAAAGCCTTGATCATTTGAATCTTAGCATGCCAGATTGTCAGACCCTACCATATCACTGATCGTCTACCAATATATATATAACCTCTAAGCCCATACGTATTAGAGAAGGGTGATAAGTAAAGAATAAATTCTTCACCACCAAACAGAAATATATAATTAGTAGCATTCAACAAATACAATAGAAAGGAATACAATGTCAGACAAACAATCCATTTACAAGTTCGTTCTGGGTCTAAACGAAACCGAAGGCACTTTATACCTCGTATATCCGAACATTCAACAATACGTCCGGACAATTACCACTTTATCCCAGTCCTGGGAGCGACCCAGTCCCGAGCATCAGTAGTCCTCATCCATTCGATGTGAAGATCGTTGGTCTTCAACACCGTCTTCATCTTCGACTCTTCATCGTCGTGATAATTATTCGGAATGGGTTAAACCCGATCTTTCCGAATAACTTGCGCATTTTATAATTAAAAGTCAAATGCTATAAAACACATCCAACGCCTCATTCCAATTCAGAATATTCTTTTAAGCAGAATATGCATATTATTAGGGAAAGGTTCCCATTAATTTTATCAAAGATAAATTCTTTTAAAAAATTTCTTTAATCTTCTTCCTAGAAATTCATTAAAACTCCAATTTGGTTTTAATTTCAAACATCATTATTAAATGGTTATTCCAACTTAAGAAATAAGTCTTGTCTTTAATTTGGGTTAAAGAATCAGTGTCACTTAGAAACATTGTTCACGATAAACCCAAAATCGTCTTCCATTAATTATGGATTTTCCACAGAAATCAAATTAATAAATAATCGATATAAATTTCTGTATCAGACCAATAATATAAATGGAATAACGGCAAAGCCTTTTTAAATTCCATATGTATTATCAGTCTTCTTTTACAGAAGCCTATCTTGAATATTATCAAATCGAATTCCCATTCAATTCCAATTTAATTTATATTAAATTGGAAAATTAAACTTTGGAATATTCTTTTTAAATCTTGATAAAAAGATTTATAAATTCTAAATCACATTTCAATGTAAATTGGGTTAAAGAACAAATGTCGTTCAAAACATAGTTCACGATAAACCCAATTCACATATCGTTTTATTTCAATTACTAAATACGATGGAAACTCTAAAATCTTAATTAAAAGATTTTATTCTTTAATATGGGGTTTAAGAACAGTGTTATTTAAGCCACCATTCACGATAACCCAAATCTAATTCATTTATTTACTTCCAATGAAATATTATTCAATTTAGAAGACTTCATTAAATCTTAACTTAAAGAATTATCCTAGTTAATGACTAGTTTATTTCTATAAAATATATTTATCTTTTGTCCATCCAAGGACGGACATAGAATTATTCTTTGTTAAATATCATTTAAAATATTTACTATTAAAAATAATCTTTATATAAAAGATTCTTAATATAAAATATTCTTTGTAATACAATACTCTTTATTTTAAAATATCTTTATATTACAATGTTTTTATTTTAAAAGATATGCTTTATTTAAAGGAAATCCTGAAATGGAATGCGACTCAGACATTTACCCTAGAACTTTAGTTACATGGATTTCATACATTGTCTGTATATAACAATAAAATAGATAATCATCAAACATCCATTCACATCCATAGTGCAATTTACAACTGTGTGAGCATTAAAATGAAATAATAACGCTCATCGCAGTCTGTCGATCTATCGATCGACATAAAAATAAACATTGGGATTAGTGTATGTCAATTTTTATCCCAACACCCGTGTGGGGTTTCAACCAACTTCCAAATAATAAATTATAGGTGCACTTGGGCGATGTGTGAAAATTATCGACCCAATCACATAAACAAGTCGGGTAACTTATAAATGGAAGTGTAACATTATAATATATATAATGATGAATCAATTCATGCATAATAACAATGCAAGTTCTCCTATTAACATAATTATCAAACAACGAATCTTTTCTACTGATTCATTTATATCAAAAATGTGAATTCTGATGTTGATTCACTTACACTGAAATGTAATCATATACAAATGATATTCTTTTTACACTGTATAAGATGTAATCATTATTTACATTAAAAGTGATACCCTTTATCTTTACTATTTTATAATAACTAAGTGTAAATAAAATGTACTTTATGATTTTATGTTTTATTTGCAACAGAGATTGCAAATAAAATTGTACCCTTTTGATTTCATGTTTATTTGTAATAAGGGATACCAATAAAAATGTGCCCTTTTTACTTCATGCTTTATTTGCAAAAGAGAATGCAAATAAAGATTCAACCTTTTTTATTTTAATATTTATTTACATCGAGGAATGTAAATAAAAATTGTAACTTTTTATTTCTCGTTTTATTTGCAACAAGGATTGCAAATAAAAAAAGAACTTTTAATTTTAATGTTTTGTTTACATCTAAAGTTGTAAACAAAATGCATCTTTATCCTACGGTGTTTATTTGCCTCTAAATATGCAATTAAAAATGTAATCTTTTAACTACGATGTTTATTTGCATCTAAATATGCAATTAAAAATGTAATCTTTTAACTACGATGTTTATTTGCATCTAAATATGCAGATAAAATATAATCATTATTAAGTGTTCTGCTTGCAACTAAATTTACAAATAAAAATGTATAATTGTTTTCAACTAATGTAAATTAACAAAAGTGATTATTTTTATCTAACAATTCTATACTGACCAAAAATGAATGTTTTGTTCAATTCTTTTTATTGTACTAAATTGACAAATAAAATGTACTCCTAAGTCCATTCTTTTATTTTATATAAAATACAAAATAAAATAAAATATTCATTCTAATGTTTTTGTTTGCATCTAAAACTGCAAACAAGAATGTAACTTCTCAAATCATATATTTGTTTGCATCTAAGATTGCAGACAAAAATGTACTTATTCCTTTTAATGTTTATTTGCAACGGAGGAAGCAAATAAAAGAACAATTTTTATTTCAATGTATAATTTCATTGGAAAATGCAAATAAAAGAACACTTTTATTTTTCAATGTATATTTGCATTGGAAAAGGCAAATAAAGGAATAATCTTTAATCTAATGTATATTTGCATTGGAAAATGCAAATAAAATTTTAATTCCAAGGTGTGTTTGCATTGTAAATTTCAAAAAAAAAATGAACTTCTATTTCCATGATATATTTGCATTGTAAAATGCAGATAAAAAGTGAATTTCTATTTTTATGATATATTTTCATAAGTGAGTGCAAATAAAAGAACACTTTCATTTTCAAAATATATTTGCATACGTGGACACAAATAAAAGAACAAATTTCATTTTATTTGTATCTGTAAATACAAATAAAAAGAACAAGTTTTATTTTTAATATATATTTGCATCTGTAAATGCAAATAAAAAGAACAATTTTCATTTTTAATGTATACTTGCATTTGTAAATGCAAATAAAGAATAAATTTTGTTTTTAATATATATATTTGCATTGATGAATGCAAATAAAAGAATAAATTTTATTTCCAATGTATGTTTGCATTAGAGAATGCAAATAAGAGGGCATTTTATATGTATGCATCTTTCTATGTATTCTGACGACAAGTACAATTTATTAGTGCAACCAATTCTAAGTTCCAAACGACCAATATAAATGAATATTTTATAAATTTACATTCTCCTACGTATTTTCATAAAAGAGTATTTTATTGTTTATATATTTTTCTATGTGTTCTAATAACAAAAAATAATAATATTTTATTTGTTTATACTTTTCTGTGTATTTTAGTAACATATAAAAGAATATTTTATAGATAAATAATTTCCTATGTATTTTGATGTCATATAAAAGAATATTTTATATCAAAATAATTTCCTATGTATTTCAATGAAAAAATAAAAGTAAAATTTATTTGTATACAAATTCTGTGTTTCAAATGACACTAAAAAGTAAATTTTATTAATGCAACAATTTCTAAATTTCAAACGACAAATAAAAAGTGAATTTTATTTTTCTACGTTAGTATCTACATTGTGAAATGTAAATAAAAAGGTGAACCTCTATTTCTATGTTTTATTTGCGTTAGAGAACACAAATAAAAAGTGAACTTTTATTTCTAATGTTTTATTTGTGTTTGAGAACACAAATAAAAAGACCGTTTATTTTACTATGTTATATCTATGTTTGAAAACACGAATATAAAGACGATTTATTTTCCTTGTTTATATTTGTGTTAAGAAACACAAATAAAAGAAAATTCATTTTTTTATATGAATTGATAAACTAGATCAATTCAATTAAAAAGTGACAAATCATATTTTAATGTTGTATTGATAAACTAAATCAATACAATAAAAATGACAAATTTTATTTTTGTATATAAAAATAAAATATGGTTTTATTCTATACACTTAATCTGATCCACATGAATATTCCTATATATACGATAATATATGATTTTATCGTATACACAAAATTCTATCAAACGCAATCACAATCAATCGTACATCACAATCACAGCACAATCAAAATAGAAATCAATATATACATACAACATGAATTGCATACTGAATGAATAAATAAATTACACACTAAATAAATAATTAGTTTTAATTTAAAAAAAATAGAAATCTCACCGTGTGTTTTGATTTCAAAAATATCAGATCTGAATTTTGCTCAATTTTTGACTGTCTCCGTTTCAGATCTGGTCAGTGCCATATTGTAGATCTCGAAAAGACGAGTTCAACGCTTCTGAAATCGTTCCATTTCGTTGTTGTATGAAGAAGTTATGCTCGTTTTAAAATTTAAACTTTTAAATATATAATTAAATAAATAATTAGTCCTTAATTTACATTGATTAGAGGGGGAAAAAGTCGGCCGTTCCTTGTTATCCATCGTCCTCCCCAACCAGACAACACCGAACCCAACCCGTCGCCTGAAACCTCCACCCACGCACGGCGCTACACCCCACCATTCATCGATCCACGACCACCACTCCAGAGCCGACGTCGCCAGCTTCCCACGCCCGGAGCCATAGCCGACTCGCCGCCGCCCTGCTCTCGAAAAAGGACCCCAAACCCGCCGGTTTTCAAGGCCAAATCCGACCGATATGTGAGCCTAAACCCCACCACCACCGTACATAACCTAGATCTCTCATTGCTCTACAATTCCTGTATTTTGAATCTTGAAATCCATTGAACAAAATTGGAGACAATATGGAATGAAATCAAGAACATTTCAGCCATCCATTTTAAATAACGACGGCTGAACTATTATGGGCTAGGGTTAGGGTTATACCATGTATTTATGTAATATTTTATTAATTAATTCATTAATTTGCAAAATAAAGCCCAATAACTTGTGTTAACTCCAATTCCAGCCCAACTGATATTGTTCCTAGGCAAATACCTACGTTCCGGACGCAATGGAACATGTTTCGAGGCCCAGATCCAAAGTCTACAGCTTGTTTTATTTAATTTAATATTTAAATCATTTAATTATTTAATTCAACCATACATTTTAAATTACCGGGGCCACATACGACCTCTAAAAATTCCAAAAAATATATATTTGGCTTTGTTATGACGATACGGTCCTAACAAGACTAATTTCGTCGAATTCTGAGACTGTTTGAAAAATGGCCATTTTCAAGTCGTTTAAAATTGACCAAAATTGACAAAACACATTTTCTATTGCCACGTTCACATATTAATTCGAAAAAAATCTGAAAATTGAAACCTAGAAATAATTTACATTCCGGTTCCAACAAAAGTGGTTTCGTCGAAAACGGAGATCGTTTGAAAATTGACTATTTTTAAGGTTAATATATTATATTAAATATATATAAATTCTACAGTTACTTTTCTAAATTTTGAACTAGCCATAACTTTTGATTTTTAAAATGAAATTTCAATTTTTCAGATTCTTTAGAAAGATATGGTTAAACAGATTTAAATATTTCTGGTTTCACTGAATTCTGATTTATTTTGAATCCTGTGCATTCAGTCAAAGTTTAATTTCAAAATTTCAAACTACCGCGCTAGTTTTTAACTCCTTTTTATAATTAAATTTAAATTTATTCATTTTAACTTCGATTAAAATAAATTTTTAGCCATTACTATTTAAATAAATTATTTTATATTCTCCAAATTCATTAAAATTTTCTAAAATAAAATTTTTAAATTGGTACAGAATTTGCGGGTTGTTACAGGGTTGAGCAATGTTTTGGTATTGTGAAAACGCTGGATGATAATATATATATCTGTGTATATGTACAAGTATTCTTAATGTAAATATGGGTTAGTTTCACAATGTATAGTCAAATGCATTGTTTGGTATCAATATTACTTAATAATATATGTGCTGAGTATATTATTGTGCCAACTGTTTTTAAGAGAAGTAATTTGGTAAAGAACAAATTTCGTTATTTTAACCTTGTTTAAGCTATGTGATTAATTATTTTAATTGAAGAAATTGCATGACGCATGATAACTAGAGCTCGTACTGCTAGAGTTATTTCAAAAACAAAAGTGAATGGAAAAACGTTTTTAGGATATAGTGATGCACTGGTTATCACATAATAGTTTATTTTAAATTCACTATGATTAGGAAAAATCCAGAGCATATTTACAGTCATTGGTAAGATCCCAATTACGTTTCTTTGTTAATTTATTTGGGTATTTATATTTAGAGGATGATACAAGCATTCCAACAGATATCAAATTGCCGATTCTGCGATCCTTTCATCGTCATATATATGACCATGAATGGCATTTTTCATGTATGGTATTAAGCTTTTTAATTAGGAATAACTTTTGTATTCCTTTCATTACAGGTTGCTAAGACACTTGGTGTATTTGTGGAAACATGAGCATGCTCAAATTTTGGATTTCTTTTCTTCTTTAGCTGTCAGGTACACATGAGTATACTTCTAGTCTATCTTAGCAACAAACATGATATGAAAATATCTACCAATAGTTTGATAATAACAAATACAGTAGATATGCTTGTTTATTAAATGTTTTATCTTAGAGCTCAAGCACTCATTAAACACGTGCTTGACGCTTTGTTGGATACGTGTTTGGTCCCATTATTCATTGGAAACTTCATGTTTTTAAAATATTTTGTTTGAGATGCTGTTCCAACCGAGTGACTGAAATCATTTCCTTATTTGATGATTACTTATGTACATAAAAGTACACATCTTGTAGGGCATAATAGTGAATATGAGTAACAAGTTAAGTTTATGAAAGTCCAAGTGCAGATTCTAACTTGTTTTCCGAAAGTCCAAGTGCAGATGCTCTTTTTTTTTTTTTAGAAATTGTGCAATATCCAATTGTTTAAAAAGGGGCTTTGGACCACATGTAGTTCATGCTATCAGGTACGTTAAGCATTATTGTTAAATTTTGGTATTGTTGGCTTAAAAACACTTTTTGTTCTTTTTTCTAACAACAGACATATGCAATAGGTTTGATCACTGCAGTGAACTTGCACCAAAAAGATAAATGGCGTAAAGATTTCCTTGTCTTCGACTAGTGTACTCCCATTGGGTATGCAATTTTGTGTGGATAACTTGTGCTTGTACTAAGTTGCTTTGTAACGGTCAAGTATGTAATAATGTACAAAATGTTGTTTAAAACTTATTGTTTGTAATACTGAATATTTGAGTATTTTAATAAATTAGTTTGCAAATAACTGTAATATCGGATTTGCTTATGGAGTATTGCTATATTTAGTGTATTGTTCTTTTTAGTAGCAAAAGATGTTTATTTTTTTAAAACCCAAATGTCAATCACAACAGTGCATAACATTTGTATTAGATTTTATTACAACGGTGCATAATTGTTGTAATAAAGTTTATTACAACAGTGGGAAAAAGTTGTAAAATATACATATTACAACGGTGTTGCAACAATGCAAAAAAGTTGTAAAAGATATTAGTCTATTACAACTTCTTAATACACGACGGTTTGCCCACCATTGTAAAATGTATATTAAAATGGTGTTCCACCATTGTAATAGGGTCATTTTGTTGTAGTGTGAGGAATTGCTAAAAATAGAAGAGTTTAAAGCTTGAAGAACGGTAGCAAATAGAATTCAGTTAGGTAGATTTGGCTCAGTAAAGACTCGTGTTGCGTTCACATTGGCTCATTTGCAAGGCCTCTTACTCTACAGCTGCGTTCACATTGGCTCATTTGCAAGTCCTCTCACTCTACAGTTGCGTTCACAATGGCTTATGTGTTATTTAGGCTAAATTTTTAGTCCCACATTGTGTAATTAGCCTTATAGTCTTGGCCAAAGCAACTATAAATACATTGTATCTCCTTCATGTAAAAACACATTAGGTTTTTTATGTAATCCTTCTATTGGAATAAAATCATTCTTCTCCCTTTCTATTTACTTTTTATTGTATTTTATTTATGTTGTTTAATTTTCTTTTTCTCTTCTAGTTATGTCTAGCTAATCTCCTTTAATTAGGGGGTGATGACTCTTAGATTAGATTCAATATGAATCACATAGCTAGAGAGATTAGAACTTCATGTATATAGATCTAGATCTGAACCAAGGGTTATATATTAACCTTCATATTCTGTGTCGTTTAAGAGCTATGCTCCTTCACAGGGTATATTCATGTTCGATCTAACGTTTATCTGAATTAGATCTAATTTTTAGGGTTTTAGAAATTAAGTAGTGAATCTGTCCTGATAGCCAATGGTTGTTTAAGAGCTTAGCTCCTGCATAGGCTACACTTGTTGTTATTCACATGTTTGTTTCTTAAAACCTAATTGTTGATTCATGTTTGTGGCAGAAACATGGGTTAGATCTAGAATAATTTGTTTGGCTATTGAATCATATTAATCTAGTTTATGTCATTGCTCACTAGTTACTTCCTTTTATTATTAAAAACTCTCTTTTTATTTATTTTCTGCTATTTTTAAACAATCAAAATTTCGGAATAAATTGATTGGGTTTATTAGTAAAATAATTTTTGGTCCCAGAGTCAATACCCTTTACGACAACCCATGTTGTTTAGGAAAGCCGAACGAATTTAACAGTTGTTTACAATTGTTCAATTTGTTCGCAAACACACATTTATTAACCTAACCTCTCTATTGCGCAGTTTCTTAACCTCTGATCCAAGTATACGGATAGAAACTTGTTTAATTGTCTCCTCCTGTTCTACCTCTATTTCCTCACGCATGTGCGGCTCAACTACCACTGCTATATCGTGTAGACACTTCGATAATTAAGAAATGAGGAAAAACATCATGAATATCCACACATATGCGAAGCGAGCTGTACGTCTTAGTTGCAAATATCACCGGAGCACCCTATTTAGAAATGCTTCACCGACTAAATCCTTTCCCAAGTAGCCCCCCTACTTGTTTACTGAGCTCCCTCCTTTCTCTTGGAACCATATGGCGCATGGGCAATGCTACTGGCTTTTCATTGTCCACCAAATATATGCGGAAATCGATCTCGCACCTTGGAGATAAACCCCGAACCTCCTCAAAAACATATGGATACTCACAGGCTACCACTACAAACCGTAGATCATCAATAAATGCATCAAGAGATTCTAGGAAACTAAGCATGACAGACCCTTTTGGGTCACAAGAAATCTCGAGGGTCCTCCTACGGAAAGTCAAAAGTCTAACAACCCTCCCCTTACAATAGAGAATGGCACCGTACGTGGTTATCCAATACATCCCTAGAATCAAATCATAGCCCATAAAACCGAGCATATATGCGTCGCACTAGAACTCGACGCCTAATATAGATATTCTCAAACCCCGACAAATCATGGATAAATGAGCCGAACCACCAATGGGGTTTGAGACAACAACGGAATCCATTACCATACTAGTATTTAAGTGCATAGATTCAACCATAGAACTAGATATAAATGAATGTGAAGCGCTAGAATCAAAAGAGTTCTTATAGGATGATTACAAAGAGAAATCAAACCTTCCACAAAAACTTTCCTACCTCGATCTGGAGCACCGATCGCGAGAGCATGCACTTGCCCTCCAGAAGCTCCTGCTCTTTGACCTTGTCCTTGTTTCTTCGGGCAATCCTTAATAAGATTCCTGACCTCTCCACAATGGAAACAAGCATTCTTCTTTCTTCTGCAATTTTTGCTTTCATGAACCACGTGTCCACAATTAAAACATTTCCTCTTGTCTCGAGCTTTGTCATTCTTTCTTCCCTTCTTTTGTGTCTCCTCGACCTTAGCTTCTTTCTTTTCAGCTTTATCTTCCTCATGCATTAATGCCATATCAGCGAGTCTTTAAAAAGTAGCTCCCATTGGAATATGGGACATGGCTAACCCATGAAGGGGTTCATTTAGTCCTTTAACAAACCGCAAGGCCTTCTTATGCGAAGTGTCTACTAGCTCCAAACCGAATCTAGCTAGCTGGTTGAATTTGTTCACATATTCTTTAACAGTCATGTCTCCTTGTTTGAGCGCCAAGAACCTCTCCGTTTGCATGCTTTTCTCATCTTGAGAAAGAAACTTCATTTCAAACCTCTGTCTAAAGGCATCCCAAGTTTCTACTGGACGCCCCGCTTGGGTTACTTCCCACTAGAATGAAGCTTCATCTTTCAGTAGCCAGGTAACCAACTGAATCTTCCTTTGATCTTCAACTTCAAAGATTGCAAACAAGTCCTTGGTCTCCTTGAGCCAATTCCTTGCCTCTACGAATGTCTCGGTTCCATGGAATGGATTTCCTCCCATAACATGGAAATCTTTGCAGAACTTGGAAAAGTTGTCTACAAGCAGAGGAGGAGGAGGAGGAACAACATGTGCAGCTGGGAGAGGAACGTTTCCTTGGCCTTCGGCAGGCGTCGTGGCCTCCAGATACCTACGGAACCAGCCTGGTATCGTAACGCCCTCTGAGATATTAGGTTCCCCAGACATGATAAAAAGAAAAGGAAAGAGATTTAGACAACGGATCAAAGGATATTACATATGGCTTTAGGGAATATGTTTTTCAAAACAGACTTTTCTTTTTGAAAAATGCTTTCTTTTAAAACCTTTCTGAAGATAATTTCCAAAAACTTCTATCCAATTTGGTAACACCTGGCTCTAATACCAAGTGTGACACCCCACGTCCGTTAGTGTCACTCACTAAGGGAATGCATTAAGTTTCATGAAGCGTTATAGGTAAACAGAAACCAAAATATTACAAGACAGATATAAAAACAACAACATAGTTTAAATTTTTATTTCAAACATAAATCATAATGACGTGGTCCAAAATATCACAAGTTTGAAACTACATAAAACCCATTACAATAATATAACTTCTGCCTTGTACCATCAGAGTACATAAATACTTGAAAAGCATAATTCCCCAAAAAGAGACAAAGTCATAGTGGAGATAAGAACTTGAGCCATACTTCGAAAGCAGCTCCTAGCAAGATGATAACCGAGTCCTGACTAAGCCGGAGTATTCGCTCCCTAAGAACCTGGGGGGGGGGGGAACGGAAGTCAGAAGAGGAAACAAAATGGGTTAGACATAAAGTCTGGCGAGTCCTATTACTTTTGGCAAGTAAATAAATAAAAGTAGCATGACAAACATATAAAGTGGATAAGAGACATCTACAAAAAAGGCAAGTATGATTAGGTTAACTGGATAGGGTGTATACGCTTCCTTAATGATTACTCTGCACTACTACTAGTATATCCAGAATGAGATGATCCCCAACATGTATGAAATGGTAGACTTAGGCGTACTTCCGGTGAGAGGTTTTAACCCCATACAATCCACAGGCAGCCCCAATAACGGACTCCTAAACCTACCAGAGTCTAGATGTACCCTAACTACTACCTTAATCGATAGGCTCCTTACTCCGTAGATAACCTGTGCTGGCCCCAAAGTAGGATGTATCACTTCCTAAAGTGGCAACCTTTCATTTTCAAGATGTGCACAACCATATCTATTGATGTCACCGCATCTTAATTCCTATAGCAAGCAGAACCCATGCACGCACATGACTCCATTGGTTTCCTACGCTATTGACACCGCCCCATCGTTTTGGATATCTTACAATCAACCCGGTAAGCATGCCCCTACTTTGACCTAGTTTGGAGTACTCATTTGATACCTAGATGGGTTACTGACTAAAACGGGTCCCACACACCAGATGATATAAGCTCCCCCTAGGCTTGCATCCCCACTACTGGGATTTCAACTGGTTATGCCAACCGTCCAACATGTAAAACAGGTTAAGTTGTCGAGCCGATATATGTAAATATTACCCCACCGCCACAAGATTTACTTAACCCTCACTGATCTAAGAAAGTTTACTTAACAAAGTTGCATAACCCCAAAGTATAAAATAGCTTAAGTTTGTGGGCCTGTATATATAAATATTACCCACCACCGCAAGATTTACTTAACCCACCCACTGTTTTAACCAAGTTTACTTAACCCCTATTCAAGTTAACATGCTTATAAAATCCCTATGGATTCAACTAGGTTAAGTATTCCAATTCATTACCATGTTCATTTATGGTTATAATGGGCTAGACCTCCCACATTAGACCTACAACTTGTGGATGCTGGATATGCCTGTCGGGTCTGGGCAGACTTCTTCCACAAGTTGGGCCTAACCTCGTGACTTAGCCCATCTCGTATTTGTGCACTTAGACCCCTCACATTAGATTCAACATTTGCGGTTGTTGGATATGTCGGTCGGGTCCGGGAAGACTTCCACCACAAATGCAATCTAACCTCGTGTCATAAGTGCAGTTATAGTTTCCTAATTACTGCAATTATAGGCATTTTAATTATTAACCAATTAATTATACCTATGTCTTTATAGGTGTTCATGCCCATTCACCCAATTATATTCATAATGGATTATATGTCCAAATTCATATTCGTCATTCAAGTTATGCCAATTTTAATGTTTTCCCCGTTCCCTAACTAAAACATTCGCATATATTTGGCATCATGTCTAGACTAGAAAGTAGCCTTGCCATAAACAATAAAAGGAAAATATGATAATAGTAATTATTTTAATAAATGTGACATAAACATGTAATTGGCATATTGATAAGGTGGACATATAAAAATAGATCTGGTGAGCACGTGGTAATAAAACTAGATCTAGCATACTAAGGATGTCATAGTAGGCATGAATAAATAAGGATTTATATGTCCAATTAATGACAGATCTAAATTAGCCACAACATGATAAGTACCGAATGATCTAAAATAATTAGATTCATAAGTAGATGTGACATGAAAAATTGACCACAAGCGAATTTAGATCCATAAAGGTAGATCTAGCATGATAATGTTGAAGATCCACAATTGTGACATGATAAATTAACCACAATCGAATTAGATCTATAATGGTAGATCTAGCATGATAATGTTTAAGATCCACAAATGTGACATGATAAATTAACCACAAGCGAATTAGATCTATAAAGGTAGATCTAACATGATAATGTTTAAGATCGACAATTGTGACATGATAAATTAACCACAAGCGAATTTGATCTATAAAGGTAGATCTTGCATGATAATATTTAAGATACGCAATTGTGACATGATAAATTAACCATAAGTGAATTAGATCTATAAAGGTAGATCTAGCATGATAATATTTAAGATCCACATCATAGTTACGTCATAGATTCAAAAGTCCCAATAGATCTGATATGATAAAGGTTTAGATCCAAGTCATAGAATATTATAGATTCACAAATTATGATAGATCAAGTATGATTCAATCATAGGCATATATCCAAATCGCAGTCATATCATGTTTACTTTTAATCATGTAAATCTAAAAGTAACTAACTCACAGTGTTTGGATTTTAGAAGATAGAAAAGAATTTGTTGGTGTTGAATCTCAGATCTATTCTTAAAACACTTAAATATTTAAACTTTATTTGTAGAAGAAGAAAAGATTAGATTCAGTTTAAGCACTGACAGCATTTGGCCTCCATTGTTTTTTGTATGAGAAAACAAGAGATATGAGGGTATATTTATAGCTGCCAGCCTCCAGAATTCGAATGCCACCCCAGCCCTCAGGGGAATCGAGCTCTGGGTCGACACCTACTTGGATCCAGAAGCCTAAAAACTACTATGGGCACACTTGGCAGGTGCGCCAGTGTAAAAATGCCTTGGTGTGCTTGTCAAATGCGCTAGTTATCCCTGTTTTAATCGTCAAACTTCTACCGTTCATAACTTCTTCATACGTTATCCATTTTACGCACACCAAGTGTCTGTCTTGACCAGAATTTCGAGACGGATGCAATGACGTAGTCTATTTCCCTTAATTCTATTAAATTAATTATTTTTTAATTTATCCTCTTTAGTGTAGTTGAAATACGGGGTGTTACAAAACTGCTCTATTCCCCAAGGTTTCTACTAGGTATTTGTCAACAATTACAGTGCTTACAATACCCATAAACTCGTGAAAATTCCTAGCCTATTTGTTCTAACCCTACGCTCAAAACTATCCCCAAGTTTCTACTAGGAGCTACACAAGAAGGCCTCACAATCTCACTCTGGTTGCATTAATCCAACGCTCTAAACCCTGCACTTACTTCTGTCCCCGAAATCGAATTTCCTTGAATTACAACCTCGTAATTCGTCTCCCTAGTTTAATAGATAAAATAGAAAACTGTAAGTTGATTACAAATTTAAAAACTAAAAACACACAAAAACAATTAAAACAAGAGCCCTAGTTTTTAATTAATAAAAACCCCGAGCCTTTGTCCCTTTAGAACTTGGTCAGCTATCTTTATTTTGCTTCAACCCTTTTGACTTTGGCCCGATCTCTTTCTCTCTGGAAAAATGGCCAGAGGCAATTTGCGATCTAGGGTTTAGAATCTCTTCTGGTTTGAGGCAGTCTCTCTCTTATGTGCTCCTACTTCCAATATAAATCTTAGTTGCTTTAATCGACTTGTAGAGTTTCGATTTGGATCCAAGTTATTTGTTCCTGGTATGATTTTGCAATTCGAATTTATGCTTTAATTTTTTTTGAACTTGGATGGTTTAAAAGCTTGTGATGATTGGTGAATTTATAGGATTTCGGTCCATAAAAAACTCTGATTTCATCTTAGAATTTGGTCTTTCATATGTGCATGTATTTTGGCTTGAATTCTTCATATATTATAGAATATTCGATTTGTGACTTCTGGAATTTGATTAAGTTTGAAAATTTCAAAATTTGTGGAGTAACTTGCGTTAAACTATATATTTTAAACTTGATCTTTCTGCTTTGAATCGATCCCTTGATTTCTGGAACTTTTGCGTAAATTTTGGAATCTAAATCTTCCTCATATATTTCATATATACTCCCAGAATTTAAACACTGACTTCTGGAAATGTGCTTTGAAATTTAGCTCTGAATTGATCCATAAAAAAATTGATATAAATAATTACTGCCTTGATTTTGTTGATACTACTTGATCTATCTTTGACCAACACTTGATCATTTTTGAAACTGATAAGAACAGTTACTTCATTTGATCACGCCACTTCCTTTTTTTGTTGTTACATTGGTGTATTGAACTACTTTTTGATCCCATTCATTACTATGTCAATTTGTGGCACCTTGCATATATATATTTGATAAGTAATAGTTTTTATTACTTAGAACAAATTTGAAAAGATATTGTACTTAAACTTTTTTCCTTGCTTCATCATATTTTGTACAATTTGTCTCCATTGTATATTGCTATTGGGTTCGGTCTGCTGCACCTTATTACATTGTATATATCTGCACCATGCCTGGACCTTTCTGGTTGCTGAAGTTAGGGGTGAGCATTTGGTTGGTTCGGTTTATCCGATAATGAAAATTGTCAAACCAAACTAAAACCGATAAAAATGAAAACCAAACCAAACCAACCAAATTAAGATTGGTTGGTTTGTTTGGTTATCCGATTTAACCGAACTAAAAATATTTTAGACTTTATGTTCGCAATATTAACTATAATTTGAAATAAATTATAAATATATAATTAAGATATTATTATTTATGATTCTTATGCTTCTCAAAAGTAATTCTCATACATATGTGATGATTAAAATTAACTTAGATAACTAAATTAACCTAAAATATTAACTATAATATCGATAATTTTGAAAATATAATAAAGGTTCGGTTAATTTGGTTTAACCGATAACCAAACTAAATATTTTTCTGAACCGATTACAAACCGATTTAATTTCAAAACCAAACCAAACCGACCAAATTAAATTGGTTTGGTTGGTTTATTTGGTTTAACCAAATAATTCTCACCCCTAGCTGAAGTGCTTTGTTGTTACTGCATTTGTGCATTTCCTTGAACTTGCTGAACCTTTGAGACCGCTGGCTTGAACTGTTGCCATTATTACTCGATCACTTGATTGCTTGGCTTTGCCTGTGCAAATTTGAGCTTGACTTTGTCATTGAGCTACCTTAACTAGATGACTGAGCTTGTGCATTATCTTCACTATTGCATATCATTGAGTAATCCCTTGCACTTTTCTTGGCTAACCTGATTTATTTTATGTTGCTCGGCCATTTTGACTATTTGCATGTTGATTTCTTGTATGGGCTTGCTATTTTGATAGTGCACTTGCTACCATGCATTTGTGTCATTTCGTTTGCAATAGCCATGACTTGCAGCCGGGCTGCCTTTGTCCTCGACCCTGTTTTGACATGCTTGCCATTACTTTATTTTGGTCGTCCACATATGCATGTTGATCATATATGTGCACTGTGTCGAGTTGGTCCACGTGGCTGCTCCTCAGTTGATACATTGTATTTTGATTGGCGAGGCAGTGCACGCATGCATATCTATACATATGTGTACATGCAGTCGTTCAAATAATTTTACTGCTCCTAAAAAATCTGATAAGGACAGATACTATTCTTGGTCTAGTTTGAATGTATTTGATTTTGGTTTAGTATTGTGTCATACTTGCATATCAGACCAAGTCAACAAAATAATGAGAAACATACCGAAATTCTGAGGCAAATAAAATTTAAAATAAATTTATATTTGTATGTATTCAGTTTTACTTCTATTGTCGTCTACTGTGTATGTTTCTATATGTGACAAGTGTGGATGACTGGACTGATAATTGGATTGGATCTAGAGCACGTGAAGACAGATATGTGTGGCAGTGTCTGTGTATACACAAATGAGTGAATGAATGAAATGTAGTGAGGCAATGACCGTACCGAGTAATGCAAGTTGTAGTGAGTGGCAATTGTACAGAATGATAAAATTGTATTGATATTTGTAATAAACAAATTTGATTGAAACCAAATATTATTTTATTGTGTTCAAACAAATTTGTCTATCGTATACAATTTATTTACGAGTACAATATCATGTGAAGTAATATCTGTGAATATACAACAGTGGAGTCTGAATGTTGTACTATTTCAGATGTTTAAATAAAATATTTAAATAAATAAATATGTTGCGAATATATTCGTACAATATTATTCATCTAATATTTATTTATGTTAATCGATGTAATATAAAATAGTACAACATATGTTTGTTTTCATCAAAGAAAAATCACACAACACATTATTGTACCCAACAATCTCCCGATTTTGATGATGACAAACATATACAAAATTTTGAATGTGTTAATGTGTTTGAGCGTAAAATATATTACTCCCCATATTTGCATGCTCCCTTACAACTGAACTCCCCCTATATATGTGGAATAACAAAATTCAATTGACCATTCTCCCCTAGATATTTAATTTCCAATCTTAAAATGTTTATGAATTATTCACTCATCAATCAAAATCTTGTCCATTATCCCCCTTTTTTTATCATCAAAAGAATAGTAGAAATCGAAATAGTGACGAATATAGACCACAAATATAAATTCAGATTAAGAGAGGGAATATATATCGTAAATCCTATTTAATCAAACATAAATCATAATAATCTTTAAATCAGAAGCAAATTTCACTTTCAGAATAAACGGATTTACGATGGATTTTATAGAATGAGGAGAATTAAATAAAATTGAATATTTGAATATGAATTTTAAAGATTAAATAAGCTTAGAATGTGTTAAGCACTTGCTAACCACGCATAGCCCAGAGGTCTTAAAGGGGTTAATAGTAACTTAACTTTATCCCCTCTAATGAGTTCCATCCATGCACAAACCAAAGGTCTTTTTAAGTGAGAATGGAAGAACATAGAGATTAAGGTGATTCACCCGTGCATAACCGCGAGGACTTTTAAATGGAAGTGAATACCAAGTATAAATAATATAATATATAATTTTCTTTTTCTCTTCTTTTTATTTCCAAGAATAATTTGAACTCTCCAATTTAAATAAAACCATGATGAATGACAGAAATATGGTAGACATAGAGAATGGTCGTGAAATAAGCTCTAATTCAAAGATATTATAAAATCTGTCCAATCATCACGAGATTTTAAAATAACATCTCCTCTAGTTATGAATTATACCATAGTCACAACTCATCACAACTTCATAAATCTATTAATAATTTTGATGAGTTCCAAAACGGTTAAAATCGATCAATAATTTCAATTTTTGAATAAATAATCAAAAATAATCTTAAATTGAAAATATAAATTTCAAATGAGATTTCTTAAAATATCAATGCAGGTAGAAAATCAGTTTCGAAAATCAATCAGTAGAATGTGAAAATTTTCTAATATTTCTAATATTGATTGCTCATAGACAATTTTAAAAGCACTTGTATATTTAATTCAAATTGCCTATGAATTTCAATGAAATCCAATCACTGATTTTCTAACCCTTGTCCAATCACCAAGATATTCAAACAAATTAAATCAATTTCCTTTATCAGAGCAGCACAACATCATTTTTGAAGCAAGAATTTCAAGATAAAATTTCAGGGTATTTTTAACAAGCGCAAGAACTAGTCAATAATTCCAATCAAAGGCAAATTATTTAAAACTACTTGAGAACAAAAAAATTATTTTTAGAATTAAAATCCAAAAATTATAATCCATGAAATTCAACAACCATCAAGAAAATGATTTCAAAATCAATATAATCAAGCAGAAAAAATGAAATTTTCACAACTAATCAATTATACCTTTCAAGTAATATACTGAATTGAGTGCGGTTTTTCAATTTTATTCAAAATAAATTAGAAGAAACTTAAAACAACAAAGTCATGTATAATTTCATTAGCTTTTCAGAACATCACAAATTTTAGAATCTCGATTAACAGTGGTCCATATATGCTCAAAATATTATGACAGTTTCAATAAAAAAAGTTTGGCATAAAAAATAAAACCCCAAGTTAGAGATCATACCAGACTTACCATGATCGATGTGATCAAACGAATCTCCAACTCAGAAATTTATGGCTAAGGAACTCTAAATAATTTAATAATATAGAACAATCTGAATTTTATCAATCTTAAGCACAGTTGTTCCTTATCCTCCTTTGGTACCTAAATGTTTATAGGATCGAGTGGTCTAACGAAAGTTGTCTTACCACTCTTAACTTCATTTACACGTTTTGATATCCAAACCCGTTTATATAATAATCCATTACTATCCACTAAAGTACCCTTTTTTAATCCAAACTCATTTAATCTTTTGGGATCCAAATTCGTTTAATATAATTGTTTATAAATGAGTTTTCATTTTGTTTATGATTTAAAAACCTTTTGAAATTATTAGAATTCAAATTTCCAATTTGAACATTTTCAAAGCTATTTGTAGGATTTTTAAAATCATTAGTTAAAATTATCCCAAAGAGGTTTGAAGGATTTTAAAATCACACTGTTCAATTTGATCAAATTAATCAAAACCGATATTTTCTTATTCTTAAAAAAAATTTGGTTTTTTAACAACATATTCAATGATTTTTCTTGTAACGACTAGCCATTTTGACCATCTCGAATTAGTATTTAAACCGACGCTAGACGCTAAAACGGTGAATCGTTATTTTAGCTAACCGGGTTTAACAGAATATAACACAAAATCACAGTGCACAAATATATGCAGTGGAATAAATTTTTTTATATACATATCAGAGTTTTACACAATTTTTGTATAGTGGAAATGTACAAAATACGTACATAGATCTTTAAAACAAAACTTTTGTTGAGCGCGCGTTGTATGCGTCCTGCGTTCCTCTCCAGTTTGTGAGCTGAAACACTAAAATCTACAACACTCGTATCTGACCTGAGCATTCCATGAAAAAACATAAAACATTCAAGTCAGGATTAATCATTTGTTCAAGTAAATCAACTTCAATAAAACTAAATACAATAATTAATCCTACAATTTTTTTAATTCCCAGTATATTAAACACATGAGAAACTGCTGAAATGAACTAATTAAATCCAATATCACGAGGTAAGCCAGGCAACGTATGGGTGGGAAAAATACCCATTTCCACAAAATATAACATAAGCAAACTTGTATGGCAACCGTCCCAGTATACATTTCTAATGACGGCATAAGGTGACAGGTTTCAAATTTTTTTGCCACGTAAAGCAAAAGGTAACAGGTTCCCATTTCAAGCTACATTCAAAGGTGCAGCATGTATATCAGTACATGGTTGTTGTACATATATAAGCACAAAAAAAACATGTACCAAGCCCATATTTAAGAAGTGTACAGCAACATGGGAACAATCAAGACTCAGTATGTTATTTTACAAAAGTGGATGTAGTATCAGCATTTTATAAAAATTAACAAACAAATATAAAACTAATGTACCCAAATCAAAATGACTCCACCGAAATCAAAACCAGAAATCACAAAAATCGTTTCTTTCTTCCTTTAGATTGTTCAAAGCCGTTACCAACGTCTTCCCCTTCGTCGAGCACCGTAGCCACTTCCAGCTGCTTTCATCATAGTCAAGCCCTCCACTGTTCAACCTAAACCCGCGACACTTGAGACCAGCCCCTCTCGCCTCAAACCCAACACCAAATCGACCGCCTTAACCTCAAATCCAGACTTCAGCTTCGCCACCTAGGACCGTACCGCAACACCGAACCCAAGCCATCTCTGCTTGCGCAACACTTGTCTGACCTGGCTAGAAATTTGATTCGCCGTTGTTCCTCGTCGCTGTCATCAACCCCAATCGAAGTCTCCTGTCGTTCCTTCACCAAATCGTGCTCGGTTCGTAGACCAACCTCATCACAAGCCACTGTCCACCTTAAACTATCACTGTTGCAGGTGAGTTTTGGCTCACGATTTTTCATTGTGCAAGTTTAATCTCAATATTTAGCTAAATACAATATTTTAATCACTGTGTATGTTCATGTATTTGTTGCACCGTTGTTCGAATGGTGCTATTTCACTTACCACCTGTTTGGCATAGCTGACGGTCATTTTCATTTATAGCCATACTTTGTTTGTTAAACTCATGTTATTTTTAAACTTCTTGTTGTCATAACTTGCTCATCATTACCCACTGTTGTGGTGGAATTTTGGGTCTGATTTGTTCACTGGTTCATATAATAGTTTTGCATGTAACCCCTAATCATTTCTCAATGTAGCCGAAAAGATTGAACCCTGTTGCCTTATTTATTTAATACTGCAAACCGCATATGCTTTGGTTTTGCACAACTGTTCATTCCTTTGACCTTCATCCCTTACCTTTTACACTGACTGTCATGATCTTGTGCATAAGTGTCGCATGTTTGTGCCCATGCAAGTTTTGATATCCTAATATAGGCACTTGTGCATCCACTGAACCCCTTTAGAGAATTTAGCCAATATTGATTTAGGTCGTTGAATTTTAGATTTAAGATCACTATTTTCTTTCATTAAATTCGAACAATGATTTATAGCGATCTTTCTCTTTTTATAATCGTTTTGTTTCAAAACCATGTTCTTGTTTTCAAGAATTTCAATTTTCGCATTGGACTCGGAAATCTTACTTTCAAATTGTTTACGCTTTTCAATTTCAAGTTTCTCAAAATCCTTGAATTTTTCAATTTCTTTTTCCAAATCATGATTTATACGAGTAATTTCAGTTTCGTTATTTTTCAAAATCACGTTTTTGTTTTCAAGTTTTTTGAAATTTTCTTTTATTTCAAAAATATCTTTTTGAAAAGTCGTGCATTTATTGCATTTGAGATTTTTGATTATCTCGGTTTCAATTTCAATCTCATTTAAAATAGATTCGGTTTTCAATAAACTCTTTTTCTCTAAAATTTCATGTTTGGAATTTTTAACTTTCTTAAACCTTTCCAACTCCTTTTACAAAAAACCGTTTTTTGTTTTTAGTTCAATCTCGTTTACTTTTAGAAACACAATTTCTTTTCCAAGCTTTTTAGACTTTTCATTAAGATGAGCAAAATCATTTTCCAAATTTAAACAATGTTTACAATTCGAGTTAACATTTTCAAGTTTTAATTCCAAATCATGATTTTTATTGCTCAACTCAACATTTTCAGATTTTAAATTTTTATTTGTCAGCTTAAGACTCTCAACAGCTTTAGTTAATTTATCACAAAGAAAATTAACTTTTCAAAAGGAGATTTACCGTGCTCATCATCTGTTGAGTCTTTATCACTGTTTTCATCGGATCCATCTTCTGTAAATCCAGTCAAGCATAATTCTGAAGTTGACTTGACTTTCGAGGGGTTTGAGCTATTGTTGTCCTTTCTTCCATACAAGACACCAAGAGTTTTCCAAATTTCCTGTGTAGTTAAACAATGAGAGATATGGTTATACTGATCACCATTAATATAAGAATATAAAATGTGCGTAGCATGAGAATTAATGATAATGTCATTCTTATCTACTATATCATACCCATTTTTAATAATATCCCAACATCTAATATTAACAGATTTTAAATAAATTCCATTTTTAATTTCCAATTTAAAAAAATCTGTTCCATCAAAAATAGTTGGGGATATACTGGAAAAATTCTAGCTAGACTGACAATTAGAAGACTCACCGTTAGGGAAATCCATGACTCTAGAGTTATTTAAAATTAAAAAAACCTGCTCTGATACCAGTTGTAGGATCTAAATTAACCATAGAGGGGGTTGAATAGGGTTTATTGCAGTTTTTGCTGAGTAATTAAATAATATCAATAATAGATAATAATCAGAGAAAACGCGGAAAATAAATAACACACAGATATACCCGGCTTTAGCAAAACCCTACCTACTGCTGCATTCCCCAAGGTTTCTACTAGGTATTAGTCAACAATTAAAATGCTTACAATACCTATAAACTCGCGACAATTCCTAGCCTATTTGTCCTAACCCTACGCTCAAAACTTATCCACAAGTTTCTACTAGGAGCTACACAAAATGGCCTTGCAATCTCGCTCTAGTTGCATTAATCCTACTCTCAAAACCCTGCACTGATTTCTATCCCAGAAATCAGATTTCCCTGAACTACAACCCCGTAATTTGTCACCCTAGATTTACAGATAAACTAGAAAACTGTAACTTGATTACAAATTTAAAAACTAAAAACACACAAAAACAATTAAAACAAAAACCTAGTTTTTAATTAATAAAAACTCTTTAAAAAACCCTTAGTCTTTGTCCCTTATAAAACTTGGTCGGCCAACTTTATTTTGCTTTAACCCTTTTGACTTTGTCCCGATCTCTCTCTCTGGAAAAATGGCTAGGGGCGATTTGCGATCTAGGGTTTTGAATCTCTTCTAGTTTGAGGTTGCGGCTCTCTTATGTGCTCCTACTTCTAGTATAAATCTTCGTTGCTTTAATCAACTTGTACAGATTCGATCCAAGTTATTTGTTCATGGTATGATTTTGCAATTCGAATTTATGCTTTTATTTTTCTTGAACTTGGATGGATTAAAAGTCGATGATGATTGGTGTATTTATAGGATTTCAATCCATAAAAAACTAAGATTTCATCTTAGAATTTGGTCTTTGATATATGCATGAATTTTGACTTGAATTCTTCATATCTTCTGGAATATTCAATTTGTGACTTCTGGAATTTGATTAAGTTTGAAAAATTCAAACTTTGTGGAGTAACTTACGTTAAACTGTATTTATTAAACCTGAGTTTTCTACTTTGAATCGATCCCTTGATTTCTGGAACTTTTGCGTGAATTCTAGAATTTAAATCTTCCTCGTATATTTCATATATACTCCTGGAATTTAAACTCTGACTTCTGGAAATGTACTTTGAAATTTGGCTTTGTATTGATCCATAAAAAAACTGATATGAATAATTACTGCCTTGATTTTTTTGATACTACTTTATCTGTCTTTGACCAACACTTGAACATTTTTGAAACTGATAAGAACAGTTGCTTCATTTGATCACATTGTTGTTACATTGGTGTCCTTGATCCCATTCATTACTATGTCAATTTGTGTCACCTTGCATATATTAATTTTATAAGTAATAGTTGTTATTACTTAGAACAGATTTGAATAGATATTGTACTTGAACTTTTGGCCTTGCTTCATCATAGTTTGTACAATTTGTCTCCATTGTATATTGTTATTGGGTTCGACCTGCTGCACCTTGTTACATTGTATATATCTGCACCATGCCTGGACCTTTCTGGTTGTTGAAGTGCATTGTTGTTACTGCATTTGTGCATTTCCTTGAACTTGCTAAACCTTTGAGTCCACTGGATTGAACTATTGCCATTATTACTTGATCACTTGATTGCTTGGCTTTGTTGTGTAAATTTGAGCTTGACTTTGTCATTGAGCAACCTTAACCGGATGATCGAGCTTGTGCATTACCTTCACTGTTGCATATCATTGACTAATCCCTTGCAATTTTGCTTGGCTAACCTAATTTATTTTATGTTGCCCGGCGATTTTGACTATTTGCATGTTGATTTCTTGTATGGGCTTGCTGTTTTGATAGTGGGCTTGCTACCATGCATTTGTGTCATTTCATTTGCAATAGCCATGACTTGCATTCGGGCTACCTTGTCCTCGACCCTGTTTTGACATGCTTGCCGTCACTTTATTTTGCTCGTCTACATATGAATGTTGGTCATGTATGTGCATTGAGTCGAGTTGGTCCACGTGGCTGCTCCTCGGTTGCTACATTGTATTTTGATTGGTGAGGCAGTGCACACGTGTATATTTATACATGTGTTTACAAGCAGCCATTCAAAATAATTTTCCTGTCCATAAAAAATCTGATAAGAACAGATACTATTCTTGGTCTAGTTTGAATGTATTTGATTTTGGTATAGTATTGTGTCATACTTGCATATCATACCATGTAACGGCCTGACATTTTGTCCGTCTCAAATCAGTAATCAAAACAATTTGAACCGACCAAAACGACAGATTGTTATTGGCTTACACGGTTTAAATAGAATAAATGCAGAATCATAGTGTACAAAGATTGCAACCGTATAAAATTTCATATAATATCAGAGTTTACATAAGTTTGCACAACGGAAAATATATTATATACATGAAATTTTGGATAAATAAAATTTTACACTTGGTTGTCGAGCGTCTCCACGTCTTTACGTCCTCTCCAATTTTCGCGAGCTGATATCTATAACCTGGAACACTTATAGCCTGACCCGAGTGTCCCAGACAAAACACAAAACACCCGAGTCAGGATTAAACTTATTTCAAGTTAGCACACTTCGATAAACACTAAGTATAATTAGTTTAATCCTGTAAATTAATCGAGTATAATGATCTATGGACTGCTGAAAATATAATATCATCAACAAAACCAAGCATTTGTAACAAACATTACGGCAAACATTTATGGCCAAATATTGAAAAACAAGCAAGGTCTAAGCCTGCAGATGTGTATACAAGTACGACCAAGATATAAAGCGGTGACAGGTTTCAAACAAACATAAAAAGGGTCACACGGTCTTGCGTAGGAAAACGGAAGTTCGTAAGTGATAATGACACGCAAGGCTGAAGTGTACCCATGGGGTATCTAGGCATGACTTCACGGGGAACCACTATAAAAGATCAGTACCCTAGTTTAAAGTAATGCGTGTAGTTCATGGGTAATATTCTCAATTTAACGATGAATATGACCATTAGAAAAATAATCTGAGAATTTGTACTGCAGTAACTAGTCACGTGAAAAGCTAAGATCTTTAAAATGCAGAGGGGCGACAATAGTAACCGAGTTATTACATATGTACATGACTAGTTACGCAAATTTCTATTCCACAAAACTTGAGGCCAGGAAATCATGCATGTCGGTTTAAGCATTAAATTAGAGTAATTACTAGTATTCAATACGTGCAACATTTTTAGTTTAAGATTCAAGATTGTGCCATGGTAAAGGAAATATGCATATAAGCCCTAACATACCTACATGAAGTGGACATGCAAAATGAGAAAATTCAAACCAGAAAAAAACAACAGTGGAGACAGATGGAAGATACATGAGCGACAGTATTGCATGTAGTACAAATACCCAGCGTGGCATGCTTGCATTTTAAGATGGTTTCATAATGTAAATGAGTGGGATTTACATAGCAAGGGCATACACGTGTACATTATTTAAACCGCAACTCTAGTTTACAAATGAGGTTCAGTGCGTGTGACATATTAGCTAACTATTGGTGCACTCTTAACAGTAGCATGCTCCAACCACAGGGTGGTCAAGCCCCAATATGGATGGTATAGACAAATGCCAATGTAAGGAGTGTCCAGGAAATAAAAAAATAAGTATAACATCTGCAGGAGGATTGCAATGTCCTTCAAGTACGTATGTATATGACATAAATCCTAACCAGTTCTTAGTGCACATACTATACATGTGTTAAATATGTATCTAGGCTTTCGATGACTCAGGGGTATAATCTTCGAAATACTAGTCATAAAATGGAGTGCTGTTTTAGACATTCATGCTATATTTTTATTTTTGGAAAGGATTTTGTTACTCCAGTATAATCTGGTTAGCTTCCTTATACCCAATTAAACCCAGTTGTTTTGAAATGCAATCTTTTAAAAGTGGTAGAGTTGTATCATTTTATAGTTCAAGAGTTCAATAAAGAAAACAACATACGTTTTATATAAGGCACAAGTTTGAAAATGGCCAAGTTCATGAAATTAAGGCAGTAGGCAAGGACAAGACTCAAGAGAACACAGCTAAACAAAACAGAGCAGCTCGGGGTACACCCATGCGAGAGTAAAAGTTAGACAGTGGCCGGTTTCGAATATACTATGTCTAACAAGCGGCAAGTACATAAATTAGAGGAAATATGTGGCTACAGTTGATCAGCTACTCGAAGTCACAACATGGTTTCAATACAAGAATACACCTAAAGATTTATATATAAGGGGGTGTATGTAACACCACACCTCCGTTAAGGTCACTCACAATGGGAATGCATTAAATTCAGTGGAGCGTCATAAGTGTATAGAATAGATAAATTACAAAATAGACAAAATTTTAAAACAGCGGAAAATATAGAAAATTTTACTTCATTGATAAAATAGCAGTTTGGTAAAACAGCTTGTACAAAGATTGTTTTCCAACACCAAAACACCCTTACCCATTACAACAAAGCATCTATCTTGTTTAACAAAATAAAGAAGCATAAAACAACAACGATGTTCCCTAATAAAGCATGAGCCAGCCATAGCAGTGGAAAAGAGAGTCCAAAGCAATACATAGTCTATCTTCGAGCTTGGAAAGAAAACTGAGCTAAGTGGTAATATTCCCTCCTTGTGAACCAGAGGAGGGGGGAACGGAAGAAAAGAGAGCGAAACAAAACAGAGTCAGACATAAAGTCTGGTCCAGTGACTTTCAACATGTAAATAGATAAAAGCATCAAGACATGAATAAACTGGATACCAGACCATAACCATGATAATAAGCATAGCAAGACAACAAATGATGATCGTTAGATATGACAAGGTAAGATACACTGAATGCGCTTTTGGTTCTTTCTCTGATTTCCTATTTTCTCCGCACCAGCCAACTAGCATCCTAACTAGTGTCTTTTATAGAACAATTTATATTCCCTACTAGTGTCGCAACTAGTATCCTGTGAAAAAGGATCTGTATCCCCTATTAGTGTCCCAACTAGTATCCTGTGTTATAAAATAAGGTGATCCCAACCCCGCAATTGTGGTAGCCTTCAGGTGTACATTTAGTATGAGGATCTTACCTCAACCAACCTAATTGCCATGAAGATGTTAGATGTACCTTTACTACCCTATCGATCGGCTCCCTACTTGTATTAGTTTTCCTTGTGTCTATGTCAATCGACCCTCTCTTGCGTGTAGATACCTTATGTTGGTCCCACCATAAGGTGTATCAATCCCTATGATAGCAACCCGACACAAATTCTAGATGCACAGTGTATACTACTGATGCCCAGTGCCTGCTTTATCCACCCTGGAGTACGTGCACGCCCATACTCCGCCGGAACCTACACTGTTGCAGCACCTACCGCTATTTTGACCGCTTATAATCAACCCAGTAATCGTGCCCCACCCTGCTTAGTTCAGGGTACCGTGATACATCTATGTGGGTTACTGCTAAAACGGGTCCCCGTTACTAGGGTTTTCTAGGGTCTATTCGTATACCCCCCAAATTGGCTAAGTGTTATCCATCCATTCAAGTTAACTTAACCCATCCACACGTCATGTCATGCTGGCTATGTGTTTCTTATTAACTTAACCCTTCTCATTCATCATGTTGTAATTGGTTAAGTGTATTCTGTTAACTTAACCCTGTTCATTCATCATATTATATTGGTAAAGTGTTTCCGCTTAGCTTAACCCCATTCGTTCATCGTGTTATATTGGTTAAGTGTTTCCCTTTAACTTAGCCCCACTCGTTCATTGGTTAAGTGTTAACTTAATCCTACCACTTGTCATGTTACATTGGTTAAGTGTTGCCCTCTTGTGTTACTTAACCGTACTACTTGTCATGTTACATTGGTTAAGTGCTACCCTCTTGTGTTACTTAACCCTATCACACATCATGTTATATTAGTTAAGTGTTGCCCTCTTGTGTTAACTTAACTCAACCACTTGTCATATTACATTGGTTAAGTGTTGCCTTCTTGTGTTAACTTAACCCTACCACTTGTCATGTTACATGGGTTACGTGTTACCCTCTAGTGTTACTTAACCTTATCACACATCATGTTATATTGGTTAAGTGTTGCCCTCTTGTGTTAACTTAACCCTACCACTTGTCATGTTACATTAGTTAAGTGTTGCCTTCTTGTGTTAACTTAACCTTACCACTTGTCATGTTACATTGGTTAAGTGTTGCCTTCTTGTGTTAATTTAACCCTACCATTCTTAGCATGTCCGTTTATTAGCATTAATTCTTTCATTAATGCTTCCACCTCTCACATTAGAACTGTTGTTTGCGGTTGCTGGATGTGCCTGGGGGTTCCGGGCAGATTTCTACCGCAAACTCATTCTAACCTCGGGTTTTGGGCTTAATGTGCTAACCTCTCACATTAGATCTATATTGTTGCGGTCGCTGGATGTGTCGGGCGGTTCCGGACTGTCTTACACCGCAACTCAATCTAACCTCGGGTTAGGCACGTTCATATTTAGCCAATTTACATTTTTACCATACATGTCCTAGTCTAGATTTTTTTTCTTTTTTTGCTAATTATCCCAAATTCACAAACTAGTCATGTCCCAATTCCCAAGTTATGCCCAACAAATTCAATTACAAGTTATTACTCAAAATAGGTTACACCCAATCTTCCCAAATATGCAATAATAGTCATGCCCCAAAATCGCAATATTGCAAAAATAACAATTATGCCCCAAATCACAAGTTACAAATTATGTTCCACTATTACCAAATAGATTATTCCCCAATATCCCCTCATTCCAATCGCACGTATAATAAAATTTCGTCTAGATTCTAGGTTAATCTAGATTCATGAAATAAAGGGGGAAGAAAGAAGGAACATAAATGAGAGTAGGCATAAAAACAGGCATTATAATGATAGATCTGTCAAATATAACATTATGGATCTAAGAGGATTACAGATCCGTTAGAATTAAGGTATAACAAAGATAGATCTGAAATAAACTGATAGAAATAACCTCGTAGACATATAAATAAGATATGAATAACATCATGAACCTAAAAGGATTATATATCCTACGTTCAACAAAGATAGGCATGATTGAATCGATATAATAACTTCTTAGTCATGTAAAATCATAGATTCAATAGAAGGATAAAGATTATCTTACAATCAGGCATAGACTTCGATTCATTTTATTACATGTCAAGATTACAATCAGGTATTCAGATCTGAAAATAATGTGGACTTACATTACTAGGATTAGAAAAGATAATTGAATCGTTGTTGTTGCGGAAACTCTAATTTGATGTTGATTAATCTTCAAAGTTGATCGTTGATGAAGAACTTCTAATATGATTTAGGTTTTAGAGGCGGCGACTAAGAGAATTGAGAGTTCAGCAGCATAGATGCATCATAAGGAATTGATATGAATTAGGGTTTAGGTTTAAAGATGTATATATAGATTTCTAGGATCAATTTGAGCCTTTAGATGAACTAGGAGATCATCAGAATCACACAGCTCGAAGACAGGTCATCCAGCAAATCAGAAGAAGGCACGTCATCATAGAACACTCCAGAATGCTGTGCTGGACTGCCCTCTGTATGGGCGCACTTGGCTGGTGCGCCAGTGCATTTTTGTACTGGCACACTTCATAAGTGCGCCAGTGCATTCGGGTCTGTTTCCGGTTTTTCTGCCTAACTTCGTTCGTCCATATCTCCTTCATACGGTATCCGTTTTACGCAAACTCGGACTCTATCTCAAGCAAAATTCCGAGATGAACGCAATGGCTTAACCATTTCATCTAATTCTTCTTTTAATAATTAATTTTTCTTTAATTATCTCTTATGTCCCATTTTAAAATTACGGGGTGTTACATTCTTTCATACTTAAAGGATTTCGTCCCCGAAATCTCCAAGTTAAGAAGAATGTATATCCTACCATCCAACATCCATCTACTCAACCATTCAATCACAGACATCCATTGTCCTTAAAAAAGTTTCTAATGTTTTTCATGAACATATGCATAGTGTGTGTATATGTCCTTACCCAAATGCAAAATTAGGCGGTCTACTGATTCAGTTGACCTCCTTAATGCAATTCATGATAGTGTCATGCATCCATTATGTATGCAAAAGAACCCTATTGATACATATCATTTCTATATGAGTGAAAAACCATAATTCAAATGCAATATCAATATGATAACACATCAAGTTTCAATCCATATATAAAAAAAATCCACTCATGCATATGCAATATGGAAGTGACAGAGCCGATCTAGTGCCTAATATGTGTGTATATGCATCCACGAGCAACCACTGGCAAACACTACATCCACTTGCATCCACCAAACATAACATGTCTCAAACACATGTTTACATCCATTGGTTTCTACCTAAGGATTGAGGATAAGACCGAGAGGATATACTTAAAAGATAAAGACTAGCATGTAGATAAATTTTACAGAAAAAAGAGCGATCAAGGATATGCCCTCAAAGAGGATATGATGCGCGTATCTAGTCTTCAGCCCTCTAAGTCGCATCTTCTAGAGCTTCACCCCATTGTGCTCTGACTGTCTTAACTTCACGATTGCATAGCTTCTTAATTTTTGTTTCTGAAATATGAGTTGGAACTCATTTCACTGTCGCCTCTCGTTCCACCTCTTCTTCTTCTAGTATACTCGGGACTACAAATTCTGTTGTGTCATGCTAACATTTCCTCAAAGGGTCTTCAAAATTCACTAGAGGGTATTCCATGTAGAAGAATTTTCTCTTGAAAATAAACAGATGCTAACCATGTTACCAAGTATATTTATTAAAGTGCTTAGAGGTCTCTTCTCTACTTAACTTATATATTACATCAACTATCTAAGAGTCTTTTCTTTGTGAAGTCCCTATTTGATCCAAAAGCGTAGGTCTTACTCCTAGCGATGCCAACTACTAACTTAACCGAAGGTTTTAAAATCAAGGGTTGATATGTATTCTGAACTTTTCCTTTTCACATAAAGAGGACTCGAAGTCAACCTTCTTCTTCTTAAGGCATCCGCTACGACCTTACCCTTCCTTCTAACATCAAAATATCGCTTAGTCCTGTGCCACATGCATCCATGTATACTGTAAACCTTTTACTGCCGTAAGGTAAAAGTCAAAACTGGGGCCGTTGTAAGAGCCCTCTTCGATCGTTGGAAAGCGACATCACAATCAATATCCCGAGCAAAGGTTAGATTCTTATTCGTTAATCCAGTAAGTGGGGCTAATACCTCCGCAAAGTCCTTAATGAGCTTCCTATGTTATCCTGCTAGTCCAAGAAAGCTTCTTACTTCTGTTGCATTCCCTAGGACCTTTCAATCTTTCACCGCAACTACTTTTGCGGGATCTACTGCTATCCCTTCTTTGGACGCCATATGTCCTAGAAACCTTACTTCCTCCCTCCAAAAATGACATTTTGGAGAACTTCGCCTTAAGTTGATGTGCTCGAAGTGTATCCATGACTTCTCTTAAATGCAAAGCAT
This sequence comes from Allium sativum, assembly GCA_030737875.1. NCBI lineage: Eukaryota > Viridiplantae > Streptophyta > Magnoliopsida > Asparagales > Amaryllidaceae > Allium > Allium sativum. Next base: position 973,548,729 of record CM060916.1, read on the forward strand.
GTTTTCCCTCATTCTTTGAGAAAATCAATGTATCGTCCATGAAAACTACTACAAACTTATTAAGGAACTCCCTAAACACCCTACTCATCAAATCAACAAAATAAGCGGGCACATTCATCCAATCGAAAGGCATGACGAGCCACTTAAAGAAACCATCAGGGGTCCTAAAAGCAGTCTTGTATGTACTGTCCTCAGCTGATGAAACCCTGTAGCCAAATCTAGTTGGGAGAAAGCAGACGCACCTACAAGCTAGTCAAACAAATCATCTATTCTTGGAAGTGGGTGCCTATTTTTCTTAGTCGGCTTTTTTAATTCTCTATAATCCATGCATAGGCAAAGTGAACCGTCCGTTTTGGTTGCGAACACTACGGGAGCACCCCATTCAGAAATACTCCGCCTTATGAACCCCTTTTAAAGCAACTTTTTAATTTGCTCGCTGAGCTCCTTCCTCTCCCTAGGAGCCATGTGTCGTAGGGGTAATGCAACCGGTTTGGCGTTATCCACCAAGTATATGCGGAAATCTATTTCGCGTTTTGGGGGTAAACCCTTCACTTCATCAAAGACTACTTGAACGAATCGCAAATTATCAATGGATGCATCAAGAGATACTAGTAACTAAGCATGATGATACCCTTAGGGTTACATGAGATTTCGAGGGTATTACCAAGGCAAGTCAAAATTCTAACTACCCTCCTTTCACAATTGAGAATGGCATCATTACTGGATAACCAATCCATCCCTAGAATCAACCCATAGCCCATGAAACCAAAAATGTAAGCATTATATCTAAACTCAACACTTAGTATAGACATTCCCAAATCCAAACAAATCACAGATAAATGAGCCGAACCATCAATTAGATTTGAGACAATAATGGGATCTTCTACTATACAAGTACTAAGGTGCGGAGACACAACTACGGAAGTAGATAGAAAAGAATGTGAAGCGCCAGAATCGAACAAAGTTCTAACAGGATGATTGAAAATAAAAACTAAACTTTCAACAGAAACGTTCCTACCTCTCTTAGGTACACTAGCAGTGAGAGCACGCAGTTGCCCTCTAGAAGATCATGCCCTTTGCCCTTATCCTTTTCCTTTGGGCAATCCTTGATAAGATGCCCTGCTCCACCGTACTGAAAACAACAATCTGCCTTCTTCTTCCTATAGTTAAATGACTCACTATACCATAGAAAAGGCACTCCCTCTTATCGTGGGATCTATTATTTCTTCCACTCTTATTATATTCCAATCCTTTGTTTGTGATTCTTCCACTTTGGCCTCTTTCTTTTCACCTTTCTCCTTCTGCGTGGATTAAGCCATATCAACAAGCTTCTTATCCTTGGGCTTGTGCTCCTTAGCCCAAACTCCCTTATTCTTATTCTTACTATCCTTGTGTAGCTTGTTGAGAAGTTCCTCGAAACTACCTCCATCGCACGACAATGTAACGTCCCGTATTTTCTGGCCAATTATTTGAATTATTTTATTTATTTAAAATATTGGTTTGAACTTAAATACTCAATTTCAACCATTTTTATTTGGAATATTTATTTATATTAATAATATAATAATATTTTAAATTCCAAAATATTTGGAAAATGTTGAATTTGAAGTATAATGTGATCGGGCAATTTAAAATGGTTTTAAATTGTTTATATTGAAATTATAGTGACGATTTCGTTTCTAAAACGACGGTTGAGCGTTTAATTTATAATTTAATTATAAAACGAGCTACAGCGGCGCGATTGTTCGTAATATGGTATTTAGAAATTTAATTGGCTGTACATGAACCAAAATAAGTCAGATTTTCTCGAAACAAGAAACGTCTGAATCTGTTGGATAATAATTTTCTAATGGAGAAGAAAAATCCAGTTTTCATAGCGTAGATTTTGTTTTATGTCCAAATAAAATTTTAAAATAGTCGCTATGGAATTCCTTTATGTATTATAGCGATTTATTTATATAAAATAAATGGTTTTTAAATATTTAAAATATCAATTTGGCTTGGAATTCGACCCGTGATATTTTATTTTGGTAGTGTATGAAATTCTGGTCATATTTGGCTGATAACAATATTTTATTGAGATATTTTAAAATTGGTTCATTTTAATTTGAATTGGGCAGTTCAAAAGGAACTTTATTCAAACGACCTCCGTTTTCGACGAAACAAATTTTATTGGGACCGTAACAGAAAATTATTGCTAGATTTCAAATTGCATGCAAATCAGAGTTATTCCGTGAGCGTGGCACAATAAAATGCAAATAAATCAATCATTTGGACGTGAATGAGAGCCGTTTGAGCAAACAGACTCTGAATTCGACGAAACAAGTTTCGTTAGGACCGTAACGTCAAATTTTACTATGACGTCCATTCGCATCACGAACGGAGTTTGTATGTGAGCACAGAAGCAAATAAATTGTGTTCGGATTTGCGATAGACATGAAATAAAATATCGTTCATCACATCAACAACAATTAATATTATTTTCCTTTGTAAATACAACCCATCATCAGCCACAAATCAGAATTTCTCAAACCAAAACCGTTCACCAGCGTCTGTTTTGTAGAAAAGTCCCTAATTACGTTTTAATTTATATCTTCAAATTTATCACGAATTTGAGGGGGGTTCCAAAGGGAAAGATGTAGATCTAAGTGAGGGCCAGTCGCTGACCAAATTTGAGGTGGAACGCCGACCTGTGGTGGTCGGAATCGGCCTGAAACCATGAATATTTGGTTCCGTTCTTTGCTGATTTGGAGGAATTCTGGTCTATTTCATGAGCTAGGACCCGGGGGGAATTGAAGCAGGGAGATTAGGCTTTCTTTTGGCTCTGGTCTGGGGGTCTGAAATCGTGTGTGGTGGTCATGGGAGGTAGATGAACGGAGCGGGTTATTTTGGGTTTTTTTTTCGAAAGTGGCAAACGGATTTGGTGAATTTCCGGCATCAACGTTGGTCGTGGGGCCAGGGAAACTGAAGGTCAGAGGAAGGGGGATGTGAGGCGCATCTAACGGCGAAGGTCCGGTGGTCCAATTCGACTCGTGGTGGCGGTGGTTGGCTGATATAAGGGTTTGGGGCAAAGCCAATTTCCGGTGAATTAGTGCGGCGGTGGGCGTCAAACTTCAGGGCAGAGGGGGTTCGTGGACTAGCGAATGAGGCGGAGGGGTTGGTCTCCGTTCAGATGACCCAAGGTAGCGGTAGGAGTTGTTTGGTGGTGTCGTGATTCATTTTCTCGAACTGGAGGAAGGAGTCGGGGAGAGAGAAGGCGTGAACAGTAGAAAATGCGTGGGGAACAGTTAGGCTGACGTGGTAATCACAGTACTTAGTGGAAAATGAGGGTAATTAAGGTAAAGGTAATATTAATTAATTATTTATAATTCATTTAAATGGTTATAACTTATAAATTCGATAAATTTTTCATACATTAACGAAATCTAATGAAACTAGATCCGTTGGGATCGCAGGGACGAGGCCTAGACGATGGTGCTGACTGGGATTCGATTGGAGTTGACTGGAATTTCAGATAATTTTAAACGATCGTTCAAAGTTAAAAGGGACCAACGCATCAACCGTCAAACAGAATTAAATCTGGTGAGTTAATTCTCACACCCTCTGGAATTCTGTGATGTGTTAAATTCATAGAATAATATAATTTACCGTTAATAGTATAAATTGGTTGATTGGCTGCTATGGATGCTATTGGTTGTTTGGTTGACTGTTGTTATTTATACTCATCAGTTTTAAATAATAGATTATTGAAATTTAATTAATATATTGTTATCAATGTGATATCTGTGATGCAGAGAAGGACAGGTTGGAGGGATTCGACCAGATTCTTCGAATAAACTATATTTTATTTGTGGTGTATATTGTTCATATACGAATTTACACCCTAACTGATACTAAAACATGTTTGAATGTGGATGGTTGAATATATATTCATTGTTGTTGTAATTGAAGTCAATCGACAGTATTGATTGGGTAATTGGCAGTGAATGGCCTAAAATATATTGTTTTAAACATCGGTCTACCATTAGGTGGATTGATGTAGTTTTAAAGTTATAAATTATTTTATAACTAAATTGAAGTGTTTCAATTATCCTATATAAATAATTAAATTAGAAATTTATAAATAAATATTTTAAATTGAGTTTATAGAAGAAATTATTGAAACGGGTTATGCAAGTTAAAAGCAGAACCCCAAGAATTTACATACGGGTTGTTAAAATGGTATAATTGTTTTTAAAACAATTAAATAGTGTTTTTAAATTAATTAAGTCATTTAATTAATTTAAAAGGGGGAAATGAAACTGAAATTCAGTTAATAGTTAGCTGATATGTACGGGTGACAAAATTAACCGTGTTTAATTGGAATTGATAATTGAATTAAATTGATAATGGTATTAATTGGGTTTCCTGAGTATTCGTTAAATTTAACGAATAGTGTTAAATATTAGTTAATCTCTGATTAACTATAAATTTAGAAAATTATTGAGTTGTTTAGGGTTAAATATTAGTTAATCTTTGATTAACTATAAATTAAAGTAATTATTCAATTGTTTGGTGTAAAATATTAGTTAATCTTTGATTAACTATAAATTAAGGAAATAATTTAATTATATAGTGTTAATGAAGTTAATTTTATTTAATAAGCATTTCAAAAGGATAATTATACTATTTTGGATAATAGCATAGTTACTATTTTTAATATAGTTAATATTTAAAGTTAACTATTATTTTATTAATAATAATTAAAACGATGGCTTTTAATTGGAATTCATTGGAGAAGTGATTAAGTGGCGTTATGGTTTGATCAAAAGGACCGATTAAGGGATTTATAATCCAAGTGTTCCAAACAAGATTGGTAAATGGGATTTGTCGGTGAATGTAAGAATTTAAAGGAAATTTTACTTAATTTCTAAATTAAGTGAAGTGAGTTCAAATGAAATGAAACTTTAAAGGAAAAGGGTTAATAGATTAAGAATGGACTAAAATATAGAAATGGTGAATAAATTTGTATAGATGATTTGGAAGAAATCCAAACAAGATTTTAAAAGGGTTTTTAAACCATAAGGAGGACCTTAAGTGTTAAAGCATTGGATTGGGCAAAACGCTGTAATTGAAATAGGGATTTCAAATGTAAGGGAAAAAATATACAATTAGGTTGGTTTAAATATTGGTAAATGGATATTTGGGAATGAAATCCCAGTTAGAAAGGTTTTATTTTAAAGTAGATGTAAGCGGATTTTAGTTGTAGAATCCAAGGTAAAAGTTTTATTATTGAAATGCCTAATTATATGGTATCAAATTATTTGACAAGAGATTTTGATTATAAACCAAAATGTTATAAACGAAATAATGATTTAAGTTAAAAGTGGTGTTTTAATGAACATTTACTTAATCAACAAATTATGTAAAGAGATTATATTGGAAGAGGATTTCAAATGTAAGAGATGATTTATGAAACTAGATTTGAAATCAAGGTGGTAAAGGAGATTTTAATAGTAGTGGTTAAGTAACAAACGAACATTATTCTAAGGTAAGAACGCTGTCGATCAAGGTCTGAGAGGTAAATAAAATTGCCCAACTTGAATGGTTTCGCTATTATCGAGGAATGGTATTAGTTTGAAACGAAGGAAAGGTGCTGTAATTGGTTAATTATTCCAGACGAGGAATATTGAACATGAGTACGAGGTATTTGACTATAAATGTTAGTTACAAGGTAAATAAGAATATTTGATTTTAAATTATATAAATTTAACATTTGAGTTATCCTATCATAAATGAGTAACTTGGTTTATACCATTAAGTATTAAAATATATGTATATATATTGAGATGCTGAATTTAAAGGAAATGGGAAAAGAGGTTTGAAGAATATAATGATATTTCTAATGGTAATAGAAATGGGAAGTTAGGTATATAGATATATATATATTCACGTTCTAAAACATATAAAAGGTTTAAATATATTGGGAGATTTAATAGTTGATTAACCATTTATTAATTATTTTTAAATAGGTCAAGCAATGCCAATTACTAATCAGTAAGCTCCTTTTATTTACACGATTGTTATTTGATAGTTAAATCACCGACTATCAAAACCTGACCAATAAGCTTGTTGGTACGGAAAGACCAGGATCAAAATTATATTCGAAAACCATTTCGACCAACAAATATGCGAAGATGGTAATTGAAGATGGAGCAATTGAAGACTGTGGATCTTCATAAGCAGAAGGACTACTTGTCGAATTTCTCTGGCTTGCAACCAGAGTTATTTAGTTTGTGATTCTATCGTGCTTGAAATCTACGGATTGCAAGGACTACTCGCTACTGATCCATGGGGTGATTCCTATATTGAATGCAGGAGGAGGGTGCCTTCGGTTCATCCTGTTCCTGGATGATTTATATGGACGAATGTCTGACAGAGTATTTCCTTAAAACCACGTACGTTGATTTTTACAAATATACCGAGTTGGTGGTGAAGAGTGGCACTTCTTCTATACCCAGAGTATATTTATGGACGTTAATTAGTGATCTGATGGATCTGACAATGTGGCATTCAAAGTGAAAGATGACCAGATGTTCTCAAAGTAAATTCTAGCCTCTAGCCTCACCAACTGGGAAATGACAAAAATCGGGCAGGCAACATGGCTATGTGGGTCGCTCCCATTGAGGTGTATAATCTCCTATCCAGAGAAATTCCATTTGCTTCTTTAATCTATTTCGATGCTGTGCCTTTTTGGGAAACGGTTGCTGATCCCAACCATTAGTGATATACATTCGATACGCTCAAGCGAAATGAGTGATCGGTCATGTCTAGGCCGGGTTGCAAGACGTTCTTGTTGAACCCAGTGTATTCGCCTCTAGAGATACACTATCGGGAGGTGGTCCCATACCTTATCATGGTCGGAATCCAATTTCCAATAAACGCCCGCGGTTTTGATTGTATACTATATATGTGGAGCGTGAGATGCAAGCGTTCCGCTAGATTGTAATCTACTTGTATTTAGACACTATTGTAATATAAGAATAAGTTATGATTTCAAAAATGTTTTAGGTTATAGTAAGGTAAAAAAACGGTCCATGTTTATGTGTGGGCTGGTCTTACTATTATCCGTTTATTTCAAAAAGGGTTTTTTTCAAAGTTAAACAAGTTGTTTGTGCTGTGAATTTATCACTGAAAGTATTCAAGACTGACCCAGTGGATTTTGCTTTGCTTCAAATGTGCTCGGGTCAGACCGAGTGTATTTCAGGGATAGGGTCGCTTGGAGTTTTCAGGAGATGGAAGCAGGAGACTTCACCGCTAGTTATGTAAAGTTATTTCTGTTGTGATTGATATATGTTGTACTCTGATGATTGGTATGTATATACAGTTCTTTTGTATAAAGAGATTTGATATTATATTTTATCTTTTCCGCTGTGAGATTCTGATGTGATGTTCTTCTTCTTTCTTCTATTATAATATTTCTTTCTTTCTTTTCTCACGTTCTAAATTCTTTTTAATAACATTCTTGTGTTTTCGGTGCTTGGAAGTTCAGCATTAGATACGGTAATTGTATTTATGTCAATTTTCAGGGCCAAAAATCCGCTGGGTCTTTATAGTGGTATCAGAGCTATTGGTTTAGTGATAACCTTGGCTCTGTGGCGTGACTCGATAGAGATGGGGGTTAGCAATACCCTAGATTGAGTTTTGAGTATATATATACGAGAGCGCGTATTTGTAATTTGATATAAAATTATTTTGAAATTTATTTTACCCAATTTATTTTATAAAACAATAAAAGTGATGATTTCCACAAATTATTATAATATGGGAAATAAATTGGATTGGTTAATGTTGATTTAAATGATATGCTTGGATTTGTGTTGTTGATTGCTTGAATATAAATATGAACATGAATAGACTTGGTTGAAACCAATGAATTTAACGAATTTGAGTGGATATTTAAAGGAAGTCTCAAATATAAAATGTGTTAATGGAAATACTAATATTTAATCTAATTTATACTTTGTTAAAGTAAACCGTAAGAGATGTAATCATAGTTGATAATTTCTGAATTTGACTTGTAAAACAGTAAGTCAATGGAATATTTGGGAATCAATGAATTGTTTGGATTGTATAGTTGGTTGCGTGGATATTGATTCGGAATTTGATTGAGGACAAACAGATGAATCAAAGTCTAATGAATCTGAATGGATAATTAAAAAAAATTGGTTTCTAAGAACTTGGTTATAAATAACTATGATCCCATGTGGATTGAACTGTGTGTAGAATTGATCAAAATAGATGATATGGATGTTAGAACCTAATTGACATTGTTTTGATGACTAATGAAATTCATTTGAGTTGAGAATAGGTGCAGGAGTGCCAATTCAGCTTTAAATTTCATCCAAGGGAATTCTGGAGTAAATTGAATCCAGTTTGGCATGATAATCAAGTAAGCTCAAATACAAAATATCGCTTATCGCATAATAGCGCTCGCAAAAAGGTACGCTTATGCAGGATATAAAATTTTGGTTTTTATTTAGATTTTGGGTTTGGATTTTGGATTTTTCCGACCGTGTTGGTCGATGTAAATATATTTCTGGATTCTGAAATATTGCAGATGTCCTCCGTAGAGGGGAGACTCTGGCAAAAATATTCCAAAATTTAAGGTGTTAGAATTTTTTGAAGATTTTTGGAGAATTCTGTTATTTGAAATAAATTAGTTTTAAAACCAATTGGATTAGTTTGAAAATAAAATTCGAGTTTAGTTAAATATTATTTTAAAGATAATGGGTCATAACGTTCTTTCTGTCTTGGCAATTTCGGGGACGAAATTCTTTTAAAAGGGAAGGAATGTAACGTCCCGTATTTTCTGGCCAATTATTTGACTTATTTTATTTATTTAAAATATTGGTTTGAACTTGAATAATCGATTTTAACCATTTTTATTTGAATATTTATTTACATTAATATTATTTTAAATTCCAAAATATTTGGAAATTGTTGAATTTGAAGTATAATGTTATCGGGAAATTTAAAATGATTTAAATTGTTTATATTGAAATTATAGTGATGATTTCGCTTCAAAAACGAAGGTTGAGCATTTAATTTATATTTTAATTATAAAACGAGCTGCAGCAGCGCGATAGTTCGTGATATGCGTTTTGAACTTTAATTTGTACAGGATCCAAAATAAGTCGGATTTTCTCAAAACAGGAAACGTCTTAATCTATTAGATAATATTTTTCTAATGGAGGAGAAAAATCCAGTTTTCATAGCGTAGATTCTATTTTATATCCAAATCGAATTTTAAAATAGTCGTTATGGAATTCCCTTATGTATTATAGCGATAAATTTATATAAAATAAATGGTTTTTAAATATTTAAAATATCAATTTGGCTTGGAATTCGATCCGTGATATTTTATTTTGGTAGTGTATGAAATTCTGGTCGTATATGGCCGATAACAATATTTTATTGAGGTATTTTAAAATTGGTTCATTTTAATTTGAACTGGGCAGTTCAAAAGGGGCTTTATTCAAACGACCTCCGTTTTCGATGAAACAAATTTTATTGGGACCATAATAGAAAATTATTGCTAGATTTCAAATTGCACGTAAATCAGAGTTATTCTGTGAGTGTGGAAAAATAAAATGCTAATAAATCAATCATTTGGACGTGAACGAGCGCCGTTTGAGCAAACGGACTCGGAATTCGACGAAACAAGTTTCATTAGGACCGTAACGTCAAATTTTACTATGATGTCCATTCGCATCACGAACGGAGTTTGTATGTGAGCACAGAAGAAAATAAATTGTGTTCGAATTTGCGATAGACACAAAATAAAATATCGTTCATCACATCAACAACAATTAATATTATTTTCCTTTGTAAATACAACCCACCATCAGCCACAAATCAAACCAAAACCGTTCACCAGCATCTGTTTTGTAGAAAAGTCCCTAATCACGTTTTAATTTATATCTTCAAATTTATCACGAATTTGAGGGGGGTTCCAAAGGGAAAGATGTAGATCTAAGTGAGGGCCAGTCGCTGACCAAATTTGAGGTGGAAGGGCGACCTGTAGTGGTCGGAATCAGCCTGAAACCATGAATATTTGGTTCCGTTCTTTGCTGATTTGGAGGAGTTGTGGTCGATTTCATGAGCTAGGACCCGGGGGGAATTGAAGCAAGGAGATCAGGCTTTCTTTTGGCTCTGGTCTGGGGGTCTGAAATCATGTGTGGTGGTCGTGGGAGGTAGATGAACGGAGCGGGCTGCTTTAGGTTTTTTTTTTCGAAAGTGGCAAACGAATTTGGTGATTTTCCTGTGTCAACGTTGGTCATGGGGCCAGGGTAACTGAAGGTCAGAGGATGGGGGATGTGAGGCGCATCTAACGGCGAAGGTCCGGTTGTCCAATTCGTCTCGTGGTGGCAGTGGTTGTCTGATATACGGGTTTAGGGCAAAGCCAATTTCCGGCGAATCAATGCGGAGGTAGGTGTCGAGCTTCAGGGCAGAGGGGGTTCGTGGATTGGCGAATGAGGCGGAGGGGTCGGTCCCCGTTCAGATGACCCACGGCGGCGGCACGAGATGTTTGGTGGTGTCGTGGTTCATTTTCTCGAACTGGAGGAAGGAGTAGGGGAGAGAGAAGGCGTGAACAGTAGAAAACGTGTGGGGAACAGTTAGGCTGACGTGGTAATCGCAGTACTTATTGGAAAATGAGGGTAATTAAGGTAAAGGTAATATTAATAATTTATAATTCATTTAAATGGTTATAACTTATAAATTCAATAACTTTTTCGTACATTAACGAAATCTGATGAAACTAGATCCGTTGGGATCGCAGGGACGAGGCCTAGACGATGGTGCTGACTGGGATTCGATTGGAGCTGACTGGAATTTCATATAATTTTAAATGATCGTTCAAAGTTAAATGGGACCAACGCGTCAACCGTCAACCAGAATTAAATCTGGTGAGTTAATTCTCACACCCTCTGGAATTCTGTGATGTGTTGAATTCATAGAAAAATATAATTTACCGTTAACAGTATAAATTGGTTGATTGGCTGCTATGGATGCTATTGGTTGTTTGATTGATTTTTGTTATTTACACTCGTCAATTTTAAATAATAGATTATTTAAATTTAATTCATATATTGTTATCGAAGTGATATCTGTGATGCAGAGAGGAATAGGTTGGAGGGATCCGACCGGATTCCTCAAATAAACTGTATTTTATTTGTGGTGTATATTATTCATATATGAATTTACACCCTGACTGACACCAAAACCTGTTTGAATGTTGACGGTTGAATATATATTCATCGTTGTTGTAATTGAAATCAATCGATAGTATTGATTGGGTAACTAGCAGTGAATGGCCTAAAATATATTGTTTTAAACATTGGTCGACCTTCAGGTGGATTGACGTAGTTTTAAAGTTATAAATAATTTTATAACTGAATTGAAGTTTTTCAATTATCCTGTATAAATAATTGAATTAGAAATTTATAAATAAATATTTTAAATTAAGTTTATAAGAGAAATTATAGAAATGGGTTATGCAAGTTAAAAGCAGAAACCCAAGAATTTACATACGGGTTGGTAAAATAGGATAATTGTTTTTAAAACAATTAAATAGTGTTTTTAAATTAATTAAGTTATTTAATTAATTTAAAAGGGGGAAATGACAATGAAATTCAGTTAATAGTTAACTGATCTGTACGGGTGACAAAATTAACCGTGTTTAATTGGAACTGATAATTGAATTAAATTGATAATGGTATTAATTGGGTTTCCTGTATATTCGTTAAATTTAACGAATAGTGTTAAATATTAGTTAATCTCTGATTAACTATAAATTTAGAAATTATTGAGTTGTTTAGGGTTAAATATTAGTTAATCTTTGATTAACTATAAATTAAAGTAATTATTGAATTGTTTGGTGTAAAATATTATTTAATCTTCGATTAACTATAAATTAAGGAAAATATTGAATTATGTAGTCTTAATGAAGTTAATTTTATTTAATAAGCATTTCAAAAGGATAATTATACTATTTTGGATAATAGCATAGTTACTAATTTTAATATAGTTAATGTTTAAAGTTAATTATTATTTTAATTAATAATAATTAAAACGATGGCTTTTAATTTGAATTCATTGGAGAAGTGATTAAGTGGCGTTATGGTTTGATTAAAAGGGCCGATAAGAGTTATAAGGGATTTATAATCCAAGTGTTCAAACGAGATTGGTAAATGGGATTTGTCGGTGAATGTAAGAATTTAAAGGAAATTTTACTTTATTTCTAAATTAAGTAAAGTGAGTTCAAATGAAATGAAACTTTAAAGGAAAAGGGTTAATAGATTAAGAATGGAGTAGAATACAGAAATGGTGAATAGATTTATACAGATGATTTGGAAGAAATCCAAACAAGCTTTTAAAAGGGTTTTTAAACCATAAGGAGGACCTTAAGGGTTAAAGCATTGGATTGGGCCAAGTAATGCCAATTACTAATCAGCAACCTCCTTTTATTTATTTTTAAATAGGCCAAGTAATGCCAATTACTAATCAGCAACCTCCTTTTATTTACACGATTGTTATTTGATAGTTAAATCACCGACTATCAAACCCTGACCAATACGATTGTTGGTACAGAAAGACCAGGATCGAAAGTATATTCGAAAACCATTTCGACCAACAAATACGTGAAGATGGTAATTGAAGATGGAGCAATTGAAGACTGTGGATCTTCATAAGAGGAAGGACTACTTGTCGAATTTCTCCGGCTTGCAACCAGAGTTATTTGGTTTGTGATTCTGTCGTGGTTGAAATCTACAAACTGCAAGGACTACTCGCTACTGATCCATGGGGTTTTACCTATATTGGATGCAGTAGGAGGGTGCCTTCATTTCATCCTATTCTTGGATGACTTGTATGGACGAATGTCTGACAGAGTATTTCCTTAAAACCACGTACGTTGATTTTTACAAATATACAGAGTTGGTGGTGAAGAGGGGCACTTCTTCTATATCCAGAGTATATTTGTGGACGTTAGTTAGTGATCTGACGAATTTGACAATGTGGCATTTAAAGTGAATGATGACCAGATGTTCTCAAAGTAAATTCTAGCCTCTAGCCTCATCAACTGGGAAATGACAAAAATCGGGCAGGCAGCATGGCTATGTGGGTCGCTCCCATTGAGGTGTATAATCACCTATCTAGAGAAATTCCATTTGCTTCTTTAATCTATTTCGATGTTGTCCCTTTTTGGGAAACGGTTGCTGATCCCAACCGTTGGTAATATACATTCGATACGCTCAAGTGAAATGAGTGGTCGGTCATGTGTGGGCCGGGTTGCAAGACATTCTTGTTGAACCCAGTGTATTCGTGTCTAGAGATACACTATCGGGAGGTGGTCCCATACCTTGTCATGGTCGGAATCCAATTTCCAATAAGCGCCTGCCGTTTTGATTGTATACTATATATGTGGAGCGTGAGATGCAAGCGTTCTGCTAGATTGTAATCTACTTGTATTTTGACACTATTGTAATATCATAATAAGTTATGATTTCAAAAATGTTTTGGATTATAGTAAGGTAAAAACCGTCCGTGTTTATGTGTGGGTTGGTCTTACTATTATCCTTTTATTTTAAAAAGGCTTTTTTTTCAAAGTTAAACAAGTTGTTTGTGCTGTGAATTTATCACTGAAAGTATTCCAGACTAACCCGGTGAATTCTGCTTTGCTTCAAATGTGCTCGGGTCAGACCGAGTGTATTTCCAGGTTAGGTTCGCTTGGAGTTTTCAGGAGCTGGAAGCAGGAGGCTTCACCGCTAGTTATATAAAGTTATTTCCGCTGTGATTGATATATGTTGTACTCTGATGTTTGGTATGTATATACAGTTCTTTTGTATAAAGAGATTTGATATTATATTTTATCTGTTCCGCTCTGAAATTCTGATGTGATATTCTTCTTCTTTCTTCTATTCTATTATTTCTTTCTTTTCTCACCCTTTAAATTCTTTCTAATAACGTTCATGTGTTTTCGGTGCTTGGAAGGTCGGCATTAGATACAGTAATTGTATTTATGTCTATTTTCGGGGCTGAAAATCCGCTGGGTCGTTACAGACAACCTACAAGGCTTGAAAGAAAATTAGCCGCAGGTGAAACTACTACGGCTACAGATGGAGGTTGGGCACTACTTCGCCCTCGACATGTGCCGTATGCCTACGAAACTATGGCGAAAAGAAAGGAAAAAAGAGATTCAAATAGAGAATCGAAAGATAATGCATATGGCTTTGGGGAATATGCCATTTAAAAATAATAATTTTCTCTTGAAAAACGCTTCTTTAAAACATGTTTTAAAAAACATCCCTTTTAAAATATGCTTTTGAAAAATCTTTTATCTGTTCTGGTAACCTTTACCTATGATACCACGTGTAACACCACATCTCCATTAAGGACACTTACAAAGGGAATGCATTAACTTCAGTGGTGCATCATAAGTGTATAGAATAGATAAATTACAAAACAGACAAAATTTTAAAACAACGGAAAATATGTAAAACTTTACTTCATTGATAAAACAACAGCTTGGTAAAATAGCTTGTACAAAGATTGTTTTCCAACACTAAAACACCCTTACCCATTACAACGAAGCATCTTTCTGGTTTAACCAAATAAGGATGCATAAAACGACAATGATATTCCCCAATAAAGCATGAGCCGGACATAGCAGTGGAAAAGAGAGTCCAAAGCAATACATCGTCTATCTTTGAGCTTGGAAAGAAAACTGAGCTAAGTGGTAATATTTGCTCCCTGTGAACCTGGGGGGGAAGGGGGAAGAAAAGACAGCGAAACAAAACAGAGTCATACATAAAGCCTGGTAAATCCAGTGACTTTCAGCATGTAAATAGGTAAAAGCATCATGACATGAATAAACTGGATACCAGACCATAACCATGATAATAAGCATAGCAAGACAACAAATGATGATCGTTAGATATGACAAGGTAAGATACACTGAATGCGCTTCGGTTCTTTCTCTGATTTCCTATTTTCTCTACACCACCCAACATCCTAACTAGTATCTTTTATAGAACAATTTGTATTCCCTACTAGTGTCCCAACTAGTATCCTGTGAAAAAGGATCTGTATACCCTACTAGTGTCCCAACTAGTATCCTGTGTTATAAAATAAGGTGATCCCAACCCCGCAATTGTGGTAGCCTTCAGGTGTACATCTAGTATGAGTAACTTACCTCAACCAGCCTAATTGCCATGAAGATGTTAGATGTACCCTTACTACCCTATCGATCAGCTTCTACTTGTATTAATTTTCCTTGTGTCTATGTCAATCGACCCTTTCTTGCGTGTAGATACCCTGTGCTGGTCCCACCATAAGGTGTATCAATCCCTATGATAGCAACCCGACACAAATTCTAGATGCCTAGTGCATGCTTTATCCACTCCGGAGTACGTGCACGCCCAAACTCCTCCGGAACCTACACTGCTGTACCACCTGCCGCTATGTTGACCATTTATAATCAGCCCTGTAATCGTGCCCCACCCTGCCTAGTTCAGGGTACCGTGGTACATCTATGTGGGTTACTGCTGAAATGGGTCCCCGTTATTAGGGTTTTCTAGGGTCTATTCGTATACCCCCCAAATTGGCTAAGTGTTATCCATCATTCTAGTTAACTTAACACATCCACACCTCCTGTCATGTTGGTTAAGTGTTTCTTACTAACTTAACCCTTCTCATTCATCATGTTGTAATTGGTTAAGTATTTTCTGTTAGCTTAACCCTGTTCATTCATCATATTATATTGGTTAAGTGTTTCCCCTTAGCTTAACCCCATTCGTTCATCGTGTTATATTGGTTAAGTGTTTCCCTTTAACTTAACCCCACTCGTTCATTGGTTAAGTGTTAACTTAACCCTACCACTTGTCATGTTACATTGGTTAAGTGTTGCCATCTTGTGTTACTTAACCCTACCACTTGTCATGTTACATTGGTTAAGTGCTACCCTCTTGTGTTACTTAACCCTATCACACATCAAGTTATATTGGTTAAGTGTTGCCATCTTGTGTTAACTTAACCCTACCACTTGTCATGTTATATTGGTTAAGTGTTGCCTTCTTGTGTTAACTTAACCCTACCACTTGTCATGTTACATTGGTTAAGTGTTACCCTCTTGTGTTACTAAACCCTATCGCACTTCATGTTATATTGGTTAAGTGTTGCCCTCTTGTGTTACCTTAACCCTACCACTTGTCATGTTACATTGGTTAAGTGTTTCCTTCTTATGTTAACTTAACCCTACCACCTGTCATATTACATTGGTTAAATGTTGCCTTCTTGTGTTAACTTAACCCTACCATTCTTATCATGTCCGTTTATTAGCATTAATTCGTTCATTAATGCCTCCACCCCTCACATTAGAACTGTTGCTTGCGGTTGCTGGATGTGCTGGGCGGTTCCGGGCAGACTTCTACCGCAAACCCATTCTAACCTCGGGTTTTGGGCTTAATGTGCTAACCTCTCACATTAGATCTATATTGTTGCGGTCGTTGGATGTGCCGGGCGGTTCCGGGCAGTCTTTCACCGCAACTTAATGTAACCTCGGGTTAGGCACGTTCATCTTTATCCAATTTACATTTTTACCATACATGTCCAAGTCTTTTTTTTTTTTGCTAATTATCCCAAATTCACAAATTAGTCATGTTCCAATTCCCAAGTTATGCCCAACAAATTCAATTACAAGTTATTACTCAAAATAGGTTACACCCAATCTTCCCAAATTTGCAATAATAGTCATGGCCCAAAATCGCAATATACATTATGCTTGGCGTCCCAACTAATAGTTATGCCCAATCTAGATTTAATATTCCAATTTACTCCAAGTTTGCAACAATAACAATTATGCCCCAAATCACAAGTTACAAGTTATGTTCCACTATTGCCAAATAGATTATTCCCCAATATCTCCACATTCCAATCGCACATATAATATGATTTAGTCTAGATTCTGGGTTAATCTAGATTCGTGAAATAAAGGGGGAAGAAAGAAGGAACATAAATGAGAGTAGGCATAAAAACAGGCATTATAATGATATATCTGTCAAATATAACATTATGGATCTAAGAGGATTACATATCCATTAGAATTAAGGTATAACAAAGATAGATCTGAAATAAACTGATAGAAATAATATCGTAGACATATAAATCAGATATGAATAACATCATGAACCTAAAAGGATTATATATCCGACATTCAACAAAGATAGGCGTGATTGAATCGATATAATAACTTTTTAGGCATGTAAAATCATAGATTCAATAGATGGATAAAGATTATCTTACAATCAGGCATAGACTTCGATTCATTTTATTACATGTCAAGATTACAATCAGGTATTCAGATCTGAAAATAACGTGGACTTACATTGCTAGGATTAGAAAAGATAATTGAATCGTTGTTGTTGCAGAAACTCTAATTTGATGTTGATTAATATTCAAAGTTGATCGTTGATGAAGAACTTCTAATATGATTTAGGTTTTAGAGGCGGAGGCTAAGAGAATTGAGAGTTCAGTAGCATAGATGCGTCGTAAGGAATTGATATGAATTAGGGTTTAGGTTTAGAGATGTATATATAGATGTATAGGATAATTTGAGCCTCTAGATGAACTAGGAGATCATCTGAACCACACAGCTCGAAGACAGGTCATCCAGCAAATCAGAAGAAGACACGTCATCACAGAACACTCTAGAATGATGTGCTGGACTGCCCTCTGTATGGGCGCATTAGGCAGTGCACCAGTGCATTTTTTGTACTGGCGCACTTCACAAGTGCGTCAGTGCATTCTGGCCTATTTTCGGTTTTTCTGCCTAACTTCATTCGTCTATATCTCCTTCATACGGTATTCGTTTTACGCAAACTCGCACCTATCTCAAGTAGAATTCCGAGATGAACATAATGGCGTAGCCCGTTTCATCTAATTCTTCTTTTACTAATTAATTATTATTTAATTATCTCGTATGTTCCGTTTTAAAATTACGGGGTGTTACAGTGTACATGGTGGTTTAACCAATCAATGGCCAAGCAAAGAGTTGGGACGCAAGATAGGTATGCATGCCCTAAATCCTGTGTCTAACGAAGCACCAGGAAAAACTGGAATGACTGAGAGTGTAGCATTACCAAAGGGGGAAAACGCCATTTTCTAGTATATATTACAACGCAGGCTTCAACAACTTTAAACCCAACAAGCAACTTTAAACAAACCATACTCAGTGAAGCTGAAGTATTGGACTTGAAAAAGGTTTAACCGTAAGAAGACTTACCTTTGATAATAACCTGTTATAGATGCAGTAAGAGCTGCACGAATTTCTGGTAATGATGAGAGTCCATGATTGGTTGTACTGCATCAAGTCGATGACGGACAACAGTGCTTAACAAGGAAACAACAACTCCCATTGCTGCAATCACCACTTCAGTGATCGTTGTTGCAAGCGGCATCAAACCACGAAGGTATTAGTGGCGGACGATGGTTCTGGTGTGGGTCGTAGTCACCTCGTCGGTTCATGATGTTCTTAGGCTACGAGCCTTGGAATTCCGAATGTGGCAGACATGCAGAGGTTTTTCTATGGCTGCAACATAGTTTGGTCACGGTATTGGGTTTTCAGTGGAGAGATGGTGGTGAAACGGAGACCGTGAGGTCGACTTGGGGTAGGAAGCAGCGAGGCTGCAGTAGTGAACGGAGAGTAGTGCTACCGGAGTCGCGATGGCCATTCGACAATGCGGCGGAGTGAATTTGGGGACAATCTATTTTAGGTGAGTAAAATTGAAAGTGATTTATCGTGGAAGCCATTTCGAATTTGGGGATTTAATTTCTAAGGAAACCATGGAAAGAGGAAGTAGAATACGGCTGTTAAAAATGAAGAGGAGCGAATTGTTTGTGTGCGGTGAACACATGAGGTGGATACGCGTTTTATAACAGAAAGAAGGGAGACTAGAAGCAGGAGAACCACGCAACGTGTAATTCATTTTAGAGAGGTGATGACAGGTGGTAAATAGTGTCCACCGCCCAAATCTTGAGTGAGATTTCTAGGGGCTGGTGCAAATCTGAAAAAGATATTATCAGATATTGTTTAAGTAACATTGGACTGATCATGTTATGCCAACGTTAGGTTGGACTAAGGAAAAAAACGAGTTGAGTGAAGTATGTAGTCAATGTTTCATTTATAAACTTCGGCAAATTTATCCAATATTGTTTCACTACTACTGAATGGGCGCGGCTGAGATGGACATGTTGTTCACAAATTTTAATCGCGTCTTTAACTATAACTTAGTGATAAGATGTGAAATTTAGAAATTCTACTATGTTGTTAAAATAAATTTAATTTCAAGTTTTCCAATTACAAAACTTAATTTAAATTTTCTACTTAACAATTGAATAAACGGTCAACTTAAAATAGATATTTCTGTCGTAAACATCAATAGTTTAAATAAGACAATCAATTAAATTTGGGAAAAATAGGATTTCATGCCAAAGAGTTTAAGCAAACAAGAATATACCATATAAAAGTTAAACATAAAGATTTAGTATCTTAGTAAGTTCCAATAAAATGATCTGATATCAATAATATAGAAAACATAGTCAAGGTGAAACAGAAAAATTAAAATGAATAAAATAAATACTTCTAGTATTAAGTAGATAAGTCGAAATAAATAAAATAAGAATATAAGCAAAAGAAAACAAAATATCGTAACAATTAAAATAAATTATTAAATCCATAATTAAAATATTATAAATACAAAAGAGCTAGAATACAATGAAAAATATAATATCTAAATACAATTAAACTGTAGGCAAATTAACTTAAATTCAAACTTTAAATTTTGACAAACATTTATAAAAAGAATTTGAGACTACATGTATAAACTAGTTAATAATATCGAACCGCCTATAGATTTAAAAAATAACTAAATTAGAAGCAAATTCAAATTACGTTCTAATAGATAAATTCCCAATTCAAATATTTACTTCTACATTAAAACTTAATTCAAAATTAAGTATTCTAATGATTTAAATTGTCTAACAAATGTTAATACGTTTCTTTTAACAATAGTCATAAAATTTAAATCTACAAAGGGATTTTCTTTGTATGTTCAAACACAATGTAAGTCAAATCCAAATATAAATATATTCGACTATGTTTACAATAGATAAATTTCTTACTCTATATCAAAACCTACTATAAATATTTACTTTAACAATAAAATCTAAATTAATTTATATTCTAAGTGTCGAAAATTCTGGGTCGTTACAGACCAAGTTAGAAACATGATGGGAAACACACCGAAATTATGAGGCAAATAAAATTTAAAATATATTTATATTTGCATGTATTTAGTTTTATTTCTATTGTAGTCTACTATGTATGTTTCTATATGTGACAGGTGTAGATGACTGGACTGATAACTGGATTGGATCTGGAGTACATGAAGACAGATATGTGTGGCAGTGTATGTGTATGCACAAACGGGTGAATGAATGAAATGTAGTGAGGCAATGATTGTACTGAGTAATGAGAGTTGTAGTGAGTGGCAATTGTACAGAATGAGAAAATTGTACTGATAGTTGTAATAAACAAATTTGGTTAAAATGAAATATTATTTTGTTGTGTTCAAACAAATTTATCTACCGTATTCAATTTATTTACGAGTACAATATCAGGTAAAGCAATATATGTGAATATACAATAGTGGAGTCTGAATGTTGTACTATTTCAGATGTTTAAATAAAATATTTGAATGAATAAATATGCTGCGAATATATTCACTTGTGTACAATAGTATATTATTCATCTAATATTTATTTTTTTGAAACGATGTAATATAAAATAGTACAATTACAAACATATTTAAATAATATAATATGTTTGTTATCATCAAACAAAAATCATACAACACATTGTTGTACCCAACAACTATGTTATCTGATAGTAATTACCAAGAAATTTTTGGGTTGAGACAGTAGCAACAGTTTGCTATATTATAAATATAATCTCAATTAGACCTTTAACTCATAAAACCCCATATGAACTTTTGTATAATCAGAAACCAAAAGCATCATATTTCAAAATATTTGGAAGTAAATGGTTTATACTTGATACTAAAGATAATTTAGACAAGTTTGACTCCAAATCCAATAAAGGAATATTCATTGGATATTCAGAAAGAAGTAAATCATATAGAGTTTTCAATACTCGAACCAATACCAAAGAAGAAACATTAAATGTATCTTTTGATGAAAACTATAAAAGTATAACTCAAAACAGTGAAGATGAATGTGAAAATGAAGTTAATGAAATAAATCATGAAGATAATCAAAAAAATAAATGAATAAGTATACTTAGAGACCATCCTATAGAAAATATCTTAGGAGATATTGCCGTTGTGAGAACTCGTAATCAATTAAATACTATGAGTAATACTGCATTTATTTCAACTAGTGAACCTAAAAATCCAAAGGAAGCATCTTCCGATGATTTATGGATACTTGTCATGCAAGAAGAACTGAATCAGTTTACTAGGAATGATGTATGGGAACTTGTTCCAAGACCACAGGATAAGACTATAATAGGGACCAAATCGGTTTATAAAAATAAATGAATGAACATGGGGAGGTCGTAAGAAATAAAGCACGACTAGTAGCATAAGGATATACTAAAGAAGAAGGAATAGATTACGAAGAAACTTTTTCCCCCGTAGCAAGACTAGAAGTTATTAGGATTTTACTAGCCTTTGCAAGCCATAATAATTTCAAATTCTATCAAATGGATGTCAAAAGTGCTTTTCTAAATGGATTTGTCAAAGAAGACGTATATGTAGAGAAACCACCTATATTTGAAGATGAAAAATTACCAGATCACGTATATAAGTTAAAGAAAGCGTTATATGGATTAAAACAGGCTCCTTGGGCTTGGTATGATAAACTAAGAAATCATTTGTTACAATCGAAATTTAAAATAGGAAAATTAGATAATACTTTGTTCATTAAGAAAAATAAAAAGGATATTCAATTAGTATAAATATATGTTGACGATATAATTTTTGGATCAACAAATGATAAGATGAATAAATAATTTTCAGACACTATGACCCAAAAATTTGAAATGAGTCATATGGGAGAACTATCGTTCTTTCTAGGATTACAAATTCATCAATTAAAGAATGGAATATTTATTAATAAAAATAATACGCAAGAGATCTAATTAATAAATATAATTTAAAAACAACAAATAGGAGACCAACACCTATGGAGACTAATATAGCATTATGCAAAGATGATATATCTAAAGGCGTTGATCAAAAAATATATAGAGGAATAATAGGGTCATTATTATACATAAATGCTAATAGACCAGATATAATGCATAGTGTATGTCTTTGTGCAAGATATGAATCACATCCTAAGGAAAAACATTTAAAAGTCATAAAACGTATTTTAAGGTATGTGAAGCATACATCAGACTTTGATTTATTTTACCCTAAGGATGATTCATTCGATTTAGTTTCTTACTGTGACACTACTACACAGGATGTAAATCCGATCGTAAAAGTACTAGTGGAACATGTCACTTCTTAGGACATTCATTGGTCTCATGGTTTAGTTAAAAGCAAACACTGTATCTCAATCAACAATTGAAGCAGAATATATCTCTGCTGCTTTGGTTTTTTCACAAGTAATATATATGCAACAAACTCTAAATGATTTTGGATTAAAAATAAATAAATTGGCGATATATTGGGATAATACGAGTGCTATAAATAATTCTAAAAATCCAACTTATCATTCACGAACTAAACATATCGATATAAGACATCATTGTCTAAGAGATAACGTAAGTAAAGAGAAAAATTCGCTCGAATTTATAGAAAGAGATAAACAAATAGCAGATATATTAACAAAACCATTAAACGAAGAAACATTCACTAAATTTAGAAGAGAATTAGGCATATATTCCTTAAATTAGTTAGAATAATTAAATATACTGTTATATATAAAAATAACATAAAATTAGAAAAATAAAATTTAAAACACAAGTATTTCGACATACAATTATGCCTATGTCGACATATAACTGCCAGAATTTTAAATTTAATTCCCACCAAAAGTTAGTTATATCAATTATTTAAATACTTCGACTTTTCTTCTTCATTTTAATTTCTCTTCTCTGTAAAAATTATTAACTAAAATAAACAGTGGCTTCCACTAATTTAAACACCCGAATCATTCGTGATTCGTCCATTGGACCTTCCTAGGGTCCTTTTCAACGATCTACGCTATCTCAGATCATCAAAATCGAAGAACAAATGGAGTATACTCTGCAAATGATAGCTGAAATACAAGTACTATAGATTAGGATGAGCCAAGAACAAAATAGGCAAGGGAAAGTAATAAGGAGTCTTCTTAAATTCATAATGGATAATCAGGCTAATCCGATTATCATTGTCGATGATAATCAAGCCGTGGAAGAGGAGGAAGAACCAGAAGAGGAAGAAGAAATGATGGAGGAAGAAGAACCTCAAGAGATTCAACCAACGATTACGGAAGAAGACGAAAAGGATGTATGTGTAGGAGAGGTCTTATTCGACCAAAATAGGAATGTGATTGAATAGAATGGGGATTTTTGTATCCATTATCCAAATTGTCCAATTCACAAATCTCCCATTGTAAAGAATAATTAGTATCTAAGGTTTTCTTAGGATTTTCAATGTATCATGCTTGCATAAATCCGTGTACTACCGCTTGTACTAATTCAGGTTTAATATAATAATTATTTATGTTTATCATATGTATAAGTTTAGTATAATTAGTTAGACATTTATAAATCTCAACATAGAGTAATATGAGTATAACATTAAGGGGAGTATAAGAATTATTAAAGGAATATTTTACTTACGAAGAGTATTCTACTTTGAATTAGTAGTTACTTAGTTTCTTATACATTTTATTTAGATAGTTATACAATTTAGGGGGAGTTGTTTTTGAATTTCTTTTTAATAATGACAAAGGAGGAGAAATTATAAAACATAAGACATATTTTATCGGATTTATATAGAAAGGGCTCATCAACAGGTATATACAAGTACGATATTATATAAAATAAGGTTGTCATCATCGAAAAGGGAGGAGAATGTTGGAGAATGGAGTTTTGATGACAACAACCTTATTTCACCATTAATTGATTATAAAATATATACTAACACTTCTATCTAAAATACACACACACACACATGTATGCAGGATTTATATATAGGAAATATTACTGAAGACCGTACAGTTTAAAGATGTTAGAGATTCAAAATTCAGAGATATTTCAAGACTCATGAGTATTCAAGATTTTAAGAGTTCAAGAGTTCACGATAAATATAGTTATAGAGTCTAGACTCTAAATAGCACTCCAGGTTCAAATTCAAATTTATTTCAAATTATGATTTTCAAATTCTATTTTCAATCTCTTTCCTCTCTATTTTACTTTCTATTTTTATTTGATTTTAAACTTAAATTTTATAAGTTTATACTTTATAAATTTTATACATTATTTATATTTTATATACTTTATATTTACATAGTTTTAAACACTATAATTTTATAAATATGTTTATATAGTTTATATTTATATTTCTATATGATTTTCTAGTTTATAATATTTATTTATAACACTATATTTTAATACAAGAATTTCCAGAATTATATTTATATCAAAACACTTGAAAAATGTTCAAATTTAAAATTTATACCTATATATGTCGACATACATATATATACATGTCGACATATAACTGTCATTTTTTTCAAAATTGAAAGGAAACGTCTTTTCACTATTTGTGATGGTTCTGAAGCGTTGTATCCTTTCACACACTATAAAAAGGGGCTAATTTTGAATTTTTAATTATCTCTTCTTCTCCCTTTCCACTCTCTTTCATTACACCATTATTTTTCATTATTTTTATGATTTCTACACCTATGCTCTACCGAATTCAATTCTGTTTTCACTAATCTTCTTCTCTCTACACACTCTACTCATTACTCTCTAAATCAAGTGATATTGAAGACTTATAGGGCTGTTTTTTATAGTTTGGGTTGTGTGAAATCGCAAGTATATCTTGTAGCCGTGAAATCAAGGATGGGTAATCGGTGGTATCCCTAGTAGCCGTGAAATCAAGGAAGGTATACTTGATCAAGTGTGTGCGTGGAATCGGTGGTATCCATTGTAGCTGTGAAATCAAGGAGGGTTGTAATTCGATATTGATATAGTAATTAAAACTCAGCGCAATCCAGTGTTGCGTGTGACTGGACGTAGGAGCAATTCCGAACCAGTATAAAATCCGGTGTGTTCTTTCCTTTTATGTATTTTACTTTTGTTTGTCTTTGCATTTATGTTTGGTTATGTGATTGTTTCTGTGGTGTTTGATTCATTTATAAATTCATATAAGTTTAGATTTTGTTTAGATTCTCAAAAACACTATTCACCCCCTTCTAGTATTTGTTTTGCCTTAACGATCCATTTCGCAATCCCTAACAGAGGATATATGAAAAAAAATCGAAAGCAGTCCCTATTATAAGATTTGAAAGGTTGCAACGTTTCTGGAACGTTACAAATAGTGAAAAGACATTTCCTTTGAAAAATGAATTTCTGAAAGTTGTATGTCGACATTGGCTCCTATGTATGTCGACATATGTATGTTGAAAATTTGTACTTTGAACTTTTTCAAGTGTTTAAATATTTATATATTATTCTGTAAATTCTTGACTCAAAACCTAGTGATATAAATGAGTATTCTAAAGTGTAAAATCATATGAAATCATAATAATATAGTATATAAAGATATTTATAAAATTATAAGGTTAAAAGTTTATAAAAACATAAAATCATAAAACTATATATATATAATTATAAACTTATATATTATATATATTAAAACTTTTAAACTTATATGTTTGAAATCATAAGTAAGATAAAATAATATTAAAATCAGAATTAAAAATTTGAGAAATAGAATTTGAATTTGAACTTGGAGTGATATTCAGATTCTTACATATAAACCAGACTCTATTACTATATTTTTCTTGAAATCTTGATAACTTGATTACTCATGAGTCTTGAATCTCCTCTGAATTCTGAATCTCTTAAACTCTAAAACTGTACAGTCTTCAGTATTTAAGTCTTGTATATAAATCTTGCATATATATATATATATATACTGGATAGAGATGTTAGTATATATTTTATAATCAATGATAATTGAACTAAGGTTGTTGTCATCAAAACTCATTCTCCAACAAGGTTAACTATTTCTGTTTTGTTTTATAATTTCAAAAGCAGGTGAAGAATAGGAGAAAATGGGAGGCCCGATAAAGATTCTGTTATTAGAGTGGAAGCCTGATGATTGCAATTTATCCAGGTTTAAATCTAGGAAGTCATTTCGGTTCTATCAGTTTGGGGAAGGGTAACTTCTTTTCTTTTTTCAGATATATATATATATATGTATATATTTTGTTGGATTTTTTTAACTTATTTAGCATGATTTTCTAAGCTCGTATCACATTTAGACCATTTTTGGATCAATTTTAAAAATAGCACATGTGACAGAAAGTGTCATTTTGCATTGATGCGGTTTTAAAACAATTTCTTTTTAACGTGATGGTTCATGTTGTTTTAAAGTGTATTAGTACTTATTCTATGGAAAAAAGGATGGAAAAAAACCTATGCAATTTAAAGCGAAGGGGTGCTTTCTTTTATTCATTTATTTTTCAAATGTTTGTGTTACTGCATGCATTTTCAAAGTACTACAACAATATAAAAAAAATTACCGACATGTAAGCGCATAGCGACCTGTTTTTATATTCAATTTTAGAAAAGGTCTAATATATTTTCAAAAATAGAATTTTTATTTTTATTATATATATATATATATACACACTATTTTATAAGTAAAATACCGGAAATATATGAAATTTTGTTTCTGTTCATATTCTATTGAGTCCCTTGCCAAAACTTATACTATAAATTTCAGTATCTTAAATTGAAGAAAGTAAAACGTTTGTTGAAAATCAAATACAGGTTTAATATTGCAAAGGTACTAAGGAATACATGTTCATGCTGCAAAGGTACTAAAGGTAAATGTTCTTAACTGTTTAATGAAAGTAAGTTCACATGTTCATGCAAAAGTACTATAAATTTCTATCTTAGCTAATAGTCCAAAAGCGCGGAGAAGAGATTTAATATAGACTAACATGAGGGGGGTTAATGCCTCTTTTTAGAAAAGGCAAAAGGATATAACTGTGTCTGCTGAATTACATTATTATATTTAAGTTACTTTTTCGTTTCTATTTTGTTATCTATTAGATGACAGTTTTCTTAGCAATTTTCAATTGGTGAGTTTGAACCACTGTTATATCCTAATATGTACATGCAATAACAATATATATATTACTAGAACAAATCTACTGTAATGGTTGAGTTGTACCATGCATATTGATATGCCTCATCATGTTGATACGAATTAAACCCTTATAAAAAATAATGATGGTGGTATGTTTTCTACCTCCTTTAATTTGTGATATATAGAAAAAAAAAGTATTAGGATTTAAGTACATTTTTTTGTCTTAGGAAATTTTTATATTAAAGTTAGGCATTATTAAACGCATTCACTGTTTTTCCAACCCATTTTTAGGATTTTAATTTAAGCACACTTGATTTTTGACTTACTTAGCCTTCATAAAGATAAAAATATATAAGTACGTAGTTAGTTTTAAGTTCACATTTGTTTTCAGTTGCATAAAGGAATAGTGCTATTTGTATAAATATACATATATATACACGTATATGTATACGTGTCTATGTATGTATGTATGTATGCAAGAAAGCTTTTTTGATACTACTCTCATATTAGGGCTCACCTTTGTTCCTCTCTTTACTTTTCATGTAATGATTTCTTGCTTTACACTGCAAATTTGAAGTTTTATGTTTTTGCATAGCTTCTAAAAACGAGAAGGATGGCATATAGCATGTTCTATTTGAGCTGGATGGTGCTTCGTTTCCTAAAAAGTTTGGATTAACTGCGATTTTACACATCTTGATGCTACTGCTCCTAAGAATGGTTCATTTAATAAATCCATGTAAGAGTGCTAGAGCTGATAAGAAAAAGTAGCTTTAAAAAGAATTGTCTACCATGTGTGGAGATTCAAACTCGAACCAAAATTTGTAACTTTTGATTCTTCTCAATCATCTCCATATGTTATTCAGGAAGAAATCACGTGGAAACAATCTTGCCTATCGACACTCCGAAGAAATCCAAAGGTTGGAGATGATTTCGGGGTTTGAAAATCATGGACGACAATGGAAGAAATGAAAAGGGTTCCATGGTTCAGAGCCGAGGACATCTGACACTTATACTATTCTGGTGGATTAAACTAGAAATCTTTCACTAGATATGACATTCCTTTCTGAGTAGAATTCACAAAGTAAACTGCGATGACCATGCCATCATTAGAGAGAACATTTTGAAATTACATTCTCACTCAGTCAACTTGACAACCAAAAAACTACCTGTGAAGAGATGTTGATTGACTTTAAGTTGAGTGGAAGCAGTGCACGGTTTTCTTCGATTCACTGTTAAATTGTAATTGTAAAATGAGGTTTTAGTTTAATGAAGTGTCAATTCATTGAAGCAACCCTTGAAAATGGTCCATAGTTCTTCGTACAAATGCAGAAAATAGGGGAATCAATGGATGTGATCTAATATACTATAGGAAGCAACAAAGCTTCTAAAAATGAGAAGGATGGCATATAGTATGTGTTGGATCTAGATTAACCCTAGAGGGGGTGAATAGGATTTATCACAGTTTTTGGCTGAATTAAAAATCTAACGGGATATATAATAATAAACAGATCACAGAATATAGCAGAAACAGAAATGCAGAAAGTAAATGACACAAGATATACCCAGCTTCGGCAAAATCCTGCCTACTACTGCATTCCTAAGGTTTCTACTAGGTGATAAAACAGATCCAACTTACAGGACCATGTAAACTCGCACTCCCTGCTCCTGTACTAACCCTACACTCAAAACCCTAGACTGGTCTATATCCTCTAGACCAGATTTTCCCTAGTTTTACAGACACTAGTAAACTGTCAGTTAACCCATAACTGAATCCACTAGAATTTTACAGACTCTAGAAAACTGTTTTGATCGTTTACAAAAAAAATACAACAATACAAATAAAAACCAGATAATTAAAAACCCTAGTTTGTAAGAGAGAAAAACAAATCCCTTAAATCACTTGAACAGGTCAAGCCCACTTGACAATCTTGGTCGGCCAATCTTTATTTTCTTTGTCCCGATGTCTTTCCTCCTGGAAATAAGAATGGCGACGATTTGAAAAAGCTAGGGTTTCTCTAGAAATTCAAATACTAATGTCGATGATGATTCAAATCAATTCTCTGAAGCTCTAATAGATGTTGCTCCTTCAATGTTCACTTGTCCCTCTCTATGGAGATCGAAACCCTAAGAGATGTGAGTTACTTGATTCACTTGAATTTTTTGAATTGTTTTTTTTTTTTGGATTTCAATTCCACTTGCCTATGATGTATGTGGTGTACTACAGGGTTATAGAAAAACCCCTAATCAGTCTGATTTCGTGATAACTGACTTGGCTTGATTTGTGTTGATTTTTCCCTGATTTTGCTCTCAAGTTATTGTTGGCTTACTTGATAATCTCCGATTTTCCTCTCGAGTTATTTGTGATTGAATTTGCATGATATTCCATATGCCATGAATAAAAAACTTTGCTTGTTTAGATGCCGTGAATTTGTGATGAGAAAAACTAGAAATAATTTGCGATTTCTTCTTTTGTGATTTAATCACCTCGGCTTTGATATTGTGGTCCTCCTTGATTTCATACATGCCAATTTTCTCTCTGCCAAAACAAAACGTGAATCTTGAAATCATGTTTCAAAAATCAACTTGTATATATTGCCGAGTTTGATTCTTGCTTAATCACCATTCCATATATGATTAATTCCAAGCATTACTCATGTCTATTACTGGTCCCATGTATGATTTGAAATTCTGGAAAGAAAATTGATTTATTTTAGCACAAAATTATTTAGTACTTGCCAACAAAGTACTAGTCCAAAACTGGAAACAAAATGAACTTGTTTAGCTTGTATCCCACTGATATGTCTCCACTGCATTCAAACCAGATTTTGATTAATTTCTTGCCTGACTTTATGGAAATGAAATTTTGATTTCTGAAAAAAAAAAACTTTCCTTGTCAAACACATGACTGCACTATTTTCAAATATCTTGATTTCTCTATTCACTTGTGTTTCTGTCGAGCTTCCAAGTTCCTGAAGCTACAGAACCGTTATGCCATTTCATTTTGAATTTATGCTCACTGTATTGTGCACCATTGCATTGCCATGACACTTCAATGTCCACTGAAGTGTTGCACCACATGTGTAACGACCCGGATTTTAGGCGACTTTGGTTATCGACATAAGCACGATGTCGATAACCAAAACATTGAAAAATCCCGGTAATTAATGAAAGAAATTAGAAGGTGAGAATAGATAAGATAGAAACTTAGAATAGGAGAAGAAGAAGAACACAACATCAGAGTAACACGAACCTCACAGCGGAACGAATAACATATAATAGATAACATAACTTTGAAATATAACAGTTATGTATACAATAGCACTTATCAGAGTACAACACTTACAACACAGCGGAAATAACTATAGCTATATGATCCAGAAGCCTCCTGCTCCAGCTCTTCAAGTATATCTGTAAATCTCGACTACTTGACTGCCCGTATAAATTTAGGCACCCAAGAGTTTAGGGAAAACAACAAAGTAAACTCTGGGTCAGTCATGGGACTGGTATGAGTAAAACAGTTTAAATAGGTATATGAACAAGTAAACGACATCTCATAAGACCATACCGCAGAACGGAACGGGTTTTTCCCTTATGAGAATCCAAAATATCTTTATATCAAAAACCTTTTGATATTATAATAATGTTTGTGTACAAATAGATATCAACTAGCAGAAACGCTTTCATCTCACGTTCTACATATATAGTATACAATCAAAATCGCAAGCGCGTATTGGATAATGGATTTCTAACTATGACAAGGTATGGAACCTCCTTCCGATCAGTGTACTCTAGGAACTATACATTGGAGTTCAACAAGAACATCTTGTAACTTAGCCACACATGACCGACCACTCATTTTACTTGAGTCTATCGAATGTATATCACCAACGGTTGGGATCAGCAACCGTTCCCGTATATATATGTGACAGCATTGATAGATTTAAGAAACAAATGAATATTATCTAGATAGGTGATTATACACCCTACTTCGGTGCGACCGACTTAGCCATGCTGCCTGCCCGATTTCTGTCATTTATCGGTTGATGAGGCTAGAAGCTACGCTTTATCATTACATCAGATTCACTTCGAATATCACATTGTCAGATCCATCGAAAAACACTAATTGACGTCTACAACAGTACGTTACGCGTTAGCTAAAGAAGTTTCCTTCTCCGCTTCCACTCTTGGTAAAGTTGAAGAAATCAATGTACGTGACCTTTCTGGAAATACTCTGTCAGACATTCATTCATACAAGTCATCCTCATTCACTTAGAATGTCACATCGTCATACCCTCCAAATCACAAATTGACTTATCCAAAAATAACACGGGTATACAGCTAAGAGAAACGAATTCCTCCGCCACCAAACGTGAATACGTTTGAACAGATCAACTTACGCGATCCATTGGATATACTATGTCAGACCTTCGTCCATACAAGTTGTCCTAGGACTGGACAAACCGAAGGCACTACTCAGTATATCCATCTTAGTCACTGTTATCTAAGACATATACAGCAGCCCTTGCACTTTACTCCGTCTTCAAATTATCTTTGGCATAAATGATTCGCAACGGTTATGCCAATACAGAGTGGTTCTTCGGATAATAATCCAACCGGTCTCTCCATATTAACAACGTTAAAATGGTCAAAACTTCGATAGTCTGTGATTTAACTATCAAAGAAAAACAAGTGTGCAAACAATGATATTATTTCCAGATGGAAATTATATCGATCAATCATCAACATATATATATATATATTCACATTGCCTTATTTTCTATGTTCAGAAAATATATGTTATTAACACTTGAAAACGTTTCCATCTGCTTATTTACAAATCACTACTCTTCCCCAACTATCAGTCCCTGACTGTAAACTAGTATGGGAATAATCCCCTAAGTATAAATCCTGATGGCCGAAACCAACATCATATAGGCACTTAGAAAACCATTCAATTTACTAATCTCTAGTCAGCTCTAATTTTACTTAACTCTATTTGATTAACTCTGATTGATTAACTCTAACTGGTTAATTCTAACCGATCAACTCTAACTGGTTTTACTTGGTTTGACTAACTCAATTTATTAACTCGACTGACTAATTCAACTCGATTAACCTAACTTGATTTACTTATCTCGAATAACTGAACTAATCACTTTGATTAACTCGACTAATTCACTTTGGTTAACTTAACCAATTCACTTAACTAATTCACTTAGTTTAACCTAACTATTCACTTAACTCCTGTCGAATAAAATATATTCGATAACTCCTCTAACTCTATTCGAATAAACTATATTCGATTAACTCCTTTACTCTATTTGAATAAACTATATTCGATTAACTCCTTTAATCTATTCGAATAAACTATATTCGATTAACTCCTTTGATTTAACTCAAATTGATTAACTCTATCAAATAAACTATATTCGATAACTCCTTCGATTTAACTAATCGATAACTCCTTTCGATTATACTATAATCGATAACTCCCTTCGATGAAACTAACATCGATACTCCTTTCGATGAAACTAACATCGATACTCCTTTCGATGAAACTAACATCGATTAATTTAACTCGACGAACTTAACTCGACTCACTTATCTCGATAATCTAACTCAAGAACTTAACTCCTATCGAATAACTAATATTCGATTTAACTTCATTCACTTGACTCTAGATCGCAGCGATCACAATGGTTACGCCTGACTCCCTCAGGAAACATCCGACCGCCGTAGGCTATTTACAGCCCTGCGGATTATGCTTGCAGTCGTACAAGATGACAACTTATCTTGAATAACTCTGTTTGACTAACTCTATCTCAAATAACTATATTTGATAACTCTAGTTCGTTTTAACTCTAATCGATTAACTCTACTGAGTAACTCTAACTCGATAAACTCGACTTGATTAACTCGACTTACTTAACTCAACTGGTTAACTT
Source organism: Allium sativum (assembly GCA_030737875.1). Classification (NCBI taxonomy): domain Eukaryota; kingdom Viridiplantae; phylum Streptophyta; class Magnoliopsida; order Asparagales; family Amaryllidaceae; genus Allium; species Allium sativum. Next base: position 973,582,111 of record CM060916.1, read on the forward strand.
GACTTACTTAACTCACTGGTTAACTTGACTTACTTAACTCACTGGTTAACTCTATTGAACTGGTTAACTCTACTGAACTAGTTAACTCTACTGAACTAGTTAACTCTATTCAACTAACTCGACTCACTAATCCCTTTCGATTAGCATATTCATTTTACTAACCTTCGAATACCATATTCGATTTACTCCCTTCGAATACCATATTCGATTTAACTCCTTTCGAATACCATATTCGATTTACTTTATTCACTTTATAAAGATTTCCTTTTTAACAACGTTTTATTCATTTGAAAAGATTTACTTTTAAATAACGGTTCTACACTTTAAAAATGATTTCGTTTTTATAACGTTTCCTTTTCAATTCTATTTGTAAATGGTTTACAAATATTTCCTTTTCAAATTTATTCTTGAAATATTCTAACTCCTTAAATTCTCTGAGAAATTCGCCATAACCTCCTTTGTAACGGGAGCATCGGGAAAATCCCCAAACCCGCCACACAGGCCCTTTCCATTCAAAAAAGAAAATTGCTTGAAATTATTTCCTTTCTAAATATCTCCTATTTACAAATATTCGAATTTATAAATATTTCTTATTTATAAATATTTCTATTTATAAATATCTCTTATTTATAAATATTCCATTTATAAATATTATATTTTCAATATCACTTTGAAAATTCCCTTATCAACATTCCGATATGTTATGGTGTTTAACATATCAAATTACGATGTCCAATATCATCCATAAACACACAATCAACAACAGGTTATAATTCACATCATATATCAAAATATATGAAAAACAATAAAATAACTGTTGAGGAATCCAGTCGGATTCCTCCAACCTGTTTCCCTGCATCCACAGATGTTACACAACATGATTGTCATCACTTTCAGTTCAATATGGATTATTCTGATAAACAGAATCAATATATAGCTATATAACTGTTTATATTATATATATATATTTATATATATAATATTTCATTAACTGACTAGCAGTTCATTCAAACAGTCAACACACAATCAAACAGACAATTTCTAACAGTTCTAAAAATACAACATGAAATTATAAACTGTTCAGAATTGGTGAGATTTACTCACATTGGACTATTGTAATAACCTTATTTTTAAATAACATGTTATAACATAAATCAAGGCAGAATTAAATGATAAAATCTGAATCAAGGGAAACGGGTTGTGCCTTTGTGTTCGTCTCGGAAAAATACGCGAAATAGAGTCCGAGTTTTCGAAAATCGGAGTCCGTATGACCCAGTTATGGCCCATAGAAGTTTTCAGAAAATTCAAGTTTAAAAACAGATTCAAATTCAAATTCAGCCAAGTAGAACAGGCGGGAAAAATTCCCTCCACCCCCAAGTCGACTGGGGAGTCGACTTGGGAGTCGACACACCCCAGGTTGTGTCGACTGCCCAGTCGACACCCCTGTCGACTTGGGTGGTCGGCCAGTTTGGCCTGGGTGCATCTGACTTGTTTCTCAAGACATGTTTGGAGGCTTGTGACGGATTTTAAAGGCTCAGATCTGAATTAGGGTTAATCCTATGGCCTAAACTAACCTAAACTTCTATAAAAGGACCCTAATACCTAGCCTAAACCATCATAAATCAAACCTACAACTAGATTATGCCAAAAAGTTTAATCATGGCCTCCACCCTCTTGTCATAGTCTCCATCTTCATTCATATGAGAGTTCCTAAGCTTGTTTGAGAGTTTCTAAGTTTGATTCAAGGCCAAAGTTCAATCTTTCTTCATCAAAGCAAGGATCTTCTTCTTATATCTCAAGGGTTTTCATTGGAGCTTGTTATTTGGGGGGTTTTAGAGTTGCTAGTGGCTTCGTCTCAATCTTATTTTTATTTTATAAGTCTTCATAGCATTGTAAGCCCTATACTACTCTTAGATTCTAACTATGAAGTTAAATGTGACATGTTGCAAGTTTGAGTTTGGGCCTAAGTATGATTTGTGCTTTGATTCTATCATGTTATGCATAGATTTATTCTATGCATGTTTGTAAAGCTATCACCTTGACTTTGTGCATAAAAAGCTATGAGCTTTGATTTGAAATGTTGCATAAAGCAACATAGAAACTCTCATAAACCTTATGTTATCTTGCATATGATGTTATATGCGAATCACTTGCTATCATCCTATGTCATTTATGACCATGTTTCATCTATTTTGCTAAAGTTGATATCATGCATGTTTTGAGGCCTATAATGTAATATGCAAGTTTATGAACACATTTGCCTCATATGCCACCATGTTTAACTTGTGGCCCAATCCTTATTAATTATGTCATGCTTCTAAGTTCCCTCTTTGAGATCTATTTGCGTTTATGCGAACTTACATGCGATGGGGTTACGTTATGGGTAAACTAAAATGACATTAAAACATGACTTGAAAAGATGACATGAAATATGACATGTGATTATGCTTAAAACATGAACATGAACTTGGACATGACTTCTAGAAAACATGAGAATGGCCAACTCGAGGTTGGGTTGAGTTTGTAGTATAAATCTACCCGGAACCGACTGGCTTAACTAGTGGCTACAAGCAATAGGACCCAATGTGAGTAGTTGGTCATGTCGAACTTGAAACCCGAGGTTAGACTAAGTTGTGGTGTAAAGCTACCCAGACCCGCCCGGCTTAACTAGTAACCACAACAAGGTCTAATGTGAGAGGTTGGGTGCATTAAATTAATTAATGCCACATGATAGGGTTAAGTCATGGACCGCTTGAATACTTAACCAATTAAACACGATGGGTTAGTAGGGTTAAGTCATGATCCTTGGGTACACTTAACCGACTCGGTACTTGATTGGATAGGGTTAACCATGCTTAACACGTTAGAAACCATAGTTACGTGGTCCTTTTCACCAGTAACCCTCTTGGTTGTATCATGGTACCCTAGGGACTAGGCTAGGGTGGGGCATGATTACTGGGCTGACATGTAAGCGACCAAAACGATGACTGAGTAGGTGTGCCGGTGTAGGTTCAGGCGGACTATGGTCGTGCACATAGTCTGGAGTTGAAAAAGCAGACACGGGCACCAGTAGGTTTAGACTGTGCGTGCTTGATTTGTGTCCGTGGTTGGCACCCTAGGGCTTGATACACCCTAGGGTGGACCTAGCACAGTTTGACTACACTTCGTGATTGGGCCGTATGACACCGACACTTGACGAGTTAGGCTTTAGGGAGCCGATCGATTAGACCATGTTGTGGGACCTTGATTTAGGTCATCTCGTGATATTGGGCCAAGATTGGGCCATGGGATCACTTATTGCTTATACTTGACATGGGTTGGAATACTAGTACACTTGGTGCAAAACTTAACCTTGTATATGCGGTGCCATACTTGATCTATCTTGTTAACTTTTCACCATGCCAGTTATCACCCTATGTTTCATCTCTGTTTTACATGTCCAGTTAACTTTATTAGTTTTTATGCTAATAGTAGATAGGACTTACCAGTCTTTTGACTGACCCATTTTCTTTCGTTCCCCCCCCCCTCCAGGTTTACAGGGTGGGAACACTAGCACTAGCTTGGATCTTTAGCTGCTTTTCTGGATAGCTCACGTACGGTTCAGACTTGAGCTTGCTATGGCTTTATCCTACCATGGGGATAGTTACTTTATGATTTTCTTTCCAGTTTTCAGTTTATGTTTCTAGACTTTGTTTTGTGGAAAATAATGACCAAGTACTTTGATGTAACTAGACTATGGTTTTGAAATGTTAGTTTCTACCCGCTGCTTTATTTACTCTGTTTTTACTTATATGTTCTGCCTTGTGATATCTGCATGCATGTTTACCTTGTTTAACGCCCCTCCAAAGCTAGTGTACTTGCAAGAGTGACATTGGCGGAGGTGGGGTGTTATATTTGGTATCAGAGCATAAGGTTTTACTAGACCGGACAAAAGTTTTAAAACCCTTTTAAAAACTATTTTCAAAACCAATTAAGTATTTTCCAAGAAAAGTCTAGTTTATTTTAAAAGGCTATTCCCCAAAAGCCATTAGCACTATCCTTTGTTTCCTCGTTCTTAATCTATCTTTTCCTTTCTCAGCATGGCCGATCTTAACCTTCTTGAGGGAGTAACCATTCCCGGATGGTTCCGGAGGTACTTGGAAGCTAGGGCCAACGATGTGGGCCCAGCAAACTCTCCCACTGTAACTGAGGTTCCTCCTCCTCCTCCTCCTCCTCAGCATCCACAAGCAGATTTCGAAAAGGTTTGCAAAGACTTTAAGGCGATGGGGGGCAAGAATTTTATTGGGACGGAGACTTTTGTGGAGGCGAGAAATTGGTTGAAATAAACTGAAGATCTCTTCGCCATCTTTGATGTGGAAGACCGTAGAAAAGTTCTGTTGGCAGCATGGCCATTGAAAGAGGAAGCTGCTTATTGGTGGGAGGTCACCAATGCTACTAGGCCTATAGAGACTTGGGCCGACTTTAGGACAAGGTTTTGGCTTAAGTTTCTATCATCTGCTGAGGCAAATCTGCAATTGGAGAAGTTTATGTCTTTGAAGCAAGGGGACATGACAGTGAGGGAGTATGTGAATAAGTTTAACCAGCTTGCTCGATTCGGTTTGGACATGGTTAATACTCCCCAGAAGAAGGCTCTACGCTTTGCACGAGGGTTGAATGAGCCATTACAAGGTTTAGCCCTGTCTCATATACCCATGGGGGCCACTTTTGAAAGCCTAGTGGACATGGCATTGCTTCAAGGAGACGATAAGAATGGCAAGAAAGAAGTCAAGCCTAATGAGACTCAAACCAAGAAGGCGGACTCCAAGTGGGGAGGGAATCAGAGCAATCAGAACAACAAGAACAACAAGGGCAATAAAGCCAATAACAACAAGGCAAAGGACCCAAGAAAATGCAACTTCTGTGGGATTGTTGGGCACATAGCCAAAGATTGCAGAAAGAAGACGAGGAAGTTAGGCGAACGCTTTCACTGTGGAGAGCCTGGACACCTTAGCAAGGATTGCCCCAAGAAGCAAGGACTAGGGCAAGGGCAGACTCAGCGTGCAGGACCTTCTGGAGGGCAAGTGCATGCTCTCAACACTGCTCCAGTTCAGGACCGAGGTAGAATTTCTGTAGAAAGCCTTGTTTATATTTCTGATTTTCCTGTTCGCACTTTATTTGATTCTGGCGCATCGCACACCTTTATTTCTACTGACATTGTTGAAAGTTTGCACCTAAGTACTAGTCTAGTTGAGGATCCCGTTAGTGTTTCAAATCCAATTGGGGGTTCCGCCCATCGATCTATGATTTGTGTGGATCTGAAGATTTCTATCTTGACCGTAGAATTCACGTGTAATGCTTATCTTCTCGGATTCATGGGATACAGGTTGATTTTGGGCATGGATTGGTTGTCCAGTTATGGAGCCATCCTCGATTGTGAGCATAGGGTGGTGAGGCTCATGACTCGCCTCGGTAATACCCTAGAGATTTCTTGCAACCCGCTGGATCCCGTCATGTTATCTTGAATCTCTTGACTCGTCCATCGATGATCTGCAATCTGTAAGGGTGGTTCGAGAATATCCTGATGTCTTTGAAGAGGTTAAGGGGTTACCCCCTAAACGAGAGATAGATTTCCGCATTTATCTTGTTGATAATGCCAAGCCAGTTTCATTGCCCGTTAGGCACATGGCCCCGCGAGAAAGAAGAGAGCTCAGTAAGCAAATCAAGGAGTTGCTTGAGAAAATTTTTATTAGGCGAAGCATTTCTGAATGGGGTGCTCCTGTGGTGTTCTCTACTAAGGCAGATGGTTCGCTTCGTCTATGTGTCGATTATCGAGAGTTGAACAAGCTGACAAAGAAGAATAGGCACCCGTTACCGAGGATTGATGACCTCTTTGACCAGCTTGTTGGTGCTTCTGTTTTCTCTCAGCTCGATCTAGCCACCGGATTCCATCAGCTCAGAGTGGCTGAGGATAGTATTGATAAGACAGCGTTTAGGACTCCAGATGGATTCTTTGAATGGCTTGTCATGCCATTCGGTTTGACTAATGCACCCGCCTACTTCGTAGATTAGATGAGTAGGGTGTTCAGGGAGTTCCTTAACAAGTTTGTAGTTGTCTTCGTGGATGATATTCTGATCTTCTCAAAAGATGAGGAAGAACATGCTAGACATCTCAAGGAAGTGATGGATACGCTTAGAGCTCATCAGTTGAAAGCCAAGTTCTTCAAATGCCATTTTTGGAGAAGGGAAGTTCGGTTTCTTGGACATATAGTCTCTAAGCAAGGCATAGCTGTGGATCCCGCGAAAGTGGTTGCAGTTCAAGACTGGAAGACTCCTAGGAATGCAACCGAAGTAAGAAGCTTTCTCGGTCTGGCGGGCTACTATAGGAAGTTCATCAGGGACTTCGCTAAGATTTCAGCCCCTCTTACTAATTTGACAAAGAAGAACTTAGTCTTTGCATGGGACTTAGAGTGTGAGCTTGCTTTTCAAAGGCTCAAGAGGGCCCTTACCACAACTCCAGTTTTGGCATTACCCAATTGCGGTAAGATGTTTACCGTGTACACCGATGCATGTGGCATGGGGTTAGGTGCTGTTCTAATGCAGGAAGGAAGAGTGATATGTTATGGGGGTACGCAACTTAAAGTTCATGAGAAGAACTATCCCACTCATGATTTGGAGTTGGCGGCGATCGTCTTTGCACTTAAATCCTGGCGCCACTATCTTCTAGGAGAAAGGTTTGAGTTATATACTGATCACAAGTCGCTCAAGTACCTCTTCTCGCAGAAAGATCTGAATCTAAGGCAGCAAAGGTGGATGGAATTTTTGGCATCTTATGACTTCGAGATAGCTTATACCCCTGGCAAGGGTAATGTTGTGGCAGATGCACTAAGCAGAAGTAGGTTGACTTTGAGTCCCTTGTTTGTTGAGATGAGGAGCCTAGAGTTCTTGGCAACCTTTGATTTCACAACAGTTTTTGAGTCGATGACGGGTTCGTTAGCATCTCTTGAGCTTAGACCTATACTTCTTGATTAAGTAGGGACTTCGCAGAAGGAAGATCCGCAGATAGTCGAGATCATGGACAAGTTGATACGTGGTGAGACGTCTAGTCACCTTGCTAGATATACTATTGATGACAAGGGTTGGCTAAGGCATGATGGAAGGCTATGCATTCCACAAGTAGGAGACTTGGTGCATAAAGTTCTCGAAGAAGCGCATCACTCGAAGATGACTATACATCCTGGAGGAGATAAGATGTATAGGGACATGAAGCGTATTTTCTTTTGGGCTGGAATGAAGAAGGATGTGGCAGAGTATGTTTCAAAGTGCATGGTGTGCCAACAAGTGAAAGCCGAGTCGAAGAAACCCGGTGGGCTATTACATCCATTGGAGGTCCCGCAATGGAAGTGGGAAAGTATCTCTATGGATTTTGTGGATGGATTGCCTAGGTCAAGGAAAGGGAATACGAGCATATGGGTCATAGTTGATAGACTTACGAAGAGTGCTCATTTCATTCCAGTGAAGAGCAAGAGGACCGCATCATGGCTAGCAACTGTTTATCTTCGAGAGATAGTGAGATTGCATAGAGTTCCTTCTAGCATAGTTAGCGATCGTGACCCAATCTTCACTAGCCAGTTCTGGAATAGTTTGCAAGAAGCGATGGGTACGCGATTGAATCTAAGTACAGCCTATCACCCCCAGACGAATGGCCAAACCGAAAGGGTGAATAGAGTGCTAGAAGATCTCTTGAGGCTTTGTGTTCTTGACTTTGGTGGTACTTGGGAAGACCACCTCTCTCTTGTAGAGTTTGCTTATAATAATAGCTATCAAGCTAGCATAGGGATGGCACCATTTGAAGCTCTGTATGGGAGGCCGTGTAGGTCACCATCTTATTGGTGGGAGACAACGGATAGGCTTATACTTGGGCCCGATATGATACGAGACACATCCGAGAAAGTTGAATTGGTGAGAAGACGGATGAAAGCGGCCCAAGACAGACAGAAATCCTATGCTGACAAGCGAAGGACAGATTTAGAATTCGAAGTTGGATATATTGTTTTCATGAAGGTTTCTCCTTTGCGTAATGTGGTTCGTTTTGGTGCAGTTGGGAAGCTGGCACCAAGGTTCGTAGGACCCTTCCCTATCATAGAAAGAATTGGGAAGATGGCTTATAAGGTGGAATTGCCCGAGAAGCTGGCCGGAGTGCATAATGTCTTTCATGTCTCGCATCTCCGAAAGTGCCTACATGAGTCTGCTGAGGTGGTTGAACCTAGCATTCTTGAAGACATGGAGGTAGAGAAAGAGGCAACCTTGAGGAGAGCTCCGATTCGTATCTTGGGAACGGAGATCAAGAAGCTAAGAAATCGAGAAGTCAAATTGGTGAAAGTTTAGTGGAGTGAAGCCGAAGAGGATGCAACTTGGGAAACCGAGGAGAAGATGCGGGGGCTTTATCCATTTCTTTTTGAGGGTACATTCTCGATCTCTTTTCCTTTTTAGAATATCTTCCTTTTTGCTATCCATGTTTATCCTGTTTATCTTGTAACTTCGTTAACCTTGTTATGAGAACCTTAGGTAGAAACCCTTTGGATGAAACATGTATTTGAAACATGTTATGCTTGATGTTTGCAAGTGGTTGCAAGTGTTTGCAAGTGGATACTCGTGGATGCAACACATTAGGCACTAAGATCGGCTCACACACTTTCATATTGCATATGCATGAGTGCTCATACTTATTCATGGCTGAAACTTGTTATGCTATCACGTGGATGTTGCATATGGATGAATGTTATGAGCACTCATGTAGAGATTATAAATTCTGTTAGGAATTTGCATACATATGGACTCATTTCACTAACATACTTTGCATTAAGGAGGTTTACTGAATCAGTAACCGCCTGATTTTCGCATTAGATAAGTACATATACACACACCTTTCGCATATGATCATACAACATTTAGAATCTTTTAAGGACAATGACTGCTCGTGGATGATGTTTTGAGTAGATGGATGATGGATGGTAGGATACGTTCTTCCTAACTTAGAGATTTCGGGGACGAAATCCTTTAAGGAGGGGAGAATGTAATAACCCGTATTTTTAAATAACATGTTATAACATAAATCAAGGAAGAATTAAATGATAAAATCTGAATCAAGGGAAATGGGCTGTGCCATTGCGTTCGTCTCGGAAAAATACGCGAAATAGAGTCCGAGTTTTCGAAAATCGGAGTTCGTATGACCCAGTTATGGCCCATAGAAGTTTTCAGAAAATTCAAGTTTAAAAACAGATTCAAATTCAAATTCAGCCAAGTAGAACAAGCGGGAAAAATTCCCGCCACCCCCAAGTCGACTGGGGAGTCGACTTGGGAGTCGACACACCCCAGGTTGTGTCGACTGCCCAGTCGACACCCCTGTCGACTTGGCTGGTCAGCCAGTTTGGCCTGGGTGCATCTGACTTGTTTCTCAAAACATGTTTGGAGGCTTGTGACGGATTTTAAAGGCTCAGATCTGAATTAGGGTTAATCCTATGGCCTAAACTAACCTAAACTTCTATAAAAGGACCCTAATACCTAGCCTAAACCATCATAAATCAAACCTACAACTAGATTATGCCAAAATGTTTAATCATGGCCTCCACCCTCTTGTCATAGTCTCCATCTTCATTCATATGAGAGTTCCTAAGCTTGTTTGAGAGTTTCTAAGTTTGATTCAAGGCCAAAGTTCAATCTTTCTTCATCAAAGCAAGGATCTTCTTCTTATTTCTCAAGGGTTTTCATTGGAGCTTGCTATTTGGGGTTTTTTAGAGTTGCTAGTGGCTTCGTCTCAATCTTATTTTTATTTTATAAGTCTTCATAGCATTGTAAGCCCTATACTACTCTTAGATTCTAACTATGAAGTTAAATGTGACATGTTGCAAGTTTGAGTTTGGGCCTAAGTATGATTTGTGCTTTGATTCTATCATGTTATGCATATATTTATTCTATGCATGTTTGTAAAGCTATCACCTTGACTTTGTGCATAAAAAGCTATGAGCTTTGATTTGAAATGTTGCATAAAGCAACATAGAAACTCTCATAAACCTTATGTTATCTTGCATATGATGTTATATGCGAATCACTTGCTATCATCCTATGTCATTTATGACCATGTTTCATCTATTTTTCTAAAGTTGATATCATGCATGTTTTGAGGCCTATAATGTAATATGCAAGTTTATGAACACATTTGCCTCATATGCCACCATGTTTAACTTGTGGCCCAATCCTTATTAATTATGTCATGCTTCTAAATTCCCTCTTTGAGATCTATTTGCGTTTATGCGAACTTACATGCGATGGGGTTACGTTATGGGTAAACTAAAATGACATAAAAACATGACTTGAAAAGATGACATGAAATATGACATGTGATTATGCTTGAAACATGAACATGAACTTGGACATGACTTCTAGAAAACATGAGAATGGCCAACTCGAGGTTGGGTTGAGTTTGTAGCATAAATCTACCCGGAACCGACTGGCTTAACTAGTGGCTACAAGCAATAGGACCCAATGTGAGTAGTTGGTCATGTCGCACTTGAAACCCGAGGTTAGACTAAGTTGTGGTGTAAAGCTACCCGGACCCGCTCGGCTTAATTAGTAACCACAACAAGGTCTAATGTGAGAGGTTGGGTGCATTAAATTAATTAATGCCACATGATAGGGTTAAGTCATGGACCGCTTGAATACTTAACCAATTAAACACGATGGGTTAGTAGGGTTAAGTCATGATCCTTGGGTACACTTAACCGACTTGGTACTTGATTGGCTAGGGTTAACCATGCTTAACCCGTTAGAAACCCTAGTTACGTGGTCCTTTTCACCAGTAACCCTCTTGGTTGTATCATGGTACCCTAGGGACTAGGCTAGGGTGGGGCACGATTACTGGGCTGACATGTAAGCGACCAAAACGATGGCTGAGTAGGTGCGCCGGTGTAGGTTCAGGCGGACTATGGTCATGCACATAGTCCGGAGTTGAAAAAGCAGACACGGGCACCAGTAGGTTTAGACTGTGCGTGCTTGATTTGTGTCCGTGGTTGGCACCCTAGGGCTTGATACACCCTAGGGTGGACCTAGCACAGTTTGACTACACTTCGTGATTGGGCCGTATGACACCGACACTTGACGAGTTAGGCTTTAGGGAGCCGATCGATTAGACCATGTTGTGGGACCTTGATTTAGGTCATCTCGTGATATTGGGCCAAGATTGGGCCATGGGATCACTTCTTGCTTATACTTGACATGGGTTGGAATACTAGTACACTTGGCGCAAAACTTAACCTTGTATATGCGGTGCCATACTTGATCTATCTTGTTAACTTTTCACCATGCTAGTTATCACCCTATGTTTCATCTCTGTTTTACATGTCCAGTTAACTTTATTAGTTTTTATGCTAATAGTAGATAGGACTTACCAGTCTTTTGACTGACCTATTTTCTTTCGCCTCTTTTCTTTCGTTCCCCCCCCCCCCGGTTTACAAGGTGGGAACACTAGCACCTAGCTTGGATCTTTAGCTGCTTTTCTGGCTAGCTCATGTACGGTTCGGACCTGAGCTTGCTATGGCTTTATCCTACCTTGGGGATAGTTACTTTATGATTTTCTTTCCAGTTTTCAGTTTATGTTTCTAGACTTTGTTTTGTGGAAAATAATGACCAAGTACTTTGATGTAACTTGACTATGGTTTTGAAATGTTAGTTTCTACCCGCTGCTTTATTTACTCTGTTTTTACTTATATGTTCTGCCTTGTGATATCTGCATGCATGTTTACCTTGTTTAACGCCCCTCCAAAGCTAGTGTGCTTGCAAGAGTGACATTGGCGGAGGTGGGGTGTTATAACTATCATCGTTAATAACGATAATTGTCACTCAATTTTAGACGGACAATTAAATTTACAATAAATTGTAACGAGCTCGGATTCACTCCCAGTCAGCTCGTCCATACGGTCCCAACGCAACTGACGGTTCGTCAAACTGATAACGTATGAGAGAGATACACGTTATATAAGTTTGTACATCGATTAAATTAAATAAAAACTAAATCTATTTAAGTATTGGGCCTCACCCCAAATTGTCGGCCCAACTACCACATCTAAGAACCCAACCCATGTACGCACCCTTCTTCCCCGTCCAACATATTGAAGGTAAAATTGGATCGATTTACAGCGAAAGTCAACAAACTTAAACCTAATTTGTAAACGAAAACCATGATTGAAATTAAATTTCATACTTTTCAGTTCTTCAATTCGAATCAAAAAGGGGATCTTGAGCTTGTTGAATCCAAAATCCAATTCCAGATCAGATTGAATTAGTGCTTGAAGTCGAGCATCTCTATCGGAGTCCACAATCGTTGCTCTCGAATCAAATCGAGGAAGAATAAGTCAGTACTAGCTGAATTGGGATTAAATTGGGATCTAGGGTTGTGGATTTCGGCTGTAATATATTGTTAATGAGGATAAGGTCCGACCCTTCCCTTTTATAACATTAAAACCGACAATCCCTCAAACCTTATGACCCAATCACCCCTTATTTAAATAATGGAATTTGTCAAAACCCTTATATTTAAATATCCTTATCTTTTGCAACGATTGTAAGTGTGACCCTATAGGCTATGACAGCGTTGGCAACAGTTTAAACAAATTTAGACTGTAAACAATGAGCGGCGTCTAGTAACACTTCATTGTTACCCAAGCTATAATAGTGATGATTCAATACAACCTGTTGTGAATAGTGTGTCAATATAATTTAATCCTTTTAACCGTTATATCCTAGATTAAACTGAAGGCACGGATCGTATCATCCTCTTTATAATTTAATCTGTTTTTCTTGATCAATGAGCAGACTGTTCAGAACAAATCGATATTTGAGCACGGTCATGCATTTCACAGTCTCACTCAATCAAGAGGCCCAAGGATATCACCACGAATATATCGTAGGGTTAAATTCCATCTAGATCATTCATAATTTATATTCGATTCTAGATATATCCAATAATCACCGTTATCATTACTCTATTACGAAATAACTTTAGATGATATCAAAACATAAATATCCTCGAATAAAATTATAATGATTTCAGGTCTGAGGACCATTATATCACTATCACTATGAGAACAACTTATGATACTGTTGATTATATTCCATGTAGTTGTCTCACGGTGGGTCAGCCTAATACGCTATTCTCCAATACGTATTTATGTCTTGACTTTAATATCACGTATATTAATGGTCAATGAGATGTGACCATAAGTCAGTCAACATACTAGTCTCAATGTCTCATTGTTGTCCTATATAAACAATGAAACTCGACTAGGGACATTTAAGAATTATAATACTTAATAATTGTATATAATCTCAAGTTCAGTCTTACTCGAACTATATAATTCTGTATTATTATTCTGAGGACTTCTATTATGTTAATATTTATATTATGCAGTAAATATAACATAACAAAATATTTTATTTTATTCCAAATAAAATAATAACATCAACAGTGTTATCTATCTCATCAAATGGATTGCCTCTAGGGCACAAACTCTAACAATCTCCCACTTGCACTAGAGTCAATCATTTACGTATCGTATACTTATGAAACTAGTGTGATTATTAAACTTCTGCTGCAACAGAGTTTAATTCAGTAGGTCTGCAACATTACAACTTTTGTAACTTTGCAGATATGTTTATTTCTTCTGTGAACAACTTCACATAAGAATTATATTTCTTAAAATATATGTTTGGATTGGTGACGAGTTTAATGTTTTAGGCCTGAGCAACAGCCATATTGTTATCGCAATGTGTATCATTCGATCAACAATGAATTAAGTTCAATCATGAACTTCTTAATCCAAACATTTTCTTTCTTAGAATCAGTATTTATTTCTAGTTTTTAAACTAACATTATTTACAATAATTAATGTGTTATCAAATATCATTTGAATTATTGTATCACTCCCACTCAATTTCTTGTCTATACAAGATTCAGTGGCATTTTGTGGTTGCGAAATGTTTCGAATTCCATTTCATTCTTATTGGTATCTTAGAGACTGACTCTCCTTTATAAAGGATACCAATTCGAGCAATAAACATTTTATTCTCAGAGGATATATAGAAATAATATCCACTTGTTTCTTTTGGTTATTCCACAAAATGTTTATTTGATTTGGATTCAATCTTATCAGAAGAACGTTTAATAAACGTATTTGCATCCCAAATCTTCGCATTAGACACACTAGGACATTTCCAAGTCCATAACTTATATGGCGTCTTTAAATCGTTTTAGTGGGATTTAATACAATCGTTCTAAATTTATATTATTGGAAGATCTATATGACTTATCATTGATCGTATTTTATCTTATAATGTACGATATCTCCTTTCAGACATACCATTTCAATATGGTCTTCTAGATGGAGCAAGTTATGAAACAATTCCAAAATCGTCTGGATAGTCATTAAATAGTTGGCTAAAATATTCTCTTTCGATCTGTTCGAAAGGTATTTAATTTTCTATTAAAATTGGTTTCTAACTTCATCTTGAATTCTTTGAACTTTTCAAAGGATTCTGATATGTGCTTCATAAGATACACATATCTGTATCTACTGATATCACTAGTAAATATAATAAAGTAATAAAACCTACCTCTAGCTTATGTATTCGTTGCTCCATATACATCATTATGTTCGAGACCCAATACTTGTCACTCAATCACTGTGTCAACTGAAAAAGTGATTCAATTATTTTGCCTAATAAATAAGATTTGTATTCTTCATATAATTCAAAATCAAATGATCTCAAAATTCCATCATTATGGATTTTGATACACTTTCTTGTTTATATTGGCTAACTGATAATGCTAAAAGTATGTTGGATTTAAATTACTAGATTTAATCCACTTATTATTAATGTCAAGTACATTATAGTTAAGGATTTACAAATATCATTAACTGTTTGTGAAATTCCATATGATATTTCATTTAAATAAAATGAACAACAATTATTCTTTTATTACAAATGAAATTCAAACTTGTCTGAACAAGATATATTATAACATTTATCTTAAATGGAATTTCATTATAACAATTATTTATTTAATTAAGCTAGTATAATCAACAAGAATCAACTTTCTATGGATAATCCATCAACATTTGCTTCATTTCCAATTGTAAGTCCACTTGTCATTTCAGATTTCTACTTATTTTGCAATTTCTTTAAATTCACATACATTTACGTGATTTATATCTAGTATCTAATACTAGAGATGTTTAAGTAGATTTTATAACATTTATTTCTTATTCAGTTGAAGTCATGCTTTAACTCATTTTAGATCCTCCATTTATTTATAAAACGATTACATTTAATTTGTTTGAGGACAATCCTCAAATTTCAATATTAGTCAAGAAATTTGATTTAATTCAATTTATATCCTTCTTAAGGATTAATTTAAAGTATCGAGATATTTATTATTTAATATCTACATTAGATAATAAAATAACTACTGATTCTATAATATTTATTTATTACAAAATTTTGACAATCAAAATTTATATTAACATAAATGTATAATTTTAAACTAAAATACGCTCCCACTCAAATTAACATCCCTCTGTTTATATATACATATCGGTATATATATATAATGGTGTTCCAAGATCCATATCTAGTCATGCCTTGACCCTGCTTTGGCTGAACTCAAAACACAACCTTTTAGGAAGACATCTTATGTCAATTATATCATATATAATTCTTGGATCGCATGTTGAACATTTAGTTCATTATTATTCATTTGCTCAAAATATAGAATAATTCATGCTTTTGTCTCTAAGGCCATAATCGTATTATGCAGCCTAGTTAAGTCAGACCCAATAATAGGTTGGAGCACCACATTTTACTCCATCGCATATAACCAAAATAAAAGGTGCACAACACTTTGGCGTTAGTTACAACCATTGATCTTGGACAGTGATGAGTATATTATTGGAAGACTTCACCATGACTTAATGTAACAAAATAATTTGCTTTAAAGGGAATTTATAATTCGTAGTGCGAAACAATATTAGAGTTATTTACATATATCAAAATATATGTATTTTATATTCGTAATATTAACTGGATTTAAACAGTATATACTTATGAATCATATGTACATGTGTTTGAATCCAACGATATATATAAGAATCATATCTATATATATACCTTATTACAAAATAATTGGTTACCATAACTCTATAATTAGAGACTATATTTAAAACTAATATTAATTTTAAATTAACCAATTTTATTTCCAAGACATTCAGCCCATAATAAAACCATTAATAAAACCATTATGGCCTAACATATTATATAGCTTGCTGCTCTTGAAATTTATGTTCAAAACAGTATGTATATTTCTGTAAGTATGTATTCAACATTGAAAGGAAAGGGTATATTTATACATTCCATATCCAATATTGGTAGATAAAGGCACATACATATGTACCTTCATGTCTAATGACCCAATTTGTATTCAAAGTAAAACAAAATAAATGGATATGCGGGCATCATAAATACAACAATCAATTTGGAACATTTCCAATAGATATACAACATAATTCATGATCATGTACGGTCACACCTCATCATAGACGATAAAATATTATCACTGTCTCAATTGTACAGTTACTCAATCCTTATATAACATCATCATACCATGATATTCAATGCTTAAAAATATATACATGTAAATCAATACTTTCAGATGAAAAACTATCATGTATCTGTATACATATTACATTGAATCGAATTTCTAAGAATTGCCAAATCTTATTTGTTTTTGGAACTCCAGGAAATCTTCATCAATATGTCTGTCCATCTTTGTTTTCTCATGAACTCAGTCACACTGAATCATGTTGCTAGATCAAATCTGCATGTATTATATACAGTCATATGTTATATCAAATTATCTTACAATTGAAAATAAATAATGCAATGTTTATGCATTACATATATATATATATATATATCAATCATATATATATATATGTCACTGTTTAAATTCATGCATATATATCAAATATATAAGTGATACAAACATATTTGTATGCTGGTGGACAAATTCACATTTTCAATCTGGTGTTCATTTATTCAGGAATCATTATTCCTTTTCATAACACACAAATTGTTTTAAAAGGTTCTGAGTATCATTCAGAATTAAACATCATCAAGCTGAATCAACTATTTGAATTGGTTTATATATACATATACAGTTTTAGATCAGGATATCAACCTTAGCTAAATGCCTCAGGCATGATACACATATATACGTATTTTGCAGTGATTTATACATACATCAAATGTATGTATTGCATGTGTAATAACTTGTATGTAACATCATATTACATTGTAATCCAGACCCCAAAATAATTGTAAATATAATGGTAGATCTATATTTATAAAGATAAATAGTATATTATTCATCCAAATAAATCTGCATCATTATGTTTTGGCATAGGCAAACAATCACGCAAAATTCCCAAATCAGTATAATACATTGTCAAGAAATCGTTTACAATATGAAGGCAATAGGATGCTTTGAACATCACATATCAAAACAAGTTTCACGTGTGCAATTATGGATGGGTCAATGTTGTCCTATGAAATATATATATATATATATTTATACAAACTGATTTAGAAACAATTTTCAGTATCAGTTTCATATTCAAGAACTATACCATTAGCCTTGAGGTCTATGTATAGACCATTTATAGTCCGAAACAAAACTAATATATGATTAGATTTAATAAAAGACAAAATTCATTGCCCAGTATCAAATACCTTGCTAAGTATCAAATACCATCAGTTTAGTACAATGCATTTCTTTAAACTTAGTACATAAACATGATCCAGGCAACATCTACATGTGTTTGTCAGATTGCAAACTATATATATTTGTGTGCAAATCAGTGGGCAAGATAAGTGTTTTCGTTTGTGTCTAACACTTGTGTTCTAAATATGTATGCCATCACATTATCAAATGAATACAAAAATGTGCATCAATATGCATCATTTATATATTCTTGTGTCGTATGTATAACAATGTTTCTTGGTTCCAAAGTAAGACAGATGTATCATATACATCATATTTCAAAACCAAGAATTTAGATATACATACACCAAAATAATTCATTCATTCGTGTATAATCAAAATCATTCATTTATGCAGGATGTCAATATAGAATGGTATTAACTTTTGTGATCAAATATTTATTGGAATACATACTCCCTAGGAGATGTAAATGACCATAAAAGAGTTACTATAACCTTTTAAAAGGGAAACACAGAATTGATTCATTTACAAGTCATACTTGTATCAGAATGTTCACATATTAATGTATGAGTATAATCAGAACATAATTCATGAGATAACTGATCAGATGTGTTTTGTTCACAACAATTTAAAACATATGTGTAACTAAAACATAAATTATGAGAAACCATATCAGAATCTGATGTTTTCACAGCTGTTCATCATATATACACATAACTGAAAATAAAACAAGATTAATCAGATCATATCTGATATGTTAATATCCGTTTCAATGATATATTCATGACTGTAACATAGAAACAGTGTTATTTCAGATCAGATCTGATATATGTATTTATATACACCACAATGTCATATATTTACATGTAACTGAAATATCAAACAAGATAAGATCATATTAAATCTGATGTGTTTATATCAGTTACACTTATATATACCTTACTGTGGTATTTAAACAGTATAAATCATATCATATATAATGTGTTTATTACTGATTTGGTTGACACAGATAATCAGATCAAATCTAGTTAAACTATGACATGTTGTTCTATGTTTGATCATCACAGGTTTTTCATATATGTCAAACATATAATAGTTTCCATTATTGCAGCCAAGAAGTATATATATATATATTCCTGATATCAGTACTTATGGCAATTTACTATATTAACATTTAACACTATCTTAACAGATACAGAGCCTTATTACTAACATGAGTATATATATATGATAATCTTGTTCTTAGTGAACTAAGATTATAGAAACAATTTTCTATCAACAATCTGAAGGTAAGTGTACATGTACTGATAAATCTGAACTTATCAAAAAAAATGAATATGGTATTTATATCAGGTTATAACAGATTATCCTTTGTCATTAGGTATGATATACCATGTCATAAATACAAGGATAAAGACTGTTTACAATTCAGATCTGTAATACAATAACTGGTATTGTTATAGGGTAAAACAGGGCATAATTGGTCATATAAAATAGATATGATTCAAAATCTATCTGGTTTTATAAATAAAGGTACACAGATCCAAACACATACTGACTTGTAAACTTTATGTCATTTTTAATTTCAATCATGGAATCATAACAGAGCATAATCTAAATACATGTAATAGATATGATTCAAAATCTATCTATTATACATATTTAAATCTTCTGCAACAATTACAGAACAGAATAATAATTGTTTTCCTTTAAAACCAGATTCAAAATATAGGTTAAACCATTTATACTAATATATGAGATGGAATTTCAGACATTCACAATTGAATTAATATCATATCTTAATTCAAATTCATTCAGATGACCAAGACTCAATTTTGTTTATCACAAAATGATTTTAGTTCATAATTGAATGTTTACAAAATCCGGATCTCATCATTTTGATGTTCATAACATCGATTAACATGTTACTGTAACATTTTAAAGGCCTAAACTATATTTGAATCGATATAAACCAGGCTCTGATACCATTGAAGGTAAAATTGGATCGATTTATAGCGGAAGTCAACAAATTTAAACCTAATTTGTAAACGAAAACCATGATTGAAATTAAATTTCATACTTTTCAGTTCTTCAATTCGAATCAAAAAGGGGATCTTGAGCTTGTTGAATCCAAAATCCAATTCCAGATCAGATTGAATTAGTGCTTGAAGTCGAGCACCTCTATCGGAGTCCACAATCGTTGCTCTCGAATCAAATCGAGGAAGAATAAGTCAGTACTAGCTGAATTGGGATTAAACTGGGATCTAGGGTTGTGGATTTCGGCTGTAATATATTGTTAATGAGGATAAGGTCCGACCCTTCCCTTTTATAACATTAAAACCGACAATCCCTCAAACCTTATGACCCAATCACCCCTTATTTAAATAATGGAATTTTTCAAAACCCTTATATTTAAATATCCTTATCTTTTGCAACGATTGTAAGTGTGACCCTATAGGCTATGACAGCGTTGGCAACAGTTCAAACAAATTTAGACTGTAAACAATGAGCGGCGTCTAGTAACACTTCTTTGTTACCCAAGCTATAATAGTGATGATTCAATACAACCTGTTGTGAATAGTGTGTCAATATAATTTAATCCTTTTAACCGTTATATCCTAGATTAAACTGAAGGCACGGATCGTATCATCCTCTTTATAATTTAATCTGTTTTTCTTGATCAATGAGCAGACTGTTCAGAACAAATCGATATTTGAGCACGACCATGCATTTCACAGTCTCACTCAATCAAGAGGCCCAAGGATATCACCACGAATATATCGTAGGGTTAAATTCCATCTAGATCATTCATAATTTATATTCGATTCTAGATATATCCAATAATCACCGTTATCATTACTCTATTACGAAATAACTTTAGATGATATCAAAACATAAATATCTTCGAATAAAATTATAATGATTTCAAGTCTGAGGACCATTATATCACTATCACTATGAGAACAACTTATGATACTGTTGATTATATTCCATGTAGTTGTCTCACGGTGGGTCAGCCCAATACGCTATTCTCCAATACGTATTTATGTCTTGACTTTAATATCACGTATATTAATGATCAATGAGATGTGATCATCAGTCAATCAACATACTAGTCTCAATGTCTCATTGTTGTCCTATATAAACAATGAAACTCGACTAGGGACATTTAAGAATTATAATACTTAATAATTGTATATAATCTCAAGTTCAGTCTTACTCGAACTATATAATTCTGTATTATTATTCTGAGGACTTCTATTATGTTAATATTTATATTATGCAGTAAATATAACATAACAAAATATTTTATTTTATTCCAAATAAAATAATAACATCAACAGTGTTATCTATCTCATCAAATGGATTGCCTCTAGGGCACAAACTCTAACACATATGCCACGCTCCAGACCTCCAACTCCACCATTTCGCCCTCTTTCCATTTCCATTTTCATACCAACACTTCATGGATCCTCAAACAGACAACACCGTTATGATTCTCATCTCAATCTCTTTCTCTTCCACCCATTTACATCAAACTCGAACGCCTCGCATGGATCCCGATGTCGAGCTGAACTCGCGACCTACAGTGAAAGTAGCGACACTCTCTTACACAGATTTTCCCACAATTGCACACGCACATGTTATTCGATTCACTTAACTCAAATCCGAACTCGAATTCGCGATTAAAGGGTTGCATTTGCCAAATTTCGTGAACCCTAGTTTTCGGTGAACACTGTGCTTCGACGGAAACAGCTTTCGGATGCCACCATACATACACAGGATTGAAGAGATTTGCATCAGGAATTCAAAGACATTTGTTTCATGATTTAAGGATTTTGTTTTCATTTCCTATGATTTTTTCTTTTCGTTTGCTGAAGAACAATGCAAAGAATTTGACGGCAGAAAATTTGTCTATGTAAAGAATTAGGTTTAGGTTGGTTTTGGGGTATTTATAGCATTTTTATTTTATTTATATATTATTTTTATATTGATTTCTTAGCAACCGTTTATTTTATTTGTCCTCTAAAATCCTTGCGATCACACACGATACCCAAAAATCACCAAACTGGACATGTAGCTAGAGTTCGACATTACGGTCCCAACGAAACTGGTTTCGTCGAATTCCGACTTCGTATGCTCACACAGCGTATTTTTAACTGTCAAAATACTGACTGTTTCTCACTCTAAAAATCCGTACGACCACACAGTGACTCTAAAAATCACGAAACTGGAAATCTAACAACTATTTGACATTGCGGATCCAACAAAATTAGTTTCATCGAATTCTGAGGTCGTTTGCAAAACTGGCTATTTTTAAAGCTCTGAATGACCCATTTAAATATATTTAAATATAATTAAATTAAATACAAATAAATTTATATTATCGTATATACTCACCGTGGAATACCATACAGCTCTACTGGGATCTATAACTTGATATTTCAAATCTGGGTCAACCCGATATTCGATTTATATTGAAATTCCTTTTTTAAAAATATAAATAATTCCTTTATAAATTATAAAGGAATTCCACAGTGACTTTTCTAAAATTTGATTTGGATGTAAATCAAAATCTACATGACGAAATCCCGATTTTTCTCTTCCACTAGAAATATATAGTCCACCAGCTCCACATGTTTCTTGTTTCACAGAAATCCGGCTTAAAACGAATCTTGTACATCCAGTTGAAGTTCAAATCGCCAAATCGTGAACTGCATCGCCATTTCGAGCTCGATTTTAATTATATTAAAATTCCACGTTCAAACTGTCGTCGATTGAATATATTCGTCAATATAATTCAACTCTAAGCTGAATTAAATCTTAAGGATGACCCAATTCACCTTATATTGTGATTCCCAATATTTTTGATTATTTCTGAATTAAATATATTATTTAATTTATTATTTTAATTAAATATTCCCAGATATTTAATTCCACGACCATTAAATCCTTTAATTCACCAATCATATAATTAAATAAATAAATTATAATACCTCTGCCAATGCGGGTCATTACAACATGTATATATACTTCATGTATTTTCTAGTCATTGAAAAAAAAAACTGTTACCTTGTTTACAAGCTCCATACTTGTTTATGCTGGAAATTCAAAACTGACTCGCATTTGCCATGTTGTACCACTCTCTTTCTTTGTGCACTGTCCATGATACACCAGTTTAGTTGTAAATTATTTTGAACTTGTATTTCGAACTTGATTTGTATTTGCTGTTGCACTCGATCACTTATGCTGTAACCATGTTAGTATTTCATTAACCTTGAATCACCTTGGGCTTGTTATGCTGATGCTTGTCCGTGCCTTAATCACATATTGATCTGGTGCACCTTGCATCACCATTCATGTAACATATATCATTGAGACTGTGTTGATTAGTTGCACTTGCACCATGTTGTACTGACATTGAAAAGGCTTGTTCCAGAATTGATGTGGCATGAGTATGCCTGATTTGTTCCATATAAATTTCATGTTGAACCACTAGTATATGTATAAAATTTCTATGGTCTTGAACTTGTTTTCATCCATGCTTGTTGAAACAACTATATACATTATTGTTGCCTCCTTCAGTCATGTGCGTTGGACTGTGTTGCATGTATATGAGAAACCATGTCATTGAACTTGAAAACTTGATTTGTGCCCATATGCATGCACTGTCCGTTGCACTTGCTTCATTGCTGCACCCATTTATGTTATGCCTTTCCATTCATATACCATGCTATTTGAATTTTATACATGGCTCGGTCATGTACTTGCTTGCAATCATTTGCTGTTTTAAAAAAAAAACTGATTTGCCAAGTTTGTCAACATGATTTTGAGTTGATCTCTCATGTTTGTCACACATTTTTGGGCTGATCTAAAATTTTTGCATTTCCATGATATGTTTGACCATGTGCACACTGATTTTCATTGTGCACTGAGTCGAGATGGTCTACGTGGCTACTCCTCAGTTGCACACTGGATTGACGAGGCAGTGCACACGTGTATATATATACACATGTGTATATGCAGCCATCCAGATAAGTTTTCCTGTCCCTGCATTGAGATATATATATATATATATATATATATATGTTGTCTGCCTGATGGTATTTACAGTGTATCACTTGAATATCACAAGCTGTCTTGACATAGTCGGATGGGTTAAAAGAAATCAGATCGAGTCATGAAAAATGATGAGAAAACACACCAGAAAGCTGAGGAAAATAAAATTTTAAAATTAAAATTTATATTCGCTAGAATTTAGAATATTATTTCTGTTCCATATACTGTGTGTGTGTTTCTATATATTTGACAGGTAAGCAGAAGATGACTGGACTAACAGTGAAGTGCTGTGAAGACATAAGTTGACAGTGAAAAATATACAAAAGCATCTGTATATGAGTGTAACTGAATGTATATATAAAATTGTATAACTCGGTGTGAGTGTTGTAGAGAGGAACTGTGTAGTAATGAGAGAAATGTACTGATGTTTGTATTAAACAAATTTGACTGAAATAAAATATTATTTTTATTGTGTTCAAACAAATTTGTCTAACATATTCAGTTTATATATAAGTACAATATCATGTGTAATATCTATGAATGTATACAAATAGTGGAGTCATATAATTTGTACTGTTTGAATGTTGAAATATATTATTTTATTTAAATAAAATACTGTATGAATATATAAATGTCTATACAGTCGTATTCTATTTAAATATAAATGTTATATTCCTGTCTGTGATAAATATATGAAACAGTGCAGCAACAAATACATTTAAAATAATATATATTTGGTTGTTATCATCAAACAAAAATAATATAATTGTGTATACAACACCTTTATATACAACAGTATGTTCCATCTGAGCTTGATGATGCTTCGCTTCCTAAAAAGTTTGGATTATTTGGGCTTTTACACATCTTAATGCTACTGCTCCTAAGAATGATTCATTTAATTAATCCACGTATGGTGAAACAAGATCAGTAAATGGAAATCTTGGCAGTGAAGACAAAGATGATGCGAACAGTACTAGAGCTGATAAGGAAAAGTAACTTTAAAAAAATTTGTCTGCTACGTGTGGAGATTCAAACTCAACCAAAATTTGTAACTTTTGATTCTCCTCAATTATTTCCACATGTTATTCAGGTATCCATTTCGGTAGTGTGTACGGAATTTCAAGCACTTGATAACGAATATTTGTGTTTTGGTTACATATAATCCATGATTTATGCAATGATAAAAAGACCTGGAAGCAATCTTGTTCATGGGCACTATGAATAAATCCAAAGGTAGGAGACGAATTTGGGGTTTGAAAATCACAGACGACAATAGAAGAAATGAAAAGGTTCCATTGTTCATAGCTAAGAGCATCTGATATTTAAATTATTCAGGGGATTTTCATTCCTTAAGAGCTATGTTGAGGTCTAGTAGACAAAATTAATGGTGGAAACTCACTTGGTGTGAATTGGATAAGACGTCTAAAGAGATCAACCTCAAATATTGATTTTATTATTATTGGTATGAAGGTGTTTTCTTTACCATACAGTGCTACATATTATTATTATTTATTACAATTGGCATTTTGTTAAAAAAAGGTAGCTTTTTGTTAAGCTATTAGTTGCAATCGACAATGTTGTATATGTGGTTGTTCGTTTACAGTCATGGTGATTCCTTTGTGCGGAGTTTTATTTATGTTCCGTGTCAGTGGATTTTATAATTATTTCGAGTCTGGGTTGATAAAAAAATAGAATTTTTTTTAAAGCAACATTATACTATATAATGGTTATGTTGTACTTAAATATTGATAGGCCTCATCATGCTTATAGGAATTAAGACCATATTGGCCATTAAAAAACAAAAACGATTGTATTTTCTCCATTTTTTCTATTTCTCCTCTTAAGCTCAAATACCTCTTATTCCTTAATAAACATTTTGTTTTATGGCTTAAAATTCCGAATTGATTCTATGTATTACTCATGTTTATGCAACTTTTATGGATCAAAGTATGAATAGTAGTAATTTAAGTTTAAACATAGACAACAACATAAAACTTAAGCACTTAAGAAAAAAATCCATAATAATGTTGATTTTTTTTCTTTTTCTATTTCCACGTGGTCAGTTATATTTGGGTAAACATTAACTTATACGTATACGTGGACATGGTTATATGCATACGTGGCCAGTTATATTTTGGGAGTCTGGATATTATCCAAATATCCTATTTATTGATTAGGTGTTATCATTACCTTTTCAAATACAAAAATAATGGAAAATTCAATTGGGTCTGATTATTTTCTTCCCATTTTATCTAATTGTTTCAGGTGCACATCAATCCAAATGGAGTATGCAATAAGCTACATGTTGTGGTGCCACCATACACCATCTTGCATTATGCCTGTAACATACTGACTTTCCCATACGCTTTGAGTTGACAATTACGATTCATGTCCAACTCAAATTACACTAAAAAGCAGATAGTTATTAGAAAGAATTTAGAGGGTGAGATAAGAAAGTAAGAAATATTAGAATAGAAGAACAAGAACCAACACAGGATTAGAGTCTCACATCGCAGTGGAATAAAATATAATATAGAAAAAAAAAATCTTTATTGAGAGCTTGAAAAATACTTATAATCATCAGGACATTAACATATCTGGACAATTATAATAACCTGTCTTCATATACAATACACAGCGGAATAGTATCTATATAATAACATACATCCGAACTCATCCAGCTCATCTCTTCACAACAATCGATAACCTGAACCTGTACAACTTGGCCTAACCCGATCATTAAAAACCCTGGATCAGTCTGGTGAACTAGAGTGAGAAAAACTCGCTAAGTTTCTAAACAACATCCAACTTGATTTTAAGGTTAAAATCTTTTCGAAAGAAAGGATAATCGTAAGAGCAAATCCACACATAAATATAGACAGTTTTTACCTTACATAACCCAAATCGTTTTTGAAATCAATATATATTCTGATATTATAATAATGTCTAGATACAAATAAACAACAATGTAGCAGAACGCTTGCATCTCACTGTAACAACCCGGAAAATTAGAACCAACTTAAAATTTTTATTTTTGGCAATTTTAATGAATTTTGAATATTTAAAATGATTTATTTTAAATAATAACGACTAGAAATTTATTTTGAATTAGAAAATTTTGGCAACATAATGGCGCAATACTAGAACCGGAATAAGGTCTAGCCTTATCCCTCGCCTAATAATGGCTCGTGCAAGGTACAAACCAAATTCTATCAATTCAATTCCTGAACCAAATTCAAAAAAATAATCCAATCAAAGAAACAAACAAGGTTTCAAACAAAGGTGTCGGGTGCTTCTAAGCACCGTCTGCATCCTAGTATATATTTCTAACCAGCAAATAAATTAAAGTGAGAATCATTTTAAATATATAAAATTCATTAAAATTGCCAAAATAAAAATTTTAAATTGGTTCTGATTTTCCGAGTTGTTACACTCACGCTCTACTTACATGGTATACAATCAAAACCACGGGCTCTTATGGGAGAATGGATTTCCATGGTAAGGTATGGGCAACCACCTTTCTGACAATGTATCTCTGGAGATTAATACATTTGGGTTCAATAAGAACATCTTGCAACCCAGGCTAAACATGATCGGCCCCTCACTTCGCCTGAAAGTTCTAAATATATCATTACCACGGTTGGGGGTCAGTAAGCCGAACCGATAGCATACAAAAATAAAGGGACAACCGAAGGCATTTGATTTCTCTAGATCATGTAATGAATATACCCTTTTAATGGGTGCGACCCACATAGCCATGCGACCTACCTGATTTTAACCATTTCCCAGTTGATGAGGCTTGAGGTCAAAATTAATTAATTAATTCATTCATTTATTCTTTTCTTTTAGAACATCTGGCCACCATCTGCTTTGAACGTCACATTGTCAGATCCATCCAATCATTAATCGACCTCCAAAAATACTCTGGATGGCAAAAAGAACGAATTCCTCCTCTACCAATAGAAGTACATTTGTAGAAATCATTGTACGTGATCCTTTGGAAATATTTTGTCTGACACTCGTCCATACAAGTAATCTAGGAATAGGATGAACCGAAGGCACCCTCCTACCACATCTTATATAGGTATCACCCCAAGAATCAGTAGAGAGTAGTCCTTGTAATCCGTAGACTCCAACCACGATAGAATCACAATTCAAATAACAGTGGTTGCAAGCCAAAGGAATTCAATAAGTAATCCTTCTGTTTATGAAGATTCATAGTTTTTCAGTTGCTCCATCTTCAATCTTCATGTATTTGCTGGTTCAGAATGGTTTTCAAATATAAAATTCGATCCCGATCTTTTCGTACCCACAATCATATAGGTCATATTTTGATGGTCGGTAACTTAACTATCAAATAATAGTAATGAAAATAAATCGAGTTCACTGATTCAGTACTTGGCATTACTTGGCCTTTTACATTAAAAATAATTAACGATGGTTAATTTAAATATTCCAATATTTGGGAAAAGAAGTATTTCACTTCTTGCTTCAGTATTTCTAATCTTCTTAAAACCATTTCATTTTATTATTTAGAAAATATATTATGATGATACCTCGTATTCCATTTAATAATCATTTACAAAACATTTACTACAATGTTATTCATTTTCTAAAATTTGGAAATCAGTTTAAATTATTATTCGTAAAACAACATTACGAAATCTCTTTATTTCATTATTTGTAACAATAACTAATACTTATCCTTTTAAAATAAACCATTCTAAATATCGTTCCTTTACTTCGGAAATATCATTATGTTTCCACAAACATTTCTATTTATTATTCAAACATTCCTATACTTCAACCTTCATAAGTCCCATAATCGTAAATTGGTAAGAGAATAATTTCCTAAGTATCAATCCCGAAGACCAAAATCAGCATCAGATTAATAATCAGAAAATCACTCAACCTAATGAATCCCTAGTTAGGTTCTAATTCTTTAATTTCTTATATTAAATCCTTATCAACTCATATTATTCCATTTTCAATCCATTCAACCATTTTCCTGCTTTGAAAATCTTGTTTCAATTCCATTCATTTTCATTTAATTTCATTTACTGAGTATCGTTAATTTAAAATTAACTTTTTAGGCTCACGTCCTTTTTTAAACCTTATTTATACAACTCTTGTCTAATATGAAACCCTTTCCATCGTGATTTCTTCTTACTTAGTTCAAACATTAAATAAAACATTTATTTAAGTTATTGCATCAGCTCAAAATCTCTTTTATAGTTTGTTATAAAACTTAGATTCAATATAAAATGTATTCATAGCCTCTTTCCAAAACTCGAAAATATTCCATTCCAAATCGGTTGCTTACTTAAATGTATTTCATTTAAGAAGTAATTACGTAAATTATTATTAATTAAAATAATAATTTACTTCATCATTAAATACCGAAGAAGTAGTTAAATTCTTTATTACTAAATTAAATAATAAATTTCCCTATTTAAAATCTTATTAAGATTAACGAATATTCATTGAACAGTTTCAATAGATTTATTTAAAAGTAAACTAATTTAATTCATAATCAATCAAGTTAAAACGGTCGTCTTAATCAACTCAACACACGATTATCTCCTTAACCAATTTCAATTAATCCTTCCTTTAAATTAATTAATAATATAACTAATTTAAATAATTTCATTTATTTTTTTATTAAAAACAATTATCCAAAGCTTAATCGTTAGGTTAATTCTGCTCATTTGCTTATAAATTTTATAAGCATTTTCTTTATAAAATTATTTAATAATCACTTATAAATTTAAATAATAAATAATTTTTTTTAATAACTTTTATTCAAAATAATATATTTCAAAATCTATCTTTAGTTATAAAATAAATTTTATAACTTCATTTTGTCGATTTACCTGACGGTAATCGATATTTATGAAACGATTGATTTGTAGGCCATATGCCGCTAATTACTCAACCAATATTACCCATTGGTTTAAACAAAACAAGTGTTTAATTTCAGGACAACTGTCAAAAATCAAATTACTCATTCAATCGGAGCAGTTCATATAATTATAATATTAAGATAAACAACATTAACTATATTTGAGGTATCTCGTTGGATTCCTCCAACCTGTTCTTCCCTGTATCCAGATATGTTTTCTCAAATCATATCATTCAGTTCAGTTTAACTGGTTATTTCTATAATAGTAAATAACGACTATTTAATATCAACCAGTTAACACAGCAATTCAAACCATTCAAACAATTAAACTTGTTTATTTATCAACATGACCAACAAGGTAAGTTACCTTAACTGGGTCCACTCGTTAAAATAACGATTTGGTTTTTCATTGGAATTAAACAAAAATTTAATTTCATTGACTTAAACCGCATACGAATATATAATTTACAAACAATCAACCATTAGCAATCATAGCACATAATTATAAAACCCAACTAATATAAAATATAAGTGGGGACAACTGATGGAGTTTAACTCACCTTAGCTTCCGTTGTCGCTAAAATGATTCGGCTTAATTAAATTAAACAAGTGTTTAATTTAATTAAAAATTCCAGTTGCTTCCAACACCGTCCAAACCGTTTCAGAATGTAGAGTTGAACCATAGGATCCCAGCGTACTGTTTTGTTCAATTCTAATCACAAATGTGAGAGATACACAATTATAAACATTCACGAATTAATTAAATAATTAATTTCCTCAACCCTAGATTAATTAATGCTTAATTTCGTTTAATTACTTGTTCAAACAATGGGTTCGACTAATTTCCTGATGGTTCGTTCTAAGATTTTATCTACCCGTTCATTCACAATCCCTGCAATGTTCCCAAACATGACTTAAATTAATAATTAACCTTTAATTATAAAATTATTTAAATTCTAATTACTTATTAATTTAATTAAATTACTTTACTTAAAAAAGTTACGGGCAACTCCAAAACGGTTTCTTTCGATCGTTTCCTGCTCCCATCACATACTGCTTTCCTTCATCCTACTTCTCCCTTTTGAAATCTCCACGCCACTGTATAGTTTTCCTTCATGTCTTCTATTCACAATGCATTTCATTCTACCTAAATTGTGCCAGACTTCTCTAAGTTCCTCACTATCAACGTTTAAATATTAATCACCACGCTCGAATTTCCACCATCTTCTTCGAATAGCACACACTGACCCATCCTCACAACCGCTCTCTCCACCGTTGCCTGACCGATGATCAAACATCATCGTTGTCTTTGCCTCACTTCCCTCGCCATCTGCTCCAAACCTCGATTGATTCGATCACGTTATTCGTTTCCAGTAACACCTCAACGCCGACGGCTTCAGGTCTTGATTCCAGTCGCACCACGGCATACGAGCTCATCACCGCCATTGAAGTTCGAGAGCTTGTTGAGCTGCTCGGTTTTGTAGAAGAAAGTTGGAACTGAAAAAAAAGATGAATTTTGGATCGTTCGTGAATTACATGAGGCATTGGAAAATGTTTCCAGGTTGATTAATGGAAATGCGTTTGACCGAAAAGTAGGGTGGGGGCATAAATAAGGAATTAATTTATTATAATATTATTAAAGAAACTTCGTTATGAAGTATCGCCTTAAAACTGCTATGACCTCAAATCGAAATGAAACTCCTAATCCTAGCATTAAAAAAATATTCCGGACCCGATGGGACAAGTTTCATCAAATCCGAGGTCGTTTGTGAAAAGTCCTTCTTATATATCACAAGCTAAGAATCATGCGTTCAAATTTCCCACGATCAAAAAATAAATCCAATCAACTTGACACTTTGAAATTCTATTAGACCTTTTCCTTACGGATCCAATGAAATTTGCTTCATTAAAATTGGAGTTCGTTTGGCCAATCGTTTATTCCTTTAAAATTACCGCTGTCTAAAACGCCCAAAACAATATAATTGATTAAGGCGTTTATCATTGCCATGATCAAATGGTAAGTCCGATTGACAAAAAAATTGAAATCATATAACAATTAATTAATACGAATCCAACAGCATAAGTTTCGTCGCATTCCAGACTGTTTCCCGGTACGCTATTTTTATACGCCAAACAATGCTATTTTGAACACCAAAATACTCGATGTCCAAAAATAACAAAGTACCTACCTATTCTGCCTCTACACGTTGAGACGAACTCAACGGAATTGGTTTCATGGTTTAATTTGATTGTCTGCTCAAGTTACACTCAAATACCGCTTAGTTAATTTAATTTAATTACGTACTAGGCGTTTACGGCTGCCGTTGTCATATACGACATTCGTTTGCCACGAAATTTAATACCGTACAATAATTTAACGTTACGATTCTAATGAAACTAATTTCATCGAAAACGGAGACCGTTTGCAAAAATCGCTATTTTAAGGCTTATATAATATTAAAAAATATATTATATAAATTCCAAAATAATCGAATTAAATAATAATAAATTACTATAATCATAAATACCCGCTGGAAATATCCTATAGCTTCAAATATAAATTATACAACTCGATATCATCAATTTCAAGTTAAACGATATCCAAATTATATAAAAATCTTTATTAAATTATTAAATAAACATTATCATTTATTAACGAATTCCATAGCGACTATTTTAAAATTTGATTTGGACATAACTAACAATTTATAACTCAAAATCTTGATTTTTCTCTTTCATGAGAAAATTAAAATCAACAAGATTCCAGCGTTTCTTGTTTCACAGAAATCCGATTTATATTGGATCATGTATATTCTATTGAAGTTCAAAACTCAATATTACGAACTATCGCGCCATTCTGAGCTCGATTTATAATTATATAAATATATAACGTTCTAACTTCATTTTAATAACAAATTAAATATTAAAAATCCATTAATATTCCAAATATAATATTTTAAAAAAAATTGTCTGCCAAAAAATACGGACATTATATTCTTCCCCCCTTAAAAGAATTTCATCCCGAAATTACTAAGGTATGAAAAATGCCATGAACCCATTTATTTAAAAGTATAATTTACTTTGAATTGAAAATCAAATCCATTTTAATCAATATAAATTTTCAAAAATATCAAAAAAATTATAATATCTTAAATTCTTGGAAAAATTTGGTAGCCTCCCTTATACGGAGTGATTTCTACGATATCTCAGAAATAAATAATATATATACTTCGACCTACATGGTCAGAAAACAAAATTCAAAACCCAAAATTTATATTTTCACGTAAGCGTACCTTTTACGAGTGCTATTGAGCATACTTGTTCAACGTATATGCCATTTATTCAACCAACATCAAATTCACAGCCTTTCGGCACTTGTACTTGACTCAATTCAACATGTAAGTAACAATTACATGAACTTCTAAGTAACATTTCATTAATCAACAAGTTAACTAACCAATTTCTAAAATTCAACATATAACATCATTCATATGCAAATATAAGGTTAACTTATTCAGTTCAATTCATATGCAGTCTCATTCAAATTTATTCTTTTAGAATTCATTTCTTTGGTTTCCAATTCATTTAGCTCTTCAATAAATCATTGATGAATTATATCAAATCCATACACACAATCAACAAACGATACACAATCAACATAAGCCAATCATTCAAGTGATTTATATTCAATATTAATATTTACTTATTCACTTGGGTTTACTATCAATCGATTTATATCAGATTGATTTACATTTCATTTTTATTAATACAATTTTCAAATCTCAAATTTATTTATTTATTTCCAAAATCATTTCAGAATTTTATTTCACTAAACCAAGTTAAGTTTCAAATTAAAATTTAATTCAAATCAATCAGCACACAATATCTCCATAATTTAAATAAATTATTTCTTTTCTATACAAAAATGTAATTTACGTAAAATTATTTCATTTACCCTCTTTACAAAACAATATCATATCCATTACCAGTTCAAAGCTTCTCAACACTTGAACCGGTCAACCAACACAATACAAAACATTTGTATATAAATTTTACAAATACGCTCTGATATGTATATATACACACAC
The DNA here is from genome assembly GCA_030737875.1 of Allium sativum. NCBI lineage: Eukaryota > Viridiplantae > Streptophyta > Magnoliopsida > Asparagales > Amaryllidaceae > Allium > Allium sativum. Next base: position 973,615,970 of record CM060916.1, read on the forward strand.
ACACACTCAACTCGATCTAGTGTATTACTAACCCTATCTCTATCGAGTTACGCCACATAGCCAAGGTCATTACTAAACCATCGCTCTGATACCACTCTAACATGTTGAATTTCCCATGCCCTTTGAGTTGACAATCACGATTCATGTCCTACTCAAACTGCATCGAAAGCAGATAGTTATTAAAAAGAATTTAGAGGGTGGGATAAGAAAGAATAAAAATACTAAAATATAAGAAGAAGAACCAAAATAGAATCAGTCTCACATCGCAGTGGAATAAAATATAATATAGAAATAAATCTTTATTGAGAGCTTGAAAAATACTTACAATCATCAGGACCTTAATATATCTAGACATTTATAATAACATGTCCTCATATACAACACACAGTGGAATATTATTTATATAATATCATACGTCTGAACTCTTCCAGCTCGTCTCTTCACACTATTCGATAACCTGAACCTGTACAACTCGGTCTAACCCAAGCACTACAAGCACCAGATCAGTCTAGTGAACCAGAGTGGGAAAAACTTGCTAAGTTTCTAAACAGCATCCAACTTGATTTTAAGGTTAAAATCTTTTCTAAAGAAAGGATAATTGTAAGACCAAATCCACACATAAATACTTACGGTTTTTACATTACAATAGCCCAAATCATTTTTGAAACCAATATGTATTCTGATATTATAATAATGTCTAGATACAAATGAACAACAATCTAGCAGAACGTTTGCATTTCATGCTTTACATACATAATATACAATCAAAACCGCAGGCTCTTATTGGAGAATGGATTTCCATGACAAGGTTTAGGAAACTACCTTTCTGACAATTTATCTCTGGAGATGAATACATTGGGGGTTCAATAAGAACATCTTGCAACCCTGGCTAAACATGACCGGCCCCTCGCTTCGCTTGTGAGTTCCGAATATATTATTACCATGGTTGGGGGCCAGCCAACCGAACTGATAACATACAAAAATAAAGGGACAACCGAAGGCATTTGATTTCTCCAGACCAGGTAATGTATATACCCTTTTAATTGGTGCGACCCACATAGCCATGCGACCTACCGATTTTAACCATTTCCCGGTTGATGAGGCTTGAGGTCAAAATTTATTTATTATATAATTAATTAATTCATTTATTTATTCTTTTCTTTTCTTTTAGAACTTCTGGCCACCATCCACTTTGAATGTCACATCGTCAGATCCATCAAATCACTAATTAATGTCCAAAAATACTCTATGTGTTTAAGCAAAAAGAACGAGTTCCTCCACCACCAACAGAATTACGTTTGTAGAAATCAATGTACGTGATCCTTTGGAAATACTTTGTCAGACACTCGTCCATACAAGTCATCCAGGAACAGGATGAACCGAAGGCACCCTCCTACCACATCCTATATAGGTATCACTCTAAGGTTCAATAGCGAGTCGTCCTTGCAATCCGTAGATTCCAACCACGACAGAATCACAAATCAAATAACACTGGTTGCAAGCCAAAGTAATTCGATAAGTAATCCTTCCTTTTATGAAGATTTATGGTTTTCAATTGCACCATCTTCAATCTTCATGTGATTGCTGGTTCATAATGGTTTTCGAATATAAAATATGATCCCGGTCTTTCCGTACCCACAATTGTATAGGTCATATTTTGATATTCGATGACTTACCTATCAAATAACAGTGATAAAAATAAATGAGTTCACTGATTCAGTACTTGGCATTTTTCATTAAAAAATAATTAACGATGGTTAATTTAAATATTCCAATATTTGGGAAAAGCAACATTTCACTTCTTACTTCGATATTCTAATCTTATTAAAACCATTTCATTTTAATATTTAGAAAATATAATATGATGATACCCCATATTCCATTTAATATTCATTTACATAACATTTACTGTGACGTTATTCATTTTCTAAAACTGAACAAGTATATTAATTACGAGTGAAACATAAGAGAACTGCTTTGCCCAGTATAAACATTGGCATTCGAGTAAATTTGTCTCACGATCTTGTATAAATAACAAGAAATTGTTCGGGAGGGAAATCTTAATATTAAGGTTTTGCTACTAGAATAGTGAAATAACGAAAAAAACATACCATACTCTTTCGAAAATGGAATCCGAAGAAATCAGTTTAAATTATTATTCGTAAAACAACATTACGAAATCCCTTTATTTCATTGTTTGAAACAATAACTAATACTTATCCTTTTAAAAAATAGCATTCTAAATATCTTTCCTTTACTTCGGAAATATCATTATGTTTCCACAAACATTTCTATTTCTTATTCAAACATTCATATACTTCAACCGTCATTAGTCCTTGACTGTAAATTAGTAAAAGAATAATTTCCTAAATATCAATCCCAAAGACCGAAATCAACATCAGATTAATAATCAGAAAATCACTCAACTCAACGAATTGCCAATTTGGTTCCAATTCTTTAATTTCTTATATTAAATCCTTATCAACTCATATTATTCCATTTTCAATCCATTCAACCATTTTCTGCTTTGAAAAACTTTTTTCAATTCCATTCATTTTCACTTAATTTCATTTATTGAGTATCGATAATTTAAAATTAACGTTTTAGTCTCACGTCCTTTCTTAAACCTTATTTATACAACTCTGGTCCAATATGGAACCTTTCCATTGCGATTTCTTCTTACTTATTTCAAACATTAAATAAAACATTTATTTAAGTTATCGCGTCAGCTTAAAATCTCTTTTATATTTCGTTATAAATCTTAGATTCAATATAAAACATATTCATAACCTCTTTCCAAAACTCGACCATATTTCATTCCAAATCGGTTACTTACTTAAATGTATTTCATTTAAGAAGTAATTGCGTAAATTATTATTAATTAAAATAATAATTTACTTCATCATTAACTACTGAAGAAGTAGTTAAATTATTTATTGTTCGGGAATGGAGTTTTGATGACAACAACCTTATTTCAATATTAATTGATTATAAAATATATACTAACACTTTTATCTAGAATAATTATATATATACATATGCAGGATTTATATACAGGAATTATTACTGAAGACTACACAATTTAAAGATGTTAGAGATTCAGAATTCAGAGATGATTCAAGACTCATGAGTATTCAAGATTTCAAGAGTTCAAGATAAATATAGTTATAGAGTCTAGATTATGTAAGACTCTGAATAGCACTCCAGATTCAAATTCAAAATAATTTCAAACTCTGTTTTTCAATTTCTGATTTCAAATTCTGTTTTCAAATTCTATCTTCAATCTCTTTCTTCTTTATTTTACTCTCTATTTTTATTTGATTTTAAACCTAAGATTTATAGATTTAAACTTTATAAGTTTTGTATATTTATATTTTATATACTTTATATTTATATAGTTTAAACTCTATAATTTTATAAATATGTTTATATAGTTTATATTTATGTTTTCATATGATTTTCTACTTTATAATATTCATTTATAACACTATATTTTGATTCAAGAATTTCCAGAATTATATATATATATATATATCAAAACACTTGAAAATGTTCAAATTTCATTTTACACATATATATGTCGACATACATATATATACATGTCGACATATAACTGTCATTTTTTTAAATTTGAAAGGAAGTGTCTTTTCACTATTTGTGATAGTTCTGAGACGTTGCAACCTTTTACATATTATAAAAAGGGGCTGATTTCGAATTTTTAATTACTTCTCTAACTTCACTCTCTTTCATTACACCATTATTTCTTATCATTTTTATGATTTCTACACCTATACTTTGCCCAATTCAATTCTGTTTTCACCCATCTTCTTCTCTTTACACTCTCTACTCATTACTCTCTTAATCAAGTGCTAATGAAGATTTATAAGGCTGTTTGTAATTGTTTGGGTTGAGTAAAGGAATTGGTAGTATCCCTTGTAGCCGTGAAATAAAGGACGGGTAATCAGTGGTATCCCTTGTAGCCGTGAAATCAAGGAAGGTATACTTGATCGAGTGTATGCGGAATCGGTGGTATCCCTTGTAGCCATGAAATCAGGTAGGGTTGTAATTGGATATTGATATAGTAATAAAACTCTGCGCAATCCAACATTGCGTGGAACTGGACGTAGGAGCAATTCTGAACCAGTATAAAATCCAGTGTGTTCTTTCCTTTTTTGCACTTTACTTTTGTTTATCTTTGCATTTGTGTTTGATTATGTGTCTATTATTATTTCTATGGTGTTTGATTCATATAGTAATGCACTTAAGTTTTAGATTTTGTTTAGATTCTCAAAAACACTATTCACCCCCCCCCCCTCAAGTGTTTGTATTGCCCTAATGGTCCATTCCACAATTCCTAACATTTTTTTACTAAAATAAATAATAAATTTCTCTATTTAAAATCTTATAAAAATTAACAAATATTCGTTAAACGATTTTTGTTAGATTTATTTAAAAATAAACTAATTAAATTCATAATCAATCCCAGTTAAAAAGATCCACTTAATCAACTCAACGCACGGTTATCTCGTTAACCAATTTCAATTAGTCCTTCCTTTAAATTAATTAATAACATAATTAATTTAAATAATTCCATTTAATTGTTTATTAAAAACAATTATCTAAATCTTAACCGTTAGGTTAATTCTGCTCATTTGCTTATAAATTTTATAAGCATTTTCTTTATAAAATTATTTAATAATCACTTATAAATTTAAATAATAAATAATAAATATTTATTTTCTTTTAATAAATTTTATTCAAAATAATATATTTAAAAATCTATCTTCAGTTATAAAATAAAATTTATAACTTCGTTTTGTCGGTTTACCTAACAGTAATCGATATTTATAAAACGATTGATTTGTAGGCCATATGCTGCCAATTACTCAACTAATATTACCGATTGGTTTAAACAAAACAAATGTTGAATTTCAGATCAACGGTTAAAAATCAAATCAATCATTCAATCGGGGCAGTTCATATAATGATAATATGAAGATAAACAACATTAAATATATATTTGAGGAATCCCTTGGATTCCTCTAACCTGTTCTTCCCTATATCCAAATATTTTTTCTCAAATCATATCATTCAATTCAGTTTAACCGATCGTTTCTATAACATTAAATAACAACTATTTAATATCACTAATTAACACAACAATTCAAACCATTCAAACAATTAAACACGTTTATTTTATAAATGAGACCAACAATGTAAGTTACCTTAATTGGGTCCAATCGTTAAAATAATGATTTGATTTTTCATTGGAATTAAGCATACATTTAATTTCATTGATTTAATCAGCATATGAATATATAATTAACAAACAATCAATTATTAACAATCATAGCACACAATTATAAAACCTAACTTATATAAAATATTAGTGGGTAGAACTAAGTGAGTTTTACTCACCTTAGTTTACGTTGTTGCTAAAATGATTCGGTTTAATTAAATTAAACAAGTGTTTAATTTAATTAAAAATTCCAGTTGCTTCCAGCACCATCCAAACCATTTCAGAATGTAGAGTTCAGCCATAGGATCCCAACGTAGTCTGTTCCATTCAATTCTGATCAAAGATGTTAGAGATACACAATTATAAACATTCACGAATTAAATTAATAATTAATTTCCTCAACCCTAGATTAATTGACGCTTAAAATCGTTTAATTACTTGTTCAAACAATGGGCCAACTAATTCCTGATGGTTCGTTCCCAGACTTTCTCTACCCCGTTCATTCACAATCCCTGCAACGTTCCCAAACATGACTTAAATTAATAATTAGCATTTAATTATAAAATTATTTAAATTTGAATTACTTATTAATTTAATTAAATTATTTTACTTAAAAAGTTACGACCATCTCAGGCTAGAACGGTTTCTTTTTTATCGTTTCCTACTCCTATCGCATACTACTTTCCTTCATTCTACTTCTCCCTTTTGAAATCTTCACGTCACCGTATAATTTTCCTTCACGTCGTTTGTTCGCAATGCATTTAATTCTTCCCAAATTGTGCCAAACTTCTCTAAGTTCCTCACTGTCAACATTTAAAAATTATTTACCACGCTTGAATTTCCACCATCTTCTTCGAACAACACACGCTGACCCATCCTCAAAACCCTCTCTCCACCTGGCCTGATTGATGATCAGACATCACTGCTACCTGAGCCTCACTCCCTCGCCATCCACTCCAAACCCTGACCGATTCGATCACGTCATTCGTTTCCAGTAACACCTCAACACCGGCGGCTTCAGGTTTTGATTCCGGTCACACCACGACATACGAGCTCATCACCGCCATTGAAGTTCGAGAGCTCGTTGAGCTGCTCACTTTTATAGAAGAAATTGGAACTTAAATGTTTTGGATCAAAAGAAAAATTGGTGATAAAAAAAAGGAATTTTGGATCGTTAGTGAATTACAGAAGACGACGGAAAATGTTTCCAGGTTGACTACAGGAAATGCGTTTGACCGAAAGTAGGGTCGGGGTATAAATAAGGAACTAATTCATTATAATATTATTAAAGAAACTTCGTTATGAAGTATCGCCTTAAAACCACCACATACGACCTCAAATCGAAATGAAACTCCTAATCCTAGCATTAAAAAAATATTCCGGATACGATGGGACAAGTTTCATCAAATTTCGAGGTCGTTTTGTGAAAAGTCCTTTATAAATCACAAGCTAAAAATCATGCGTTTAAATTTCCCACGATCACAAAATAAATCCAATCAACTTGAAACATTGAAATTCAACTAGATCTTTTCCTTACGGATCCAATGAAATTTGTTTCATTAAAATTGGAGTTCGTTTGGCCAGCCGTTTATTCCTTTAAAGTTAGTCATGTTTAAAATGGCCAAAATATTAATATAATTGATTAAGGCGTTTATCATTGCCATGATCAAACGGTAAGTCCGATTGATACAAAAATTTAAAATCTTATAATTAATTAATACGAATCCAACGACACAAGTTTAATCGCATTCCGAGACTGTTTTCCGTTACGCTATTTTTATACGCCAAACAACATTATTTTGGATACCAAAATACCTAATGTCCAAAAATAACAAACTATCTTCCTATCCTGACTCTAAACATCGATACGAACTCAATGAAATTGGTTTCGTGGCTTAATTCGATCGTCTGCTCAAGTTACACTCAAATACCCCTTTGTTAAATTAACTTAATTTAATTACGCACTATAGAAAATGACTGGGTGTTTACGGCTATCGTTGTCACATACGACATCGGTTTGCCACGAAATTTAATACCGTACAATAATTTAACATCACGGTTCCAATGAAACTAATTTCATCGAAAACGGACACCGTTTGCAAAAATCGCTATTTTAAAGCTTATATAATATAAAAAAATATTATATAAATTCCAAAATAATCGAATTTAGTAATAATTAATTATTATAATCATAAATACCCGCTGGAAATATCGTATAGCTTCAAACATAAATTATACAACTCGATATCATCAATTTTGAGTTAAACATTATCCAAATTATATAAAAATCTTTATGAATTTATTAAAGAAACGTTATCGTTTATTAACGAATTTCATAGCGACTATTTTAAAATTTGATTTGGACATAACTAACAATTTATAACTCGAAATCTCGATTTTTCCCTTTCATGAGAAAACTATAATCAACAAGATTCCAGCGTTTCTTGTTTCACCGATATCCGACTTATATCGGATCATGTATATTCAATTAAAGTTCAAAACTCAATATTAAGAACAACTGCGTCATTGCGAGCTCGATTTATAGTTATATAAATATATAACGTTCAAACTTAGTTTTAATAACGAATTAAATATTTAAAATCCATCAATATTCCAAATATAATATTAAAAAAATAAACAAATATTTAACTGCCAAAAATACGGGACACTACAATGCTGACATTTAAACTACTACATAGTTTTTTCATCTCTATCTTAAGAATGCTATTTTTTTTATTATTGTTTACTGCTCTTTTGCTTCAATCATTTTGGTTGGTAATTACTGTTCACTTTGTTATGTTGTGGTCAATTTCATATGACAACTTTTTATTTATACACATGTGCTTTTTTCAATTCCATACTCCTATTTTATATCCTCATCGTGGTCAAATAATGCAAATTAACTCATACATGGTTGTTTAATTCATCATTTCATGTATACATCTTTTCATCAAGTCAATAGAATGAAATTTGACACAGTTTACACTACGTGCAAACTGTACCTACTAGCTATGCATGAATCATTTACATTTTATTGTAAATTTTAAATATTACAGTCGAATCCTAACAAATTCATATATCATTTATATTGTATATGTCGCTATCATACTAGATGTTCTCATCCCTTATTAGTTACTGTGTAGCGTCAGTATATTGGCATGGCAATCCAGATGTGAATCATGGTCAATACAATACAATTGGCCAGCTTCATATTCTGCAGGGCTATCATAGCTATAACGTGCAATCTAAACCATTCGTTAATCAGGAAAAATCTACAAACTAGTGGTTCATGGATAGCCAACTGTAAGGCCAAACTAATCCGAAACCAACACTCAACGTCCAATGAAATCATATATCCAGATTTCCTTCTGATAAGTAGGATTATTTCCAGTCACTATATATGCTCACGCTTTGCTTACCAACAGCATCAGCATAAGAAACACCACAAAATCAACTCCCCTTGCGACGGAATGGCATCCTCAACCATGGCTCTATCATCCCCTGCCTTTGCCGGAAAGTCCGTGAACCTCTCCCCGTCCGCTGGTTCCATGGGCAACGGAAAGTTCACCATGAGGAAAACAGTCAAAAAGCCGGTTTCATCATCGGGAAGCCCATGGTACGGCCCGGACCGCGTGAAATACCTTGGCCCATTCTCCGGCGAGGCCCCTTCCTACCTATCCGGCGAGTTCCCAGGCGATTACGGCTGGGACACCGCTGGGCTATCCGCAGACCCGGAAACCTTCGCCAAGAACAGGGAGCTGGAAGTCATCCACTGTAGGTGGGCCATGCTGGGCGCTTTGGGCTGCGTCTTCCCAGAACTTCTCGCCCGAAACGGTGTCAAGTTCGGGGAAGCCGTCTGGTTCAAGGCTGGGTCGCAGATATTCAGCGAAGGGGGTCTGGACTATTTGGGTAACCCGAGTTTGGTGCATGCACAGAGCATTCTGGCTATATGGGCCACCCAGGTCGTGTTGATGGGTGCGGTGGAAGGGTACAGAGTTGCGGGCGGCCCGCTTGGTGAAGTGGTGGATCCGTTGTACCCGGGTGGGAGTTTCGACCCGTTGGGGTTGGCTGATGACCCAGAGGCGTTTGCGGAGCTGAAGGTGAAGGAGATCAAGAACGGGAGGTTGGCCATGTTTTCGATGTTCGGATTCTTCGTTCAGGCCATTGTGACAGGTAAAGGACCCTTGGAGAACTTGGCGGATCATCTTGCGGATCCGGTTAACAGCAATGCTTGGTCGTATGCGACTAACTTTGTTCCTGGAAAGTAAGCGAGGAGGAGGCTGAATGGCTGTGCTTTTTTTTTTTAATGATTTTCAATCATAATGTATCTGGTTTGAAGTTGTTGATTGTGTAAATTATGTTTGTGCAATAGAAATCTCGTCTTTGGTTTTGCTGTGATGGTGCGGAATATTGATTGTCTGTTGTTAAACTGATCTGAAACAGCAACTGAAAACATGAATGACTTTGTTGCTCTTTAGTCATATGCATATGACATAGAACCAATCTTTGGTTGATGGAGACTGAAAATGTTTGATAAATATATTAAATAATGAAGGCACACATAATTTAAGGTTGCCATTTTTTACATTCTGAGACGGAGAAAAAATGTTGCATCAGATTTCGACATAGTGCAACAACTCAAGATGGTGGTGGATTCGAACTTGACGATGGAAAGAGGCATGATAAGGGTGCGTTCGCAGCCAAAATTTGGCACGCTCATTTTTTTTTTGGCGTCCGACGCGTCGGACGCGAGCACATTTTACCCCTTCCAGATTCCACGATTCTCGAACGTTGGAAAAGTAACCGTTGGCGTCGGACGCGTCGGACGCCAACGGTTAATTTTCCAACGTACCAATTCACTGTCTATAAAAACGAAACCCCCCCCCCCCTTCCTTCTCATTCCAACCGAAACTTCTCCCCTTTTACCCGTTTTTTCGAATTTTTTGAGCAATTTCGAGCTGCAAAAACGGTAAATTTTTTTATAGTTGAGTTTATTTTTCAATTCCCTACCATATATATTTTTTTCGAATTTTTTTGAATTCTTTTTTTGTTTACGCAGATGGCTTCCACTTCCACCACTGCTACCTCGCAGCCTTTTGCGAACTGGACGGACGACCGGGAGTCCGCTTTCATAGATGTCTGCGTTGAGTTCATAGCGGAGCGCAATACAAGCGTCAGTGGGTTCTACGCAACAGTCGCAACAACAATGAACAACCGTTTTAATCTGGAGTTCACAGAAAACCAGATTAAAAACAAATGGGACAACATGAAGCGAGCTTTTCGTGATTGGGACATGCTGCTTCGAACACCTGGGGGTGTATGGAATGAGGAGTTCGATTATCTAGACGGTCCTGATGAATTTTGGAGTACCAGCGGTGGCAGACGATTCAGAAAATTTAGGAAGCACTCGCCGATGAAGTTTCGAGATCAGGACATTATGTTCGAGGGTTGTTTGCGGAAAGATACTTATGCGTATCTGATTCCTCAGGTTGCGCCTCCTACTGCACTAGCACCTCCACCAGCGCCAGCAGCAGCTGGTTCTTTCTCCCCTGGGGACGCGAGTTTCTATACTGGTTGGATGGCTTCAGGCGATCCACCGTCTGGTCAGCCCTCTAGGCACAGACAGGCAGAGCGTGCCAGTTCGTGGATGACCGACCATACGAGACAGCTTGCTGCTCGTTGTTTGGAGCTTGTTCGGAGATCGGGGACGCCTGTGGATCTTTGGGAGATTCTGACGATATTTCGCAACGATGAGCGGAATGTTGATATTGCTCAGGAGCTTAGCGATGAGGGCTTATGTGCATTTATTTCATCGGAGTTGAACTTATTACCTCATCGTCGTTTATTGTAGATTTTCATGTATTTGTTTTAATTCCAGTACCGTTGTGTTTTTTATGTTTTATGAAAAAAGTGGTCGTGTTATGAAATATGTTGTCGTTATAGTTTGATGCAATTAGAATTTAATTAAATCAAAACCATTAATTTAACAATTAAATAGCACGCTCAAATACCCCGTTCGTCGCTAAAAACACAATTCCCCTTCGCTACAGTACCACGCTCAAATGGCACGCTCAAATGCCACGCTCACGTTCGTTAAGAACACACCCTAAGTTTGACGATAATAAAATAATATGACTGTGATGTATATAGATATGAAAATGGACGGAGAATTAGCCTGATGATGGGGTAACAACGTTTTATATATGTTATTAAGGCACTCCCAGCAGTGTGGGAAATGACTGAAACGTGGAAGGATGGAGTAAACTCCAGCAGAGTAAGAGAATGCAAACAAAAACAATCACCGTTTGCAATAGGGTGATGATCCTTAAACGGTTTTCTGAAAACCGTGTAAAGTATTTTCAATTAAAAATGATAATACATTTAGCTTTAAATGGTTTTCTGAAAACCGTTTAGACCTTAAATGTTTTTCAGAAATTCGTTTAAAGATTTTATATTTTAAAAAAAATCTCCAGCGTCCCCCAATCTACGGTTGAAACGGTGGAGGGAGTTACTGCTCCAAAAAGCAATTCCCCACTCGAACTCATGCTACCTAGTGGGAGTGCTCTTAGAGCTGAAGATTAAGGGTGACAAACACAAAATCGGAAACGAAGAAGATGACAGTGGCTAATGATACTTGTTAGTAACATTTATTTTTAAACATGATAATTGCTCATATTTTTACTTCTAAGAGTTACTCCACCTGTTTGAGGTGCAAATTTTCAATTTTCTGTAACTTGAATAGTTAGAACGCTGAAATCTCCAACAATTTGTGGAGCAGGCGTTTGTTCAACAAACGCATGGAAATCAGGCGTTTGTTAAACAAACGCCCGGAATCTGCGCGTCTGTTCAACAAACGCGCAGGTAATTTTAATAAGTCGGGCGTTTGTTGAACAAACACCCGCTTTTAAAAAAGAGCGGGAGTTTGTTGAACAAACGCCTAGGCTTTACGTGTATATCAGGCGCAAACAACCCGGGATTTTATTTGTAAACCGTGAAAACTTCCTTTTTTAATTTTTTAATATTTACTTCTGCGTTGTAATGCCGCCACGTCCAATGAAGACCGGTAGATGCGTCGTTCTATATTTGAATGACGTTAATATCAGACCTGCTCATGTTGCACTAGATCCCACCGTGATTGCAAACAGCCTTCGAGTAATGCACAACTTGACTCAGACTATTACGCATCGACTGACTACCGCTATTGCGACGCTTCAGGTATAAGTTTTTATTTATTATTACATAGACAGACAAATGTTTTACTACACCATAATGTTAATTATTAGTTTATGTTTACAATACGTAACCATATTTTAGATTTGACATGTTGCTATACGAGTTAGTTGGTCCGTTGTTTGACACAGTACTATGATCATCTACTAGATCCGATATTGGTTAGGCTTCGAGCGACACCATTTGGAGACTTCTTAGATTTACCTAGGTTTGCACATGTAGACTGAAGCCTTGTAGAGGCTCTTACTGAGCGATGGTGACCTAGTACAAACCTTTTACTTTCTTGATTTCTAGTTATGGCAGACTCTTTTAGATTTTTACATGCTCACCGACATAGAGGTAGGTCGTCCCGACCGTATCCCTATTCCCTTTGATGCATCATTTGAGCTGGTTGAGAGTTTTTCCGATTATTTAGCTGGTTTAGACCCAGGTACAGTTCATGGAGGTGTCGTATCCCTCCCTACTCTGCAGGACTATATAGTAGCTTGTCAGGCTACTCAGGATATGCATAGTCCAGTGATCAAGGCTTTTTTATTATGCCTTTTGGGTCCACATTTTTTAGCTACAATAAGGGGACTATTAGACTTGGTTGCTAGCCTGGTAGACATTGAGCAGTTGCATATGTATGATTAGGGTACAACTATATTGAGTTATTTGTACATAGCATTGGATATGTACGCCGTGTACAATGCTCCAAGCAACTGTACGGATTCTGATACATTCTTCCCTTCTGGTATTATGAGTACATGACTAACATGCACCCTAGACTTATCCCTGAGGGGATCAGTACACCTTATATATACTTTCCTAAACTGCGTAGTTGGGTCTGACTATGCATGTTGCTCGTACTGCATAGAAGTGCATAACGAGCTTATGGAGGCGCACCGGCAGATGGATTTGAGGTGACAGAATAACATTATTGCCCGTCCATGGGAGCAGTACATATGGTTTTTTACGCCTCTGCAGGACCATCCCCTCGGGTTTCAGTTTAGTATTTCGAGGTGTAGGGTTTGCTTTCAGGTATCTACGTGCCCATTCATATGGCATTTGGGGGAGCGCTGTTAGTTACAACTATACGGTATAGTGTGTATTCCTTCTGATCCGCTCCTGTGGGACGGGATGCTTGGCGATATACGGATATGAAAGGCATATATAGAGAGCTTGAGGGCTGCAAGATAGGCGGACAGTGAGCTATTTACAGTTGCCAGAGACTTTGATTCTTATTGGGTTCGAGTTTCCCAAAAGCTTATGCTTTACCAGATTATATACGGGGCTTGAACTCTGACCATATTGGGCCGTCTACAGTATCTGGGAGAGTCTATGTGCATCTTGTCACATTTGATCCTATATCGTCATAGTACACACAGACTGATGAGTTGGACCCCTTGCCTCACACATTTAGGGCGTACGATGTAGAGGGTTAGATTGTAGAGTTTCCATTGCAGTATCCACCAGTTGACCCTCCTGGTGTACCATCAGCGGTATGTACCATTCACATCAGGTATGTAAGAAATTTAAAACTCATTTATATAATTTGTTCTTATAATATTTGCATTGATATAATACTTATTGTCACATTATCAGTACTCGCTATATATGGACCACGTTAGACGACTGTTGGCTGCATTTGAGCATATGACACTTGAGTACATGCAGCTGATGTACCAGAGTTGTCACACAGCTTTGGCCCTGCAACAGGCTCATTACAAGGCCCAGTTCCAGCAGTAGGGTCATAGTGCCGATTCACCTCCACCTAATGATATTGATGACGCCGATGATGATAATTTTGCTACGTCCGATGACAACAGTTTCGCTGTGTCCGTTAGCGATTCTGTGCACATTGACAAATGATAGCTCGTAACGTCGCGGTAGTTCGTAATTTTACGTTTTGAACTTCGAATGAATGTACATAATTCTATATAAGTCGGATTACTGTGAAACAAGAAACATTAGGATCTATTGAATTATATCTTTCTAATGAAAGTGACAGCTAGGTTTTGATGTGTTGTTTTATTATATTATTATAACGGAAGGATGGATATAACTTAAAACTGATCTGATGGTCCAAGGCTGTTTCCACCCCTGTAAATAAAGGGGTAGAGCCTCATTATTTTCCATTCAAATTCTATGGAGGCAACGGAGCTCTGCCATTTTTCTTCCTCTTCTATCTTAATTTCTAAATAAAATATATTCATATATATACCAAATCAAATTAAATTCATATGGAGTTGGGAAGATTTATAGATTCAATGAAAGAGGATGTTCATTGATAGATTTCTTCCCTCTCTTCCTTTTTTCTTATATTTCTATAGATCTAGAATTTTCCCCTTTCTAGATAAATTGTTGATTTATAAGAATTTGGGGATTGTAAGCCTAAAAAGATTCAAAATTTAGAAATTGGAAGCTATAAGGTGAGTGGGAAATTTACTAATACAATTATAATGATTTATCTATTTTGTTTGAATCAAATCTATGTTTTATGCCTATCAGATCTGTTATTTGATAAATGTAAATTATGGCAACCATCAGATTTTATTATGAATATGGTTAAAATTTGTAAATGATAAGCTGTGATTGTGTATAACATAAAGTGTACGATTCTTATATATTTTTTCCAGCATGTTCCTACATTTATGTCGTAAAATATGTTACATGTTACATAGCACTGTGGATCTGGAAACCAATCCCATTAAACATAAATTAGTTGTAGTTATATTCCAGATCTTTAGTTCAGTGCCGAAATATGTAAATTTGGGTAAAAAGATGAATTTGTGTATTATGTGATTGTAAGAATGAAAGAAATGTTGGGTTTGTGGCTTAAACATTGTAAATTATGTTGTTTTCCTTATTTTTTGATAAAGAGGCATTATTTTAGAATCACAAGAAGCATGACAAAAAGAATTAAAAAGGGAAAAGTGGTGCAAAGGTACATGTAAAAATAAATAAATATTTTTGTATGTAATTTGCATCAACTATTCCAAAAAAAAAAAAAATTACATATATTTCTTGTAATTCGGAAATATGTCAATTCCATGAAATAGACATGATTTGCAATGATTAGGCTAACAGTTCTTGTGAGACTTGAAACCTTTTTGGAAAGATTGAATATAAAAAGAGAATGATTGGTTAATTGATCAGAACAAATCATTAATTTAAAAATAAGTATTGCAAGATAATAAATATAAATAAATATTAAATAACTACGTTGACCGCACGAAACAGAAAAATGATTATATACATATTATCCATCCAAATCAACGTAAAACGGAAAAATATGCATTGTATTAAATGTTTGAAGGTTTGAAATGTTATATGGTATTCACTTATGGAATCACACATGTAAATTATATTTCATACTTAATGAATATATTTATAGTGATCGTTGTAGCAGTTAGTGTAATTGATTTCTATAAATGAAGCCATAAATAAATAATTAACAATTGTGACAAATGTTGAATGTTTGGATAAGGTTCAATTATGGAATTATAAGTAAATATAATCCATTTTGAATTAATATATTTGTAGTGACCATTTGTAGCAATAAATATAATTAATTGCCATAAATGAGACCGCAAATAAAGAAATAACCATTGTAACCAATGCTGATTTGGGGAAAATAAATGTGACAGGAAAATGGTTACAATTCCTAAATACAACTAGGGTAATTGTTGTGGACCCTAATTAGGAAATTTAAATTATAATCGCATTCAGACATGAGGTTAAACTCAACTTGCGGTGTAAGCCTGCTCAGAACCAACCGGCAAATCCAACAACCACAGGTAGTCAGTTTAATTTGAGGGGTCTAATGCATAAATATAAATGTACTATGACACAAGGTTAAGTTCACTTATGGTATAAGTCTGCCCGGAACCAACCGACAAATCCATCATCCACATGTAGTCAACTTAATGTGGGGGCCCAGTACATAAACACATACACACACACACACATATATATATATATATGAGGAGGGTTCCATGGCACACCTATTTTGTAGCACCCCTAAAGGCCCTCAATGTGAGCCACTCATTTATTATTAAATAAGTTAGGTGGGGGGAGACAGAGTTAGTGGGAGGAGAGAGAAAGGGAATTGTAAGGTGGAAATTAGGGGGGCTAAATAGGTGCTGCACTATTTGGGGTGCTCTTGATCCTATCTCTATACACACACACACCCCCCCCCACCAACACCAACAACAACAACAAAAAATAAGCAGATAAACAAAAATAAATAAATAAGTATAGAAATTGTCTGTTGGGGTACAACAAATAGATAACTTGGGAGTGATAAATAGTTGCATTAGGAAAATATGACCGTTAGAGTCATAACGGGCAACAAAAAGAAATGGAGGTCAAGAAGGGGATTAATGATTGTTGTTTAAATAATAAGTCCAAAGTAGTGAAAAAATTAAATAAATATCCTAGTTAAAAGGATTTATAACCTTCCTTATTTACGTCAATAAAACTTATAACTAAAAATATTTTTGGACTTTGTAGGTAAATAATGTAAGATATTATTCACCATATAAACCCATGACGCAACTAAATGGTGTACGTATAGTATTTCCATATAAAGGAATTATTCCGGAATAACTTAATAACGTAGCCTACTTTATCCCAAAAAGGGGAAATGTCATAGAAGATATTACTTCTTCTATGGTATTTAGTTCTTCTATGATAGTTACTACTATAAAGGCAAAAGGGGACGAAGTAATAACCTTCACGTATAGTCCGCTTCCTGGTTCCTAAAAGGCTAAGTGACTAAGGTTAAAGAGTCTGCATGGGAATAGGTTTTTCAGTATAGGGGTCTTAAATGGAAGGCGTGTGTTGGCTTACCCAAAACTGGAAATTAGAAGAGCCATATATGACCATTTATCCTACGGGAAGTAGTAAGCGACTAAGGAGGTTATCTAATAAGGTCAGCTAGAAGGTATAACGAACGATAAAATACCTCCTCTCACCTTATGCGGATCAAGGGTATATGCGTGAATGACGGAAGTCTTAACTAGTAGGGCCCGTAGCTAGTGCCCTCTAGTTTTATGTTAATATTGATTATATTATCGAGGGTTAATAAGTGAATGAGGATATGGATAGAAACCCCGTAATTAGGGACCTACTCTCGATAGAATTAACCAGTTAAGCTCTAGTATAAAGGCTTCACAAAAATGTAAGTAAACGTCCTATCTCAGTAATAATTTGGAAAACTATTTTGGGAAGAGTAGTAGAGTCGTGCGTGAGCTTTAACAAAGTTGGTCTAGAATTACTAACCTTGTCAGGCATACAACTTGGGTTGAACCAAACGGAATATACATGTGTTATAGTCTGTGTTGTACATTTGTTAGTCACCGGAACTTGTTGTTCTATCCCACCTCCTTATAACAACTTCCAGGTTCCTTAGAGAAGGTCGGGTTCTCACAAATGAATAAGTTTGGCTTTCGGTTCTCGTTCTCTCTTATGCTCGGTATTGGCAAAGTGATATACTTTGAAGATGGTAGTTACTTGAGTTAATACAAGTTATCATATTTCGTTTCCACTGTGAGTTATATTTATCGTACTATGATTATGCTCATGCTCATTTATTGCTGGTACCAGATATACGCTCCATGCTTGGATGTGTTTGAGTTTCAATTTTTTTATCGAAATTTGGGTGTAGAAAAATGTGGGGTGTTACATTTGGTATCAGAGCTTAGGTTGAACGATCAGAGGAACTAGTTAAATTAGAACTTGTGAGAAAACGTAATTCAATTTTCTTTTCTGTTTTTTCGTCTTTCTTACTCGACTTTAATTTATTTCAACAATGAAATTAGTCGTGGGCCTAATTATATAAATTGGGCTATAAGCGATAAGAGTTGAAATATGTTGAGTTCTAGTTTCTAGCCAATTCTGTCTTACCCTACAGTACGTTGGCGATCTCATTATGAAGGGAAAGAGGATGGAATATGGTGGAGTCTGTTGGTTCAAGTTTGGAAACTAGACAAAAATCTAGCTACAACTGAGATAGTCGCGATTTCTAGTTTTTGGATTTGTTTGGCAGTTCTAATTAAGACCATTACTCGATCCAAAACGGGGAAAAGAGCCCACATTAATATGTCATATCTATTTCGGAAATATAATTACGGGGTGTATTCATTTGTTACGTCGTTGGATTTCTGAATCTACCTTTGTTGGAACAATCAATTGAGTTCATAGCCTTGTATTCGAGGAAAATTTATTTTTTAAACTATTTAGAAAAGTAAAATGGATTTCAAAGGTTTTGAAAAAACGTTTCAGAAAGTAGTTTGTGAAGATACGGTTTTAAAATTTTAATCTATTCGTGGTTCAAAATTTTAGAGCTATGTGTAATTTTAATAAATATAGTCTGATTGGTAGGAAAGATGGAATTAGGCAGGACAAGGAATATGCCACTAAACATTAAAACAGTAAATATCTATTCCTTGTGATTTTTAATATCCGTTTTCCTATATATGTTGGATAATTTATTTAAATTACCAAAATTTACCCTTAAGATCCTAAAGCTGTAACATTTTTAACACGAAAAGGTTTTTCCAGTTAAAATATAAAACTGGCATATAAATAGTAATAATAATATAGTTTTGTAAATACGAAACCGTTAGTTTATAATAAAATTCCATTTTTGGAAAAGTTTTAAATTTTCTTCAAAAAGGTTAAGGAAAATCCTTCGTCGGGATTTCGAGGTATTTGATTTCGTGAATCGTTTGTTTGTTGTTAGCTAGATACAGGGAAAATCCATTTTAATTTATATTACGAATTTCTAGCTGAATTATTTTGGAATTTGTTCGTTTGTGGTGTAGTTGCAACATCGTTATTGAGATTATATATCTTTGGAGTTGGTTCGGAGTTTAACTATGGTCTTTAAATACCGCGGTGATGAGGATAATTATTTTTTGGACCGCGTCAAATCTTAAAAGATGACGCGGGACGATTAATATTTTAATCTGACCTAATGAGGTCAAGGTCCAACCTCTGTTCAAATCCCATTTGATAGTTGACCGTTTAATGCTATATATACTACGACGGTCAATTAGTTGATGTGTTTTGGTATAACTTGGACCAAGGAGTCAACCGTAAAAGTTGTGTCCAAATTACCCCCTTAACTTCCTTCTTTCGTCCCTTCTTCCTCATCTAGCCAAGCCAGATCTCTATTCTTCTTCTCTTTCTTTGTTGTCGCCTCATCTCCTCATTTTGCATGTTTGCTTGCGTATTAGATCTTGCCTCACTAATACTCCAAGATCTAATTTCTTCTCTCCGACCATTTCTTGGCTTATAATACCTAATTGCAATATTCGATCTTATTCCCACCATTAAAGTCTCCTCCTTATGTAGAGATCGTTTGGTTAGGTCAGAATAAGTAAAAAGGTCTCACCGTTATAGGGCTAAGAAAACTTGTCGTGGAAGTTGGACTTGCACCGGTCCATTGCTCGAGATCTTAGAATAGGTTTGTTGTTTGTGCTGCATCCGCCTTTGCTATACCTTGTTAGAATAGGTTCTTTCAAAGGAAATCGTCATTTCGGAGATGAAGACTAAGCCGCCTTTGGATGGTCTTTCTGAGGAGAGTCTCAATAAGAGTTTTAGAGACATCTGTGTTGAACGTGGACTTATATGGTCTTTTGTTTAACCGACTTTGGAGATTTTGCAGCAAATCTCTTTTTCTTGATGTCGGTTTTTGTGTTCGGGAATCGATGTTCGAACTGCCCATGCAGACGTGTGACCCATTTGGCACATCGTTCTATAAATGGGAAGTTATAACTAGATTTGTCTCATGATGCGAAAATCAATCCTTTGCTTGATCGGTGGTGTAACCATCATTTAGCGCTGCATCATATTCGTTTCAGCTTGTTGAAATTATTTTATGTAAATTCACCTATTCACATTTGTCAACAGGCAATATTAGATGGATTTCCATGAGAAGCAGTTTTGTGGTAGGTTTCTTTTTCTCATCACAAATTCTCTCTTAGAAGAGATGGTGATGTGGAAACCTCCAACGATACCAACAGTATTTGTAACACGAGACTAACTATTTTAGCTACCATGATATGGTTAATTTAAAAGTCATAGATATTGGTTTAAGCTCCAGTCGCGGGGAACGACATCTTGTTATTTATAACCATTGTTTTATGGAGTTTGGTGTTGTTTTGTCGTTGTCTTGGTTGTTATCGCTTTCTAGCATCGAGGTCTTGGTTTTGTGGAAGATTCGTACTTGCAACTATTAAAGTTGTTTAAATCACACGATTTAGATTAATAAGATTTCTAAGTTGGAAATGTTTGTGTCGTTCACACGTGCCTATTTGAGTGAAATCTCATTTTCGTATCTAAACTAACAGTTGTCCTTGAGCTGGAAAGAATATAATTCTGTGTTGAATAAATTTTAGCAAAGGACCGGTTTTGCGTTGATTTTTGTTACGAGTATATGAATAAATATATCACCATTCCTTGTCAAGCTAAAATTTATTTTCGGTCTTTTTGTCTGTAATCCCAGTTTTTGCATTTTTGGCGTAACTGACTTCCTTTTTTGCCAACATGTGACTTGAATCAGTTAACTTTCCACAAAATACATTTTTTTGAAGATTTTGGAAAATGTTGTTTGAACAAAAAACATTTTTATCATTTTCTTATTTTATAGGAAATGAAACAGCTTTGAAAGGAAATTTTCAAAATAAACATGACCGTTTTTAAGCGAAAATTTATTTTTATGAATTTTTGGTCACATGAACAGTATAAGAAAGATTTTTGGATGCTTTGTGTGCGTATTTTAGCGGTGCAATAGGACTGAGGATGTGATAAAAATGTTAACGGTAACAAGGAAAAGACTGCTTTAGCCTTGGAAACGCTGTTTCCATAGCTTGTCAATAATGCGCGCGAGCTATTAATTAACCCATTTTACGTTTTAGAGCTTGTTTTAAGCCTCATTTACAGTCTACAGTCGGAAATTTTTGGAGTATTTTGGGTAACTAAGGTGAAAATTCCACTGTAGCGCGGGAAATGGAAAATTTGTAGGGGGGAAATGATAAAATTCTTCGCTTTGATTTCCTTTTTCAGGTTTAGGAGAAATTAAATAGAAAACAATTGAATTTCGTGACGTTTTAGATGGTAGGGTTTGGACGCAAAATTGGTTGCTTCGCACTTTTATTCGTAATTGTGTGAAGATTATGGATGAAAAAGAGTTTTCAAAATTTGCATTTATAGGAAATGAAACAACATTAAAAGGAAATTTTATCATTTTCTTATTTTATAGGAAATGAAACAGCTTTGAAAGGAAATTTTCAAAATAAACATGATAGTTTTTAAGCGAAAAATTATTTTTATGAATTTTTTTGATTTTTGGTCACATGAACGGTATAAGCAAGATTTTTGGATGCTTTGTGTGCGTATTTTAACGTTGCAGTAGGACTGAGGATGCGATAAAAACGTTAACAGTAACAAGGAAAAGGCTGCTTTAGCCTTGGAAATGCTATTTCCATAGCTTGTCAACGATGCGCGAGAGCTATTAATTAACTCATTTTACATTTTAGAGCTTGTTTTAAGCCTCATTTACAGTCTACAGTCGGAAATATTTGGAGTATTTTGGGTAACTGAGGTGAAAATTCCACTGTAGCGTGGGAAATGGAAAATTTCTAGGGGAAAAATGATAAAATTCTTCGCTTTGATTTCCTT
This sequence comes from Allium sativum, assembly GCA_030737875.1. Taxonomy (NCBI): domain Eukaryota; kingdom Viridiplantae; phylum Streptophyta; class Magnoliopsida; order Asparagales; family Amaryllidaceae; genus Allium; species Allium sativum. The sequence goes on from CM060916.1 coordinate 973,638,108, forward strand.
TTTCAGGTTTAGGAGAAATTAAATAGAAAACAATTGAATTGCGTGACGTTTTAGATGGTAGGGTTTAGATGCAAAATTGGTTGCTTCACACCTTTATTCGTAATTGTGTGAAGGTTATGGATGAAAAAGAGTTTTCAAAATTTGCATTTATATAGAACTGCTAGTATATTTAGGATGTTTTGCATCTGTCTTTGAAAGTGTTTAAAAATCTCAATGCATACATATAGAGGGCCCGATTTAGAATCATTTTTCATGCATATTTTATGATTGAAATGCATTAAGTACACCATGCACATATACACATGGCTGCAAAGTGGATGTACACAAATTGGTTGTGTAGGATAGGATAGCTAGTTGTCAGAATTTCGGGATGAAATTCCTTTTTTGGGGGGGGGGGGAGGGGGAAAGTAACAACCCGGAATTTTGACAATAAGTAGTTATTTAATTAGAAACTTAAAAATAGGAATTTCTGCAAATAATGGAATTTGACCATGAAACTTTAACTGTTGTGTTGGTCTCGGAATTCCGGTCAACTTTCATGTTTGGAGTTTCATGAACGGAGTCTGCATGAAAAAGTTACGGATGAAAATAAATAAACAGAATATTTAATAATAATTTACCTAATATAACCCAGCCGACGTGGGCAGTTTCATGCCCAGGCGGTTGATATGTTGGTCGACCGACGGTTGACCAGTCAAGTCGACCTACTGGGCGTCAAACTGCCCAGTGACAGCTAGGTTTTGATGTGTTGTTTTATTATATTATTATAACGGATGAACGGCTGATTCGATGGTCCAAAGCCATTTCCATCCCTATAAATATAGGGGTAGAGCCTCATTCTTTTCCATTCAAAATCTATGAAGGCAGCGGAGCTTTGCCATTTTTCTTCCTTTTTTAACCTAATTTCAATGTAAAATATATTCATTTATATATCAAATCAAGTTCATATGGAATTGGGAAGATTTATAGATTCAATGGAAGAGGATGTTTAAAGATAGATTTCTTCACACTCTTCCCTTTTTCGTATATTTTTACAGATCTAGAATTTTCTCCTTTCTATATAAATTGTAGATTTATAAGAATTTGGGGATTGCGAGCCTAAAAAGATTCAAAATTCAGAAATTGAAGCTATAAGGTGAGCGAGAAATTTACTAATACAATTATAATGACTTATCTATTTTGTTTGAATCCAACTTATGTTTTATACCTATCAGATCTGTTATTTAATAATTGTAAATTGTAGCAACCATCGGATCTTATTACGAATATGGTTGTAATTTGTAAATGACAAGTTGTGATTGTGTAAAACACAAATTTTAGGATTCTTATATATTTTCTTACATGTTCCTACAGTTATGTCATAAAATACGTTATACATGTTACATAGCATTGTGGATCTGGAAATCAGTCCCATTAGACATAAATTAGTCGTAGTTATGTTCCAGATCTTTAGTTCAGTGTTGAAATATGAAATGTGTAAATTTGGATAAAAATATGAATTTGTGTATTATGTGATTATAAGAATAAAAGAAATATTCCTTGTTTACAATCAATACTGTTGGGTTTTTGGATTAAGCATTGTAAATTATGTCGTTTTTGTAACGACCCGTATTTTTACGGTATATAAATAATTTATTTAATTATTTAAATAACGGTTGGTTATTTAAAATGACCAGAATGTAATAATATTGAATATTTAATTAAAATAAATAATATAATAATATATTTAATTTCTGAAATAGTCAGAAATAATGGAATTCACAAAATAGTGTGAATTGGATCATCTGTGATATTTAATTCAGTTTAGAATTGAATTAGAATAACGAATATATTATTTGAACGGCAGTTTGAACATATAATTTATATTATAATTATAATCGAGCTCGAAATGGCGCGACAGTTCGCTATTTGGAGATTTGAACTTCAACTGAATATACAGGGTCCGTTTAAAATCAGATTTCTGTGAAACAAGAAACGCTAGGAGTTGATGAAGTATATTTTTCTGATGAAAGAGAAAAATCGGGATTTCATTGTGTAGATTTTGAGTTATGTTCAAATCAAATTTTAGAAAAGTCGTTATGGAATTCCTTTGAAATTTATAAATATATATATATATTTATATTATAAAAGGGTATTATATATAAATCGAATATCGATATAACTAGGAATTTTGAAATATCAAGTTATAAATCCCAATGGAGCTGTATGATATTCTGTTGTGTATATATACAATTATATTTATTTTTAAATATTAAATTTAATTGTTTTTAAATATATTTATATATTTAATGGGTTATTTAGAGCTTTAAAAATAGCCAGTTTTGCAAACGACCTCAGAATTTGACGAAACTAATTTTGTTGGATCCGCAATATTAAATTATTACTAGATTTCAGTTTTCGTGATTTTTGAAGTCAATATGTGGTCGTACGGGATTTTAATGTGAAAAACAGTTGACATTTTGACAGTTAAAAACACGTTGTGTGACCAAGCGGAGTAAGAATTCGACGAAACCAGTTTCGTTGGGACCGTAATGTCAAACTCTAGCTGCATGTCAATTTCCACGATTTTTGGGTAATTTATGTGGTCGTACGAATTTTTAAAGTCAAATACAAATAGCAGTTGATTAAAATCAAATATAATAATCAAATAAAAAATTATTAAAACCACACTATGAATAATCCTAAAATTCCTCCTAACCCTAAATTTCATTTTTCTCTGGTCAAACTCAAGTGCGCCGTCACATTTCTTTTTCCAGCATAAGATTTTCATCTTTAGAAATTCATATAAATTCAAACAAAAATTTATAAAATTCAAAGCTTATATTTTGGTGATGCGGAAAGCTTCCTCTTTATTCTGGTATGCTTGTTATATGGTGCGACGCATTGTCTGTTGCTCGAGTTTTTGAGCAGTGGATTTAGGGTTCGATCCACTTGAAAATAGAAGCAATGATTAAAGAAACGAGTAGTGGATTTGGCTTGAGGGAGAGAATTAGCACCTGCGTTCGATTTATTGGGAGGAGCGGTGTTAAAAGTGATCGCTGATCACTGTACAAGGTCGGGAAAACCTAGATGACGGGATGGAGGATGATGGTGCGAGTTTGAGGTTATAGGTATGGTAATGAAGAGCATTGAAAAAGAAGAATATTGGTAGGAATTTTGTGATTTACAGTTGAGAGGAGATGGAGAAATAATTGGAGAAAGTGATCGGCTATAGCTGTTGAATACAGGAGCAGGCATATTTCTTAATTTAGGGAAGAAGACTTCTTTTGTTCGGTATAGAAACGATGCGGGTATGGGCTTAGTGGGAAATGGGTAAGGCCCATCGGCAATTACATTCAAGTTAGTTTAAACAAATAAAAAAAAATTTATAACTAGTATAAATCATATCTCGGTCATATTGTATCAGAATTCCGAACAGTTTGATCCTTTAGGACCCTATAGACGACGGATACTCGTGGAACTGACTGGGAGTGCATTCGAGCTCGTTACAATTTATGGCGAAATAAATTGTCTGATCAGAATCAGCTAACGCAAATCGTTATTTAACAGTTAACGCGGAATGTGAGTAATCTCACTAACTCTACTCAATTTATATTTTTATAAAATATTTTTAGAATTTATATATAATGGTTGTTTGCTGTGTGTTGGATGTTTGGTTGAACTGCTAGTCAGTTGATTGAAAATATAGATAACGATATAGATATAAATTATTAATAAAATATTGATTCTGTTTAGCAGAATATTTCATAGTAAAATGAAATTGATGTTAATTTTATTGTTTAACGTCTGTGGATGCAGGGAAACAGGTTGAAGGGATCCAACTGGGTTCCTCAACATTTATTTTACTGTTTTTCATATATTATGTTATATGATGTGATATGAAATCTGTTGTTGATTTTGAATGCTTGAATGATGCCGATCATTGTTATATGGTACATTAAATACCATAAGGAATACTGGAAAGTTAAAAAGGAAATTTTCAATATTATACTGAAAAAGAAATATTTATAAAATCAAAAGATTTTACAAAAAGAAAATATTTATTTAGAAAATAAATAGATTAAAAAGGAATATTTATTTGTTAATCAAATAGAAAAAATTAAAGGGAAATATTTGTAAAACATTTACAGATAGAATTGAAAAAGAAATATTTGTAAAATATTTACAAATAGAATTGAAAAGGGATATTTATTTGAAAATAAATAGAATAGAAAGAGGAAATATGTGTAAAATACATAGAAAGGAAATAGTTAGATTATCAAAGGAATTACTTATAAAATCAATGGATTTTATATAAAAAGAAAATATTTTATAAAATAAATAGAATTATCAAAAAGGGATTTATTTTGTAAATAAATAGATTATAAAAGGAAATACTTGAAAAGTGACTAGAATTGTATAAAGGAGAATTTTACATTTGAAAGGTTTAGACCCGTGCTTCGCACACGGGTATGACATGCTATGGATTTAAAGCAAAGATTTGAAGAAGAATCTGTTTTAAAACAGATAAAGTAAGAAGATAAATTTATAAATAATATTTTATAAATAATATAAAATGTTTATCATTGGATTAATAGAATATATAAGTCGGGACTTATATAGAGAAGTAAGAATTGATTTCAACATTGACAATTGAAACTGAGTAGGGGCGTAGAGTTAATCAAAAGAGTTAATCAATTAGAGTTAATCAGTTAGTGTAAATCGATTAGAGTTAGAATTAATCGAATTAGAGAAAGTTGAATTAGGATTTATTGAATATTAGTTATTCAATTAGAGTTGATCGAATATAGTTATTCGAGACAGAGTTAGTCAAACATAGTTATTTAGGATGTGTTGCCATTTCGTATGACTGCTAGCGTAATTCGCAGGGCTGCAGATAGCCTACAACGGTCGGATGTTTCCTGAGGGAATCAGGCGTAACCATTGTGATCGCTGCGATCTAGAGTCAAGCGAATGGAGTTAAATCAAATATTAGCCATTCAAAATAAAGTTAAAACAGACATAGTTATTCAAAAATAAGTTAATCGAATATTATTTATTCGATAGGAATTAAATAAGTGAGTTAAATAAGTTGAGTTAAATAAGTTGAGTTAATCAAGAAGTTAATCAGGTTGAGTTAATCAAGTAAGTTAATCAGGTTGAGTTAATCGAGTTAAGTTAGTCAAGTTGAGTTAATCGAGTTGAGTTAGTCAAAATGAGTTAATCAAGCCGAGTTAATCCAAATGAGTTAATCCAAAGGAGTTATTCGAAATAGTTTATTTGAATAAAATTAAAGGAATTAACCGAATATAGTTTATTCGAAAGGAGATTAACCGAATGTAAATCATTCGAAGAGAATTAATTGAATGTAAATCATTCGAAGAGAATTAATTGAATGTAAATCATTCGAAGGGAGATTATTAAATATAGTTATTCGTAGAAGGAGTTATCAATTATAGTTTATTCGAAAGAGAGTTATCGAATAGTGATTATTCGAGAATGAATTATACATTGGAATTCAATTATATCGAATTAAGGAAAGTGATATTTACTTTCCGTTTCAAATCAAGTTTTTACTTATTTGTTAATAAATTAGTTGTTTGTTTAATTATCCAAATTAATAAAGAAAAGTTATATTTAAGTTAATATATATTTGAAATCATGAAATTAAAACACTAGCATCATAACCAAATGATTTTTGAAGTGGATTCGTAAATAGAATCCGAGAGTTTGCGTAAGGAAGTTTGTTGAAGGGATATAAGATGAAATTTGTCTATTTCGAGGTTAGAAATGTTGTTCAGTTAAGGTCTGAGAGGTAATTATACCCCAACTTGATTGACTTCGTTTTTAACTAAGTAATAATTAAGGTTCGATAGTTAAGATTGGTTAAGTGAATCTAGTTAATGAGTGAAATGGCTTGAATGGGCAAAGCGATGTTTTATTTAAACATCAGTTTAAATCCGATAAAGAAGTTTGGTAATGTTTTTCCAAATAAGAACTAGAAACATTATTTCTAAATTTAAAAAATAAGGATTTACAAATATATAGAAATGGAAAAATGGATAAATTAAAGATAATTTTATATAAAGAGATAAATGTGGATTGATGATTTGATCGATCGAATTTCTATCTGGAAATAAGATCGTTGGTTGTACACCTATTTTTCTTTGATAGTTAAATCACCGACTATCGAAGTACTGACCATTATATCATCGTCAACACAGAGAGACCGAGATCAGATTTATTATCTGAAAACCACTCTGTATGGACGTTAGCGTTGCGATCAAATATGATAAAGAAAATTGGAGATGGAGTTATGCAAGGGCTATCCTGTTTACAGAATAGTGCCTTCGGTTTGTCCAATCCCAGGACAACGTGAATGGACGAATGTTTGACAAAGTATATCTAAGGGATCGCGTATGTTGATCTCTTCAAATGTACTTACGTTTGGTGGTGGAGGAATTCGTTTCTCTTAGCTTTATACCCGTAGTATTTTTGGGGAAATCAATTTGTGATTTGGCGGGTATGACGATGTGGCATTCAAAGTGAATTGTGGTCAGGTGTTCTAAAAGATACGTAATGACCTCAAGCCTCATCAACCGGGAAATAACAGAAATCGGGCAGGTAGCATGGCTAAGTGGGTCGCTCCCATTAGGGTGTATATCACCTATCTAGAGAAAATCCATTTCATTCTTTTATCTATTATCGATGCTGTCCCTTTTCGGGAAACGGTGGGTAGCTCCCAACCGTTGGTGATATACATTCGATACACTAAGCGAAATAAGTGGTCGGTCATGTGTGGGCCGGGTTGCAAGACGTTCTTGTTGAACCCAGTGTATTCGTCTCTAGAGATCCACTATCGGCAGGTGGTCCCATACCTTGTCATAGTTGGAATCCAATCTCCAATAAGCGCCCGCAGTTTTGTTTGTATACTATATATGTGGAACGTGAGATGCAAGTGTTCTGCTAGATTCTATTTACTTGTGATTAGACATTATTATAATATCAGAAAATTATTGATTTCCAAAACTGTTTGGGTTATCGTAAGGTAAAAACCATCCGTGTTTATGTGCGGATCGGTCTTATGATTATCTTTTCTTTTGAAAAGGATTTTGAAAAGTTAAACCAAATGATTTGAGTTTACTCACATCAGTCCCATGACTGACCCAGAGTTTATTTTGTTTTGTTTTCCCTAAACTCTTAGGTGCCTAAATTTGTACGGAAAGTCAAGTATTTCATGTCTTTACAGATATACTTAGAGGAGCTTGAAGCAGGAGGCTTCAGGATTATATAGCTATTGTTATTTCCGCTGTGTGTAAGTGTGGTACTCTGATAATGTTATTCTATACATATATACTATTTTATTGCAAAGTTAGTTATATATTATATTTTATTCAATCCGCTATGAGTTTCTTGTTACTCTGATTGGGTTCTTCTTCTTCTTCTATTCTAATTTTCTATCTTATCTGTTCTCATCCTCTAACTTCTTTCTATTAATGATTAGGTATTTCCGATGTCTGAATAGACAACATGGTAGTTTTGTGTTGATTTTCGGAGTCGAAAATCCCAGTTCGTTACAGTGGTATCAGAGCTGAAGGTTAAGTGATTACCTTGGCTTTGTGGAATAACTCAGTAAGATGGGGTTAGTAATACCCTAAATTGAGTTGAGTGTATATATACGAGTGAACGTATTTGTAGATTTTATAAAAATTGTTTTATATTATGGAGATTTATTGGTTGAGTTGTTTATGGGTTCTGATCAATCAGTTTGATTCACTGTATCGGTAGGAGTTTCTAAACACTCAAGTACGATAAACCGACACAGTATGTTTTGAAAGAGGGTAAATGAAATAATTTACCCAAAATATATTTTGATATAAAAGAAAGGTATATCTTGGAATTATTATTATATATTGGATGTGTTAGTTGATTATAATTGAAATAGTTAAATAAATAACCAATTTGAGCTCGTATAATATAAAATCAGATTAATTAAATCTGAATTAAATCAGGATTGGAATTAAAATTCTGAAAACTGGGAAAAATGTTCACAAAGGGATTTGAGTTAAGTATAAGAAAATTTTAAAATCCTGGGAGATTTTAAATTGTTTACAAGTATCGTGAATGATATTTTGAAAAAGATTTCAAAATGAAAGTGTTTAAATATGGTTTTGAAAGTGATATAGTATTGAACTCACTTCTAACTCTGGTGGTGCTGGCCACATCATCAGTATTCATTTTCGAGTTGTAAGTGACGGATTACTACCATAGAGATTGTTTTTGAATTGTTTTGAGAAAAAGGAGGTTGTTTTGAATCCTGAAAAGGAATATTTGATTTTTGAAAGAGCTAAACTGTTTAAAAACTCCCAGGAGAGATAGTATGAACTAAAAACAAATTTAAAGAAATTTGTGAAAGCAAATATGAATTGAATTGAAACCAGTTAACTGTAAACTGAATTGGATATAATATATCAGGTAGAATCAGATTTCGAATTGTGAGATAGGAATCTGAACTGGTATTGGATTGATGAGTTAGGAGTTGGAATCAAGAATGGAAATTTGGTTTGAAATCGAATTTGGCGTGGATACGTGACTGATTTGGTTTTGAGGGAAAAATTGGAATTTTGTTTGGAAATGCATTTGTATATGTTGACAGGGTAGCAGATGGGAAGGATATAATGATATGCCTGACAAAAGGTACACATTTATTTTTATGGATTTGGTGATTTATGGCCCGAATCGGCAAGCCGCTTGGCTTTTTGATTTTCTTTTTGAAAGGAAAGGGCCTAGAGAGGCGAGTTGGGGTTTGAACTATTGACCGGTACAAGGGAGGTGCTGGCAAAAAATTTCGAAAATTTCGGGTGTGAGAAAATTTTCAGGATTTTAGAAAATTTTCGTTAGTAGGAATAAATAAATATTTTAATTGTAATTAAATTGGTTTAGTTGAAAATAAGGTTGGTAAGTAAACAAATAAACTGTACTAGTCAATAGGGTTTGTTCTCTACCTTAGCAATTGCGAGGACGAAATTAATTTAAGGGGGGAAGATTGTAACGACCCATATTTTTACGGTATATAAATAATTTATTTAACTATTTAAATAATGGTTGGTTATTTAAAATGACCAGAATGCAATAATATTGAATATTTAATTAAAATAAATAATATAATAATATATTTAATTTCTGAAATAGTCAGAATTAGTGGAATTCACAAAATAGTGTGAATTGGATCATCTGTGATATTTAATTCAGTTTAGAATTGAATTAGAATAACGAATATATTATTTGAACGGCAGTTTGAACGTATAATTTATATTATAATTACAATCGAGCTCGAAATGGTGCGGAAGTTCGCTATTTGGCGATTTGAACTTCAATTGAATATACAGGGTCCGTTTTAAATCGGATTTCTGTGAAACAAGAAACGCTAGGAGCTGGTGAAGTATATTTTTCTGATAGAAGAGAAAAATCGGGATTTTATCGTGTAGATTTTGAGTTATGTTCAAATCAAATTTTAGAAAAGTCGCTATGGAATTCCTTTGAAATTTATAAATATATATATATTTATATTATAAAAGGGTTTTATATATAAATCGAATATCGATATAACTAGGAATTTTGAAATATCGAGTTATAAATCCCAGTGGAGCTGTATGATATTCTGTTGTGTATATATACGATAATATTTATTTTTAATAGTAAATTTAATTGTTTTTAAATATATTTATATATTTAAATGGGTTATTTAGAGCTTTAAAAATAGCCAGTTTTGCAAACGACCTCAGAATTCGACAAAACTAATTTTGTTGGATCCGCAATATTAAATTATTACTAGATTTCAGTTTTCATGTTTTTTGAAGTCAGTATGTGGTCATACGGGATTTTAATGTGAAAAACAGTTGATATTTTGACAGTTAAAAATACGTTGTGTGAGCAAACGGAGTCGGAATTCGATGAAACCAGTTTCGCTGGGACCATAATGTCAAACTCTAGCTGCATGTCAATTTCCACAATTTTTGGGTATTTTATGTGGTCGTACGAATTTTTAAAGTCAAATACAAATAGCAGTTGATTAAAATCAAATATAATAATCAAATAAAAAAATATTAAAACCACACTGTAAATAATCCTAAAATTCCTCCTAACCCTAAATTACATTTTTCTCTGGTCAAACTCAAGTGCGCCGTCACATTTCTTTTTCCAGCATAAGATTTTCATCTTTAGAAATTCATATAAATTCAAACAAAAATTTATAAAATTCAAAGCTTATATTTTGGTGATGGGTAAAGCTTCCTCTTTATTCTGGTATGCTTGTTATATGGTGTGACGCATTGTCTGTTGCTCGAGTTTTTGAGCAGTGGATTTAGGGTTCGATCCACTTGAAAATAGAAGCATCGATTGCAGAAACGAGTAGTGGATTTGGCTTGAGGGAGAGAATTAGCACCTGCGTTTGATTTATTGGGAGGAGCGGTGTTAAAAGTGATCGTTGATCACTGCACAGGGTTGGGAAAACCCAGATGACGGGACGGAGGATAATGGTGCTAGTTTGAGGTTATAGGTATGGTAATGAAGAGCATTGAAAAAGAAGAATATTGGTAGGAATTTTGTGATTTACAGTTGAGAGGAGATGGAGAAATAATTGGAGAAAGGGATTGGCTATAGTTGTTGAATACAGGAGCAGGCATATTACGTAATTTGGGGTAGAAGACTTCTTTTGTACGGTATAGAAAATATGCGGGTATGAGCTTAGTGGGAAATGGGTAAGGCCCATCGGCAATTACATTCAAGTTAGTTTAAATAAATAAAAAATTTGTTATAACCTGTATAAATCATATCTCGGTCATATTGTATCAGAATTTCGAACGGTTTGATCCGTTGGGACCGTATGGACGATGGCTACATGTGGAACTGACTGGGAGTGGATTCGAGCTCGTTACAGTTTATAGCGAAATAAATTGTCTGATCAGAATCAACTAACGCAAATCGGTATATAACGTTTAACGCGAAATGTGAGTAATCTCACTAAATCTACTCAATTTATATTTTTATAAAATATTTTTAGAATTTATAAATAATGGTTGTTTGCTGTGTGTTGGCTGTTTGGTTGAACTGCTAGTCAGTTGATTGAAAATATAGATAACGATATAGATATAAATCGTTAATCAAATATTGATTCTGTTTAGCAGAATATTTCATAGTAAAATGAAATTGATGTTAATTTTAGTTTTTAACATCTGTGGATGCAGAGAAACAGGTTGGAGGGATCCAACTGGGTTCCTCAACATTTATTTTACTGTTTTTCATATATTATGTTATATGATGTGATATGAAATCTGTTGTTGATTTTGTATGGTTGAATGATGTCGATCATTGTTATATGGTACATTAAATACCATAAGTAATACTGTAATGTTAAAAAGGAAAATTTCAATGTTATATTGAAAAAGAAATATTTATAAAATCAAAAGATTTTACAAAAAGAAAATATTTATTTAGAAAATAAATAGATTGAAAAGGAATATTTATTTGTTAATCAAATAGGAAAAATTGAAGGGAAATATTTGTAAAACATTTACAGATAGAATTGAAAAAGAAATATTTGTAAACTATTTACAAATAGAATTGAAAAGGGATATTTATTTGAAAATATATAGAACAGAAAGAGGAAATATGTGTAAAATACATAGAAAGGAAATAGTTAGATTATCAAAGGAATTACTTATAAAATCAATGGATTTTATATAAAAAGAAAATATTTTATAAAATAAATAGAATTATCAAAAAGGGATTTATTTTGTAAATAAATAGATTATAAAAGGAAATACTTGAAAAGTGACTAGAATTGTATAAAGGAGAATTTTACATTTGAAAGGTTTAGACCCGTGCTTCGCACACAGGTATAACATGCTATGGATTTAAAGCAAAAATTTTAAGAAGAATATGTTTTAAAACAGATAAAGTAAGAAGATAAATTTATAAATAATATTTTATAAATTAAATAAAATGTTTATCATTGGATAAATAGAATATATAAGTCGGGACTTATATAGAGAAGTATGAATTGATTTCAACATCGACAGTTGAAACTGAATAGGGACGTAGAGTTAATCAAAAGAGTATTCAATTAGAGTTAATCAATTAGAGTTAATCAGTTATAGTAAATCGATTAGAGTTAGAATTAATCGAATTAGAGAAAGTTGAATTAGGATTTATTGAATATTAGATATTCAATTAGAGTTGATCGAACATAGTTATTCGAGATAGAGTTAGTCAAACATGGTTATTTAGGATGTGTTGCCATTTCGTACAACTGCAAGCGTAATTCGCAGGGCTACAGATAGCCTACAGCGGTCGGATGTTTCCTGAGGGAATCGGGCGTAACCATTGTGACCGCTGCGATCTAGAATCAAGCGAATGGAGTTAAATCGAATATTAGCCATTCGAAATAAAGTTAAAACAGACATAGTTATTCAAAAATAAGTTAATCGAATATTAGTTATTCGATAGGAGTTAAATAAGTGAGTTAAATAAGTTGAGTTAAATAAGTTGAGTTAATCAAGTAAGTTAATCAGGTTGAGTTAATCAAGTAAGTTAATCAGGTTGAGTTAATCGAGTTAAGTCAGTCAAGTTGAGTTAATCGAGTTGAGTTAGTCAAAATGAGTTAATCAAACCGAGTTAATCCAAAGGAGTTATTCAAAATAGTTTATTCGAATAAAATTAAAGGAGTTAACCGAATATAGTTTAATCGAAAGGAGATTAATCGAATGTAAATCTTTCGAAGAGAATTAATTGAATGTAAATCATTCGAAGAGAATTAATCGAATGTAAATCATTCGAAGGGAGATTATTGAATATAGTTATTCGAAGAAAGAGTTATCAAATATAGTTTATTCGAAAGAGAGTTATCGAATAGTGATTATTCGAAAATGAATTATACATTGGAATTCTATTATTTCGAATTAAGAAAAGTGATATTTACTTTCCGTTTCAAATCAAGTTTTTACTTATTTGTTAATAAATTAGTTGTTTGTTTAATTATCCAAATTAATAAAGAAAAGTTATATTTAAGTTAATATATATTCGAAAGCATGAAATTATAACACTAGCATTAAAATCAAATGATTTTCGAAGTGGATTTGTAAATAGAATCCGAGAGTTTGCGTAAGGAAGTTTGTTGAAGGGTTATAAGATGAACTTTGTCTATTTCGAGGTTAGAAATGTTGCTCAGTTAAGGTCTGAGAGGTAATTATACCCCAACTTGATTGACTTCGTTTTTAACAAAGGTATGGTTAAGGTTCGATAGTTAAGATTGGTTAAGTGAATTTAGTTAATGAGTGAAATGGCTTGAATGGTCAAAGCGATGTTTTATTTAAACATCAGTTTAAATCCGATAAAGAAGTTTGGGAATGTTTTTTCCAAATAAGAACCAGAAACGTTTTTCTAAATTTAGAAAATAAGGATTTACAAATATATAGAAATGGGAAAATGGATAAATTAAAGATAATTTAATATAAAGGGATAAATGTGGATTGATGATTTGATCGATCGAAATACTTTTTGGAAATAAGATCGTTGGTCGTACACCTATCTTTCTTTGATAGTTAAATCACCGACTATTGAAGTTTTGACCATTTTATCGTCGTCAATACAGAGAGACCGGGATCAGATTTATTATCTAAAAACCAGTCTGTATGGACGTTAGCGTTGCGATCAAATATGATGAAGAAAATTGGAGATGGAGTTATGCAAGGGCTATCCTGTTTACAGAATAGTGACTTCGGTTTGTCCAATCCCAGGACTACGTGAATGGACGAATGTCTGACAAAGTATATCTAAGGGATCGCGTAAGTTGATCTCTTCAAACGTACTTACGTTTGGTGGCAGAGGAATTCGTTTCTCTTAGCTTTATACCCGTGGTATTTTTGGGGAAATCAATTTGTGATTTGGCGGGTATGACGATGTGGCATTCAAAGTGAATTGTGGTCAGGTGTTCTAAAAGATACGTAATGACCTCAAGCCTCATCAACCGGGAAATGACAGAAATCGGGCAGGCAGCATGGCTAAGTGGGTCGCTCCCATTAGGGTGTATATCAACTATCTAGAGAAAATCCATTTCATTCTTTTATCCATTATCGATGTTGTCCCTTTTCGGGAAACAAAGGGTAGCTCCCAACCGTTGGTGATATACATTTGATACACTCAAGCGAAATGAGTGGTCGGTCATGCGTGGGCCGGGTTGCAAGATGTTCTTGTTGAACTCAGTGTATTCGTCTCTACAGATACACTATCGGCAGGTGGTCCCATACCTTGTCATAGTTGGAATCCAATCTCCAATAAGCGCCCGCGGTTTTGTTTGTATACTATATATGTGGAACGTGAGATGCAAGCGTTCTGCTAGATTCTATTTACTTGTGATTAGACATTATTATAATATCAGAAAATTACTGATTTCCAAAACTGTTTGAGTTATCGTAAGGTAAAAACCATCCGTGTTTATGTGTGGATCGGTCTTACGATTATCTTTTCTTTTGAAAAGGATTTTGAAAAGTTAAACCAAATGATTTGAGTTTACTCACACCTGTCCCATGACTGACCCAGAGTTTATTTGTTTTGTTTTCCCTAAACTCTTGGGTGCCCAAATTTGTACTGGCAGTCAAGTAGTTCAGGTCTTTACAGATATACTTGGAGGAGCTTGAAGTAGGAGGCTTTAGGATTATATAGCTAGTGTTATTTCCGCTGTGTGTAAGTGTGGTACTCTGATAATGTTATTCTATACATATATATTGTTTTATTGCAAAGTTATTTATATATTATATTTTATTCAATCCGCTGTGAGTTTCGTGTTACTCTGATTGTGTTCTTCTTCTTCCTTTATTCTAATTTTCTATCTTATCTGTTCTCACCCTCTAACTTCTTTCTATTAATGATCAGGTATTTCCGATGTCTGAATAGTCAACATGGTAGTTTTGTGTTGATTTTCGGAGTCGAAAATCCCAGTTTGTTACAGTTTTCCTCATTTTTTAAATAAAGAGACATTATTTTAGAATCATAAGAAGTATGAAAAAAGTATTAAAAAGGGAAAAGTGGTGCAAAAGTAAATGTAAAATTAAATAAATGCTTTTGTATGTAAATTGCGTATGTAAATTGCATCGATTGTTCCAAAAAAAAATATTACACATATTTCTTGTGATTTGAAAATATGTCAATTCCACAAAATAGGCATGATTTGCATTGATTTGGTTAACAGTCCTTGTGAGACTTGAAACCTTTTTGGCAAGATTGAATATAAAAAGGGAAGATTGGTTAATTGATCGGACCAAATCATTAATTTAAAAATAAGTATTGTAAGATAATAAATAAATATTAAATAAGTACATTGACTGCACGAAAACATAAAAATAAATATATACATTTTAACCGTCCAAATCAGCGTAAAACGGTAAAATATGCATTGTATTAAATGTTTGAAGGTTTGAAAAGTTCAATGGTATTCACTTATGGAATCATATATGTAAATTATATTCAATACTTAATGAATATATTTATGGTGACTGTTGCAGCAATTAGTGTAATCGATTGCTATAAATGAGGCCATCAATAAATAATTAACAATTGTGGCAAATTTTGAATATTTGGATAAGGTTTTAATTATGAAATTATAAGTAAATATAATCCATTTTGAATTAATATATCTGTGGTGACCATTTGTAGCAATAAACATGATTAATTGCCATAAACGAGACCGTAAATAAAGAAATAACCATTGTAACCAATATTGATTTGGGGAAGTTAATGAGATAGGAAAATGGTTACAATTCCTAAAATCAATTAGAATAATTGTTGTGGACCTCAATTAGGAAATTTAAATTATAACCGCATTTAAACACGAGGTTAAACTCAACTTGAGGTGTAAGCCTGCCCGGAACGGACCGACAAATCCGGCAACCACAGGCAGTCAGTTTAATGTAAGGGGTCTAATGCATAAATATAAATGTATAATGGCACGAGATTAAGTTCACTTGTGATAAAAACCTGCCCGGAACCGACCGGCAAATCCAGCATCCACATGTTGTCAACTTAATGTGGGAGGCCCAGTACATATATATACACACACACAATAACAAATAAACAGATAAATAGAAATAAATAAATAAGCATAGAAATTGTCTATTGGGATACAACAAATAGATAACTTAGGACTGATAAATAGTTGCGTCAGGAAAATATGACCATTACAGTCATAAAGGGAAATATAAAGGAATGGATGCCGAGACAGGGATTAATGGATATTTATTGTCATTTAAATACGAAAATTAGGGAAGAAATTAAATAAATATCCTAGAGAAAAGGGAATAAAACCTTCCTTATTTATGTCAATAAAACTTATAATTAAAAATATATTGGACTTAGTAGGTTAATAATGTAAGATATTACTAACCATATAAACCCATGGCGCAAATAATTGGTGTACGTATAGTATTTCCGTATAAAGGAATTAAATGGGAATGACTTAATAACGTAGCCTACTTTATCATAAAAAGGGAAAGGTTTTAAAGGAAAATGGGGAGAACTAATAACCTTCATGTATAGTTCTCTTCCTGAGATGTAAAAGGCTAAGTGACTAGGGTCAAAAAGTCCACTTACGAATAGTTTTTTCAGTATAGGGTTCTTAAATGGAAAGTTGTGTTGGCTTACCCAAACCTGGAAATTAAAAGGGCCAGATATAGCCATATACCCTTCGATAAGTAGTAAGCGACTAAGGAGGTTATCTAATAAGGTCAGCTAGAAAGTATAACGAACGATAAAATACCTCCTCTCACCTTATGCGCGGCAAGGGTATTTGCGTGAATGACAGAGGCCTTGACTAGGAGGGCCCATAGCTAGTGCCCTCTAGTTTTATGTTAACATTGAATATATTATCAAGGGTTAATAAGTGAATGAGAATATAGATGGAAACCCCGTAATTAGGGACCCATTCTCAACAGAATTAACCAGTTAAGCTCTGGTATAAAGGCTTCACAAAATTGTACGTAAACGTACTATCTCGGTAATAATTTGGGAATACTACTTTGGGAAGAGTAGTAGAGTCGTGCATAAGATTTAACAAAGTTGGTTTAGAATTACTAACCTTGTCGAGCATACAACTCGGGTTGAACCAAACAGAATAATCTGTGTTATTGTCTGTGTTGTACATTTCTTAGTCACCAGAACTTTTTGTTCTGACCCCCCTCCTCATTACAACCTCCAGGTTTCTTAGAGAAGGCCGTGTTCTCACAAATGATTAAGTTTGGCTTTCGGTTCCCGTTCTCTCTCATGCTCGGTATTGGCAAAGTTACTTACTTTGAAAAAAGTAGTTACTTGAGTTAATACTAATTATCCTATTTTGTTTCCGCTGTGAGTTATATTTATCGTACGCTAATTATGCTCATGCTCATTTATTACAGGTACCAGATATACACTCCATGCTTGGATGTGTTTGAGTTTCGATTTTTTATCGAAATTTGGGCGTAAAAAAGT
Organism: Allium sativum; assembly: GCA_030737875.1. Taxonomy (NCBI): domain Eukaryota; kingdom Viridiplantae; phylum Streptophyta; class Magnoliopsida; order Asparagales; family Amaryllidaceae; genus Allium; species Allium sativum. The sequence goes on from CM060916.1 coordinate 973,655,604, forward strand.
GTGGGGTGTTACAGACTCCGTATAGTCGCATTAAAATTCATCCATGTGAGAAGTATCCATTTACATTATTGCATCTTCCTTTTTTCGTCGCTTCACATCTAGAAGTTGATTATGGGCATAAGGCCTTTCTTGGTGCTAACTAGCTCTGCTCTCCATTGCACGATCATACCTTTCATCAGACTCCTTCAGAAGTTTTCTGATTTCGACTTAATTTCTTACAACAACTTGCTTTTTTTCCCGCCTTAGCTCCTTCTGGCCTAATATATCGGTCATCATTAGGGGTTTAGTCTTCTTCTGATCCTAAAACAAAACTGTTCTTCAATATTCTAGGACTTGAACTTTCTCCTACTCTTATAGCTTTCCCATGAGCCAGTTTGGACGTCTTGGACAGATTTTTGAAGTGATGATTTCCATTTCACGCGCTCAACCAGTAGGTCATACACATGCATGAACTGATAGAAATAAGGTCCTTTTTTACTTTCTAGTTTATATATATGTCTGAATAACTTGTTTGCGGCAAATATCTGCAACAATAATACGATACTTCATGTATAGATCTACGACAAACAGTATTAAAATCATAAGTAATTAAACCTTACCATATGGTTATCACTTCCGAATCCGCTTGGGTTACTTTGCTTTAGATTGAACATCTGAGAATCATAACATTGGGTTTGATGATTTATTTCACAATAACGGCTTTGATCGAAGCTAAAATTCTATTTCGATCCATGTTCTTCCTATTGTATGCATTGGTGATTCTGCCCCCTGAAAGTTTCACCACTCTGATCAACACCACAGGAACAAGATCAGGGGAAAGTGAGCAGTAGATATAGCAAATATCATAATCTTTCGCAACACTCCAACTTGCGATAGTAACCGTTCCACCAATCAGTTGAGTACCATCTTGTAAATCAAAACCTTCGAAGTTATTTCTTGCTGCATCAACATCAAAATCAGTATTCATTTTAGTTTACAAGTTTAGAGCTATGGAAGAAGAATTGTTGTTGTAGATAGAAGATGAGTGATATAATAATATGTAAAAAGAAAAATAGTCATCGGAAATAATTCCGCTGCATCAACATCAAAATCAGTATTCAACAGACGCCTGGAATAATTAAGCCGATGATCTTCAGGCGCTTATTGAAGAAACACCTGGAGTCAAGCGCTTGTTCAACAAATGCTTTATCCTAGGCATTTGTTGAACAAACACTCGATTCCAGGCATTTGTTCAACTAGGGCTTGGATAGTTTGGAGATTTCAAAACTCTTCCTCCTGAAATCCAAACAAACGATATTTTCTGTATGCTGTTGGGCATGCTTTTTGTTGTGGATTTAAATATTTGGAACTCTACTTAATAGTTGGAGCTGCTCTAATGCTACTTTTGTAATAGCAGTTATGGATATAAAAAATGTATATTTATTTTATGGTAAAATCTATTTAGACACAAAATAGTGACACAAATTTAGATACAATTAATCTCAACCACTAGATCTTCCCCTGAATTCCATCTTCCATATAAAAACAAATAAATCTTACGGTCCAGAGTTTGTGTCTCTAATTCTGTGTTTAATTTTTTGTTTCAATAGCCACTCCCTTAGTTTATACTATCATTTTGTGGCAACTTTTATATATATTTGGTAATGCTACATAAAGTATCGCTATTTGTCTTTTACAATAAATTTGGCCGTGTACATTTTGTCAGCAATGCAATTTAATAGTAACTCTAGACTATAATAGTTTTTTTTTGAAAACCTTATAGCAGTTGTATATGAATAGTTGTATTTTATTTTTGGATGTGCATAATAATTTCATCGTGTATTTTTTTTTATAAAATGAGGTATGCATAATTCTATTAATAATAATTGATGATCCTCGTAATTGATTTTCTCTTTCATTTTTTCCATGTTTTGTTTAACAGATAACGTTTTCCTTTTCTTTTCACAAGTTCACAATATATGCACCAAAGCAAGTCTAATCATATCGCTTCATATTTTGTGCAACATGGATTGTATTTGGCTTGAACGGTACTTGCTTCTTAATTGCAATTATATGTTATCATTATCCGACTGTTCAGTTGTGACCAAATCTTCTTATATGGTCTTATTTTACAATGTAATTTGTGGCATACATTATTTTTTCTTTTGTTAGATTTGGAGCATATTTTACAATGCTTGTTCTACATTTTTTAATTTATTTGTCTGTCAAAAGTTAAACGAGAAAATGAGGTAAAGAATGTTAGGACCATTTGGTTTGGCAAGAATAGGATAAAACCCAGATTATTATATCTAAATGAAACAAGCTTTCATGTATCAATATTATTTCATACAAATGGGCAATTTTATCAAATTCCATAATCTAATTTTTACACCTAGAAACTATTCAAGCAATTTGCGACAGAATGGTGAAATTCGACGAGAGGAAAATAATTTTAAAACGTTGATTTCTTTCACTATAGTGGAAGGGACAAAATTATGTTTCTTGTTTTATTTTCTATAAATACGGTTAAGGTTTTGAAAATCGTTTGCAAGTGTAAATGATTTTAGAACCTTGCTTGCAGACTATAAAATAATAATAAAAAGTGTAGTGACATCATATCCATGGTCCCATTTTCCCCCTTATCTGGGTTTGGCCTGATACACGGGAATACACCCTGCTTCAACCTTACATAATTCGTTGTTCCGTCAATTAACTATGAAGAAGCCCTTCCATTTTCATTCCACTGCAATGAGTATTGAGAATATGACTTTAATTGGTTAATTATTGTGTTGATTTCATTATCATTGTTTCCAGTGATAATGAAATCATCTACATATGGCAGCACATAAATCACTGCACCAATGTTGAATCTTAAAAATAGTGAATTGTGTGATTTTGAGATATTGATCTTCGGTTTGATCAAAGCTGACTGAAGCTTTTCAAACCACACCCTTGGTGCCTATTAGAGACTGTAGATAGCTTTGTTCAATTTGCATGTATATACTCTATGTTATCTTTCTCATAATAGCCTTGTGGCTACTATATAAACACTTCTTCTCGTTGAACACCATTAAGGATTGCAATATTAACATCTAGTTGCCTTATTTTCCAACCTTTGTGTATAGCAATAGCTAGAATGATTCTTATTGTTGTTGGCTTTACTACTGGTGGGAAAGTTATATTGAAATTCAAAGCCGAGTTGTTGTAAAAAGCTGCAATAAGTCTTGCTTTGTACTTCTGAATTGTTTATCAACATTTCTTTTTAATTCGTATGTCCACTTGCACCCAACCACATTTTTATTCTCTAGAAGTTTGATTATAAACCAAGAGTTATTTTTGATTAGTGCTTTATATTCTTCATCCATAGCAACTTTCCATTCATCATTTTATATGGTTTACTCATGGTTGCATGGTTTATCACATTCTAAGTTTATTATATATGTCTTTGGTTTAAAGATTCCACATTTACCCGTTGTCATCACTGGGTGACTAATTTCTTGTAGGGAAGGTTTATTGCTGTGATTCTTAGCTTCACTCCGATTTCTTGAGGTTTCCTCTCTTTTGGAATGATGTAAGATAGAGTGATTGACATCACCACTATTTGATTCACCCTTATTATGTCCTGATTCATGACCACTAGATTATTTCCCAATATTAATCAAACTACTTTGATTTTGCACATTAGACATGATATCACTCTATAAGGGCACATGTGGAATAGAAAACTTTGCATTGTTTATTTTTTGATTATTTTTGTTTTCTTTTCCTTGAAAGGAAATACATATTCATTAAAAATGACATATCTAGAGATAAATACTCTGTCATTTCTGTCAAGGCATTTTTATTCCTTAATATTATTAGCATTCGCCATGAATGTACAAAGAGAGGATCTAAAATCTAGTTTGTGTGTCTTGTACATTCTTAGAAAAGGAAAATACAAACAACCAAATATTTTTAGACTAGTATAGTCAGGTTTCTGATTGAAACGAACCTCTGTTGGACACTTATTTAATAAGATAAAATAACATGGCAAAAGCATCAAGACCAAAATTTTAGTGGCATTGATGCTTGTGCAAGCAAAGTGAGACCTGTTTGAACTACATGTTTGTATTTTCTTTCAATTAAGCTATTTTTATCTGAAGTACGAGGAAAATTTATTCTATAAGCTATGCCTTTCTCTTGAAAATATTTTTCTAAAGGTTTAAACTCAATACAACCATCGCTTTGTGTGATCTTAATACTATTGCTAGTTTGTTTTTCAGTATTGTTTACGTACTGTAGAGCAACATTATAAGTTTCAGTTTTATTTTTTAAGAAACAAATCCATATGAATTTAGAATATGCATCAATGAAAGATATGTAATACTTGAATCCATAACTGAGTCAATTGGTGTCGGACCCGATAAGTAAACTTCAACTATTTCAAGCCCAGGCGTGATTTTGGTTTCAGAATTTCAAAAGAAAGCTTATGACTCCTTCTTAGCAGTAAATATGAACAAACGTAAGATTTTTTAGCATTACCAATATGAACTTTATTGTCATTCATAATGTTTCTCACAACATCTGTACTTGGAGATCTAACTTTGCATGCCACATTTCACAAGAATTACAACAAAAAGTATTTTCAATCATATTGCAAGACACTTTGCAATCTTGTAATTCAGTTGTTTTAGAAAAAAATGAATTTATATAGTCCCTTCACTGCTTTGCCCTGCAATAAAATATTCTTTGTTAATATGTCTCTAATTAGAAACTAGATAGGGCTAAATTCAAAATAAATGTTATTATCACATGAAAAATCAGAAACACTTATCAAGTTCTTTTTGGTTTGTGGAACACTCAGTATATCATTTAAGAAAAGTTTTATGTTACCTGAATATAAAAATTTCAAGTATGGGTGCTAGTAGTTAGCTATCCATTACCATTTGAATACATTGCTTACCTCTGTATTCTTTGTTTTCAAGGTTTAAGTTGCATATATTATTAGTAACATGATGGGTAACACCTAAACCAGAAAATCATGCATCATTATTTATATCCTCAGTTTTTGATGTGTCATCATTTCCTGAGTTTTCATGTTGGTTTCTTGATTCTTGATGCAAGTTGGTCAGATTAGCACTCATGCTGTTGTTTTTCTAGTTGGTTTCTAACCTTAATGTGGCCCTATTAATTGGGTCATAAATAGAAAGTTTCATTTTTCATTATGTATTTTCTAATCTTAATGTGACCCTATTAATTAGAACATTAATAGACTGTACATATTTAGAATGTTAGGCCTATGATTAATTTTAAGCATTGAATTGGTATATGATAGACCACGTACCAGATTTAGAGTTAAATGTTATATAAAGGATTGGGTCATTTATCTCCCTAAGTCAAGAGTTTCACTCTTCCCCATCTAAAAACACATAAAGAAATAGGATAAGAGAGAGAAACTGAATTCTAAGAAGAAGAGTAAACATTAGAAGTCGTAGAAAGAAGATGACAGCCATTACGTCTTCCGCTGCTAATCAAGGTACGTAATCTTAAACAATAGATCATATTAAGTTTCTCCCATTTGTTTATAAAATATTCGGTATTGGTGATCCTAGGGCTATTTAATTGAATTGTACATCACTAGTCATGAAAGATCAAATACTAAAGAAAATTCTAACATGTGGTATCAGAGTGAACCAATGACTGAATATTTCCTACGATTGCAATTGATCTATTCTATGCATTGATCATGACGTTTAATCGAGTATATGTAATAAGTCATTAATGCACTTGAGATTCATAATTTTGTTAATCACCAAAGTGGTCAAAATCAGAATAATCATTTAGTGCATAAGTGGCATAATGATTATTGATAGAAATTGCAAGTTATAATTATACCAATAAAAAAAACTGGCGTCACTAATGATATAACTTGAGAACTTACCCAAAGGAAAGTCTTGTTCAATAACTAGTTTACATGATGAAGTGTAATTGATATTTTTATTAAATAAATATTGATCATCCAAAGATGTCGGTTTTATTTGACTGAATATATTTATTACTCACTTATGTTTTGGTATTTAATTATGTTAAGTATAAGATAGTGTCTATCTAAAGGAATGCTATATTATACTTTATGTACATATCTGAATCACTTTAGTTATGAGCTTATAGTTATTCCAATTTTTATTTGCAGTAGTTCCAATGAATACACATGCTTCATCTGTTACATTGTTCACTGGTGTTAATTTTACTGAATGGAGAGAACAAGTCAATTTCCATTTAGGTGTTCAGGATCTTGACTTAGCACTCCTTGAGGAAAAACCTGTTGCTCTTATAGCAGCTAGTACTGAGATAGAAAAAACATACCATAAAGCATGGGAATGTAGTAACATATTGAGCCTTACGTTTATCAAGATGATTGTTGCTAACAACATCAAGTCAACAATTCCGCAAATAGAAAGTGCTAAGGAATATATGCAGTTTGTGGAAGAGCATTTTCATTCAGCTGATAAGTTACTCGTTGGTACTCTTATGGTAGAATTCACGACCATGAAGTTTGATGGGTCGCGAACTATGCAAGAGCACATCATAGAGATGACTAATCTTTTAGCAAGATTAAACTCCCTTGGGCTTACAATAGAGGATTCTTTTCTTGTCCAGATTATTCTGAACTCGCTACCTTCTAAATATGGACCTTTTCAAATTAACCATAACACTATAAAGGATAAGTGGAATGTTAATGAATTGTCTAGTAGACTTGTTCAAGAATGAAGGACGTTTGAAAAGTCAAGTGAATCACTCAGTAAGTTTTGTGAGTAATAAAGCTGGTAAAGAAAAGAATGGAAAACAAAATCATTTCAAGAATAAAAAGGCATCTGCTAAGAATGGGTAGGATAAGGAAAAGAAGGAACTAAAGAACGTTCGATGTCATTTCTATAAAAAGAAAGGACATTAATAAAATGATTATTTAAAAAGGATAGCTTGGTTCGAAAAGAAAGGTAATCATCTATCTTTCGTATGTTTTGAATCAAATTTAGTTGAAGTTCCTATTAATACATGGTGGCTTGATACTGGTGCTACAACACATGTTTCCAATAATGAGCAGGGATTTATTATGATTTGAACTATAAATCCAAATAAAGAACATTTTCTCTTTATGGGAAACGAAATGAAATCAACAATAAAAGACATTGGGACTTATCATCCAATTCTTGAAAGTGGATATGTATTAGACTTATATAGTACCCTTTATGTACTTTCATTATTTAGAAACCTTATTTCCGTAAGTAAATTGGATATTTCTGGTTTGAGATGTATGTTTGGATCTGGCTGTTTTGATTTAGATAAGATACTGATAATGTTGGTTCTGATATTCTAATTGATGGTCTATATAAATTGAAACTGAATGACAATTATGCGAATTCCTTGTTGAATGTAGTAAATAATGTTGGATGCAAATGTAGCATGTTAAATGAAAATTCTGCTATCTCATGCCATAAAAGACTAGGTCACATATCCAAAGAAAGAATGATGAGATTAGTAAGTAGCGAAATTTTGTTAAATTTGGATTTTAGTGATCTACAATTATGTGTGGGTTGTATTAAAGGTAAAATGTAACAACCCAAAAAACTTCGACGTTTAAAAATATGAATTAATTTAGAATTTATCATTAAAATAAATATTTATAGTGGGTTTGATACATAATTTGAAATTGTAATTATTTTGGACATAGATGAATGTAATTATATTTGGATTCCAATTTAGAATTAAAATTTTGATTTGAACATATTTGAATAAACTTATAAAGGAAAATTGCTTTTGTTAATTTAATTTTTAATATAAACATTTTGAGAAACATTATTTAGATAATTTGAATTTATTAGAATTATAAACTTAGTTAAGATTTAATGTTGAAGTAAATATTTATTTGGGATTTTACATAAAAATTTGGAATTTATATATTTTGAACGTAATTTGAAGTTTACTTCTAATTTAATCCTTTTGTAATTTTAGAGACGGTTTGTCCAAAACGAACGTTTTAACATGATTAACTAGTTGTACATGTAGCCTTGAATTCTTTTCACCTAATTTTAATATGAACAATTGATGAAATTTTAAGTTTGAATTTTAAGTTAAACTGTCTACAGTTTAATTTGTATTTAGCTATTTTCTATTTGTACTAAAGTTTTCTAACTTTCTAAATTAACATTATTAATAAACTTTGAGTTGTTTGAATATGTGGATTTAACGTTAAAACTAAAATCAACTTTGAAAGATTAATATTGTAAAGAAACTTTTTTTCGAATAAAGATTTTGATAAATGGCATTTACTTAATTTAATCGGTTGACATAATAAACATAGAACTGAGTCTTGCGTATCTGTTGTTCATGTTAATTTGATTTTACTATTTAATAAGTTGTTGAGAACAAATAAATAATCGTTAATAAAAGAATTTGATTTGACAAATTTATAAATTTATTTCGAATGATTATAGAAAAATTTGCTGAGATTTATAAATGTATAAACAACGTTACTTATTTCAGCCATGCTCCGTTTGCTAGTAACGTTCAAAACAATATTCGTTATTGTTGGGATTTAAAACAACGTTGTATTTCGTACAAACCTCCTACCTGTTCAGACCAAAGTTTAAAACTGAACAAAAAATCTGGTTTGAAATCTTGCTCAAGATTTGGGTGGTGGAAATCATTTGCTACTTGCCTAAACTCAGCTCAACAAATCAACACTTGTCTTTGCCGCCCTGTTTTGCATACCACGTGTTGTCTCCCTTCTATGTTTGGTCTCCTTCGTTTGAATTATAAAGAAGCGTTTCGTACACACAAACAACGCCATCTCCCTCTTCTTTTTCCACTTAGCTGATAAAATTGTTCCTTCCCAAATGATTTATCCCCAAATCAAAACAAGGCTGAACCTTTTCCCTCAAATTGAAATTTTGGCCACCTCATCTCGTGACCTTTTGGTCGCCGTCCATTCACCGCCTTCTTCGTCGAGCTGTTCCCCGTAACCTCTGCGCCACCAACGGTGGAAACCGCAGCCACCCTAAAGCATCTGTGCACCGCACTCCTTCCCTCCATCAATGTCATAGACCCACCTTGCGACAGCAGCCAGTCAAAGAACCCACTTGAACCCGTTCATCTCCAACCTGTGTCAATCAAGGTTTTCCCCTCCTCGCTATCGTAACCGCCACTTCCAGTCGAGCTCCCTGCTTCCTCCACGACTGTTGGGCTATTTTTCATGCTGCCTTGTCTCCCACAACGCCGCCATCTTGTCGTTCACTTGCTGCGCCAAATCGTTGCCAAGTCCTGGTCTTCATCGCCACCAAGTGTAAGTCTAACTTACGATTAAACTTTTTGGTAAGCTTTTTACTTCGGGTTCACTAAATATAATTTGTTTGGCTACTGTATTTCCATTATTGTTGTCACATTGATTCCCGGGTTTGATTACTTCCTGCATTTACCCTATGATCGCCTTGGCACATTGTGCATATTGGTCCGGTCAGATGTTAAGTTCCTATGATGAAACATTACATGCATGTCTACACATATTTTGCAGTTGCACATATATGAACATTCGAATTTTGGGTTTGGGTTTACTATCATTACCGTCGACTTGGGTAAAAACCACTCATGCACATCCTATTGTATATATAAACATGCAGGTGTATCCTTGTATTAAAACCATGTTGTGTCTTGAAGAAATTGATCTACTATAGCACATATTGCGCTCCCTAAAATATATACTTGCTAGACTTTGTATATTCGAAACCGTCCACTGTTTAACTTTTGCTCTCGCTTGGGCGTATTTTTGAGCTACTCTGTTTTGTTTAACTGGGTCCTCTTGAGTCGTGTCTTTGCCTACTGCCTTAATATCTTAAACTCAGTCATTCCACTTATTTTAAAACTTAGGGCTCCCTTTTTTTCTTTGAATTAGTTGGTGTTGCAACTGTCCGAACGTGCTACCCGGTCTATCTCATGAAACCACAAAAATTCTGACTGCCTTGACCTCTTTACTAGGCACAACCTTTCTTACTCACGCATCACATACCTGCTAACATTATCCGCTGAATAAATATATGGATCCTTATTTTTGGTTATGTTGCTACCACGGGTTCCTTTGCATGCAAAATTTCTTGAGTTGTTTATGTGATACATAACATACATGCATCAATAAGCACAGCAGTGGGATACAATATATATGTATTTGTTATTCCCTATATAAATACTTGACTGTTGGGCTTAGGTATTAGTAGCACCCATATTTACATCCTACCCCATATAATCACCATCCAGTTTGAGCTTTGACATGTAAGCATTTGGTTAGTTATAGTTAATTGTACGTTCACTTGTTGTCCACTTTTGTCACACGGTTTCATCAGTTGCATATATTCGGTAGTACCTATTTCAATTGCTAGCCATGCCATTAAGTGAACATCATGACTCACTACATGCATTTTTATTGAGTTCTGCATGTTGGAATTATGTTCGTACTTGGGTCCAACTATAGTAAGGCATGTCTTCATATTTGCCATGATTGTACACGAAATCTTTGTCTTTCATGTTTGACCTTTATTCATATCTACACCATATATTTTCTTGTTATATGCATACATTGCTACAGTGCTTCCTATATTTAGTCCACAAGGTTGCAGTAACAACTTGCTTGTCGTCTCATTCACGCATGCATATAACTCGACTTTGGGAGTATAGGTTACTTCACATATAAAAGTTAGATTTGGTAACCATACATACATACATACATACATATATACATATATATACATATATATGTTGCTATGACTAGGTTGACGGAAAATGTAATGACCCGCATTCTACACATCATAGGATCGTAGAATATTTATTTCTTTCCCATGTGAAGTCGTATGATCATGTAACTTTGGGAAACATCTATTAGAGTCATTTCCCATGCTTATGATTTTTGTCGATTTTTAAATGACCATTTTGCCCCTAGTTGGTACTGTTTTGGCCATAACTTTTGATTGGAAAGGAATTTTTACCTGAAACCACTTTCATTTGATTCGTTTGATAGTTTCTCTTTCCGTAGAGTGGTCACAATAGCCAAACGGACTTACCGTTTGGGAGATATGGCTGAAACAAGGTTTGGAGGATGAAAAACTGCTTAACCGGGCCAAATCGGGTGATTAGTGAGTAGGCCCATAACCCATTTCGGGATTAGGGTTATGGGAGGGCTGAAATGAGATGGAGAATCATTCCATTTCAGTTTTCTAGCCTCCACTTATCACCAAGGATCCCTAAAAATGGCCTCCAACCTCTAAATCACCTCCAAATCACCTTTAGGTTAAGGATTTGGCTTAGCAACCCCTAATCAAGAAGGATCTTCACCAAATCAACAAAGGAGCTGCTGTTGGCATTGAGATTCACATCAAATCAGAGAATCATTTCAGATTTTAGTTTATTTTGTGGCTAAGGTGAGTGATTTGCATAGTTTTACACTAATTATGGCTAATTAGGAGTGATTAGTGTTAATTAGCGAATTTAAACATGATAAAATTCTGGAAAAATGTTCATAAATTCCTAAATGATGTTTTAGACCTCTGATATGAATTTGGGTTAATTTGGTTAAGTTTTGCTAATCCTATCATTAGTTTTACCTAAACATGCTTAAGGGGAAATATGGGATTTTGGGTATGTTTGATCCATTTTAACCTATGATATTGATGTGAATGATGTTTGTGGTTGATTATGCATGTTGCTATGACTGTATGAAATGCTTTGTGATTGATTTCAATAGTTAGAATGGTCGAAAACGTCGTCGAATGGCGTAAACACTTGCTGGAATAGTTTCAGAAAACAGTGCAGAGTTCGGATCGGATCGGATAAGGGTGCTCGGATCGGATATGTTGAACTGAGCAAAGAATCTGATCGGATCGGGACTCAACACTTGGGAAAAGTGGTAAAAAGGAAGGCCACGCTAGTTGAACTGGGATCGGGTCAGATAGAGGAAGGTGGATCGGATCGGAGAAGACGGATCGGATCGGAAACACAAAGGCGAAGCAGAGCAGGAGCACGAAAGCGGATCGGATAGGAGCATATGAAGGGAGCATGAAGACGGATCGGAAGCACGAACCAAGAAGGACCCGACCCGACCAGAATGGAAAACACCGACCCGACTCAAAGAAGAAGCAGCTGACCTGAACCCAGAGGAGTGCCGACCCGAACCGCACCAGAAGGGGGAACCCGACCCGAACAGATGAAGGACACCGACCCGAACCGATGGCTTGATGAGGAATCCGACCCGACCCAGTATTGACCAATAACCCGAGATGCAAAGGTAGTCCAATAGGAGAAGTTAGAGCCCCGGATCCCGGAACCAGTTGGGAACCAAGGAGTTCACTTCATGGTTGGACTTTGATGCGGGACGTGTGCTAAGGAGTTGTCGACGTTCATAACTTCGATTCACCACTAAGAAGAATGATGGGCTACTTATCAGTGCAGTAGGGTCATTATGACCTGAGGGGCAAAGTGATGGTAGCAAGACTACGTTATCAGTGCAGTAGGGTCATTATGACCTGAGGGGCAAGGTGATGCGTAGTAAGACTATGAGCCAGCGCAGATGGGGTGAATAACTCCATGGGGAAAGTGGACATAGTAAGGATTAGTAAGACTATGAGCCAGCGCAGATGGGGTGAATAACTCCATGGGGCAAGTGGACATAGTAAGGATTGGTAAGGCTATGAGCCAGCGCAGATGGGGTGAATAACTCCATGGGGCAAGTGGACATAGTAAGGATTGGTAAGGCTATGAGCCAGCGCAGATGGGGTGAATAACTCCATGGGGCAAGTGGACATAGCGAGGAATTAGTGGCTACGTTATCAGTGCAGTGAAGTCATTTATGACTTCATGGGGCAAAGTGATCGTAGCAAAGAATGTTGGGTGATCGAAGTGGTGAATATCGTATGCTTTACGCACTGAGTGAGAGATGTGAGGATGGATGCTATGTTTGATTGTTTGCCATCATTATGACATGCACACCTCCCCCACCTCCGTATCTTTACACTGTTTGATATGATACCTTAGAGTGTTGTACAGTATGTAGTGCTAACTCTTTGGTTGCAGGTCCAGGTTCAGGTATGTTTTAGTCTACCTGTTATTGTTCACTTTAGATGCTTATCGCTCATACTAGGCTTTATGTCTGACCCAGAGTTTTATGTCTCCTCTTATTACTCTGGGTGCTCACACGAGCAGACTAGAGACAGGTTAGCTGGTGATGTGCGAGTAGCTGATTCGGAGGCGGGCAGGAGGCTTCCACGTATTATATATATACACATTCTCCCTGTGTCGTTGGTGGTCGCTACTTGGGCATTAGTAGTGTACCTCATTTATCTTACTTTTGCTTTGAGACGGTTTGAAAGTTGTAATAAGCTGTATTCTGAATTTCCGCTGCTATGATGTTTAGTTCTGATTTTCAGCTTATGCACTGTCTCTCCTGTTTTATGTCAAGTATGTTACTATTATATTTTGTTCTATGCGCTGTGAGACATTCTACAGGTTCTTTGTATGTTCATTTCCTTCTTCCTTTTTCCTTCTGACGACCCGTTCCGTGCTAACTGGACATGTGTACAGCGCACTTGTGGAGTAGGTATCGGTTGGTGCGGGGCGGGCCGTCACACTTGGTATCAGAGCTCTAGGTTGCGTAGTTAACCTAGGGAAAGACACTAGGGAGAGTTAGTACGTATATGAGAGCGCGTATTTGTGATTACTTTGGTTTTCAAAAGCTATGTATATATATACTATTAGTAGTATAAGAATGAAGTTGCACTGCACTAGTACCACTATAGGGTCGTTAATCGTTTCCCTTTTTCAGGTTGACGATGAGCCGACATGTTAGAGGTAGCGGTAGAGGGGCCAATAATGGGAATGCCGCTGACATGAGGGCGATGTTTACCAACCTCATGAGAGACATGCTTAGAGAAGTGCAAGGGGCAGTTCCCAACCCTGGAGTTGGTGTTGGCCCAGTAGTGCAGGCGCCTAGGGTCGATTTCGCCAAGTTGTGCAAGGATTACACTAATCTTGGTGGGAAGCCGTTCCACGGAACGGAGTCGGCCACAGATGTTCAAGATTGGATGGATAGCTGTGACCGTATCTTTGATGACTTGGGTCTTGAGGATGCGATGAAGAGAAGGCTAGCGTCTCGTCAGCTGCAAGGGCGAGCGATGAATTGGTGGAATGCCATTAGGACAGCTACTCCAGAGGACCAGGTTACTTGGGTTCAGTTCAAGGCTCGCTTTAGCGAGAAGTTTATTCCAGCTGCCCAGAAGTCAGTGTTGTTCAAGAGGTTCTTGGAACTCAAGCAGAATGGGAGGGCAGTTTCTGACTATATTGCTGAGTTCGACACTTTGTCGAAGTATGGACTGTCTCTCATCGATACTCCTGAGAAGAAGAATGAGAAGTTCATTACTGGTTTGGATGGGTACTTGGGGGAAAGGCTTATCAACCACATCGATGAGACTTTTGAATCGATCGTGGGAAAAGCTTTGAGGTCAGAGAGTCTTTACCCTAAGTCAAAGACTGAGGCTGCATCTGCAGAAGGGCCAAAGCCGCAAGCAGGCGGTGGAGGCAAGAATAACTCTCAGAATAAGAGGAAGCAGGACCAATCTAAAGGTGGCCAGAAAAAGAGCAAGAAGGATGTTGAGTGCTTCAGCTGTGGAAAGAAAGGCCATTATGCTAAAGAATGTCGGGCCAAGCCAGCGGAAAGGAAGTGCTACAACTGTGGTCAAGTGGGACATCAGAAGGATAAGTGTCCGCAACCTCTTAAGGAGAAGCAGATTGTGAAAGCATATGCTCTTGATGCTATTCCTTCTTCGTCGAATGCCCCAACTGCGGCGGAGAAAGGAAAGAATGTTGTTATTCAAGGTATGCTTTCTATTTATGATATACCAGTTCGAGTTTTGTTTGATACTGGGGCTTCCCGTTCCTTCATATCTAGTGACCTGGTAGATAGGTTGGGACTGGAACCCGAGATAGTCGATAGACCATTGATTGTGACGAACCCGATTGGTGGTTCGACTAGCCTTAGTATGATTTGCAGGAATTTGGTCTTATCGAGTCATGGATGTATGTTTGTATGTGATTGCTTTGTTTTGGGCTTTACTGGGTATGGCATTATATTGGGAGTCGATTGGCTCCAAAGGTACGGGGTGGTGGTAGACTGTGAGGGCTTTTTGGTGACAGTGAGGGCGGATGATGGGCGGAGGGTAGTGTTTGGTAGTCTACCTAGTGATGGGGTTATGGCTAGTTTTGTGAATTCCCTCGACATCCCGCAGGATGAGTTGTCAGATGTGCCCATGGTTGGCCAGTATCCGGACGTCTTCGAGGAGGTGACCGGGCTTCCACCACACCGAGAGATTGAGTTCCGTATTGATTTAGTGAAAGATGCCAGACCTATAGTGATGCCACTTCGTCGTATGGCACCAAGGGAGCAGCGAGAGCTCGGGGTGCAAGTCAGCAATCTTTTGAAGAAGGGATTGATTAGAAGGAGTGTCTCCTAGTGTGGAGCACCAGTTGTATTTGCCACTAAGGAAGATGGTTCCCTTCGTTTGTGTGTGGACTATCGCGAGTTGAATAAGGTGACGAGGAAGAATAAGTATCCTCTACCGCGGATAGATGATTTGTTTGATCAGCTGGAAGGAGCAAGAGTGTTCTCCCAGTTGGACCTCGCGACAGGATTTCATCAGCTTCGAGTAGCAGATGAGAGTGTTCCGAAAACGGCATTTAGGACGCCGTCTGGATTTTATGAGTGGTTGGTTATGCCATTTGGGTTGACCAATGCACCAGCCTATTTTGTGGATCTTATGAATCGAGTATTCAGAGATCAGTTGAATAAGTTTGTTCTTGTGTTCGTGGATGATATCCTTGTTTACTCAAGGACAGAGGAGGAACACAAGGGGCACTTGAGGATAGTGATGGAGGTGTTGAGGAAACACCAATTGAAAGCGAAATTCTCTAAGTGTCATTTTTGGAGAAGGGAAGTGAGATTCTTGGGTCATGTTGTTTCAGAGTGTGGTATTGCCGTGGACCCTGCGAAGGTGGCTACGGTACAGGATTGGCCTACGCCCAAGAATGCAACAGATGTAAGAAGTTTCTTGGGGTTGGCCGGATATTATCGTAAGTTTATCCAGGACTTCTCCAAGATAGCAGCACCGTTGACTCAGTTGACTAAGAAGAATCAGTCCTTCGTCTGGGACGGAGTGTGTGAGGATGCCTTCAAAAGTCTAAAGGAGAGGTTGACGCGTGCGCCAGTGTTAGTCATTCCTAAAGGGAATGAAGAGATGACGGTATACACAGATGCTTGTGGTACCGGATTGGGTGCTGTAATGATGCAAGGAGGTAGGATTGTAGCTTATGCTAGTCGACAGCTAAAGCCGCATGAGAAGAAGTATCCTACCCATGATTTAGAATTGGCAGCGATTGTATTTGCGCTGAAGATGTGGAGACACTATCTCTTGGGAGAAAGATTTGAGCTATTTACCGATCATAAATCGTTAAAATATCTCTTCTCTCAGAAAGATCTGAATCTCCGTCAGCAGAGATGGTTAGAGTTCTTGGCTTCGTATGATTTTGATATCACATATACACCTGGGAAGGGTAATGCGGTAGCCGATGCCTTGAGTAGGAGACATGCCAGCTTAGGGGCAATGTTTCTTGAATGGAAGCAACTGGAATATATCGCGGGGTTTGATTTCAGACCAAAGTGCGAGTTGGATCCAGTTATGCTAGCTAGTTTGACGATCAGACCTACTTTGATAGAGCGGATTGGTTTTAGCCAGAGGGACGATCCTAACCTATTAGAAATCATCTCCAAGTTAGAAATGGGAGTTGAAGAGGAGATGAATGTGTATGGGCTTGATCGAGATGGATGGCTTCGGAAGGATGGAAGACTAGTTGTGCCCAACGTGAATGGTTTGAGAGATGAAGTGCTTAGAGAATGTCATCACTCAAAACTGACTATACATCCAGGTGGTAATAAGATGTATCGAGACATGAGACAGACTTACTACTGGGAAGGGATGAAAAGAGACGTTGGGAAGTTTATATCCAAATGCATGAATTGTCAGCTAGTTAAAGCCGAGCAAAAGAAGCCTAGTGGGTTGTTGCAACCATTAGAAATTCCCGAATGGAAATGGGAGCAAGTTTCGATGGATTTCATCGATGGTTTACCAAGGACTAGATCGGGATATGATAGTATTTGGGTAATTGTGGATCGATTGACTAAAAGTGCAAGATTTATACCAGTCAAATCGACCAGAACAGCAGCCAAGTTGGCAGAATTGTATATGAAGTGGGTAGTGAGATTTCATGGAGTACCCAAAAGCATTGTGAGTGACCGAGACCCGTTGTTCACTAGTGGGTTTTGGAAGAGCTTACAAGAGGCTCTAGGGTCAAGATTACATCTCAGTACCGCATATCATCCTCAGACCGACGGTCAGACGGAGAGGGTGAATCGTATATTGGAAGATCTCTTGAGAGCGTGTATATTGGATTTTGGTGGATCATGGGATGATCATTTGCATCTAGTGGAGTTTGCATATAATAATAGCTACCAATCCAGTATCGGTATGACTCCATATGAAGCTTTGTACGGAAGACCGTGCAACTCACCATCATGTTGGATAGAGACTGGCGAGAAGTTTGTGCTTGGACCGGATGTGGTGAGAGAAACTTCCGATAAGATCAAGATCATTCAGCAACGAATGAAAGCTGCTCAGGATAGGCAGAAGAGTTATGCCGATAAGAGGAGAAGAGACTTGAAATTCTCCATTGGTGACTTGGTGTTTGTCAAGATCTCTCCGTTGAAGAGCGTGATACGATTTGGCAGGAGAGGCAAGTTGGCACCAAGATTTGTTGGCCCGTTCCCTGTTCTTGAACTAGTCGGGAATTTGGCGTATAGAGTTGGCTTACCAGAGAAGATGACAGGAGTTCACAATGTGTTTCATGTTTCCCAACTAAGGAAGTTCGTTCACGACTCAAATGTGACTATTTCACCTGATCAGTTAGAGGACTTCGAAGTAGAACCCGAGGCGGTTGGGAACCGCACGGCGATTCGTATTATGGGGCATGATACGAAGCAACTTCGAAGGAAGGCGGTGAAGCTAGTCAAGGTTCAGTGGGGCGAGAACGAGAATGATTGTACTTGGGAGACAGAGGAGAGCATTAGGAAGGCTTATCCAGAACTCTTTGCCTGGTAAGATTTACTTTGCAATTTAGTTTTCCGCATGCTAGGATAGATTTGCTTTGCTTGTTTGCATGTTTGATTGTTGTTTTATGATTGATAGGCATGCGGGAACCTTGGTGTATGTTTGGATTAGGGAATTTCGGGGGCGAAATTTCTTAAGGGGGGGAGAGTGTAATGACCCGCATTCTACACATCATAGGATCGTAGAATATTTATTTCTTTCCCATGTGAAGTCATATGATCATGTAACTTTGGGAAACATCTATTAGAGTCATTTCCCATGCTTATGATTTTTGTCGATTTTTAAATGACCATTTTGCCCCTAGTTGGTACTGTTTTGGCCATAACTTTTGATTGAAAAGGAATTTTTACCTGAAACCACTTCCATTTGATTCGTTTGATAGTTTCTCTTTCCGTAGAGTGGTCACAATAGCCAAACGGACTTACCGTTTGGGAGATATGGCTGAAACAAGGTTTGGAGGATGAAAAACTGCTTAACCGGGCCAAATCGGGTGATTAGTGAGTAGGCCCATAACCCATTTCGGGATTAGGGTTATGGGAGGGCTGAAATGAGATGGAGAATCATTCCATTTCAGTTTTCTAGCCTCCACTTATCACCAAGGATCCCTAAAAATGGCCTCCAACATCTAAATCACCTCCAAATCACCTTTAGGTTAAGGATTTGGCTTAGCAACCCCTAATCAAGAAGGATCTTCACCAAATCAACAAAGGAGCTGCTGTTGGCATTGAGATTCACATCAAATCAGAGAATCATTTCAGATTTTAGTTTATTTTGTGGCTAAGGTGAGTGATTTGCATAGTTTTACACTAATTATGGCTAATTAGGAGTGATTAGTGTTAATTAGCGAATTTAAACATGATAAAATTCTGGAAAAATGTTCATAAATTCCTAAATGATGTTTTAGACCTCTGATATGAATTTGGGTTAATTTTGTTAAGTTTTGCTAATCCTATCATTAGTTTTACCTAAACATGCTTAAGGGGAAATATGGGATTTTGGGTATGTTTGATCCATTTTAACCTATGATATTGATGTGAATGATGTTTGTGGTTGATTATGCATGTTGCTATGACTGTATGAAATGCTTTGTGATTGATTTCAATAGTTAGAATGGTCGAAAACGTCGTCGAATGGCGTAAACACTTGCTGGAATAGTTTCAGAAAACAGTGCAGAGTTCGGATCAGATCGGATAAGGGGGCTCGGATCGGATATGTTGAACTGAGCAAAGAATCTGATCTGATCGAGACTCAACACTTGGGAAAAGTGGTAAAAAGGAAGGCCACGCTAGTTGAACTGGGATCGGATCGGATAGAGGAAGGTGGATCGGATCGGAGAAGACGGATCGGATCGGAAACACAAAGGCGAAGCAGAGCAGGAGCACGAAAGCGGATCGGATAGGAGCATATGAAGGGAGCATGAAGACGGATCGGAAGCACGAACCAAGAAGGACCCGACCCGACCCGAATGGAAAACACCGACCCGACTCAAAGAAGAAGCAGCTGACCTGAACCCAGAGGAGTGCCGACTCGAACCGCACCAGAAGGGGGAACCCGACCCGAACAGATGAAGGACACCGACCCGAACCGATGGCTTGATGAGGAATCCGACCCGACCCAGTATTGACCAATAACCCGATATGCAAAGGTAGTCCAATAGGAGAAGTTAGAGCCCAGGATCCCGGAACCAGTTGGGAACCAAGGAGTTCACTTCATGGTTGGACTTTGATGCGGGACGTGTGCTAAGGAGTTGTCGACGTTCATAACTTCGATTCACCACTAAGAAGAATGATGGGCTACTTATCAGTGCAGTAGGGTCATTATGACCTGAGGGGCAAAGTGATGGTAGCAAGACTACGTTATCAGTGCAGTAGGGTCATTATGACCTGAGGGGCAAGGTGATGCGTAGTAAGACTATGAGCCAGCGCAGATGGGGTGAATAACTCCATGGGGCAAGTGGACATAGTAAGGATTAGTAAGACTATGAGCCAGCGCAGATGGGGTGAATAACTCCATGGGGCAAGTGGACATAGTAAGGATTGGTAAGGCTATGAGCCAGCGCAGATGGGGTGAATAACTCCATGGGGCAAGTGGACATAGTAAGGATCGGTAAGGCTATGAGCCAGCGCAGATGGGGTGAATAACTCCATGGGGCAAGTGGACATAGCGAGGAATTAGTGGCTACGTTATCAGTGCAGTGAAGCCATTTATGACTTCATGGGGCAAAGTGATCGTAGCAAAGAATGTTGGGTGATCGAAGTGGTGAATATCGTATGCTTTACGCACTGAGTGAGAGATGTGAGGATGGATGCTATGTTTGATTGTTTGCCATCATTATGACATGCACACCTCCCCCACCTCCGTATCTTTACACTGTTTGATATGATACCTTAGAGTGTTGTACAGTATGTAGTGCTAACTCTTTGGTTGCAGGTCCAGGTTCAGGTATGTTTTAGTCTACCTGTTATTGTTCACTTTAGATGCTTATCGCTCATACCAGGCTTTATGTCTGACCCAGAGTTTTATGTCTCCTCTTATTACTCTGGGTGCTCACACGAGCAGACTAGAGACAGGTTAGCTGGTGATGTGCGAGTAGCTGATTCGGAGGCGGGCAGGAGGCTTCCACGTATTATATATATACACATTCTCCCTGTGTCGTTGGTGGTCGCCACTTGGGCATTAGTAGTGTACCTCATTTATCTTACTTTTGCTTTGAGACGGTTTGAAAGTTGTAATAAGCTGTATTCTGAATTTCCGCTGCTATGATGTTTAGTTCTGATTTTCAGCTTATGCACTGTCTCTCCTGTTTTATGTCAAGTATGTTACTATTATATTTTGTTCTATGCGCTGTGAGACATTCTACAGGTTCTTTGTATGTTCATTTCCTTCTTCCTTTTTCCTTCTGACGACCCGTTCCGTGCTAACTGGACATGTGTACAGCGCACTTGTGGAGTAGGTATCGGTTGGTGCGGGGCGGGCCGTCACAGAAAATATAATAAAAATGCATAGTTTAACTCAGGTTTGCTTGTTGTAGTTCTTTCTTTACGCAACGGTGCATGACTTGACTTTATTATTTAGATATTGTTAGCCGTTGTACTTATGAATGTATGTCATTTGTTTGTTATACCATGGTGACTCATGCATGAAACCAAACCCACTTATTGCATTGCTTTGTGATGTTAGTCCGACAGTTCATGAATTGGTATGCTCAAACTATTTGATTATTCGATGGGATTAAACTAATTATATTTATGTGCTCATCGAAGTTGACTGACTTGAAATAAGTTTAATCCTAACTCGAGTGTTTTATGTTTTGCATGGAACGCTCTGGTCAGTCCCTAAGAGTTCCAGATTTAAAGATTTCAGCTTTATAAAAGGAGAGGCACGTGAAGATAAGAAGACGCATGCGTGCGCTAGGCTCGACAATAAAGAGTAAATTTTATTTAGTCAAATTTATGTATACATTATATTATTCCTTCCGCTGTACAAAATATTGTATATAACTCTGATATTTATATGAAATTTTATTCCGCTACAAATTTTATACTCTATGATTCTATGTTATATTCTGTTTAAACCTTGTAAGCCAATAACAATCTGTTGTTTTGGACATTTAGAGTTGGTTTAATTACCGACTTGGAACAGTCAAAAAGGCAGGTCGTTACATATACAAATCAAACATAATAAGAAAGAAGCCACTAGAAGCACCCAACTCCTTGAAATAATTTACACTGATGTTTGCGGAATTATGGACAATCCAGCCTTTAATGGAGAAAAGTATTTCATCACTTTTATTGACGATTTTTCCCGTTATGGTTATATCTATTTGCTTCATAAAAAATCTCAATTTGTGAATGTCCTTGAGACGTTTATAAAGGAAGTTGAGAGGCAATTAGATAAAAAGGAGAAATTCATAAGGTCTGATGGAGGTGGTGAATATTATGGCAAACATAATGAGTAAGGCCAGTGTCTAGGTCCATTTGCAGGATTCCTCGAAAGTTATGGCATATGTGTGCAATACACAATGCTAGGTACACCACAACAAAATGGTGTTGTAGAAAGGTGTAATATGACGTTAGTAGATATGATTAGGAGTATGATGTCATATTATAGACTACCTAAGAATTTGTGATCGTATGCTCTCCAAACCGCTAATTATTTGTTGAATAGGGTTCCTGGTAAAGATGTTCAAAAAACTTCTTTTGAATTATGGACTAACAGGAAACCTAGCTCAAGACACCTACATGTTTGGTGTTGTCCAGCGGAAACGATAATTCATAATCTACAAGAAAAGAAATTAGATTCTTGAACGATTAGTGGGTACATCTTAGGTTATCCTGAAAAATCTAAAGAGTTTGTGTTTTACTATCCTAATCATAGTGCAAGAATTGTAGAAACTTGTATGCTAGATTCATTGAGATTGGTGAAGTCAGTGGGAGTACTAGAAGAGACAAAATAAAAATAAAGGAAACAGGGGTAAATGCTACACTGCCTTGAATAGTTCCTCCATCTAGTATTACTCCAAATGTTGTTCCAACTATTGAAGAAAAAGATGATGATGAACATGATATAAATAAAGTAATTCCCGAAGGAAATGACTTACAAAATGCTGATGCACATGAACCACAACAAGTAGCATTAAGAAGAACTCAAAGAGATCATAGGTCAGCTGTTAACAATATTTTTCGTCAACACTGGAGATAGGTTAATGGGGGTGAATATAAGGGAAAGACGTAGATTATTTAACCTTTGCAAGCCTGGGTTAGTTCTCCGTCCCTAGGCGTCGGGGATTTGGAAAGAAGGGTCGCTAACCTACTACTCTTGACAAAGGGTTCAATGATGGACAGCAAGGGACTCTATACCAAGCTCATTGGGAGATCTAAGCTCACAGAGAGGGTAGGAACTCATTGGAGGGGTTAAATTTATAAGAAAAAAGGGGTTTCCTTTGATCTGGGGGAAAATTCGGACAAGAATCCATGCATTTGCAGAAAATGAACAGTAAACCGTGACAATCAATAATTAAGAAAATAGTATAAAAAAACTCATTGGGAGATGCTTTGAATATAGATGCACACTTGATTAATCTTTGATGTAGAATACGCAATCAGAATAGAAGAAATTCTTCAGTTGATCCCCGAATTAGGGTTTTGAGAGGAGTACAAGGATTAGAAGGCTAAAAATGAGAAAACTCCCTTCAAATGTGACCCCTACGGTCCTATTTAAAGAAAACTTGCAGCCCCTTCTGCTATTGGGTCGTTGGGCCTTCAGGAGCCTTTATCGGTCGCCTTTTTCCTTGGTCTCGGGTGTTTTTTTTTCTCCCGGCCGCTTTGCGATGTTAATTAGGACTTCCGCAATGAAGGTTTTGGTTAGTTGAGAGCCTTTTCGAGAGTGACATGTGCTTGTCGATATGATGACTCTCGGATAACATGTGAACCTCCGGTAGTGGCTCCCGGATGTAGGCTCTCGGATGTAAGCTTTCAGAGCTCGGCTTCCGGCTTTCTCGTATATACTTAGAGGGGCTAGTCCCCCCAATGTATTTGGATAGATACCGGTTTGAAATCCTCTGTCGATGTCTGTACCATGCAGAATAGCATGGATAGTTTGTATCTCCGTTGGGGTTGCGGTTAGCCTTCCTGTAGAGCCCTTTGGGATGGTTCGGTCCTCCAAAAGGTTGCTCCGAGGATGCGTTGTTTGTCTATCAATGCAACCTTTCGGTACTTGTGCTACAGTTGTTTCGAAAGCCAGTTCCGGATGATTCTTGCGCACTTCTGGTTTGGTATCTTCGATGCCTTCTGATGTATCGGTATTAAGCCGGTTAACGCTAATAACCCTTCTGGGTTTTAAGGAATGGAGCTCATTTCATCTTCTTTCTTGGTTTCTGACTTAGAATGGCCCTTTGCTACGGAATTTCTCATCACATAGGTGCTGTCGGATGGATCCCATCGGATGAACTTTGTTGATATTCTCGTCACATACATGCTTGTGCTCTTCCGATACTCCTTCACTGTTAACTGGTTTTGGGAGCTAATTTTGGTAGTGACATTTGCCCTCCATCTCTTATGAAGGGGCGATTTTGACTTTTCAAGTAAAACTCTTTGTCTTTTCCAAAGTGTCACTTCAGGGTCTTTTGATCTCCCTCGATCGGAAGCGTTGATTGATCTTCGCCTGTACGTCCAGACCGGTCTTCGAATTTGAACGTAAATTCTTCTTCTCCCTCATTTCTGCTTTTTCACCTGCAAATCAATCTTCGAACAGGATTACCGTTCCTCTAAGAAGCTTCTCAAAATTTACTTTTCGAAAATCCAAATTCGATCCTTTGTGAGTGTTTTTACTTTTAATATGAGTCATGATCTTAATTATGCACCAAGATTGACGGAAAAGTTGGTTAGGATTACGCTGATCATAAAATAGGTTTAGATACCAATCTCTTCTTCCCCATGCCTAATGTCCAACATTAGTGACCGTTAATTGAAATTTCTTGTAGTCGACACATAATGGAAGAGTTCTATCATAATTAGGGTCAACTTTCCTGCATGTTGGTGTTGGCTTGTTTATGTTTTGGGGTGATAATGCTTAATTTTCCTAGAAAAATAATGATGTCAGGATTTGCATATCCCTTGTATAAAAGACTTATTTGTAAGCTAACTAAATTGCAATAGATGTAAACCTCCTAAACCCCCATATTTATATTTCCTCCTAATTGACTTTGGCATTAATCAAGATGCAATGTTACTCATTTATGTTTGATTGATTTATGTGTATTTGTGTAAGAGATATGCATACTAATTGCATTATTATGGAACGATGTTACCTGGTAGAATCATGTCAAACAAAAGCCCTACTAAGGAGAAGACCCAAGATTCCAAGGCCTCCCGTCCTAAGAAGGCATTCATGCCCAAGCCATCCTTAACCGTTTCTCAACGTTCTATGGACGCCATATTGGATAGCTTTGGCATAGCGGATATGGATGTTATGATAGCCGCTTCTCCGAATTTCCTCAAAAATCCCCCGGAAGTCTACTTTGCATATTCGGCAATTCATATCTGGCATGGAGGCTTTCTTCCTTCTCCCTTTTTTACACAGGCTCTTGGTTGACTTGAAAGTTGCTCCTATTCAGTTTTCACCTAATACATACACAACCCTCTTGTACTTGGAGGCTCTAGCGCTCTCTTCCGGTCAGAGTTCTTTAAGCACTAAACTCATCCGTCATATGATCCGATTTTCAAAAAGCTCCGAGTTGCCGATGGCCAATCCCGTAAGGAGACTGGCTAGTGATAGTATTTACAAAATTAGGCCGTGGGAGGACCAATATTTCCTTGTCAAATGTCCCCCCGACATATTAGGCAAATTTGTTGATGACGGTGGATTTCTTGCATTGGAAGGTAAGATGTCCCATACTTGTGGTTTTAGTTTATCTGTATCTTCCTCTTAACGCAGAATCCCCCTCTAAAGACGTGATTTTAACACCGGAGGAGGTTCGAGTGGTCGAGGCTATCTTCAAAGTACCGGTGAAGCACATAAGTCGGTCTTTTCTTTTGGCTACTGACAGGCTTCGTGAATATGGCTTGCTTCCTTCTGGACAGAAGATAATTGAGGCAATGTGACAACCCCAATTTTGACAGACCGATTTTTTTTTTCAAAATTCTGATCTATCGTAACTTGGATTGGTTTGCTCTGGTATCCTATAGAAAAGACAGAGACATAAAACATGTCAGAGCTCAGAAAAATATCTCACAGCGGAAAGGATAAAATATAGTATTATCAAAACATAGCCTTACCGTATTATTAATACTGCCTAACCAGTATCCAAAGCTATCATGTCTCTGCCACAATCTACCTGCGAGTGTGTTATGAGGAGGGGGTCAGAACACAAGTTCTAGTGACTGGATTTAAACTATACACTTTGGATAATCTTACATATACCGTTCAATCATATTTTCTTATTTATTAGGTTACTTTGGTTAACAGCACTCAAGGCTTACACACACGACGTACCCATTTACTTCCCAGTGAATTAACCTAATACAGTATATGTAGCTATCTCTCAATATTGAGATACATCCCATGGTACCCTACTCGCACAGTATCCATCGTATCATCGCAGGAATATAGCAGTCCCTAATCCTACGCCCGAATGTCATACGGATTTCTGTATAAATGTCAACGCTATGTCTGCAAAGAAACACTAAGCGTTCGAACTGCCATCTTTGAACTATTCGATCGAATTAGGTTCCATCCTCGAATAATGCCCTCTAGTCTTATAATACACCACCCAGAGCGACATGAGTGTACATAGACTTACCCACGTATGTATCATCAATCGTTCTCGATGTCTATTGCACATGTTCTCTGTATGTGCGCCCGAGTCCCGTGGCAGGGCTAATCAAGAAACACGAACTCGGTCGGGAGCTTTCAGATATCTGCCAATTGCAGATGCTAAGGTCTGCTTTTACAGTGGCTATGGTCCCACTAGACCCCTCTCTCAACTGATGAAATCACCCAAGAATATCAAGAATGAGAACTTAACCCCGACCCCCTATACCCTTCAAACCTATTGGCCAACCTCACCCATAACTAGATAGCAAAGTATATGGTCTTTTGGAGTTCTTCGCCTTTCCACTTTACGTACTGACTGAAGATAGTAGGTAGACGACGAGTATCACAGGGCACTAACTGGTCTCGCCGAATCACGTTAGTCCATCTTAGTCTTTTGATTGCCCCTTATTATTGCAATCAAGGCATACACATTGGTTCACCTACGCAGACCTATCCTCTGTGAGTACAGGCGGATCATCTGCCACTCACAGAGGAATACATGGAGTAACCTACATCCCCGGAAACCGCATGCTTCCCCTTCTAGTCCTTTGGAGCCGTCAAACAATCAGATGAATGTGCACTCCCCTCGTGCCTTATAACACCTCGATGATCTACCTTGTTGGGTTATTCACCCTCAACCGTACGGACTGGTCTAAGCGCCTTACTTTAGCATGTTGTTAGACCCTATGTCTAAATGTTTTTTTACGCGCTTGTCTCACCTCACCAGGTTTCCAGTTAACTTGGTTATTCCAATTCATATTGCATTCTTATTCAAATTACCAAGTTTCTCTTGCTTATTAATTTTAGTCATATAACTTAATTCATTTAAGTTTATTAATAAGCTTACAACATTTTATTCTCTAGATCGTGGCCCAAGGTCTGTGATCCACAATCCGTTTTATATTCTTGTTTGATTTCAATAACATGTTTTACTTAATATGTAACGAAGTATATCTAATTCGCATGTTTCCAATTAACATGTCACTTACCATTTATGATTAGATATAACTTATTTCATTTCATAAGTTTTCCTCATCCTTCCTCATTTAATCATAATTCCACTTTACGTCATCAATACGACTTACCGTTGTTTACTTATTAACTTAGTTCTATTAACTAATGCCTATTAATAAGTTTCTCTACCCATTTATTATAACCTATGTTATAATTTCCCCTTGTCCCTGGGACAAGTCTAAACATGTTATTCTTATCAACGGGTTTCAGACTCCTAGATTACTTAATTAATTTATAATTAAGTACAATATATTTTCCCCCTTTACTTAACTGGTTGTAGGTTTTCCCCTTGTCTGATTACTAAATGAACAATTAAGTGTCACTTAACTTAATTCACCAGTTATCCCATTCCCTTACTAGTTTATTATAACCTAAGTTATAATATTCTCTTGTCCCTAGGACAAGTCTACCTATTATACAACATTTTCATTAAAGTTATTTATTTTTAGTAGGTTATTATCATTCCCCTTTTAAAACATTTACTATTTGTAAACCATTATTCTTTATTCTCGATAATATATGTTCCTTATTATATTAAGAAAAACACTTCATGCACCTTGTCAGTTTGATAGAAGGAATCAATGATTTATTTTCATAACGTTTTCCCATCTAAATCCGTGGTAGCAAGTAATTTCTTTACTTTTCTATATTTATTTTGGCTTACTTGCAACAACGTTTTCATAAATAAGTGATTTAGGGAAATACATCACTTTTCCCTCTTATCACTCTAACTCAGTTCATTACATCCCTTCCTTTCTTATTTTCTGAGTTAGATATTTAATTACCATCCTTGCCATTTATTCATATCTTGTTATATACATTTATTTATTTATATATATAAGCACTAGACATCTCACATTTAGCCTACACTTGTGGATGCTGGATTTGACGGGCGGGTCCGGGCAGACTTCTACCACAAGCTGACTTAATCTCATATCTTAGCACATGTTGTTAATTCTTGCACTTAGGCCTCTCACATTAGGTTCAACATTAGTGGCTGTTGGATATGCCGGTTGGGTCCGGGCAGACTTCCGCCACTAATGCAACCTAACCTCATGCCATAAGTGTATTTACAATTTCTAATTGTAATCCTAGGCATATTCATTTTCATTCAATCACTTATGTTCGTATCAAATTGCACTTCCAAATTAAATCTCAAAACATAATATATGTTATGTTCATTACATGAAAATTTTAGACATATTATCCTTTTTACTGTAATATAGTTTATAGTAATCTAATTTACATTTCGTCCAATTTTTTCCTATATTTTGTCGCATGTCATTTTCAACATATGTTTAATTCTACTAGGACATGTAAACATTCAATTGGGTAATTATTTTAACCATCCATTCAATCAATAATATGCCCCAAGTAAAGCATGTAATTATAGTCACTGAATTGGCTATTCATATCCTAACAAGTTTATTTTCTCCAACATGTAAACTTTCAATAACTTAGCCAATTCAACATAGGAATTTCCTGACATATTCATATCAACATTTCAATTCGTTACAACCGCAATTTATAATTAAACTGGCCATTTTACAATTTGTTAAAAAGGGGAATGTTAAACGACATTCATAACATTATCTAAAGGTTATAGCTTAAATCCACTCACTTCTAAGCTTTCCCCAAATTTTGGATCCGATCCGTTCTGTCATCCACGGTTTTCCTTTTCCCTTTAATTTGATTCACGACCTAACGACCATGGATTGATTATTTCATAAAAAGAGAAGGGAAAGAGAAATAATTTAAATAGATTTCTTCTTAGAGGTTTACCTTGCTTTTATGATTCAATAATCTTTTTTATTAATGTTGATTCCCTCTTCCAGATCTGAATTCATAATCCTCCTAGGCAAACATTTTAATTTCAGAATAGATTTGAGAAGA
Organism: Allium sativum; assembly: GCA_030737875.1. Taxonomy (NCBI): domain Eukaryota; kingdom Viridiplantae; phylum Streptophyta; class Magnoliopsida; order Asparagales; family Amaryllidaceae; genus Allium; species Allium sativum. Next base: position 973,685,033 of record CM060916.1, read on the forward strand.
GAGAGAGAGGGAGCCATGGCTGAGCTCCAATGTAGCTGCTGAATTATGATGTTTAGGGTTAGGTCTAGGTTTTTTTTACAGGTGCTCAAGACCTTATCGTACACGCAGCGCTGAGTCAGCATTGAACCCAGTTAAGAAAATAGTTCAGGTTCGCAGATGAATCTAGCCAAATCTTATTGTACACGCAGTGCTGAGTCAGCATTGGATCCTGCAAACTATTTTGGTGCACAAATTTGAATTTTGAATGTTTGAATTGTTTTGGCGTAGAAATTTGATTTTCGAACTTCTGAATTTCTGGAATTTATTTAACTATTTTATTCACATGAAATATTCTAATATGTATGAAATTCCTCTAACGACCATTTTACGCGTATACATATATATATATATATATGTGTATATATATATGCATAACTTTCGTTTTATTTTCAAAATTCAAACGATGTTGCACCGTTATTTGAATCTTGACATATTTCATTGACTGTAGCCTTATCTTGAATTTTATCTTTCGTATACATATATTTCTGCATATATATATATTCTAATATATATACATATATTTTCTTTATTTCCTTATACGTACGTTCTTATCCTTTCAAATTTTGAATTTGTATACGTACATATATTTGCATGTTCAGTTAGCCCTCTCTAAAACAAAGATAAAAATTATGCCATAGCCGAGGTTCGAACCCCCAACCTCCATGTTACAAATCCAATGCCTTAACCAACTGAGCTATGAAGTCTTTTTTTAATAAGTCTTAGAACAATGATAATTATTGTTCTCTCCTTACTTCTCTTTTTCATGTTAGTTACAATACTTAAATTAAACCATTGCATGAATCTTTTTCTTTTATTTTTCTTTTAATGTTAATGCATTATGTTTGCAAAATAGTGCATGCAACATATTTACATTGCATGCAACCAATCCTTTCTTTCTTTCAATGCATGCATTACTTTTTTTTTCAGTGCATGTATTTATTACATGCAATCCTTATTTTATTTTATATTTTATATTTTAATTTGTCTGTATACACATATATATTTCTCTTCTGTGTATACAAACTACTAGACTTAATAACTTCTTCATATGATGTACGTTTTCTGTAAACCAGGTGTCTATCTGGACCATAATTCCGAGACGGACGCAATGGCTTAATTCTCATTATTTAATTAAGTTATTCTTATTTTATTATCTTAAAAATACGGGGTGTTGCATTCTACCACCCTTAGGAAACTTCATCGCATAATATACATCTATCATGTGTGCATCCAATTTTAGCTAACATTGTGCACTTGAGTAGAGTGAAGTACAACATAATAATGCATGTATGCCTAAGATGTACCTCCTATGTGTATGCAAATTTCTCAAAAATCCTTTTAAAATATGATTCTCTCATCCTAGATATACTGGCAGTTCTATATGAATGCAATATTTTGAAAACCAAAATGCTTTTTCATCCAAATTTTTCCACACTCTTACTGAGTAAGAGCATAGTTCATCCAATTGTTGCATCCATAATCCTACCAACCAACTTTATTTTTCGAATTTCAGAAAAATCTAATTTTCTAAATTCGGTTTCTTATGTTACAAAAAGGTGGAAAACGGAAAATTTCACACCTTCCGTTTTTCTTTTATATACCGTTTATACAATCGTACTTGAATTTTATGAAACAATACATAAAGATCTCCTATTTTCCAATCCAAGCACATCCCACATAAGAAAATTTCCATTGTTGTAGCTTTTTTCGTCTTTTCTTGCAAAAAAATATTTCAAATTGCAAAACTGGAGTAAATAAAGACAACTATTTTCCTCAATCGGGTTTATGACTTGTTCTTACCTATAACGTCAGTTCAATCTCCTACTACAAGGTGCCAACATCCACTCTATTCTCATTTTCTACAACTTATTTTTTCCACCCAACAAAATTCCCTTTTAAATAATTTATCAAAAATAATTGTCAAAAGAATACATACTTCAAAACTTTCTTGATTAAAAATTCTTGTATGAAATATAACAAGAAAAACCAGCGAGCCATACATGCTCTATAATATGCACCTTTTACTGAGAGAATTTTACTTTAAAACTCAATATATACTTCTTTACTTATTTTAAAACTTGAAAACATCATAAACCATTTTTTTCCCAAAACTTTAATAATCTCAAGTTCTTAAAAGTTAATAATGGAGTTAGACTCAAAGTGGGTTTCCAACTTTTCTAGGTTCTCCTAGACACTCCCCAAGGTCAATTCTCTCAACTATATATATTCCTAATCCATTTTCTCCATTTTACCTTTTCCAATTCGTAAGGTTTTACTGCCAAACCCACTAAACCAAAATACTAATCATATGGGGTTTACTTTCCTTTTGTACAAAGTATATTGTACACTTCCCAACCAAACTTCCTAAGGGTCTCAAATTTCCTTATTCATTCCTTTAGTGTACAAAATAAACATCCCATTTCATACCATATTATACTCTTTCTATTTAGTGGGTTCCTCTATGGATCTAGGTATATATATATAATATATTTATATTTTTAAAATTACAAGTACGTTCAGTCACTATTTATATAGGAATCCTAAACCTAAGCTCTGATACCAGATGTGACAACCCCAATTTCGACAGACCGAATTTTTTTCAAAATTCTGATCTATCGAAACTCGGATTGGTTTGCTCTGGTATCCTGCAGAAAAGACAGAGACATAAAACATGTCAGAGCTCAGAAAAATATCTCACAGCGGAAAGGATAAAATATAGTATAATCAAAACATAGCCTTACTGTATTATTAATACTGCCTAATCAGTATCCAAAGCTAACATGTCTCTGCCACAATCTAACATGCGAGTGTGTTATGAGGAAGGGGTCAGAACACAAGTTCTAGTGACTGGATTTAAACTATACACTTTGGATAATCTTACATATACCGTTCAATCATATTTTCTTATTTATTAGGTTACTTGGGTTAACAGCACTCAAGGCTTATACACACGTCATACCCATTTACTTCCCAGTGAATTAACCTAATATATTATATGTAGGTATCTCTCAATATTGAGATACATCCCATGGTACCCTACTCGCATGGTCTCCACCGTATCATCGTAGGAATATAGCAGTCCCTAATCCTACGCCCGAATGTCGTACGGATTTCTGTATATATGTCAACGCTACGTCTGCAAAGAACCACTACTTCTATATTACGTAAGCGTTCGGACTGCCATCTTTGAACCATTCGATCGAATTAGGTTCCATCCTTGAATAATGCCCTCTAATCTTATGATATACCACCCAAAGCGACATGAGTGTACCAAGACTTTCCCACGTACGTATCGTCAATCGTTCTCGATGTCTATTTCATATGTTCACTATATGTGCGCCCGAGTCCTGTGGCAGGGCTAATTAAGAAACACGGAACTCGGTCGAGAGCTTTCAGATATCTGTCGATTGCAGATGCTAAGGTCTCCTTTTACAGTGGCCATGGTCCCACTAGAACCCTCCCTCAACTAATGAAAGGCACCCAAGAATATCAAGAATGAGAACTTAACGCCGGCCCCCTTTGCCCTTCAAACCTATTGGCCAACCTCACCCGTAACTAGATAGCAAAGTATATGGTCTTTTGGAGTTCTTCGCCTTTCCGCTTTACGTAATGACTGAAGTTGGTAGGTAGACGTGGAGTTGCTATCACAGGGCACTAACTGGTCTTGCCGAATCACGTTGGTCCATCTTAGTCTTTTGATTGCCCCTTATTATTGCAAGCAAGGCATATTATTTAGTTCACTAACGCAGACCTAACCTCTGTGAGTACAGGCGGATCATCTGCCACTCACAGAGGAATACCAAGAGTAGCCTACGTCCCCAGAAGCCGGATGCTTCTCCTTCCAGTCCTTTGGAGCTGTCAAACAATCAGATGAATGTGCGCTCCCCTCGTGCCTTATGACACCTCGATGATCTACCCTGTTGGGTTATTCACCTTCAACCGTACGGACTGGTCTAAGCGCCTTACTTTAGCATGTTGTTAGACCCTATGTCTAAACGTTCTTTTACGCGCTTGTCTCACCTCACCAGGTTTCCAGTTAACTTGGTTATTCCAATTCATATTGAATTCTTATTCAAATTACCAAATTTCTCTTGCTTATTAATTTTAGTCATACAACTTAATTCATTTAAGTTTATTAATAAGCTTACAACATGTTATTCTCTAGATTGTGGTCCAACGTCTGTGATCCACAATCCATTTTATATTCTTATTTGATTTTAATAACATGTTTTACTTAATATGTAATTAAGTATATCTAATTCGCATTTTTCCAATTAACATGTTACTTACCATTTATGATTAAGTATAACTTATTTCATTTCATAAGTTTTCCTCATCCTTTCTCATTTAATCATAATTCCACTTTACGTCGTCAATACGACTTAACGTTGTTTACTTATTAACTTAGTTCTATTAACTAATGCCTATTAATAAGTTTCTCTACCCATTTATTATAACCTATGTTATAATTTCTCCTTGTCCCTAGGCCAACTCTAAACATGTTACTCTTACCAACGGGTTTCAGACTCCCAGACTACTTAATTTAAGTACAATATATTTTCCCCCTTTACTTAACTGGTTGTAGGTTTTCCCCTTTTCTGATTACTAAATTAACAATTAAGTGTCACTTAACTTAATTCGCCAGTTATCCCATTCCCTTACTAGTTTATTATAATCTAAGTTATAATATTCACTTGTCCATAGGACAAGTCTACCTATTATACAACATTTTCATTAACGTTATTTATTTATAATAGGTTATTATCATTCCCCTTTTAAACCATTTACTGTTTGTAAACCATTATTCTTCATTCTCGGTAATATATGTTCCTTATTATATTAAGGAAAACACTTCATGCACCTTGTCAGTTTGATAGAAGGAATCAATGATTTATTTTCATAATGTTTTCCCATCTAAATCCGTGGTAGAAAGTAATTTCTTTACTTTTCTATATTTATTGTGGCTTACTTGCAACAACGTTTTCAGAAATAAGTCATTTAGGGAAATACATCACTTTTCCCTCTTATCACACTAATTAGTTCATTACATCCCTTCCTTTCTTATTTTCTGAGTTAGACATTTAATTACCATCCTTGCCATTTATTCATATCTTGTTATATACATATATTTATTTATATATATAAGCACTAGACCTCTCACATTAAGCCTACACTTGGGGATGCTGGATAAGCCGGGCAGTTCCGGGCAGACTTCTTCCACAAGCGGACTTAACCTCGCGTCTTAGCACATGTTGTTAATTCTTGTACTTAGGCCTCTCACGTTAGGTTCAACATTAGTGGCTGTTGGATATGCCGGTCGGGTCCGGGCAGACTTCCGCCACTAATGCAACCTAACCTCGTGCCATAAGTGTGTTTACAATTTCTAATTGTAATCCTAGGCATATTCATTTTTATTCAATCACTTATGTCCATATCAAATTGGGCTTCCAAATTAAAATCTCAAAACATAATATATGTTATGTTCATTACATGAAAATTTTAGACATATTATCCTTTTTACTGTAATGTAGTTTACAGTAATCTAATTTACATGTCGTCCAATTTTTGCCTATATTTTGTCGCATGTCATTTTCAACATATGTTTAATTCTACTAGGACATATAAACATTCAATCGAGTAATTATTTTAACATGACGTTCAATCAATAATATGCCCCAAGTAAAGCATGTAATTACAATCACTGAATTGGCTATTCATATCCTAACAAGTTTATTTTCTCCAATATGTAAACATTTAAAAACTTAGCCAATTCAACATAGGAATTTCCTGACATATTCATATCAACATTTCAATTCGTTACAACAGCAATTTATAATTAAACTGGCCACATTTCACAATTTATTAAAAAGGGGAATGCTAAACGATTGTCATAACATTATCTAAAGGTTATAGCTAAAACCCAATCACCTTTAAGATTTCCCCAAATTTTGGATCTGATCTGTTCTATCATCCATGGTTTTTCTTTTCCTTTTAATTTGATTCACGACTTAACGACCATGGATTTATTATTTCATGAAAAGAAAAGGGAAAGAGAAATAATTTAAATGGATTGGTTCTTAGAGGTTTACCTTGCTTTTATGATTCAATAATATTTTTTATTAACGTTGATTCCCTCTTCAAGATCTGAATTCATAATCCTCCTAGGCTAACATTTTAATTTCAGAATAGATTTGAGAAGAGAGAGAGGGAGCCATGGCAGAGCTCCAGCGTAGCTGCTGAATTATGATGTTTAGGGCTAGGTCTAGGGTCTTATTTATAGGTGCTCAAGACCTTATCGTACACGCAGTGCTGAGTCAGCATTGAACCCAGTTAAGAAAATAATCCAGGTTCGTAGATGAATCTAGCCAAATCTTATCGTACACGCAGTGCTGAGTCAGCATTAGGTCCCGCAAGCTATTTTGGCGCAGAAATTTGAATTTCGAAAGTTTGAATTGTTTTGGCGTAGAAATTTGATTTTTGAACTTTTGAATTTCTGGAATTTATTTAACTGTTTTATTCATATGAAATATTCTTATATTTATACAATTCCTCTAACGACCATTTTATGTGTACATATATACGCACAACTTTCGTTTTATTTTCAAAATTCAAACGATGTTGCACCGTTATTTGATTCTTGCCATATTCCATTGACTGTAGCCTTATGTTCCATTTTATCTTTCGTATTCATATATTTCCGCATATATATTTACATATATTTTCTTTATTTCCTTATATGTACGTTCTTATCCTTTCAAATTTTGAATTTGTGTATATACATATACTTGCATGTTCAGTTGGCCCTCTCTAAAACGAAGATAAAAATTATGTCACCACCGGGGTTCGAACCCCCGACCTCCATGTTACAAATCCAATGCCTTAACCAACTAAGCTATGAAGTCTTTTGTTAATAAGTCTTAAAACAGCGATAATTATTGTTCTCTCCTTACTTATCTTTTCATGTTAGTTACAATACTTAAATTAAACCATTGCATGAATCTTTTTCTTTTATTTTTCTTTTAATGTTAATGCATTATGTTTGCAAAACAGTGCATGCAACATATTTACATTGTATACAACCAATCCTTTCTTTCAATGCATGCATTACATTTTTTCAGTGCATGTATTTATTACATGCAATCCTTATTTTATTCTTTATTTTATATTTTAATTTTTTTGTACATATATATATATATCTCTTGTGCGTATACAAACTTCTAGGCTTAATAACTTCTTTATATGATGTACGTTTTATGTAAACCAGGTGTCTATCTTGACCAGAATTCCGAGACAGACACAATGGCGCATTCCGTTTTACTTAATTCTCATTATTTAATTAAGTTATTCTTATTTTATTATCTTAAAAATACGGGGTGTTACAGGCAATCTCCCATCCAATTCTTTGGCTCTAAAGGATTACTGTTGAACTCTAATTCCTTCAGGCTCTCAAATCCATCTAGGTGATTTGGATGGGATTTTTTCAATTATTTCAGCAACATCCATCATTATTTCTCTTGTTTTCTAGTTGTTGCATTCTCTAATTCATCCTTCTCTTGTTTAGGATCTTCATCCCCTCAGGACACAACTACCCTTGTCGCTTATAGCTGGTCCAGTGTCCAGGCTATGAAGAGGCTTGCTCAATCCGCTATTGATCCTTCATCGAAGAAGTCTAAGTGTGAAAAGCCGGTTGGCTTCTTAGTAGATATTGTTACTACTCCGTAAACAAGGCAGAATTTTGATCCTTCTACTATAGCTGATGAACAGGTAGTTGATATTGATGCTTCCCCTAAAGTTTCCTCGAAAGGTAAGTCCACGAGCAGCCCTGTCCCCTTCGATGCTTTTGGTGAGATAGGTGGGAGAAGGCTTGATCTTCCAACACCTTCCTCTTCTCAGCCTGTTTCTTCTTTTGTACCTCCTCCACTAGTCTCAGCTTTTGATAGGCTTGTAAAACCGGCTCTTTCATCTCTCGAAGTTGCTAATATTACCTCAACTTCGGCCTATTTGTACTCGGAAGATTTCCACAGACAACAAATCAGGGTCACCTTTTGGTATTATACATACATATCCTTATTTTTTGAGAGACTTAGCCTACTTCTCTTCTTTATATGATGAAAACTTGGTATGTCTCCCGGGGATTAGCTTCCACTTTGACGGCCGAGGTCAACACTCTAATGGAGGAGAATAGGGTGTTGTCAGATAGGGTTAATGTTTTGTTGCGAGAGAAGACGGAGGGAGATAATGAACGTAGGGAGTTGGCGGCCTCATTAGAGGAGGAGGGGAAGGCTAAAGAGGAGTTAACAAAGCAGGTCGAAGACCTTAAGGTAGAGAAATCGGAGTTGGAGATTGATTATGCTGCCGAGGTAGAAAAGATGAACACTCATCTCTACACCGCAAAAAGAATAATTTACGAGGCTGGTGATAGAATTTCCAATTTTTTGAATGTCCATCTTAACAACATAGATATGGAGTATTACGAAGATGCCCTCATCCTTGCTTTCTCAGACAAGTATGATAGGCTTTCAGAATTCGACTTCTCTTAAATTGATCCCTCCGTCCGAGACAGAGTTCTAGAGAAGATTGAGTAAGTGAGATGAGAGCATAAGGTTCCTTCAATGAACATGATAAATCCTGCGTCGATTTTGTTTATTGATAAATTTTCTAAGGATGAGGAAGATGTGAAGGAGGAAAACAGAGCAGAAGGAGAGATGAAGACACGTGGATCAGCTAGATGGGTCTGGGAAGGTTGATAGAACATCCTCTCTCATATCAAAGGACTTTCTTTCTAAAGACAGTGGTTCTTTAGATTCCAAGAAGAATGGGACTCCCGATCGGTTCGATGTTGATGTCACACAGGTATGGCTTTCGCTTTCGAAGTGCTTTCCTTCTCCTTGAATTTCAATAATAACTAGTCTTCACATGTTACAGCAGTTCTCTGCTTCTCCGAAGATGTGAGTTATAGTTATGCTTTTAGACTCTACGTTCAGAAATACAAGGGGAATTCTCAAGGAGTTTGGTTCAGCGAAAACAATTTAACAAGGGGTTTTGAATGTTATTGTATGAAGTACACATTTTCTTTTGATTTGTCCGTGAATTTCGTTAGTCACGCGATATTTGATGGTTTATGGTGTTGTAGTAATATGCTAGTGTGGATATGGCACTTATGGTGTGTATGAATTGATAATGGTTATGTGACTGTTTTTCCTTGAAATGCATGATGTAATTAGTGTATATATGATATTTGCGTTTTACGTATTACGATATTTCATCTTATTTGTGGCTAGGAGGACTTGTTCTAGATCCCACTCTTCAAATTTAGAGAGGAAACTTCAACATCGTTGGTTACAAAGATATTTTTGGTAACGCTCCCTGTCGGGCTACAAAAAGATGTATTATCTCCAAAAGATAGTAGTCACAAATCTCCAGGAACAAGTGTCTCATTTGGAAAAACAACTAAAGGAGAAAGATGAAATTATTTGCAGTTTGCAACGTAAGTTAGCAACAAAATTCTCTGAGAGCTCAGATGCGGCGGTAGGTAGATTATACCAACAAATCAATAAGTTGGAGGATGAACTAAAGAAAGCTAAAGAGAATTGCGCTTCTTTATAATTCTCTTTGCAAAACCCTGATTCGGAATGATAGATCTTTCTTGTATGTTTGTGACTTAAACATTTTCTAAACGATGAATTTGTCTGTGCAATGGTTTATGCCGTGACTTCCGGTGGGTATGTCCGTGTGTTGTGTGACTTATATGATGTATCGCTTTTGTCGGAAACAGTGTTACTATAACCCAGGGTGTTGTATTGGGTGGAAACCTACTCGTGCTAAGTGTTAGTAAAAATTTCTTCATGTAACGATTATCCTTGGGACAATCCCTGATGAAAGATCCCCTCGGGAAAAAGGATAGTTCTAGTTATAGAATTCTATTAGAAACATTTAGGGTCTTTTCCCAGTTCTTCCCCGAACTGGTGTCGTGATATGACGTAGTTTCCCGTGTTGTGCAAGCAACTAAATATGTTGGAAAATAAACTAATGAACGCATACGTTAAAGACACTTCCCTAAGAGGACCATAAGCCCATCCTTGGTAGTAACAGAATTATAATTTTTAGCCATACTTTAATTTCCGAGAGGGACGAACAATTCCTTTTTTAGATTCAAGAGCTTGACCCTGCCCAAGTTTAGGGTATTTGTGACTAAGACGAAACCCCACATCCAGTTGTGATTTACTCCACGATCATCCCTGGTTTAGGTATTGAGATGTAAGACCGGGGGCTCGCTTCTGGACTTTGCTGAGAAGCCAATCCAACCCAGATCTGGGTATTAATTTAGATAAAAGACCGGGAATCCCTTCCGGCATTTATGAAGGGCTGAATCAACCCAGATTCGGGTATTAATATGGGTAGAGGACCGGAAACACCTTCCGGCATTTCTGAAGAGCCGAATCAACCCAGAGTCGGGTATTAATATGAGTGGAAGACCGGAAATCCCTTTTGGCATTTGTGAAGAGCCAAATCAACCTAGATTCGGGTATTAATATTAAGGTCGGGAGTCCCTTTCGGCATTTGTGTTTTAGCAATCCTCTTGGATTTGATTTGTGAAGAAGAGGCTATACGTGCTTCTTGAGCCACTCCCTGGGCTTTTGATGTCAAAGCAGAGGATGTGTGTGCTTTGTTGGCCACTCTCTGGGCATGTGCGTCTGATGCGCTTGGCTAGCTCATCCACAAGCAGGGCTCAAGGACTTACCCGACCTCCCTCGAGGAGGCGCCTTATCTCGACCATCGTAGGTGATGACAAGGTCTTAGACACTTATACGGGGCCATTGTCGGCACAGAACCAAGGTTTGCTCTTTTGAAGCTCTATATTGACCATCGTAGGTGATGACAGAGGCTTACACTCTCCCCCTTCGAGGGGTGCCCTATCCTGACCATCGTAGGCGATGATAGGGATTAGCATTCCCTTCTGCGGGTAACGCGGAATATAAGCAGAGGTAGGACGTGCTCTTCTGCGAGCAGAGGTTGGACGTGCTTAGTTCTAGCAGAGGCAGGGCGTGCTAAGGTTAGATGCACCGCTACGACCATTTCTGGTGTAAAACAGAGGCTTACGCTTTTGATGATTTTACCCTGCCCCCTCTGATTTGGGCATGGAGAAAAACTAACACGCCATCCCCCTCCGGGGATGCCTCGTCCTGACTAATTTGGCGGTGACGGGGATTTAATCTGTTTATGGTTTGACCCCTTTTGGGTTTGCTTTTTAAATTCCAAGAGGAGGGTTTTCCGTACCCTTGAACATGTTTAGTAATCCTTTTCCTAAGGGTTTTCACCGACTTCACTTTGATTTTTTCATAAATTCTCGTAATTGGCCTTGGCTGATGAATCTAACGATGGTTTCCCCGAGGACTCTACAGTGATTAGTCTCGTGTCCATTCATCATGTGGTATTGGAAGTAGGGCCCTTCTGTTTTCCTTTCATACGTAGGCGTTTTCTTTGTGAATAGCCAATAGTTGAGTTCGTGTTTGGTTAGGAAGTAAATGTTTTCCATCGAAGTGGTAAAGTAGTATTCCTTGGGTAACCCTAGCATACACCCCTCTTCTTGCTGCCGGGGTTTAATCCTTTTGTGACCCAGCCTAGCTTCTGTGCTACACCTTCGTTCTCTCCTCCCAAAACATACTGAGGTAGAGATGTTATCCCTTCGGACCATTTTTTGGCGAAGTGGTCGAAATCGTCCACTATTTCTCGTTCAAGCGTCTCTCCCCTAACTTGCTTAAGGAGGTTTTATTTAGGTGAAAGAAAATATTTATACCCTTGGATGTAGAGTCATTTGGAGGAGGCGCTAGGGTTTGCCTTATGTGGGAATAACTATAATTTTAGAAATCGGGTGCATATTGTTCCATTTCCCTTTTTCGCTTTATTATGCGTAAGGCTTCTACTCTCAACCTTAGTTCTTATGTTGCTCTTGAGTCCATGATTTTCGACTCATCCATTTGAGACTCTGAAGGCTTTTGTCGGGACCTCCGACCCATAATTTTTCTTTTTCAAGGCCTTAGTCCAACCCGGGACGGAACAACATAGGTAGATATGTAGTGAGGTTAACCAAAGGATCGGAGGTTCAGGCCCTCCTCCTAGCGCCAAAATGTTAAAGATATTATTCTCCAACACCGAAGATAGGTCAATGGGGGTGAATCTAAGGGAAAGACGTAGATTATTTAACCTTCGCAAGCCTAGGTTGGTTTTCCGTCCCTAGGCGTCGGGGCTTTGGAAAGAAGGGTCGCTAGCCTAGTACTCTTGACAAAGGATTCAATAATGGACAACAAGGGACTCTATACCAAGCTCGTTGGGAGATCTAAGCTCATAGAGAGGGTAGGAACTCACTGGAGGGGTTAAACTTATAGGAAAAAAGGTGTTTCCTTCGATCTGTTGGAAAATTCGGACAAGAATCCATGCATTTGCAGAAAATGAACAGTAAACCGTGACAATTAATAATTAAGAAAATAGTATTACAAATTCACAGGGAGATGCTTTGAATATAGATACACACTTAATTAATCTTCGATTTAGAATTCATGATCATAATAGAATAAATTCTTCAGTAGATCCCCAACTTAGGGTTTTAAGAGAAGGATTACAAGGATTAGAAGGCTAAAAATGAGAAAGTTCCCCTCAAATGTGACCCCTGGGGTCCGATTTATAGAAAACTTGAAGCCCCTTCCGTTGTTGGGCCACTGGGCCTTCAGGAGCCTTTATCGGTCGCCTTTTCCCTTGGTCTTGGATGTTTTTTGCTCCCGGACGCTTTGTGGTGTTAATTAGGGCTTCCGCAATGAAGGTTTTGGCTAGTTGGGAACCTTTACGAGGGTGACATGTGCTTATCGATGTGATGACTCTCGGATAACATGTGAACCTCTAGCATTGGCTCCTGGTTGAAGTCTCTCAGATGTAAGCTTCCAGAGGTAGGCTTCCGGCTTTCTCGTGAACACTAGAGGGGCTAGCCCTCCCGATGCATGTGGATAGATGTCGGTTTGAAATCCACTGTCGATGTCTGTACCAAGAAGATTAGCATGGATAGCCTGTATCTCCTCTGGGGTTGCGGTTAGCGTTCCGGTAGAGCCTTTTAGGATGGTTCGGTCCTCCGAAAGTTTGCTCTAGGGAATGCGTTGTCTGTCTATCGATGTGACATTTCAGTACTTGCGCTGGAGTTGTTTTGGAAGCCGGTTCCGGATGATCCTTGCGCACTTCTGGCTTGGTACCTTTAATGCCTTCTGATGTATCAGTATTAAGCAGGTTAATGCTAATAACCCTTCTAGGTTTTAAGGAGTGGAGCTCATATCTTCTTCTTTCCTGGTTTCTGACTTAGTTGGCCTATTGCTACAGAACTTCTCGTCACATAGTTGTTGTCAGATTGACCACATCAGAGGAACTTTGTTGATATTCTCATCACATATGTGCTTGTGCTCTTCTGATACCCCTTCACTGTTAACTGGTTTTGGGAGCTAATTTTGGTAGTGACATCAGCTATTTCTAATGATTATGTGGTTTATATGCAAAAGTCAGATTATGATATAGGAATCAATAAGGGCTCAGTTTCCTTTTCACATGCTATAAAAAGTAAAGAATCGAAGGATTGGATTAATGCCATGTAAGAAAAAATGAAATCCATGCAACAAAATGAAGTTGGGGATTACGTTGAGTTACCACATGGGTGTAAAAGAGTCGAATGCAATTGGGGTTTTAAATTAACGCGACCCTAGTGGTAATATCGAACGGTATAAATCTAGACTTTTTGCTAGGGGTTACACTTTGAAAGATGGCGTTGACTACAAGAAGTCGTTTTCTCCTGTTTCAAAGAAGGTCTCACTACGAATTATAATGGCATTGGCAGCTCATTATGATTTGGAATTGCATCAAATGGATATGAAAACAGCCTTTCTGAATGGTGATTTTGATGAGCAAGTTTATATGGATCAACCTTAGGGTTTTTCTGTAGAAGGTAAAGAACAATTGGTGTGTAAACTTAAGAAGTCAATATATGGAATATGGACTTAAACAAGCATCCCAACAATGGTATATTAAGTTCAATACCATTATTACGTCTTTTGGTTTTAAGTAAAATACGGTTGATCACTGTTTATACCAAAAGATCAATGGGAGCAAGTTTTTTTATCTAGTCCTTTATGTTGATGACATCTTGCTTGCTGCAAATAATTTAAGAACATTGAATGAGACTAAGAAATTTCTCTCAATGAACTTTGAAATGAAATATATGGGAGAGGCATACTATGTTATTGGAATAGAAATATTTCATGATCGATCACAAAGAATATTGGGATTGTCTCAGAAAGGATATATAAAAGGGATTCTAAAGAGATTTGGAATGAGTAAATGTTCGCCTAGGAAAGTTCCTGTACATAAAGGTGATAAATTCAATCTCATGTAATGTCCTAAGAATGATGTTGAACGAAAGGAAATGGAATCAATTCCACATGCATATGTAGTTGGTAGCCTAATGTATGCTCAAACTTGTACTAGACCGGATATCAGTTTTGCGGCCGATATATTAGGCAGGTATCAAAGTAATCCAGGAAGGGAACATTGGCAAGTTGCAAAGAAATTTTTGATATACATACAAGACACGAAAGATTACATGCTCATGTATGGTGGATCCAATGAATTAGAGGTAATTGGATATAGCGATTCAGATTTTGCTGGACGCATCGATACTAGAAAAATGACTTTTGGTTATCTATTTATGTTTGCTCAAGGTGCCATATCACGGAAAAGTGCGAAATAAACTATCGTTGCTTCATCTACTATGGAGGCAAAATTTGTGGCATGTTATGAAGCCACAATTCATGCATTATGGTTGCGGAACCTTATTTCAGGACTTGCAGTTGTCGACGCCATTAGCAAGCCACTGAAAATGTATTGTGATAACTCTGCAGCAGTGTTTTTTCCAAAGAACGACAAGTACTCTAAAGGTGCCAAACATATGGAACTAAAGTATACTGTTGTGAAAGATGAGGTTCAGAAACAAAGAGTGTCAATTGTGCACATCAGATTGCAGACCCTTTGACGGAAGGGTTACAGACAAAACAATTCGAGGAACATGTTCAAAGAATGGGTCTTGGTTGTATTAATAATGATTGAGGTGTGATATTTTGAGCTCTTTTATGCGTTTCTGATATGCAATTATGTGTCTCTTGTTTTAATGTGGTAGTACATACTTCATGTAATTTTAAACAAGAAAGAGTCTTATAAAGATATTATGTTTAATCATTATGATATAAGACATTATGCAAACCATTATGGTATTTTATATAAACTATGAAGGTAAATTGATGGATCGCTGGTATTGTAGTATATGGAAGGGAATGCATTGAATTAATAATGCACAACCTCCATAACTCTCAGCAATTTGTCATAGTATAACATTCAATGTCTGATATTATGAATAACCGGGTCAAGTGGGAGAATGTTAGAAAACTACTATTAGAAACTGCAATAAAACGTTTCATTTACCTTTAATGTTATGTTGTTTCTAATCTTAATATGGACCTATTAATTGGGTCATAAATAGAACGTTTCATTTTCCATTATACATTTTCTAATCTTAGTGTGACCTGATTAATTAGGACATAAATAAAAAGTTCATATTTAGAGTGTTAGGTCTGTGATCAATTTTAAGCGTTGAATTAGTATATGACGGACGTACCAAATTTAGAGTTAAATGTTATATAAAGGATTGGGTCCTTTCTCTCCCTTAGTCAAGAGTTGTATTCTTTTCCATCTAGAAACACATAGGAAAATAGGGTAAGAGAGGGAAACCGAATTCTGAGCAGAAGAGTAAACATTATAAGTCATAGGAAGATGATGACAACCATTACATCTTTCGCTGCTAATCAAGGTATGTCTCTTAAACAATAGATTACATTAAGTTTCTCCCTTTTGTTTGTGAAATATTTGGTATTGGTGATCCTAGGGCTATTCAATTGAATTGTACATCACTAGTCATGAAAGATCGAATAATAAAGAAAATTCTAACAATATTGTGTCCAGTTAAAGCAAGTAAGTCACATATGTTCTTGATTTTTACAAGATATTCTCTTATCAACATGTTTTCTTTCTTTAAATTCTAAAGTTTTTCTACAGAGCATCATTTTTTATTATGATTGTACATTAAACACCTTTTGAACTATGGTCCAAGTCAAGTTTCATAAGAAGTTTTACACCCAAATAATTGAAGGACGATGCTGGAGTTGATTGAGGATAAGATCCATGCACATTGAAGTCTATTTTACTTTTGTAGAAGATATACTCTCTATTTATTACTGTATTTCTGTGACAATCCCAAAATCCGAGGGGCGGTATTAAGGATAATCATTAGGAAATAACACATTAATCATCATAGCAGAGAACAGATAATAGCAGAAACAATAAATAAAATAATTTTACATGGATATGACAGCGGAATCACAACATGTAGGAATATCAGAATAGCATAACGTGGGATATACTTAGTAAATAAAAAAGGAAAGTGATCAGTCATCATCGCCAGAGGCGGAATACATACATGCAGTGAGACATAATAAAGGTATCAGTCTACATCGCCGAAGGCGGTACATATACATACAATAAGAAGTACAGAAAGTAAATCAGTCTGCATCGCCCGTGGCGGAATCATAATATAAGTATAGTGATGGCGGAAAATGTCAAAGTCATCTCGGTGAAGTCAGCCTCGCCATGAGCCAAAAATGCACTCTATGCAGCAGTGCAGAACCAAAAACCACCTGTCACCTGTGTACTAGGCTGCCCGTGTGAAAATAAGGGCACCCGCGTTTGCAAAGTGAAACAAACAACGAGTCAGTCATGGGGACTGGTATGAGGGATCTATTTAACAGTTAAACAACAGTAAATAGCAAATCATAGGACCACGCCACTTTCGCGGAACGGGTTTACTCCAGTGATTACTAGTGCATTTAAAACAAAGTAAATTCTTTTAAAAACAACGCAATGCTTTTTGAAAGAATGAAGCCATTATAAGACTCAGGTCCCATCACACAATGCAACGCAAGCCGGAGGATAGAGTTTTACCTTATAATAGCCAAATATGCTTGATACGTATAAAGCAAAATCATCTGATATTATTACTAGTGCATATATGTTTCAAAAACGAATAGCATCATAAATATCAATCATAGGCGACATGAGCGTCCCATGCCACTATGTCGCCATATATAAGTTACAATCGAATCCGTTATCTCGTATTGGAAATTGGATTTCCGTCATGAGTCAAGGCAAGGGGCAAGCTCCTCTCCGCTTCGAGACACTCTAGCAAATGCCTCAGGACTACACACTCTGGGTAACCCTTGGATGCTTCAGGGCCGGTCCTCACTTACGTTAGAGGATTAATTATGCCTGAACACACGTTTCCCGGTCCTTACAGACCTATAATCGAGGCGCCTCACATTCCAACAACCACAAAGGTGAAAAGTAGATAAATATGTCAGGGCTGGTAAGTCACTGACACCACCATAGCTAGAAAGAAACGTCGTGCTCTCCCTGCAGTCCGTATCCCGTTTTTAACTCATACCGGGGTGTGAGGCTCGCGAATCTACGAAATACACAAAGCCAGGCCACGTAGACCTTGCTTTGATCATCATCCACAAGACTTTGCTTTGCAATAGAAGCCTTGATCACAGCATCTTGGCATGCCACATAGGCAGTCCACTCCATACGATTGATTTCCATCGATATATAACCTCTGAGCTCGTACGTCTCAGAGAAGGGCGTTAAGCAAAAGAATAAATTCTCCGCCGCCATACAGATATATATTTAACAGAGATCAATCAGTATAGAACAAAATCTAATGTCTAACACACAGTCCATTTACAAGTCCGTCCTGGGTCTGAACGAAACCGGAGGCGTCAAATTCCTCGTATATCCGTCCAATCAACACATACGTTCAGACGGCTACTACTTCTGTCCCTTCCCGGTAGCTACTCTGGTCAGGAACCTCAATAGCGCCCATCCAACCGATACGAAGATCGTCGGTCTTGAATCGTCTTTGCATTTTCCAATTCGAATCGCTCGATAAATTATTTGAAATGAGGGTTAGCTTGGCCCTTTCAAATAATCCACGTCATTAGAATTTAAATCGATTCTTTATATGGTTATATTATTCGACATCCATCTTTCAGTTATTTAGTGTTATTTTCGTATCAAACACATACAACCATCAAATATCAAACAATTCAAGCCCAATTGGTTTATTTTCAATCAATGTTGCTTATAATCTTTTATAACGATTATTCGCCATTTTTATTTATTTAAAAATGGCCATATTTAATTAAACGACGTTTCAGGTCGTGCCGTGGCACTGGCGCTGTTTTTCTCCTAATTTGTTTTACACATATCGGAAAATCTAACCGTTGGATTTCTACAAAGTCTATATCAGTGGGAAGATATTCCCAAAGCGAACCCAACGGTTCCAGTTTCGTGAGAATCTGACGGTCGGATCTTCCACACTAGTCGTTTGAAATTACGGTTTCAAAATTCGAACTGCAGCATCGTTATTCGATTAAATTAAATTATATTTATATTTATATATAAATATAAATGATTCTGGCACTGTTTTTCTTCAGATTTGAAATAAACATTCCGGACAATCCAACCGTTGGATTTTTACAAGGTTGGTGCCGTTGGAAAGATATTTACAAGGCGAACCCAACGGTTGCGGTTTCGGGAAAATCCGATGGTCGGATTTCTCGTACTAATCGTTTCAAATTACGATTCCGAAACGCGAACTGCACGACCTCTATTCCCTTTAATTATATTTATATTTATATATATAAATATAGTTCAATCTATAATTTCAACTATAGCTCGTTCTATATTTTCAACTTCGTTTTCACTTCAAATATTTCACTAACGCCTTAATATTTCGAAAAATTTCGCCATAACCTCCTTTGTACGGGGAGGGGTTTGGAAATTTATCGGGCCGTATTAGGTACCCAATAAATCCTAAAAAGCATTCACATATTTATAGTGATATATTTTGGTGTTTACGGGGGAGCATGTACTGATAATCACTCCAGAGAATAAATTCCCGTCACCCCGTTTCCGTGTGGAAATAAATAGTCCATGTGCCGTATCTAATAACTAGAGCGACGCGATTATTGTCAACTCCAGACCCGTGTGGGGTTTTTATTAATCTGGCAATTTATCGTTATAATTTATATAGTCCATATCAGTCATCAGTTCAACCTGTAGTACATAGTCATCGTCATACAAGCCTCTTGCTTATATGGTAAATCTTCCACCTCGTCACACAAGCTCCAATTGCTTATGTGGAATATGATGAAGTATGCCTATCGTCAAGAAGTATGCCATGTAGTGTAGTTCAAAATTAATTGTTACTATCCTATGGCGTTGTTTATTATTTCACACAGAAAAACCAGCACTCCGCATCCAATGGCATTCACAGGAGTTGATATATAAATAAAATTGCGCAGCCAACTCATCAAGGTTTACCTATTTGTCGGGCACGCAAATAATTTCTTTACTCTACAGCTAATCCATTTTTCCTGTTCAACACATGTATATATATGCAGAACAAAGCTAATAATAATATTTCTAGCAAACTATTATTTATTTCAACACGTGTGTATTTTTAACTAAGCGTATACATGATAAAAGGAATATTTTTATCATCAAAAATATTTATTCGACACGTGTGTATTTTTAACACTTCTTATTCACTATAAAAATATAGTTTTCATTGTCGATTCATTTTATTTTTAAAAGATGATAACATTCAACACATGAACTTCAACTCAACGAATGAATTGCAATTCAACACATGAATATTCTATATAGTTTGTATATATATAAAAATGTGATTTTTATCGCTAAAGCCATTTGTTTAAATTCAAATAATATTCAACACATGAATTTCAACTCAACGAATGAATTGCAACTCAACACATGAATATTCTATATAGTTTGTATATATATAAAAATGTGATTTTTATCGCTAAAGCCATTTGTTTAAATTCAAATAATATTCAACACATGAATTTCAACTCAACGAATGAATTGCAACTCAACACATGAATATTCTATATAGTTTGTATATATATAAAAATGTGATTTTTATCGCTAAAGCCATTTGTTTAAATTCAAATAATATTCAACACATGAATTTCAACTCAACGAATGAATTGCAACTCAACACATGAATATTCTATATAGTTTGAATATATATAAAAATGTGATTTTTATCGCTAAAGCCATTTGTTTAAATTCAAATAATATTCAACACATGAATTTCAACTCAACGAATGAATTGCAACTCAACACATGAATATTCTATATAGTTTGTATATATATAAAAATGTGATTTTTATCGCTAAAGCCATTTGTTTAAATTCAAATAATATTCAACACATGAATTTCAACTCAACGAATGAATTGCAACTCAACACATGAATATTCTATATAGTTTGAATATATATAAAAATGTGATTTTTATCGCTAAAGCCATTTGTTTAAATTCAAATAATATTCAACACATGAATTTCAACTCAACGAATGAATTGCAACTCAACACATGAATATTCTATATAGTTTGTATATATATAAAAATGTGATTTTTATCGCTAAAGCCATTTGTTTAAATTCAAATAATATTCAACACATGAATTTCAACTCAACGAATGAATTGCAACTCAACACATGAATATTCGATATAGCATATGTAAATAATTTCAATGAATGAAAATTATTCTAACACGTAATTATTTCAGAAAATTTCGGCAGCATAACGGCAGGGTAGTTAAAACCGGGACCGTCCCTAGTACGGCTCCTCGCTCTACCTTAAAACCTCGCGGTTTTTGACAATGGGGATCATGCATCTAGTTCGCACGCAGGCGGCATGTTTTATTTTCAATTCCACAATCCTATTCTAATTTGTTTCAACCACAAGAGGGTATTTTTCAACCATAGTATCAACCACAAACAATTATTTCCAACCATTCGTCATACCATATAATATCACGTCAATCACAAGCAATAAATATCGTCCATGGTCTGTGGACGAGGGGAGTATATATATATATAATATAATAATTCACTTGCATTTCATCACAATTCAAAGCATATATGTTTCAAACAACGCTTGTATAATTTATACATCGCTAATATAACTTATACAACACATGTACATGAGGTATACAATGCGTATATAATTTACACTTCGCTTATATAATTTATACAACGTGATTTCATTCACACAGACAATTTAGATTCCTCACATTGGTTATTGCAGTGCTAAAAATCGTAGGAAGGTCAGAAAAATCCGCGGCTTCTTCTAGATTGTAGAGAGCCTCCTTGCGGTCACGGTGTCTCCTGTTTCATCGAATTTCGTTAAAGAACGAAAAAGATATTATTTTTCGAAGTTTTGCAACACTTAAAAGTGTTATTTTCAATACAGAATTTTCATCAGAAAGATTTTTAAAATCTTCGAAACTAGGTCTCAAAATTTCAGTCGATCCGTACCTCTATGCTTCGATCAGGCTACGCTGCGTCGAAGAGCTACGAAGCACCTCCAGAACGGCGGTGGTGGCAAGTGGTTCGGTGGTCTGTGCTCGTCGCGGCGGCGCTCAGAAGGTCGCGCCTTCCTTCTCGATTTCCGGCGTCGATAGTCGATGGGAGGAGACGTGGGTTGGTCAGATGTGGAGAGGGGACTACGGCGAACAAAAACTTCAACTGGGGTTGGCGGCGAAATGGCCTGAGGCGGCGGCGATATCGACGAGAAGTTTTGAGCGACGTGCGTCGTTCAATCGCGCTCTGGAGGCTAGGGTTTTAGAGTTTATATTTTTTTTTAAAGAAAAATTCCTATTGGTCCGTGCTTTATAGAAATTTTTAAATAGTGTTTTTGCAAACGGACTCCTTTTTAAACCCAACGACTGTCACCCCTAGCTAAATACCCCCATTCCGGACACAATGGGATATGTTTCGTTGGCCATTTCGACTGTTACAGTCAGTTATTTTTCAAATTAAAATATAAAACATTCGATATTTAATTTAAACGTACATTTCAATTTGCCAGGGCCACAAACTGAATCGAAAAATTCCAGAAAAATAAATCTAGCTTTGTTTTGACGATACGGTCCTAACAAAACCAGTTTCGTCGAATTCTGAGCTCGTTTGAAAAACGGTCATTTTTAGGTCGACCCATTTTAACAGAATTTGACCAAACACGTTATCTTTTGCCCCGCTCACATACTAGCTTCAAAAATTACGAAATTTGAAACGTAGCAATAATTTGACATCCCGGACCCAACAAAAGTGGTTTCGTCGAATTCCGAGGTCGTATGCAAAATCTCAATTTTCAAGGGCTATATATACTATATAGCGACCTTTCTGAAAATTCATTTGGCCATAACTTTTGATTTCCGTTATGAAATTTCGATTTTTCAGATTCGTTAGAAAGGTATTGATAAACAGATTTAAATATTTTCAGTTTCGTCAAAATCCGTTATATTTTCCACCCGGTACAGTCAGACAAAGTTTGTATTCAAAATTTCAAACTGCCTTGTTGTACCCAATTCTATATTTTATTGAAATATGCTATTTCAATCATTCAAATTTCTTGGTACTAACAAGTTTTTAAAAATTTTAAACTGGTTCACATTTTCCGGGTTATTACAATCTCCCCCAGTTAAAACTTTTCGTCCTCGAAAAGGAAATAATAGTTAAGCAGGAAATAAAATGTAAATGCAAAGTATTGTAAAGGTACCTTGCACCGGAGTTAGTCAGAGATGTCCACTCTGCATTTGGGATAGGCTTGTTTAATGCTTTCCTCAGTTTCCCAAGTACAGTCTCTAGGATCACTACTCCACTGCACTTTGACTAGATGAATCTTTTTCCTCCTTAGCTCTCTGGTTTCTTTGCCAACTATCTTTAATGGCTCTCTTCTGAGTGCTAATTCTGGAGTTATGTCAATATCATGTTGCGCTGCTTCTTCCACAACAAGATCGGGATCATGAACATGTCTTCTGAGTTGAGATACGTGGAACACATCATGTACACCAGGCAACCAATCAGGTAATGAAACCCTATATGCAAGAGTTCCAATCCGTTCAAGTATAGGAAAGGGACCAATAAATCTCGGTGCCAACTTCCCAGTCTTGCCAAATCTGATTACTCCTCGCATTGGAGAAACTCTTAAATATACATAATCGCCAACGGCAAACGATATATCCCTTCTTCTCACATCAGCATAACTTTTCTGTCGGCTCTGCGCTGTTGTCAATCTCTTCTTAATGAAATCGACTTTATCCGATGCTTCTTGAATCATATCGGGCCCTAACACAAGTCTGTTGCCAGGTTCTACCCAACATGCGGGAGATCTGCACGGTCTACCGTATAATGCTTCAAATGGAGACATTCCCAAACTTGTTTGATAGCTATTGTTGTAAGAGAACTCTGCTAAATGTAAGTGATCTTCCCATGAGCCTCCAAAATCGATAACGCAAGCCCGCAGTAAATCTTCTAGAATTCTATTCACCCGCTCAGTTTGGCCATCTGTCTGAGGGTGATAAGCGGTGCTTAGATTTAATTTGGTTCCCAATTCTGTCTGGAATGCTTCCCAGAATTTGCTAGTAAATAGGGGATCTCTATCACTGACTATATTGAGCGGCACCCCATGAAGTTTAACTATTTCTTTGAAGTAAATCTGTGCTAGACTTTGAGCCGTTCTGTTGGATCGGACAGGTATAAAATGGGCAGTCTTCGTGAAGCGATCTACGATTACCCATATACTGTCGTTTCCTTTTCTAGTTCGAGGCAGGCCATCGATGAAATCCATCGAAATTTGTTCCCACTTCCATCCTGGAATTTCTAATGGTTGTAATAATCCAGCCAATTTCTGCTGATCACTCTTGACTAGCTGACAAGTGGAGCATCTGCTAACATATATTGAAATATCTCTTTTCATCGCCTTCCACCAGAACGTGCGTTTGATATCGTTATACATTTTGCTCACACCGGGATGGATACTCAATTTGGATTTGTGGCACTCATCAAGTATTTCTCTTCTGAGCTCTGGGATTCCAGGCACACAAATTCGCCCTTTTAATCTTAGGACCCCTTCGCTGTCAAGGCTAAAATCTGAGGGTTTTCCTTCTCGGATCCGCTGGCTAATCCTTTTAATGAATTCATCGTCCTTCTGCAGAATAGTAATCTTATCTTCTAAGGAAGAAGTATTGATAAAACTGGCAATGATTTCATTCTTTCTGCTGAGCGCATCTGCTACAACATTGGCTTTTCCCGGAGTGTATAGAATTTCAAAATCGTATGCCGCAAGGAA
The DNA here is from genome assembly GCA_030737875.1 of Allium sativum. Classification (NCBI taxonomy): domain Eukaryota; kingdom Viridiplantae; phylum Streptophyta; class Magnoliopsida; order Asparagales; family Amaryllidaceae; genus Allium; species Allium sativum. The sequence continues at coordinate 973,709,430 of CM060916.1, forward strand.
CTCTAACCAACGTTGTTGTCTCAAGTTTAGATCTTTCTGAGTGAACAGATATTTCAAGGATTGATGATCGGTAAATAGTTCGAACTTCTCGCCCAGTAAATAATGCCTCCAGATTCTTAAAGCGAACACGATAGCTAATAACTCAAGATCATGAGTAGCATAGTTTCTTTCATGCGGCTTTAGTTGACGGCTGGCATAAGCGATCACTTGGCCTTTTTGCATTAACACTGCGCCTAGCCCTCTAATAGAAGCATCTGTCCATACAGTCAAGTCTTGATTACCTTCTATTATTGTCAATACTGGAGCAGTTGTCAACTTCAGTTTTAGCTCTTGGAAAACTTCTTCACATTCGGGTGTCCATTTGAATTTCTCATGCTTCTTTGTAAGCTTTGTCAATATACCAGATATCTTTGAAAAATCCTGAACGAATTTCCGGTAGTAACTAGCTAATCCAAGGAAACTTCGAACTTCTGTGGGAGTAGTAGGTTGTTTCCAGTTCTAAATCGCTGTAATTTTGCTTGGGTCTACAGCAATTCCTTCTTTTGATACGACATGGCCTAGGAATTTAACTTCATTCTGCCAGAAGACACACTTAGAAAATTTAGCTTTCAAGACATTTGTCCTTAGAATTTTCAACACTTGTTCTAAATGTTTTACATGTTCATCCTCCGACTTAGAGTAGATTAAAATGTCATCGATGAAGACCAGAACAAATTTATTCAATACACCTCGGAACACTCTGTTCATAAGATCAACGAAGTATGCTGGAGCGTTACACAAGCCGAACGGCATTACTAACCATTCGTAGAATAAGTCGGGACCCCTGAAGGCTGTCAAAGGAACACAGTCTTCGGCTATTCGTAATTGGTGGAACCCTGTAGCTAGGTCCATTCTGGAGAATACTGTTGCTCCATTTAATTGATCTAACAGATCATCTATACGGGGCAAAGGATATTTGTTCTTCAGTGTCTGTTTATTGAGATCTCGGTAATCAACACAAAGTCTCAGAGTACCGTCTGATTTCGGGACAAATACTACTGCAGCTCCCCACGCTGAAAAGCTCGGTCTGATCAGACCTTTCCAAAGCAATTCTCGGGTTTGACTACCTAACTCTTCTTTTTCTTTCGGGGCCATTCTTCTTATTGGATGTACTACTGGTCGGGCGTTAGGAATTAGATCTATCCTAAATTCAATTTCCCTTTGCGGCGGTAAGTTTTCTACTTCTTCAAACACATCCGCGTAGTTTTTAACGACCGGTATCTTTTCTAATGAAGGGGGAATAACTTCTAAAGACGACCAAAATTCTGTTCTATTAATTTCTGAGCCTTGACAAGGTATATATATAGGTCCAAGCTTCGTTTCGACTTTAACGATTCTTTCGGCACATCTAACTTCGGCCTTATATTTGGTTAACCATTCCAAACCGAGAATAACATCGAATTCCGATAAATCCATAACAATTAAGTGGATGTGAAACTTGTAACATGAATAAGAGATAGGCACTCTGCAGTATATACTGAGACTAACAGAACCTCCTATCGGGTTTTGAACTTTAATTGGTTCCTTAAGTTTTCTTCTTTTCAATTTTAGTTTGTGAACAAGGATACCAGATATGAAGCTACGTGATGCACCAGTATCAAAAAGTACAGAAACAGGAATATTTTTAATGGTAAGGGTACCTCCCAAGACGTCGGGTTTACCTGATCCATCGGTGATAGCTGGCGGGGTCTTCCCGTCATAGACATGAGCCACTTGTGCGCTCTTCTTCAAAGGACAATTCCTGCTATAGTGCCCCTTCTTGTGGCAGTTGTAGCATTCGGCTGAGTCATTTGCCTTTGGCTTCTTTGGGGCTTTGCATACATTAGAGAAATGACCTGGCTTCCCGCAATTGTAGCCATTTCCTTTCGGGATCTTTGGAGGTTTCTGAGTAGCGGCCGCGGTAATGCTAGATTCGGGTTGATCTGTTGAAGCCTTACGCTTATTTCCAGCTTGGCTTTTGGCGTGGTCTTGGCTAGCATGCCTCTCATCCATGTCTTCGTAATTGCAAGCCATCTCTACTAGTTCTGTAAAGGAGAGTTTGATGTTGCCCATAGCTCTATCGTGGTACTTGCGCTTCAGCCCAAATATGAATCCCTTATTCTTTGCTTTGTTGGTCATAATCAACTCTGGAGCATAGCGCGACAGCTGGGTGAACTTATTTAGATAATCCTGAATAGAGAGGTCTCCTTGCTGGAGATTAGCAAACTGCTCTCGCATCCTCTCTAGAGCCTGTTCCGGTACAAACTTCTCATTGAACAAAGTCTTGAACTGCTCCCAAGTCCGGATAGTACCAGCTGCTTCCTTAGAGGTAATGGCATCCCACCACAGCTCTGCTTCCTCCTGAAGGAGCCAAATGCCAAGTCGGGCTTTGTTGTTAGTTCCCATACCCATGCCTTCGAAGATTTTCTCACAGGTTTTCAGCCAAGCTATTGCCTCGGTCACTGTGCCAGTGCCAGTAAAAGGTTTTCCCCCAAGATTTCTGTACCTCTTCGCTACTTTATCTAGATCAAAGTCCTCAAGTGCTGGTGGCTGAACAATAGGGATTTCCACAACTACGGGGATATTCCCCCGTCCTCCTGCTGCATCTCCTCGGCCTCCACGGCCTCCTCTAGCTGCTGCTGCTCGTGTAGCCATCTAAGAGAATACTGTATAAGCAAGAAAAGAGTCAAGCTCACAGATTTGATAATTTTCATAAATGATAAAGCAAGGGAATACAAGGAAAGATAATGATGATGTACTGATCAAATTGTTTTTCTAATCTGCTTAGCTCATTCTTGGACATTGCTAATCCTATCTCTAATGAGCTACTCGCAATAGAACACTACTGATTCTATTCTGACGAGGTGTTTAATGTGTTAGATCCCGGAACTAAGGTTAACCAAAGCTCTGATACCAACTGTGACGATCCCAAAATCCGAGGGGCGGTATTAAGGATAATCATTAGGAAATAACACATTAATCATCATAGCAGAGAACAGATAATAGCAGAAACAATAAATAAAATAATTTTACATGGATATGACAGCGGAATCACAACATGTAGGAATATCAGAATAGCATAACGTGGGATATACTTAGTAAATAAAAAAGGAAAGTGATCAGTCATCATCGCCAGAGGCGGAATACATACATGCAGTGAGACATAATAAAGGTATCAGTCTACATCGCCGAAGGCGGTACATATACATACAATAAGAAGTACAGAAAGTAAATCAGTCTGCATCGCCCATGGCGGAATCATAATATAAGTATAGTGATGGCGGAAAATGTCAAAGTCATCTCGGTGAAGTCAGCCTCGCCATGAGCCAAAAATGCACTCTATGCAGCAGTGCAGAACCAAAAACCACCTGTCACCTGTGTACTAGGCTGCCCGTGTGAAAATAAGGGCACCCGCGTTTGCAAAGTGAAACAAACAACGAGTCAGTCATGGGGACTGGTTTGAGGGATCTATTTAACAGTTAAACAACAGTAAATAGCAAATCATAGGAGCACGCCACTTTCGCGGAACGGGTTTACTCCAGTGATTGCTAGTGCATTTAAAACAAAGTAAATTCTTTTAAAAACAACGCAATGCTTTTTGAAAGAATGAAGCCATTATAAGACTCAGGTCCCATCACACAATGCAACGCAAGCCGGAGGATAGAGTTTTACCTTATAATAGCCAAATATGCTTGATACGTATAAAGCAAAATCATCTGATATTATTACTAGTGCATATATGTTTCAAAAACGAATAGCATCATAAATATCAATCATAGGCGACATAAGCGTCCCATGCCACTATGTCGCCATATATAAGTTACAATCGAATCCGTTATCTCGTATTTGAAATTGGATTTCCGTCATGAGTCAAGGCAAGGGGCAAGCTCCTCTTCGCTTCGAGACACTCTAGCAAATGCCTCAGGACTACACACTCTGGGTAACCCTTGGATGCTTCAGGGCCGGTCCTCACTTACGTTAGAGGATTAATTATGCCTGAACACACGTTTCCCGGTCCTTACAGACCTATAATCGAGGCGCCTCACATTCCAACAACCACAAAGGTGAAAAGTAGATAAATATGTCAGGGCTGGTAAGTCACTGACACCACCATAGCTAGAAAGAAACGTCGTGCTCTCCCTGCAGTCCGTATCCTGTTTTTAACTCATACCGGGGTGTGAGGCTCGCGAATCTACGAAATACACAAAGCCAGGCCACGTAGACCTTGCTTTGATCATCATCCACAAGACTTTGCTTTGCAACAGAAGCCTTGATCACAGCATCTTGGCATGCCACATAGGCAGTCCACTCCATACGATTGATTTCCATCGATATATAACCTCTGAGCTCGTACGTCTCAGAGAAGGGCGTTAAGCAAAAGAATAAATTCTCCACCACCATACAGATATATATTTAACAGAGATCAATCAGTATAGAACAAAATCCAATGTCTGACACACAGTCCATTTACAAGTCCGTCCTGGGTCTGAACGAAACCGGAGGCGTCAAATTCCTCGTATATCCGTCCAATCAACACATACGTTCAGACGGCTACTACTTCTGTCCCTTCCCGGTAGCTACTCCGGTCAGGAACCTCAATAGCGCCCATCCAACCGATACGAAGATCGTCGGTCTTGAATCGTCTTTGCATTTTCCAATTCGAATCGCTCGATAAATTATTTGAAATGAGGGTTAGCTCGGCCCTTTCAAATAATCCACGTCATTAGAATTTAAATCGATTCTTTATATGGTTATATTATTCGACATCCATCTTTCAGTTATTTAGTGTTATTTTCGTATCAAACACATACAACCATCAAATATCAAACAATTCAAGCCCAATTGGTTTATTTTCAATCAATGTTGCTTATAATCTTTTATAACGATTATTCGCCATTTTTATTTATTTAAAAATGGCCATATTTAATTAAACGACGTTTCAGGTCGTGCCGTGGCACTGGCGCTGTTTTTCTCCTAATTTGTTTTACACATATCGGAAAATCTAACCGTTGGATTTCTACAAAGTCTATATCAGTGGGAAAATATTCCCAAAGCGAACCCAACGGTTCCAGTTTCGTGAGAATCTGACGGTCGGATCTTCCACACTAGTCGTTTGAAATTACGGTTTCAAAATTCGAACTGCAGCGTCGTTATTCGATTAAATTAAATTATATTTATATTTATATATAAATATAAACGATTCTGGCGCTGTTTTTCTTCAGATTTGAATTAAACATTCCGGACAATCCAACCGTTGGATTTTTACAAGGTTGGAGCCGTTGGAAAGATATTTACAAGGCGAACCCAGCGGTTGCGGTTTCGGGAAAATCCGATGGTCGGATTTCTCATACTAATCGTTTCAAATTACGATTCCGAAACGCGAACTGCACGGCCTCTATTCCCTTTAATTATATTTATATTTATATATATAAATATAGTTCAATCTATAATTTCAACTATAGCTCATTCTATATTTTCAACTTCGTTTTCACTTCAAATATTTCACTAACGCCTTAATATTTCGAAAAATTTCGCCATAACCTCCTTTGTACGGGGAGGGGTTTGGAAATTTATCGGGCCGTATTAGGTACCCAATAAATCCTAAAAAGCATTCACATATTTATAGTGATATATTTTGGTGTTTACGGGGGAGCATGTACTGATAATCACTCCAGAGAATAAATTCCCGTCACCCCGTTTCCGTGTGGAAATAAATAGTCCATGTGCCGTATCTAATAACTAGAGCGACGTGATTATTGTCAACTCCAGACCCGTGTGGGGTTTTTATTAATCTGGCAATTTATCGTTATAATTTATATAGTCCATATCAGTCATCAGTTCAACCTGTAGTACATAGTCATCGCCATACAAGCCTCTTGCTTATATGGTAAATCTTCCACCTCGTCACACAAGCTCCAATTGCTTATGTGGAATATGATGAAGTATGCCTATCGTCAAGAAGTATGCCATGTAGTGTAGTTCAAAATTAATTGTTACTATCCTATGGCGTTGTTTATTATTTCACACAGAAAAACCAGCACTCCGCATCCAATGGCATTCACAGGAGTTGATATATAAATAAAATTGCGCAGCCAACTCATCAAGGTTTACCTATTTGTCGGGCACGCAAATAATTTCTTTACTCTACAGCTAATCCATTTTTCCTGTTCAACACATGTATATATATGCAGAACAAAGCTAATAATAATATTTCTAGCAAACTATTATTTATTTCAACACGTGTGTATTTTTAACTAAGCGTATACATGATAAAAGGAATATTTTTATCATCAAAAATATTTATTCGACACGTGTGTATTTTTAACACTTCTTATTCACTATAAAAATATAGTTTTCATTGTCGATTCATTTTATTTTTAAAAGATGATAACATTCAACACATGAACTTCAACTCAACGAATGAATTGCAATTCAACACATGAATATTCTATATAGTTTGTATATATATAAAAATGTGATTTTTATCGCTAAAGCCATTTGTTTAAATTCAAATAATATTCAACACATGAATTTCAACTCAACGAATGAATTGCAACTCAACACATGAATATTCTATATAGTTTGTATATATATAAAAATGTGATTTTTATCGCTAAAGCCATTTGTTTAAATTCAAATAATATTCAACACATGAATTTCAACTCAACGAATGAATTGCAACTCAACACATGAATATTCTATATAGTTTGTATATATATAAAAATGTGATTTTTATCGCTAAAGCCATTTGTTTAAATTCAAATAATATTCAACACATGAATTTCAACTCAACGAATGAATTGCAACTCAACACATGAATATTCTATATAGTTTGAATATATATAAAAATGTGATTTTTATCGCTAAAGCCATTTGTTTAAATTCAAATAATATTCAATACATGAATTTCAACTCAACGAATGAATTGCAACTCAACACATGAATATTCAATATAGTTTGTATATATATAAAAATGTGATTTTTATCGCTAAAGCCATTTGTTTAAATTCAAATAATATTCAACACATGAATTTCAACTCAACGAATGAATTGCAACTCAACACATGATGTGATTTTTATCGCTAAAGCCATTTGTTTAAATTCAAATAATATTCAACACATGAATTTCAACTCAACGAATGAATTGCAACTCAACACATGAATATTCTATATAGTTTGTATATATATAAAAATGTGATTTTTATCGCTAAAGCCATTTGTTTAAATTCAAATAATATTCAACACATGAATTTCAACTCAACGAATGAATTGCAACTCAACACATGAATATTCGATATAGCATATGTAAATAATTTCAATGAATGAAAATTATTCTAACACGTAATTATTTCAGAAAATTTCGGCAGCATAACGGTAGGGTAGTTAAAACCGGGACCGTCCCTAGTACGGCTCCTCGCTCTACCTTAAAACCTCGCGGTTTTTGACAATGGGGATCATGCATCTAGTTCGCACGCAGGCGGCATGTTTTATTTTCAATTCCACAATCCTATTCTAATTTGTTTCAACCACAAGAGGGTATTTTTCAACCATAGTATCAATCACAAACAATTATTTCCAACCATTCGTCATACCATATAATATCACGTCAATCACAAGCAATAAATATCGTCCATGGTCTGTGGACGAGGGGAGTATATATATATATAATATAATAATTCACTTGCATTTCATCACAATTCAAAGCATATATGTTTCAAACAATGCTTGTATAATTTATACATCGCTAATATAACTTATACAACACATGTACATGAGGTATACAATGCGTATATAATTTACACTTCGCTTATATAATTTATACAACGTGATTTCATTCACACAGATAATTTAGATTCCTCACATTGGTTATTGCAGTGCTAAAAATCGTAGGAAGGTCAGAAAAATCTGCGGCTTCTTCTAGAATGTAGAGAGCCTCCTTGCGGTCACGGTGTCTCCTGTTTCATCGAATTTCGTTAAAGAACGAAAAAGATATTATTTTTCGAAGTTTTGCAACACTTAAAAGTGTTATTTTCAATACAGAATTTTCATCAGAAAGATTTTTAAAATCTTCGAAACTATGTCTCAAAATTTCAGTCGATCCGTACCTCTATGCTTCGATCAGGCTACGCTGCGTCGAAGAGCTACGAAGCACCTCCAGAACAGCGGTGGTGGCAAGTGGTTCGGTGGTCTGTGCTCGTCGCGGCGGCGCTCAGAAGGTCGCGCCTTCCTTCTCAATTTCCGGCGTCGATAGTCGATGGGAGGAGACGTGGGTTGGTCGGATGTGGAGAGGGGACTACGGCGAACAAAAACTTCAATTGGGGTCGGCGGCGAAATGGCCTGAGGCGGCGGCGATATCGACGAGAAGTTTTGAGCGACGTGCGTCGTTCAATCGCGCTCTGGCGGCTAGGGTTTTAGAGTTTATATATTTATTTATTTTTAAAGAAAAATTCTTATTGGTCCATGCTTTATAGAAAATTTTAAATAGTGTTTTTGCAAACGGACTCCTTTTTAAACCCAACGACTGTCGCCCCTAGCTAAATACCCCCATTCCGGACACAATGGGATATGTTTCGTTGGCCATTTCGACTGTTACAGTCAGTTATTTTTCAAATTAAAATATAAAACATTCGATATTTAATTTAAACGTACATTTCAATTTGCCAGGGCCACAAACTGAATCGAAAAATTCCATAAAAATAAATCTAGCTTTGTTTTGACGATACGGTCCTAACAAAACCAGTTTCGTCGAATTCTGAGCTCGTTTGAAAAACGGCCATTTTTAGGTCGACCCATTTTAACAGAATTTGACCAAACACGTTATCTTTTGCCCCGCTCACATACTAGCTTCAAAAATTACGAAATTTGAAACTTAGCAATAATTTGACAATCGGACCCAACAAAAGTGGTTTCGTCGAATTCCGAGGTCGTATGCAAAATCTCAATTTTCAAGGGCTATATATACTATATAGCGACCTTTCTGAAAATTCATTTGGCCATAACTTTTGATTTCCGTTATGAAATTTCGATTTTTCAGATTCGTTAGAAAGGTATTGATAAACAGATTTAAATATTTTCAGTTTCGTCAAAATCCGTTATATTTTCCACCCGGTACAGTCAGACAAAGTTTGTATTCAAAATTTCAAACTGCCTTGTTGTACCCAATTCTATATTTTATTGAAATATGCTATTTCAATCATTCAAATTTCTTGGTACTAACAAGTTTTTAAAAATTTTAAACTGGTTCACATTTTCCGGGTTATTACAATTTCCTTCTTTATCAAGAATGAATTTTGATCCATTAATGTTGATCAAGTCCATAACCTTCTATACCAGTTTGAATCTGAAAATTCCATAAGAGATAATTTGTTTCATCCAATTGTGTGAGTATTAATTTATTTTGAGGACTGACAATCACTTTTGATAAATTTTCAGGTTGGTTTGAATGATTTGGGTTAGAGCTTCTTGAATTTGTTGATGTAATGATTATCTTCTTCAACCATGATTGGAGATAACTGTCAATAGGCACTGGGGGAATACTGAAAGTAGCAATGTTGATAAATAGATAGGTCCTTGCAAAGAGGAAATGCCTAAAATATTGAATCAAGAAACAAGTGAGCACAAAGAATATAGTCACAGAATCGAGAGAGCAGCCAAGATCAAATGGAGTTTCGTTGATGATCTTAGGCATAGCGTGATGACCAATTCAAAGGAAGAGTGAGCACTAGATATAAGGATATATGTTGTACTTCGGCAGAAAAGAATGATGAGATGACTTTGACCATTTTCCACCAGTTGAAATCCCTTGTAGATAATGAAGCTTCTCTGATGTGGGAAATGGATGACAGCTGTGTCGTTAGACGAACAATTCTGATACTATATTAAGAACATAACATTGACTGTTTTCATAATTCATGTATTTGCAAAAGTAGAGTTGTTGTTAAAAAATGGTCGAGTCACGTACTTCGTCGCTCTCTTGAAGACGATCCGGCGATCTGATCAGAGGTGCAAACCATTCATTCACAATCATCGGTGCCTCTAGGATAAAACAATCTCGAAGAGTAATAACTGATTTGCTTCCACAACAAATCAGTGCAGATTTGAACTTTCGAGCAAAAAGAATAACTGCTCGTAAGTTTTCTGTGAAGAATAAAATGCGGAGGTAAGAAGAGAAAAAATGTTGTTTGGTATTTTTTTTTCTCGTCTACAGTTTATGTAATATAAAACGAAAATGTGTGCCGAACTATTACTGGGTAGTGGGAGAAAGCCGGGTCCAAACATAGCTTTTGAGAAACAAATGTATGGGAGCCCCAAGGCCCCAACATAGCTTCTGAGAAACAAATGTAAATACTTTTCTTCTTTCATATAATCTCTTGATGTGGGACTATTCACATATATAAGCCATCTAACACTTATTCAATTTTTGATATTTCACCCTTTTGTTTTTGAAAATAATTTCCAACAACCCCCCACTTGAATTTTAAAAAATATTTTTGAGCAGTTTCTATAAACATAAGATTGTGCATAAACAAAGGTGTCTTCCGACTTGAACCTTTACATAGTGGATAAAATTCAGTTTTTACTAGAGTGACACGTGGTCTTGAACTCTATTCCTGACATCAAACCACACCAACCTTTTCTATAGTGCAATCAAATAAGCCTGTGCATTTATGGCCATGCACGTCTATCCCAGTTTAGTGAATGCTCTAGAAGTTTTGCCCAAAACTCCATAGGAAACGACCACATTTCCACATTCACACGGGTGAGTCTATCAAGAGTACTCCTGAAGGCAGGTACTCCACTCCAAATAGATTATAGATCTCATTAAGAGTTTCTATCAACTCATCCTCTAATCACTTCAGGAATACATGCTTCTTGGTATATTAGATAGCATATTCAACTACTATCACTACACAACTTGTTTTTACCCATTAAACATAGTTTTTTGGATCTCCAGTCATTAGGTTGGGTTACCATTGTGCGTGACTCAACAATCTAAAAAAATAAATTCTTTTTGCAGTATTATGGACTTTCTCTTTGGACAATCCTTTCGTCGAAGGATCTGCCAAATTTTCATCACTGCGTAGGTGATCCACTCTAACAGTACTTAAAGAGAGTAGCTCTCTAAAATATTGTGCTTACGACGTATTTGTCGTCTCTTACCATTATAATAATGGTTCTGAACTTTTGCAATAGCCGCGGTACTATCGCAATGGATCAACACAGCTGGAATCGGTTTTTCCCATAAGAAAATCTCAGCTAGCAGGTTTCTCAAATACTCTGCTTCTTCACTAGTTGTGGCTAGTGTTATCATCTCAGACTCCATAGTAGACAGAGTCAAAATAGTCTGTTTCTTGGATTTCCAAGAAACATCTCCTCTAGGGATACTATATATATAGCCACTGGTCGCTTTAGAATCATCAGATAAAGTATTCTAGTCTACATTGGAGTATCCTTCAAGTACAGCTGGAATTTTTCATAATGTAATCCAAGGTTTATAGTTAATTTAAGGTATCTCATGACCCTTTCAATAGCATGCCAGTGCTCTATACTAGGTTTACTAGTAAACCTGCACAATAATCCCACGACATAGGCAATGTCGGGTCTAGTACAATCAGTGGCATACCGAAGGCTGCCTATGATGCTCACATAATCAGACTGTCTTACACCTTTACCAGTGTTCTTAAACAACTTTACACTGGGATCATATTGTGTACATGCAGGTTTACAGTCAAAGTAATTGCATTTCTTTATTATCTTCTCATTGTAATGAGATTGATCCAAAGAAAGTCCCTTTTCTGACCTAGTAATCTTAATACCAAGGATTACACTCACCTCACCTAGATCTTTAATATCAAAATTGGCACTTAATAAAGATTTGACGTGTTTATGTCATGAATGTTTGACCCAAAAATGAGTAGGGCATCTATATAAAGACGTATAATAGTACAAATGCCATTCTCAGATTTGTAATAAATGCATTTGTCACTTTCAATAACTTTAAACCTATGTGAAATGATTAAGTTATCAAAATTTTCATGTCATTGTTTAGGTGTTTGTTTTGAACCATATAATGATTTATCTAATTTGCATACTTTATGTTCTTGATCACGTTACAAATCCTTTAGGCTTGTAACACCCCACCTCCGCCAGGGTGACTCTTGCAAGCACTCTGACTTTGGAGGGGCGTTTAAATCAGGTAGACATGCATAATGATATATCAAGGCAGAACAAGAACATATGTATATATGTAAACAGAGCGAATAACATAGATAAAACAGCGGAAGATTTTCAAACCATTTCAAAACAAGTCTGGTACAACATAATGTTAACTTTCCAAATAAACAAGTCTAGATAAAACAACATCAACTGACAAACTGAAATACATAAGTGCTATCCCCAAAATAAGTGAGAACCATAGCTAGCTTCATGTCGAAAACGTACATGAGCTGAAATCCCACAAGCAAGCAATCCAAAATCCAAGCTAGGCTCCTGTATTCCCTCCCTGAGAACCTGGGGGGGGGGGGAAACGGAAGAAAAGAGGCGAAAGAAAACAGGTCAGTCAAAAAGACTGAGTAAGCCCTACTACAATCAATGTAAACTGATAAAGTTAACTGGCATGAGCAGCAGGGATGAACATAAGGATAACAACATACTAGCATGATGATTAACTAACAAGGTAGATAAAGGTGTCATCGCATAATCAGGATTAAGGTTTTGCACCACAGGTGTACTAGCAAACTAACATGACTTGAATAAACAAGTATTGATCCCTTGGCCCAAGCTTTGGCCCAATAACATGAAGTGACCCTAATACAAGGTCCAATAACATGAAGTGACCCTAACACAAGGTCCAACCCAAACGGTCTAGTCGATCGGCTCCCTAAGCCTAACTCGTCACGTGTTGGTGTCAATACGGCCCAAACATAATTGTAGTCGAACTGTGCCGGGTCCACCCGTCGGGTGTATCAAGCCCTAGGGTGTCAACCCCTGGACACCATAAATATGCGTGCACAGTCTCGATCTACTGGTACCCGTGCATGATTTCCCCGGCTCCGGACTATGTGCACGACCATAGTCCGTCCGGAACTACACCGGCGTACCACCCTGCCGTCGCTTATTGGTCGCTTACCTCCAGCCCAGTAATCGTGCCCCCACCCTAGCCTAGTCCCTAGGGTCATGATGATACAGACTAGGGATTACTGTTGGAGTGGACCCCCCATTGCTAGGATTTTTCTAGTGGGTTAAGTACGGTTTAACCCCTTTACTAATCATGGATTAACTTGGTTAAGTGTAACGATGAGTTCACGACTTAACCCCGATTAATCTACCAAGCCCAAATTGGTTAAGTATTAAATGGTCCATGACTTAACCCTAATCACGAGGCATTAATTAATTAATGCGCCTTAACCTCTCACATTAGACTTTGTTGTGGTTACTAGTTAAGCCGGGCGGGTCCGGGTAGCTTTACACCACAACTTGGTCTAACCTCGGGTTCAAGGTACAACATGGCCAACTTCTCACATTGGGTCCTATTGTTTGTAGCAACTAGTTAGGCCGGTCGGTTCCGGGTAGGTTTACGCTACAAACTCAACCCAACCTCGAGTTGGTCACACTTATATTTTCTAAGTGTCATGTCCATTATGTTTTCCAAAACATGTTACAAGTTTACAAGCAATTGGGTAGACCTAACTTAATAGGTAAATTCCCAATGGGTAGACCTAACTTAATAGGTAAATTCCCAAGCTTATATTTTTATGTCTTTTAAGTTTACCCAACCCCAAACGCAATCCCATCGCTTACATATCGCAATAGCGCATAAAGGATAGAAAGAGGGAACTTAATCGTGACATAAAAGTGTTGAAGCCACAAGTTCAACATGGTGGCATATGAAATGTACATATGTTCATATACTTGCGTTAGGCCTCAAAAGCATGCATAAAACCAAACTTGTCATATTGGTGATACATGGTGATAAATGACATGTAAAAATGGCCATAAGTTCGCATTTAGCCTCACATGCAAGTTATCATAAGGGATATGATAACTTACATGTTGCTAAAATGCAACCTTTGGCATAAAGCTTGAAGCTTTATGTTCATATACTCAAGATAAGCTTGCATAACATGATAACATGGACCAAATGATCATCCCAAACTTGCATAACATACTTGCATATCATAACATCCCAAACTTGCATATCAAACTTGCATAACATAACTTGCATATCATATGACAACTTACATATCAAACTTGCATAACATAACTTGCATATCATATGACAACTTGCATATCATACATTTAACTTTAGAGTTTAAGTATGAAAGGAATAGGGCTTACAATGCTTATGCGGACTCAAATGAGTATAGCAAATATAAGAAAGCCCTTATGCAACCAATTAAACCCAAAATGCAAGCAAAACCCTTGAGCCAAAATGATCAAAACTCTTTCTTTATGATGCAAATATAGAAACTTGACTTGAATGCAAGCTAATGATGATCATACAAGTCTAAAAACACTTGTATGCATGGAAAATCTCATAAGAATTTGTTTAGGAATTTTATGAAGAGAGTGGAGGCCATGAGAGGATTGATTTTGCCATAGTTTAGTTGCTAGAATGAATAATGATGATTTAGGGTAGGTTAGGGTCTTATTTATAGATTAGGAAAGTGTTTTAGGCCATAGGATTAAACCCTAGTTCCAATCTCAGCCCTCAAAACCGAATCTGGCCCCCAAGCTCAACACAAACCCAAGATGGTGCACCAGGCTAAACTGCCCGGCTGGACCAAGTCGACAGCCAAGTCGACAGGGCTGTCGACTTGGGTCCAACCAAGTCGACTCCCAAGTCGACAGGGCTGTCGACTTGGGTACTTTGGCGGGAATTTTCCCGCCTGGCCCAAACTGGCCCAAATTCCCAAATTCAAACTTGAATTTGAAATCTGTTTTTACTTTGAAATTTTCAGAAAACTTCGTTGGGCCCTAATCGGGTCATACGGACTCCGATTTTCGAAAACTCGGACTCTATTTCGCGTATTTTTCCGAGACGAACGCAATGGCTTGCCCGTTTCCCTTGATTCAAATTTATAAATTAAATTCTGCCTCGATTTATGTTATAACAGGTTATGGAAAATACGGGTTGTTACATCCTCCCCTCCTTAAAGGATTTCGTCCCCGAAATCTCCAAGTTAGGAAGAACGTATCCTACCATCCAATCATCCATCTACTCAAAACATCATCCACGAGCAATCATTGTCCTTACAAGCTTCTAAATGTTGTATGAACATATGCAAAGGTGTGTGTATATGTACTTATCTAATGCAAATATCATCAATGCAAATTATGTTAGTGAAATGAATCCATATGTATGCAATTCCTAACATAATGTATAACATCTATATGTGTGCACATAACATACATCCATATGCAACATCCATGTGATAACACAAAAAATTTCATCCACGAATAAGCATAAACACTCATGCATATGCAATATGAGGAGTGTGTGAGCCAATCTAGTGCCTAACGTGTATAATGCATCCACGAGTAACCACTTGCAAACACTTGCAACCACTTGCAACCATCAAGCATAACATGTTTCAAACACATGTTTCATCCAAAGGGTTTCTACCTAAGGTTCTCATGACAAGATTAGCACGATAAACTAGATAATCATGGATAGCAAAGAGAAAGATATGCTAACAAGGAAAAGAGATTGAGAGTGTACCCTCAAAAAGGAATGGATAAAGCCCACGCATCTTCTCCTCGGTTTCCCAAGTTGCGTCTTCTTCGGCTTCACGCCATTGAACCTTCACCAACCTGACCTCTCGATTCCTTAGCTTCTTGGTCTCCGCCCCCAAGATACGAATCAGAGCTCTCCTCAAGGTAGCTTCTTTCTCCACTTCCACATCTTTCAGAACACTTGGCTCAACCACCTCTGCTGATTCCTGCAAACACTTCCGGAGATGCGAGACATGAAAAACATTGTGTACTCCGGCAAGCTTCTCGGGCAACTTTACTCTATAAGCCATCTGCCTGATCCTCTCTATAATAGGGAATGGTCCAACAAACCTCGGTGCTAACTTCCCAACGGCTCCAAATCGGACCACATTCCGCAAAGGAGAAACCTTCACGAAAACCATATCCCCAACATCAAACTCCAAATCAGTTCTTCGCTTATCAACATAGGATTTCTGTCGGTCTTGGGCCGCTTTCATCCGTCTCCGAATCAACTCGATCTTCTCGGATGTATCCCTGATCATATCAGGCCCAAGTATAAGCTTATCTGTAGTCTCCCACCAACATGTAGGGGACTTGCACGGCCTCCCATATAAAGCTTCAAATGGTGCCATCCCTATGCTTGCTTGATAACTGTTATTATATGCAAACTCAACAAGAGGAAGATGGTCTTCCCAAGTACCACCAAAATCCAGAATACAAAGCCTCAACAGATCCTCGAGTACCCTATTGACCCTTTCGGTTTGACCGTCTGTCTGTGGGTGATAAGCAGTACTTAGATTTAACCTCGTGCCCATGGCTTCTTGCAAGCTATTCCAGAACTGACTTGTAAAGATTGGGTCACGGTCACTGACTATACTAGAAGGGACTCCATGAAGTCTCACAATCTCACGAAGATATACAGATGCTAGCCAAGATGCGGTTCTCTTGCTCTTCACCGGAATGAAATGAGCACTCTTCGTAAGTCTATCCACAATAACCCAAATGCTCGTATTCCCTTTCCTTGACCTTGGTAGCCCATCGATAAAATCCATGGAAATACTCTCCCACTTCCAAAGTGGAACGTCTAGAGGATGCAATAGCCCACCGGGCTTCTTCGACTCGGCCTTAACTTGCTGGCAAGTGATACATCTAGAGACAAACTCTGCCACATCCTTTTTCATCCCAGGCCAAAAGAAAATACGCTTCATATCTTTATACATCTTATCTCCGCCCGGATGTATAGTCAACTTGGAGCGATGCGCTTCCTCAAGAACTTTTCTTACTAAATCTTCTACCATTGGAACACATAACCTTCCGTCTCTCCTCAGCCAACCCTTGTCATCAATAGAATATCGAGCGAGATGAATAGACGCCTCTCCTCGAATCAGCTTATCCATAATCTCAACTATCTGAGGGTCTTCTCTCTGCGAAGCCCCAACTTGATCAAGAAGGGTAGGTCTGAGTTCCAGAGATGCTAAAGAACCGGTCATCGACTCAACCGCCAAAGAGAAATCAAAGGTTGCCACATACTCTAAATTCTTCATCTCAACGAATAGAGGACTCAGAGTCAACCTTTTTCTACTCAATGCATCAGCTACCACATTCCCCTTGCCAGGGGTATAGGTTATCTCAAAATCATAGGACGCCAAGAATTCCATCCATCTTTGTTGCCTCAGATTCAGATCCTTCTGGGAAAAGAGATACTTCAATGACTTGTGATCGGTATAAAGCTCAAATCTTTCTCCCAAAAGATAATGGCGCCAAGCCTTGAGTGCATATACTATTGCTGCCAACTCTAAGTCATGAGTGGGATAATTCTTCTCATGTACTTTGAGTTGTCTACCGCCAAAGCATATCACTCTTCCTTCTTGCATCAGAACAGCTCCCAACCCCGTGCCACATGCATCGGTGTATACTGTGAATAACTTTCCTCCATCGGGCAAAGCTAGAACAGGTGCTGATGTGAGAGCTCTCTTGAGCTTCTGAAAAGCAAGCTCGCATTCTATGCTCCAAGCAAAAACTAAATTCTTCTTCGTCAATTTAGTAAGAGGAGCGGAAATCTTCGCGAAGTCCTTGATGAACTTCCGGTAAAAGCCTGCAAGACCCAGAAAACTTCTCACTTCGGTTGCATTCCTTGGAGTCTTCCAATCCTGAACTGCAACTACCTTAGCGGGATCCACCGCTAAGCCTTGCTTAGATACTATATGCCCAAGGAATCTAACTTCCCTTCTCCAAAAGTGACACTTGGAGAACTTGGCCTTCAACTGATGCGCTCTAAGCGTATCCATCACCTCCACGAGATGCCTTGCGTGCTCTTCCTCATCCTTAGAGAAGATCAGAATATCATCTACGAAGACCACGACAAACTTGTTCAAGAACTCCCTGAACACCCTACTCATCAAGTCCACGAAATATGCGGGTGCATTAGTCAAGCCGAACGGCATGACAAGCCATTCGAAGAATCCATCTGGAGTCCTGAACGCAGTCTTGTCTATACTATCTTCAGCTACCCTGAGCTGATGGAATCCAGTAGCAAGATCAAGCTGAGAGAAAACAGAAGCACCGACAAGCTGGTCAAAGAGATCATCAATCCTCGGTAATGGGTGTCTGTTCTTCTTAGTCAGCTTATTCAATTCTCGATAGTCAACACAAAGTCGGAGAGAACCATCTGCCTTGGTAGCAAATACCACAGGCGCTCCCCATTCAGATATACTTCGTCTAATGAAGTTCTTCTCAAGCAACTCCTTCACTTGCTTACTTAGCTCCCGCCTTTCACGCGGAGCCATGTGCCGAACGGGCAAAGAAACCGGCTTTGCATTATCCACCAAATAAATGCGGAAATCAATCTCTCGCTTAGGGGGCAACCCCCTAACTTCATCGAAAACATCTGGATACTCTCGAACCACTCTTACAGACTGAAGAGTCTCCATTGACGAGTCGAGTGATTCAAGATAGCACAACAGGACGGGACCTCTCGGATCACAAGAAATCTCTAGGGTGTTTCCGAGGCGAGTCACGAGCCTCACAACCCTATGCTCACAATCAAGAATGGCTCCATATCTGGACAGCCAATCCATGCCCAATATCAATCCGTATCCCCTGAAACCAAGAACATAAGCACTGCACAAGAACTCTACACTCAGTATAGAGATCCTCAAATCCCCACATATCATGGACAGATGGGCGGAACCCCCAATAGGATTTGAGACACAGACGGGATCCTCTACCAAGCTAGTACTAAGGTGCAAACTATCAACAAGATCAGATGAGATAAAGCTATGCGATGCACCAGAATCAAACAAGGTACGAACTGGAAAATCAGAAATATATACAAGGCTCTCAACAGAAATACTACCTCGATCGGGAACTGGAGCGGTACTGAGAGCATGAACTTGCCCTCCTGAAGGTCCAGCACGTTGAGTGTGACCCTGGCCTTGCCCTCGCTTCTTCGGGCAATCCTTACTGAAATGTCCAGTCTCACCGCAGAAAAAGCATTCACCATTCTTCCTTTTCCTCTTCTTACAATCCTTGATAAGATGCCCAGCTGAACCGCAATAATGGCACTTCCCTTTGTTGTTCTTGCCCTTGTTGTTGTTCCCCTTGTTACCTTGACTCTTGTTCTTGTTCTGATTGCCTTGACTGCCCTGACCACTTGGATTACCCTGATTTCCTTTTCCCTGGGAATCAGTCTTCTTGGCTTGAGTATCATTTTTCTTGACATCTCCCTGAAGTAACGCCATATCAACCAAGCTCTCAAACGTGGCCCCATGGGGAATATGTGACATAGCCAATCCCTACAACGGCTCATTCAATCCTCTAGCAAAACGAAGAGCCTTCTTCTGAGGAGTATTCACCATATCCAAGCCAAAACGAGCTAACTGATTGAACTTGTTCACATATTCTTTGACAGACATATCTCCTTGTTTCAAAGTTATGAACCTTTCCATTTGCAGATTCTCCTCAGCAGAAGATAGAAACTTAAGCATGAACCTTGCCCTGAAATCGGCCCAAGTCTCAACAGGCCTAGTACCATTGGTGACTTCCCACCAATAAGCGGCTTCATCCTTCATAAGCCAAACCGCCAACAAGATCTTCCTCTGATCGTCTAACCCAAAGATAGCAAATAAATCCTCGGTCTCTTTCAACCAATTTCTGGCCTCTACAAAAGTCTCAGTGCCTTGAAAGTTCTTGCCACCCATTGCTTTGAAATCCTTGCAAGTATTTGCGAAGTCAGCCTGAGGATGCTGAGAGGGAGGCGGAAGAGGAACCTCAACGACAGGAGGAGGAGGAACATTAGCGACAGGAGGAGTAATATTAACTACTGGAGGAGGAGGAGGAGGAGGGACATCTGCGGGGCCAGCTTCGATCGCCCTAGCCTCCAAAAGTCTCCTATACCAAACAGGTACGTGCACTCCCTCCGGGATAACAAAGTTATCAGCCATACTGGAAAAGGAAAAAGACAGATTCAGAATGGAGAAAAACGAGGGAATTTTTGCTAATGGCTTTTTGGGGAATAGCCTTTAAAATAAACTAGACTTTTCTTTGGAAAATACTTTATACTTGGTTTTGAAAATAGTTTTCCAAAAGTTTTAAAAACCTTTTTGTTCCTTCTTGTAAACCATATGCTCTGATACCAAATGTAACACCCCACCTCCGCCAGGGTGACTCTTGCAAGCACTCTGACTTTGGAGGGGCGTTTAAATCAGGTAGACATGCATAATGATATATCAAGGTAGAACAAGAACATATGTATATATGTAAACAGAGTGAATAACATAGATAAAACAGCGGAAGATTTTCAAACCATTTCAAAACAAGTCTGCTACAACATAATGTTAACTTTCCAAATAAACAAGTCTAGATAAAACAACATCAACTGACAAACTGAAATGCATAAGTGCTATCCCCAAAATAAGTGAGAACCATAGCTAGCTTCATGTCGAAAACGTACATGAGCTGAAATCCCACAAGCAAGCAATCCAAAATCCAAGCTAGGCTCCTGTATTCCCTCCCTGAGAACCTGGGGGGGAAACGGAAGAAAAGAGGCGAAAGAAAACAGGTCAGTCAAAAAGACTGAGTAAGCCCTACTACAATCAATGTAAACTGATAAAGTTAACTGGCATGAGCAGCAGGGATGAACATAAGGATAACAACATACTAGCATGATGATTAACTAACAAGGTAGATAAAGGTGTCATCGCATAATCAGGATTAAGGTTTTGCACCACAGGTGTACTAGCAAACTAACATGACTTGAATAAACAAGTATTGATCCCTTGGCCCAAGCTTTGGCCCAATAACATGAAGTGACCCTAATACAAGGTCCAATAACATGAAGTGACCCTAACACGAGGTCCAACCCAAACGGTCTAGTCGATCGGCTCCCTAAGCCTAACTCGTCACGTGTTGGTGTCAATACGGCCCAAACATAATTGTAGTCGAACTGTGCCGGGTCCACCCGTCGGGTGTATCAAGCCCTAGGGTGTCAACCCCTGGACACCATAAACATGCGTGCACAGTCTCGATCAGCTGGTACCCGTGCATGATTTCCCCGGCTCCGGACTATGTGCACGACCATAGTCCATCCGGAACTACACCGGCGTACCACCCTGCCATCGCTTATTGGTCGCTTACCTCCAGCCCAGTAATCGTGCCCCCACCCTAGCCTAGTCCCTAGGGTCATGATGATACAGACTAGGGATTACTGTTGGAGTGGACCCCCCATTGCTAGGATTTTTCTAGTGGGTTAAGTACGGTTTAACCCCTTTACTAATCATGGATTAACTTGGTTAAGTGTAACGATGAGTTCACGACTTAACCCCGATTAATCTACCAAGCCCAAATTGGTTAAGTATTAAATGGTCCATGACTTAACCCTAATCACGAGGCATTAATTAATTAATGCGCCTTAACCTCTCACATTAGACTTTGTTGTGATTACTAGTTAAGCCGGGCGGGTCCGGGTAGCTTTACACCACAACTTGGTCTAACCTCGGGTTCAAGGTACAACATGGCCAACTTCTCACATTGGGTCCTATTGTTTGTAGCAACTAGTTAAGCCGGTCGGTTCCGGGTAGGTTTACGCTACAAACTCAACCCAACCTCGAGTTGGTCACACTTATATTTTCTAAGTGTCATGTCCATTATGTTTTCCAAAACATGTTACAAGTTTACAAGCAATTGGGTAGACCTAACTTAATAGGTAAATTCCCAGTGGGCAGACCTAACTTAATAGGTAAATTCCCAAGCTTATATTTTTATGTCTTTTAAGTTTACCCAACCCCAAACGCAATCCCATCGCTTACATATCGCAATAGCGCATAAAGGATAGAAAGAGGGAACTTGGCATAATCGTGACATAAAAGTGTTGAAGCCACAAGTTCAACATGGTGGCATATGAAATGTACATATGTTCATATACTTGCGTTAGGCCTCAAAAGCATGCATAAAACCAAACTTGTCATATTGGTGATACATGGTGATAAATGACATGTAAAAATGGCCATAAGTTCGCATTTAGCCTCACATGCAAGTTATCATAAGGGATATGATAACTTACATGTTGCTAAAATGCAACCTTTGGCATAAAGCTTGAAGCTTTATGTTCATATACTCAAGATAAGCTTGCATAACATGATAACATGGACCAAATGATCATCCCAAACTTGCATAACATACTTGCATATCATAACATCCCAAACTTGCATATCAAACTTGCATAACATAACTTGCATATCATATGACAACTTACATATCAAACTTGCATAACATAACTTGCATATCATATGACAACTTACATATCAAACTTGCATAACATAACTTGCATATCATATGACAACTTGCATATCATACATTTAACTTTAGAGTTTAAGTATGAAAGGAATAGGGCTTACAATGCTTATGCGGACTCAAATGAGTATAGCAAATATAAGAAAGCCCTTATGCAACCAATTAAACCCAAAATGCAAGCAAAACCCTTGAGCCAAAATGATCAAAACTCTTTCTTTATGATGCAAATATAGAAACTTGACTTGAATGCAAGCTAATGATGATCATACAAGTCTAAAAACACTTGTATGCATGGAAAATCTCATAAGAATTTGTTTAGGAATTTAATGAAGAGAGTGGAGGCCATGAGAGGATTGATTTTGCCATAGTTTAGTTGCTAGAATGAATAATGATGATTTAGGGTAGGTTAGGGTCTTATTTATAGATTAGGCAAGTGTTTTAGGCCATAGGATTAAACCCTAGTTCCAATCTCAGCCCTCAAAACCGAATCTGGCCCCCAAGCTCAACACAAACCCAAGATGGTGCACCAGGCTAAACAGCCCGGCTGGACCAAGTCGACAGCCAAGTCGACAGGGCTGTCGACTTGGGTCCAACCAAGTCGACTCCCAAGTCGACAGGGCTGTCGACTTGGGTACTTTGGCGGGAATTTTCCCGCCTGGCCCAAACTGGCCCAAATTCCCAAATTCAAACCTGAATTTGAAATCTGTTTTTACTTTGAAATTTTCAGAAAACTTCGTTGGGCCCTAATCGGGTCATACGGACTCCGATTTTCGAAAATTCGGACTCTATTTCGCGTATTTTTCCGAGACGAACGCAATGGCATAGCCCGTTTCCCTTGATTCAGATTTATAAATTAAATTCTGCCTCGATTTATGTTATAACAGGTTATGGAAAATACGGGTTGTTACAAGGCTGGTCCATATTAATTTCTTCTTCTAATTCACCGTTTAAAAATGCAGTTTTAACATTCATTTGGTGTATTAATAAATTATGAATAAAAGCAAGTGAGATTAATACCCGAACGGATGTAATTCTAGTTGCAGGTGAAAAGTGCCTAAGAAATCTATATTTTCTCTTTGTTTAAAACCTTTAGCTACTAGACGGGCTTTATATTTATCGATAGTGCCATCAAGTTTTAATTTCTTTTTAGGTACCCATTTATAGCCTATAGATTTACAACCATGGGGTAAATCTACCAAGTGCCAAATCTTATTGGATTCCAAAGAATCCATCTCATCATTTATAGCCTCTTGCCAAAAGTCGGCATCTAAAGAAGATAAGGCCTCTTGGAGGTTTGATAGATCATCCTCTATAGTAAAAGCACAAAAAAATCTAAATTAAAATCTTTTATGGTTCTTGCTCTTTTACTTCTTCTAGGTTTAGCTTTAGAATTTTCATTAAGTTCTATTCTAATAGGCATACTTGAAGTGCCCCCACTATTCCTTAATTTAAAAGGAAATTTTGTTTCATAAAAATTAGCATCATTTGATTCAATTATATTATGTGTATTTAGGTCATAAAATCTGTATGCTTTGCTATTAATAGCATGGCCAAATACACATTCATATGCTTTAGCCAATTTTATTCCCTTAGGCTCTGGAATGTGAACATATACTAAACGCCCCCAAGTTCTAAAGTAGGACACATTGGGTTTATAATTCTTTAAAATTTCATAAGGTGAAATTTTATTCTTAGGTTTAGGGGTTCTATTCAGAACATAGCATACGGTTAACAATATATCCCCCCACCAATGTTTTGCTGCACCAGAATTTAATAAAATGACAACTACTAATTCGGTAAAGGTCCTATTTTTTCTTTCAGCTTTACCATTCATTTCAGGTGAATAAGGTGCAGTTCTTTCATGTATAATACCATGTAATATATAGAAATCCATAATAGAACTAGACTCATATTCTGTTCCTCTATCACTACGAAGTCTCCTAATTTTATTATTTGCTTGATTCTCATTTCAATTTTGAATGTTTTAAACATGTCAATTGCATCACTTTTATTTTTCATAAGATATACATAGGTGAAATCAGAACAATCATCAATAAAAGTGATAAAATAACGATGTCCATGTCTAGTCAAAGTGCCATTGTAGTGTCCCGAAATTCCTGTACAATTTGAGCTGACTAAATAACACAAGTCCAACCCACATTACACTGGAAATCAGAAAACTAATAGAAAGAAAATAGAGGGTGAGAATAGATAAGATAGATAGAATAGAAGAAGAAGAACAACACAACATCAGAGTAACACGAACCTCACAGCGAAACGAATAACATATAATATATAACATAACTTTGAAATATAAATCTGTACTTGAATATACATATCATTTCCAAAGTACAGAACTTACAACACAGCGGAAATAAACAATAGCTATATGATCCTGAAGCCTCCTGCTCCATCTCTTCAAGTATCTGTAAATCCCGACTACTTGACTGCCCGTACAAAATTGGGCACCCAAGAGTTTAGGGAAAACAAAACAAGATAAACTCAGGGTCAGTCATGGGACTGGTATGAGTAAAACAATTTAAAACAGTTTGAACAAGTAAACGATATCTCATAAGACCACGTCGTATAACGGAACGGGTTTTTCCCTTATAAGAATCCAAAATATATTTATATCAAAAACCTTTTGATATTATAATAATGTCTATCAACCACAATATAATAATCATCTAGTAGAAACACTTTCATCTCATGTTCTACGTATATAGTATACAATCAAAACCGCAAGCACATATTGGGTAATGGATTTCCAACTATGACAAGATATGGAACCGCCTTTCGCTAGTGTAACTCTAGAGAGGAATATACTGGGTTCAACAAGAACATCTTGAAACCCGGCCACACATGACCGACCACTCATTTCGCTTGAGTGTATCGAATGTATATCACCAACGGTTGGGATCAGCAACCGTTTCCTGAATGGGACAGCATCGACAATAGATTTTTAGAAGTAAATGAAACTCTAGATCAGGTGATTATAAACCCTAATAGGTGTGTAACGACCCGGATTTTTTTTGACTTTGGTAATCGCCATAACTCAATGATGACTAACCAAACATCGAAAAAATACCAGAAAGTTAATGAAAGAAATTAGAGGGTGAGGATAGATAAGATAGAAACTTTGAATAGAAGAAGAAGAAGAACACAACATCAGAGTAACACGAACCTCACAGCGGAACGAATAACAAATAATATATATAACATAACTTTGAGATATAAATCTGTACTTGAATATAAATCATTATCAAAGTACAACACTTACAACACAGTTGAATAACAATAGCTATATATAATCCCGAAGCCTCCTGCTCCAGCTCTTCAAGTATCTGTAAATCCCGACTACTTGACCGCCCGTACAAAATTGGGCACCCAAGAGTTTAGGGAAAACAAAACAAAATAAACTCCGGGTCAGTCATGGGACTAGTACGAGTAAAACAGTTTGAACAAGTAAACGATATCTCATAAGACCACGCCGTATAACGGAATGGGTTTTTCCCTTATGAGAATCCAAAATATCTTTATATCAAAAACTTTTTGATATTATAATAATGTCTATCAACCACAATATAATAATCATCTAGCAGAAACGCTTTCATCTCACGTTCTACATATATAGTATACAATCAAAACCACAAGCACGTATTAGGTAATGGATTTCCAACTATGACAAGGTATGGAACCACCTTTCACTAGTGTACCTCTAGAGAGGAATACACAGGGTTCAACAAGAACATCTTGCAACCCGGCCACACATGACCGACTACTCATTTCGCTTGAGTGTATCGAATGTATATCACCAACGGTTGAGATCAGTAACCGTTTCCCGAATGGGACAACATCGACAACATATTTTTAGAAGTAAATGAAACTCTAGACTAGGTGATTATACACCCTAATAGGTGCGATCTACATAGCCATGCTGCCTGCCGGATTTTTGTCATTTCCCAGTTGTGAGGCTAGAGGCCACGCTTATCTCTGACAGATCACACATTTATTCACTTTGAATGTCACATCATCATACCCGCCAAATCACAAATTGATTTCCCCAAAAATACCATGTGTATACAGCTAAGAGAAATGAATTCCTCCGCCACCAAACGTCAATACGTTTGAAGAGATCAACTTACGCGATCTATTAAATATACTCTGTCAGTCATTCTTCCATGCAGGTCGTCCTGGGACTGGATAAACCGAAGGCACTATTCAGTACATCCATCTTAGGCAATCTTTACCTAAGATTTATACAATAACCCTTGCACTTTACTCCATCTTCAATTATCTTTGGCATATATGATTCGCAACGCTTATGCCAATACGGAGTGGTTCTTCGGATAATAATCCAACCGGTCTCTCCATATTAACAACGTTAAAATGGTCAAAACATTGATAGTCGTTGATTTAACTATCAAAGAAAAACATGTGTGCAAAAAACGATATTATTTCCAGATGGAAATTATATCGATCAATCATCATTTAACTTTTATCTCTTTAGTAATAGAGTGAAGGAAAAAAATGGCGGAATCTTCTTCGTTGAACGGATCTCATCCAAACTTTCAATTTTTCTCGGACAAATCAAAGGCGCATGCGAAGGGGAAAAAGGCGAGATTTATATCTCGTCCAGATTTGGTTTCTATTCGATTTCAGAAGCGTTGTTTTCGTTGTGGAGATTGTAATCATATAACGAGGTTCTGCAGATTGCAAATTAGATGTTTCAAATGTGGCCAATTAGGTCATAAAAATGGTTATTGCTCGATTTCTTCAAGTTCTTGGCGGATCCAGGCTAAGGCGCAACACTGTGTTCTGGGTTCGGGTATGATCCTATTAAAGAATTTTATAAGCATTGAGGATCAGATTCTAATTGCTAATAAATGCCAAGATCTAGGAACTGGGGATGGTGGATTTTATAGACCATGGTATGACAACGGTGCCGTGTTCAATCTTTTAATGATGTGTTTGGGTAAGAATTGGAATCCACAATCTAGGGTTTACGAAGACAAGAGGAAGACTGATGGTGCTTCTCCTCCAACAATTCCAATAGAATTTAAGAAGTTGGTTAGTTATTCTATGTTGGTTGCGCACAAAGAAATTGTGGACAGTGGGGGAAATGTCGATGATCTACCATCTATGTTCCCTGATGTGTATATTGTAAATTACTATAATCAAGAGGGGAAATTGGGTGTTCATCAGGATAAGGACGAGAGTATTGAGAGCCTTTCACTTGGCCTGCCAGTGGTTTCCTTTTCTATAGGAGATGCGGCCGAGTTTATTTACAGAGAAGAGGGTTTCAATGGCATAGACAGGAAAATCATACTGGAATCAGGTGATGTCCTCATTTTTGGAGGAAAATCACGTGGAATCTTTCATGGCATTACAGGTACTCACAAAGACTCGGCGCCGGAGATGCTTAGAACGAGAACCAATATGAAAACGGGAAGACTGAACTTGACATTCAGACAATGCGAGGTAAGTCTTAATTCACATTCAAATTCTGGTAGTCAAGTAGACCAGTACTGATCCTTTGCAGAAATTTTAAGGTTACCATCGACTGTCATGCCTAAATGGAACTCGTCAATAACTATGAACACTCAGTTTAGAAAAAATGCGGGTGACCGTTTTTGTTTTCGTTGTGGTGATTCTTTCCATATTGCGAAGGATTGTAGAAATGGTTTAAGATGCTTTAATTGTAATGGTGTGGGACATCAAAAGTTTAACTGCCCAGTTCGGTTTCATGGCAAAACAGTGGTTGAGTTACTGCACTATAACTGTATGATGATTTGCCTGAGAATGTCTGATCTACTAGATTTGTACTCACTGGATTTTAAAGTCAATGAGAACGAAGGGGCTTATTGGTTGTTATTGATGGGGTGGAATTTAGAAGGCATGGTGGATGGGATATTATGGAGCAAACGTGGGAATGCTGTGAATATTTTCCCTCTATTGCCTTGTCTGAAGACTAGGAAAGAGCATGCCTTTGCTTTTAGCTTGAATTTAATTAAAGTAAAGAGGTTGTACACTGATTCGATGACAAAGAATAAGAGGGTGGCATTCAGGTTATTGGACAAGATACTTGAGCATTTTGATACAGTGAATACGGTCATAAATTGTGAGTACAAGGATGTGAATCTGCAGTAAAAGACTGTTAGCGGTATGTGGAATAATAATGGGATGAAAAATAGTGACCAAGCAGTGGTAAAAATGGTTGTCAATCCATATTTGACCGTGGATGGAGGGGATTGCCTGGAAAGTGAAGGGAGGGATGATGATTGTTTGTATTGGTCATTGATGAGAGATTCGATGCTATTGGATCCATGTGTACTGTGTTGGCTAGGGCTTGATGTTGATAACTGGGTCGATCGATGGTGGCTCTAGCTAATGATGGTTTTAATGGCGGTAAGAGTGGTTATAATGGGAAGGAAAGGGAAGTGATGATGGGTGCGGATGTAGAGGATATGGGGGAATTCGTTCCTGTCAGTGATGAGAATGAATCGGTTAATGTGGCAGCCGAGGTGGAAAAGAACTGGGTTAGGGAAAAGGAGGTGATACTCTCGAATAGCTTTGAATTACTTCAGGATTGTGATGTCAGAATGGGTATGACGGTGGGGGCTGTTGGTTCAAAGGCGGTGTCGGGTCTGAAACATGGCTCTTTGTCGAGGAGGGGATTTAGAGTGGGAAAGATCAAATATGGTAGGGAGACACAAAAGTTGGCTTCGTGGAAGAACTGTCTAACAAATGTTGGTGCGGTGGTTGGGATGCAGGCGACGAGAAGTAGTGTCACTAATGTAGAGGAAGGTAGGTGTTGGCAGACAGTTCAGAATGGTGAGGTGGTAAAACAACTTTCAGAGGAATATGCAAATATACATTTGCAGGCCAGGTTTGATCTGATTGCAGCGGATAACGGTTTTGTTGGTGTGGATGTTGTATTGGATGGTGATTTGAATGGTTTCTCTTTTTCTTGGGGCAGAGATCAAAGCTCTGTGATGGTTTGTGAGAAGCTTATGAACCTTTTTCATCTATATTTGAGGCCGAGTCCTGGTATTATTAGTTGGGAGGGAGTATACATGTGTTCGGGGCTTTCAACTGGAATAGATTCGAGATTATTGTGTAGTGATAGATTGATAGATTCTGGGGGAGTTGATTCTGCGGTTGGGGTTTTTCCCAAATCCTTGTCTAGGAGGTGAAGGCGCAAGAAAGTTATTCCTAGTTCGTGATTAGTTCGACGCAGTGCGAGGATCAGATCCAGTTCTTCTCCTTTTCGAGGTAGGTCTCCAAGTCCGAATGCTAGTAGTAGCAATTCGGATTTGGGCTCAGGCATGATTTCTGTTTATGGTAGTGATTATTCACCTTATGCTTTGAGTAGTCTTTCGACTTGCCAGTTATATAGACTTGCCAATGATACAGGCTTTATTTTTTACTGATATCGAGTTAGATGCCGACTTTATTAGGAGTAGAGAATTAGAGAGAGTCTCTTCATTGAGTAGATGAGGATTGTTAGTTGGAACATTAGGGGTTTAAATGAACCTAAAAAATGTACTAAGGTAAGGACTTTCTTTGTAGATTATCATATTGATATTGTATTGCTACAAGAAACTAAAATTGAAAGTCCAGATTTTAGTTTTTTGCGAGGTTAGGCAGGTCCCATTTCCGTAATTGGGCCTATCTACCGGCAATTGGTAGTGCAGGGGGTTAATGATTGGTTGGAAAGATAACCAATATAGACTTGTGCATGAATTCCCTAAGACACATTCATTACATGTTATTTTAGTTTCACTTATTGATAATTCTTTCTTAGGTATTACTAATGTATATGGTCCTCACACTAAGATAGAGAGGAGATGTTTGTGGGATGAATGTTCTGACTTTAGGAATCTTGGCCCCAATCTTTGGATTGTAGGGGGGATTTCAATGTTACTAGGTTTTTAGGAGAGAGATCTCCTCGTGAAGGAGATTTCTCTGATATGGAGGAATTCAATGAATTCATTTTTGTTAATAATTTGGTCGAGATACCTCTTAACAATAGATCTTTTACATGGTCTAATGTTAGGGACATTCCGTCGTTTGCTTTACTTGATAGATTTTTTATAAGTACGGAAGTGGATGAAAAAATTCCTATTTGTAAAGTTAAGGGTCTACCTTTTTTATACTCAGACCATTGTCCTTTAATTCTTTCATGTGATTCAAATGTTTTGATTAGTAATAATTTCAAATTTGAAAAAATGTGGTTGTTGGACAATAGTTTTATTAAACTTGTCACTGTAAAGTGGAATTCGTTATTCTATTTTAATAATATATATAATGGTAATTCTGCGAAGATTTTCGTTTCCAAACTTGGTAAGTTAAGATTTTTTCTTAAAAGATGGAATAAATTTATTTTTGGAAGTGTTAGAATTAAGAAAGATAAGATTTTATGCGAATTGCTAGATTTAGACAAATTGAGTGAGTCAAGCGCTCTTAATCTCGTTGAGAAAGATAGAATTTTTAATCTTAGAAATGATTTCAAATTGATATTAGAAAAGGAAGAAACTATGTGGAGACAAAGATCCCGAGTTCAATGGATCAAGGAGGGGGATAATAACACGAAATTTTTCCATAGTATGGCAAATAAAAGGAGGCGAGATAATTTGATTCACTCTATATTTATTAATGAGGAGGAATTGACAGTTCAGCGGGATTTAAATGAAGCTTTCACCGCTTACTATAAACAAATATTTGGGACAAGGATCAAGAGAAGAATTAATGTTAATTGGAAGGACATTTACCCCAATGATGGTAAGGGAGAGTTAGTAGATCTAGATAACCCTTTTTCTGAGCAGGAGATTTGGAAGGCAATCTGTGATATGCCTAGAGACAAAGCTCCGGGGCCTGATGGTTTTTCGGTTCTATTTTATAAACAGTTTTGGGAGATATTGAAATCTGATGTTATTAAATTGTTTAATGATTTTTATAGCGGTAATTTATGTTTAGGTAACTTTAATTTCGCTAATGTCATCCTTGTTAAGAAGAGAGAGGATGCAAAATTATTAAAGGATTTTAGACCTATCTCATTAATAAATGTATCTGTTAAGATCATTTCTAAAGTTCTAGCAAATAGGCTTAGTAAGAAGATGAATGATCTTATAGATCATTCGCAAACCGCTTTTATTAAAGGTAGACAAATAGTAGATGGAGTGGCAGCAGTACAGGAATATATCAACGTATGTGTTAAAAATAATTTTTCATGTGCTACATTGAAATTAGATTTCGAAAAGGCGTTTGATTCTATAGATTGGGTTTACATCTGTGAAGTATGTGTTGCTAGAGGTTTTAGTATCAGATGGACTAATTGGATAATGCTTTTACTTAGGTCGGGTAGTTCTAATATTGTTGTCAATGGGGTTATGGGAAAGAAGATCCAATCTAAGAGGGGCCTTAGACAGGGAGATCCCCTGTCACCTCTATTATTTAATCTAGCGGCTAATGTTTTTTCTAGAATTATAAAGAGAGCTGGGAGATTAGGAGTTTTGGGCAATGTTGGGAATGAGGAATTTAGCAAGGAGTTATCAATTCTTCAATTCGCGGATGATACTTTATTATTTTCTTCTCATCAACCTAAGCACATAATTGCTCTAAAATTTATTCTTTACTGTTTTGAGATGTTATCAGGGCTTAGGATTAATTTTGACAAGAGTTCTGTTATGGTCATTAATGATCTTGGTTATGTAGAGTCTAGGGTTGCTAACACCTTAAACCGTTCAGTCATGAAATTTCCTTTTGATTATTTGGTCTTTAAGATTAGGCCTTCGAAACTAAAGAAGGAGGACTGGTTAGTCATAATTGCACTACTACAAAAGTGGGCATATTCGACACTATTCTTCTATGGCCGTAGATCAAAAAAGCGTTGCCGTATGCCCTTTTTTCAAATAGGCAACACCAGGGGGCGTGGCATCCGCGGCCGTTGCATTAGCCATCTAATGCAACGCTTTTGTCCATCTACGGCCACGGAAAGAAAGCGTTGCCTTAAGTAGAACTTTTGCCCTATTGCAACAGCATATCCATGTAATGCAACAATATACAGCGTTGCCTTAAGTAGAAGCCAGACCCTGGCTTCCAGCTCATGATAGTGGGGTCTGCATTGACTTTCCACGTCAGCTGTCAACGTGGCACATGCCACGTCAGCTCGCCACGTCAGCTGCACATGTGTCACATGCCACGTCAGCTATCCACGTGGCGCCACGTAAGCTGTGGGGCCCACGTGCCGTACCATTATGGAATTAATAATGTTAAACTTAATGCAACACCACAGCACAGTCTAATGCAACACCACAGCACAGTCTAATGCAACACCACAGCACAGTCTAACGCAACACCACAAAAATCAAATGCGACACCAGGAAAAAATCAACTGCAGCTGTAATACAACCCTGTAATTACAGATTCTGCAGTACATATATTCAATCCAAAACATTGTACCACATTCATACATATATACCAAAATATTCATACAACAATTCCTCCCAAAACATTCATCACCACAGTCAGACCAACCAATTATATATACCAACTCACAAGTATCATCACCAACACATTCCACAAGTACTGCCATCACCAAAACATACCACAAGTACTGTCATCACAAACACATACCACAAGTGCCATCATTTAAAAGAACAATCCGAATATATCACAAGTGCTAACACATACCATCCAAATACTTCAGTCAGTTGCCGGGGTTGAAGGAGTACAATTGTCAGCATCTTCATCACTTGTTGTGGTGACACAAAGGTCTCCGACATCTAAATTTAGATCTGGATTGGCTTCACCTAGCTTTTCTAACACCCACGACACGTTCTCTTTAACTTTTCTATTCACCTTTTCCTCCAAGTCCGCCTCCAGCTCTTGCCTTATTTTTTTTGTCAACTCTTGGACATAGTTGTCCAAAGAACCAGGATTTGGAGACTTTTCAGCCAATTTGCCTCGCCTTCCTACAAGCCAGTTACGTGTGTGCCTCTTCCCACCAGAAACCAGTGCATCTGCCTCAGCAATGTTTCCAGCATCCACCATTGCTTGCACCTTCGCCTACAAAATGAAAACCAGGCAAGCATATAGATAAATAGGTAGCTGGCAGGAATGAATTTATTAACAGAACTGGTTCTCTTTCAAACTAACTATATATGTGTTCGATTTAATATGCAGCTCCAACAAACGTACAATGTGCCAATTATACTGACACAAGTATTGCTATTTCAATATCTAATTATATATGTACTCACGTATTTGGCCTTCAGTTCATCCGTGTTAGTCTTGTAACTTCGACCCGGTTCTCGTTTATAAGTTTCTAGATAAACCAAGGCAGCGGATGGGGAGGCTTTTTCTGGGTCCTTCTTTCTCTGTCAAGTATTAGGATTACCAATAATTCAATGATATAACAAATTAGAATTATCATGTGGTCAATTCAACTCAATCACAATAAAAAATAACTTAAGTTCAGAAAAACACATACTATCTTTTCTTTGGCTACTGCATGAGTTTTGGGACCCATGGTATGTGTCTCATTCAACGAATTACGATGCGCGGAATTAGAATCAGCTAGGGCCTGGAAATCCAAAAAAAAATAGCACTAAACAAGGATAATGTGAACTACTAAAGATTAGCATTAAACAAGATAATGTGAACTAATAAACATTATACAAATGTGAATATCATTAAAGCCGTACCTGAACTGCTTCATCCCCCCAGTAGTCCAAGAGCATTTTTAAATCCTCCAACGGAATTGTACTGGGCCTATTTGCAAGCCTTTCCTCATCAGTTGAGTATTTTTTATAATACCTTGTTTTGATGCGAGACTTGTACTGCCTCCAAGAGTCGTTAAGCGTGTTCAAGACCCACTTGTGTCCTTCATCCGGTATGACATACCTAGCCTACAATATAGCAATCACAAAATTCAGGAAACAAACTAATTAAGTAAAACCAAACATTTAGGAAGTCAGTTGAACTGTATATGGTTAAGGAAATTAGATTGTACCAGAGCATAATCCAACATTTGTCGCTTTAATTGATCAGGAACCACATGCCAATTGATGTAAGTAAGAGACACATTATCCTTTGCTAGTGTACTAAGAAAATTGCTTAACTCTGTAATATTATCAGAAACTGGCTGGCCATCCTCATTCAACTCAATGACTACTTTATCATCAGGGGTTCTAGCATGCACCTTGGTCATTTTTGACTTCCCTCTAGGATTTTTTGGACCTTGTACTTTATCTACCAGGTTCAAAAATGTGAATAGAAAAAAGACACACTCAACAGTGCAGTGCAGTGCACAGATAAAGAAACATTATTATTTATATATATACCTGTACCTGCTTCATCTTCCTGTGCAATCCATTCCTGCTCTAATCGATCGGTAAGATTTTCCATTGTTAGAGGCGCTTCAACGTTCTGCTTTTGACGTTTCCGCATCGCTAAATAAGCAGCAACTGAACCAGCAGCTTCACATGAACTGGTTGATTGTTTGAACAATTTGCTACATGTAGGTTTTAAAACGGATGGCCGAGACGTTGTAGGTTTTATAACTCCTGAAAAAGACGGTGTAGGGTTCGTAAGTTTCTTTAATGTTTCTGTCTGTTTCTCCCGGTTACTGAGTTTCTTTGGAGTGGGAGTGAATGTCAGGATCAAATCCTTGTTGGAGCCAGCTTTCTTTGGAGGGGGGGTGCGCTTCATCGCTTCCTTCTCAATTTCAATGGCTGCATTGGTTCGCGCACGAGTTCTCGGTCCAGGTAAAAGATCCTTTGACTTAACAATTTTGATTCTCTACAATTAAGTTGAAGTTCAAGATTTTTTACGTTCATAAAGGCAAATACAATAAGTAATAAACAAATAACTTCTTTATACCTCCGAATCTGATGAATCATCAGTGACGTCTTCACCAGCATTGTCTGGGATGTATTCATCACTTCCAGCAACATCTTTACATTTATCTTTCTTATTTCGTGCGGCAGCCTCTTTCATACAACTAACCAATGAAGGCACCCCAAGTGATCTACTAAATGCATCATTTTCTTGCATGCGCGCGATTCACTCTTGTTCATACTTCGTCAAAACTGATGGTTGTGAGAATTGCAAGCATATTGGCATTATTACTCACCATCGATGATAAATTTAAGCTAGTTAACCAAATAGAGTTGACGTATAAACAGTTCTTGCTATTTTGACATAATGCATGCACAAAGAACAAACAGTTACTTGAATTAGCTGCAGCCTTCATGGTCGGAATAAGATTTCATCCGGATTAATAAAACTGAAATGAAAACTGAAAAATACCTGAACATCAGCTTCATTCTCTCGGGTAACATCATCTTTACTTGTTTCATTTTCTACATTTAATTTCCTCCGGGTTCCTTTGTCCGTCACAGTAACATCTTCTTCATCATTATCCATATCAGGCTCCGACGATAGTTTGTTCTGACCCACTTGAGTTGGGTTGTTTTTCATCATTTTGTGTTGCTGCTGAAGTCTATGTGCAGTAGTATACTTGCGCTTTGCAACCGGCTTCTTAGCAGAACCTGGAACAATAAAAATAATAACGATGGCCTCCTTCAAAGTTCTGTACACACACACAGAGATATATATATATAAGAATGGATCTATATTACATATATACCTTGAATTATGTTTTTCTTTGGCCATATGATTACATGTGGCTGCAGTTGAATCAACGGCTCACTGTCTTTGTCAATGGTGTTGTCGATGTAAAAAACCACGTCTTCTTGCTTATTGCAGCCCTGTACGTACTCGTTTACGTCCTTGTCATTCAGTATTAGCTGCCAGCCACCCCTCGTTCCTTTTCTGATGTAGACTCCTCCTATTTCAGTGTAATGGAGACAATCTTTAACAAAGTCCATAAGCACACTGTAAGAAAACCGGTCTACATCATATTTTGTTACTACGAAGGATTCTCCGCCAACGTAACATGCCCTTCGAAACTGTCCACCATGTTGCAGTCGGATATTAATAAGTTCATCCATCCTGTACAAAATGAATACATTAGAACAAGGTACATGCATGTTAAAGTGGACAAAAAACAACAACTATAACATTTTGGTCTATAACCAATTTAGATGACAGTAAAGAACATAGCATTAAATCATAAAACATGCGAACATTGTAGATTGCAATATGAGAAAAGAGTGCCAAATACATTCATCAAAGATAATAATTTCCAGCTACAAAAAAAGTGCCAAATACATCATGAATTAGACCAAATTAAAGCAATAAGAAAGAGGAATTTTTTGTCCTAACAAGACGGAACAGGATCAGGAACTTCTGCTTCTAGTTCTGTTTCTAGTTGTATTACGGGGACATCATCCCTAATCCAACCCCCATCAACAATTTCTGGTTCTAGTTCACCACCTATGCCCATATCATGTGGTTGCGTATTGCTCATGTCTTCTTCCATTGCATTCTCATTTTCAGTATCACACCAATCTCTCGGCAATTTTTTAATAACGTAATGACTGTTCTTTTCAACTGCATCTTCCACATAAAATACTTGCTGCACTTGCGAAGACAGGACATAAGGATCAGTTTTATGGCACTTGCTAAAATTTACTCGAGTAAGACCATATGAATCTTTTTCCTCTTGGTACCAGCAACACTTAAAAAGGACCACTGTGAAAGCTCCCCAATAATCAAGCTCAAAAATTTATTCGATTGATCCGTAGTAATTGACATCACCCACTATTGGGTTTTGGTCTTTCGAACTTGCAAAGCTGGTGGTTTTGGCAGTCAAAAATACACCACTATTTTGTGTAGTACATCGAGAATCTCTAAATTTTGTGTGGAATCTATATCCATTTACTATATAACCGGTAAACTTCCTAGCTACTCGATTAGGACCTAATGCAAACACCTCTACATCTGTTGAAATCTTGTCCTTTTTCAGAACCTCTTCTTTAAGCCAATTCCAAAACTCTTCGAAATGTTCTCGTTCCCTCTTGTATCTTCTTCTATTTGCAAGACCATCCACAAAAGCTCGATGAACCCTAAATAATAATTACGGTCAAAAAACTACAAAATGCAGATGTTAATTTATAGTTAAGGAAAATGATATAGGAACTTAAGAACTTACTCGATCAAACTCTCAATTTCTTTATTACCGGAATTGAACAGAACATAGCGATGCGTTGCCTTCCAAACTGCATCTTTCAAATTGAACATCTTTCCATCTTTATTCTTCTTTGTTCCAATATGATATTCCAAATCTGTTTGACATCTTCCAAAATCAATCGACGTGTTTTCTGTTCCTCCATCAACGCTTAAAAATCTTGAACAGAAGGTCACACACTCTTCTGCCAAGTAACCTTCTGCAATCGAACCTTCCGGTCTGTTTCTATTTCGCACATAAGATTTCAACTTTCCTAGATATCGCTCAATTGGATACATGCATCTAAGATGTTCAGGCCCACCGTATTCGATTTCTCTGCATAAATGAACAGGCAAGTGTACCATTATATCGAAAAAAGCCTGTGGAAAAATCATTTCAAAATGACAAAGTATCTCTACAATTTCTTTTTGCAGCCTCTTGATATCATCCACTTCGATAACCTTGCTCCATAGTCCTCTAAGGAATGCACTAAATCTGATCATTGATAACGCAACCTCGAGTTTTGACGCTTTCTTCACAGCAAATTGTAACAAATAGTGGAGTATGAAATGAGCATCATGGCTCTTATATCCCACAACCGTTCTCTCTTTTACGTGCACGTACCGACTAACATTCGAGGCACAACCGTAGGGCAGTTTGGCGTTCTTCAATACAGAGAAAAATATTTCTTTTTCCTTGTTTGTCATATCAAATATTGCAGCTCTAATTTCAACATGCTTTCCATCACCACATTCAACAGGATGAAGGGCCTTCCTTATGCCCAATTCCTGTAAATCCAAACGAGCGTTTAGGTGATCCTTCGACATGCGACCTATATTAAGTAAAGTACCTAATATTTTGTCGCATATGTTCTTCTCTATGTGCATGGCATCCAGGTTATGTCGAAGGGGATTATGACACAAATATGGTAAGTCAAACAGTATTGACCTCTTTTTAAAAGGGCCGTCATTTTTACCAGGTTTCTTCGTCTTATCCCCAAACCGATTTTTGAACCCCCGCAATAACTCTTCAATATCAGTTCCTGATAATATTTCTGGAATGCTCCCCATTTCAGTTTCGCCATTAAATCTCCTCTTATCTAGCCTCCACTTATGTGTCGGATCAAGAAACTTTCTATGGTTCATATAACACATTTTTTTGCTATGCTTCAAATAATTTGAAGAAGTTTCGTAATGGCATACTGGACACGCTAGTTTCCCCTTCATGCTCCAACCTGACAACATGGCATATCCCGGAAAATCACTAATGGTCCATAAGACGCTTGCACGTAAATTAAAATTCCCATCAGTCAAGGAATCATATGTTTCGACGCCAACATTCCATAACGCTTTCAATTCCGCAATTAAAGGCTGCATATATACGTCAATACTGTTCTTTGGAGAATCTGGACCAGATATTAATGTTGAAAGAATCAAATTCTCTTGTTTCATACATAACCAAGGCGGAAGATTGTAGTTTACCAACACAATTGGCCATGTACTATAACTTGAATTCATTGAACGATATGGATTAAATCCATCAGATGCTAGACCCAATCTAACATTATGATTTTCTGATGAAAAATCAGGATAGCGAGCATCCATCATCTTCCATGCCACACCATCAGCCGGATGTCTTAATTTTCCATCTTCTTTTCGTTCCACTTGGTGCCATCTCATAAGCTTGGAAAATTCTTTGCACATAAACATCCTTTGTAACCTTGGTCTTAGAGGAAAGTACCTCATAACATTTGCCGGCACTTTGGGAATCGACTTTGGTGGATCATTATTATCAACGATGTCTTCCTTTTCTTTTACAACCCATCTCGAAAAAACACAAATGTCACAAGCCTCTTTATCTTTATTCTCTGCCCAATATAACATGCAATGGTTTGGGCAGGCATGTATTTTATGGTAATTAAGATCTAAATCCTTAATGACATTCTTTGCAGCGTAGGAAGACAAAGGCAGCTGGGCATCAGGAAAGGCTTCTTTTATAAGCTTTAGTAATTCCCCAAACGCAGACTCGTTAATTCCATAAGCACACTTTAAATGATAAAGCCTGATCAAGAAACTTAGTCGAGAAAATTTAGTGCAGCCAGGATATAACGGTTTTTTTCCTTCTTTAACATGCCGATAAAATTTCTCGGCCTCTGGATTTGGTTCTACTACAAAGTCCTTGGGATTTTGACCAAATTTGTAACCCGCACACTTGAACATCACATCTAAATTATCCTCAAAATCCATCTCCGTTGCACAATCCATATGGTCATCAACACCTATTAATTTTGTCTGTGAAACTTCACAAATCCACCCGGTATGTAATGGAGAAGGGCCATTAAAAATAAGATGATCGTATATGACATTTTCACAATACCAATTACGTTCTGTACATTTTTTGCAGGGGCACTTCATCTCATCACCTACTTTATAAATGGGAAATGCATTTCTTAGAAAAGCTGTTACCCCTCTTACATATTCTGCGCTCGATCTCGGAAGTCCTATCCATATGTAATACTCACTATCCATTGCCACAATCTAACCACGGCTTAGTAAGACTAAATTTGATACCCCTAAGAGTTTCAAGATACGAACAAGGGCTACCCTGTAATGTTAGACTAAATTAGAAATAAAAACAAAACAAGTTAATAATTTACAAATATACATAATCAGTGTGATGATACAAGGACGATTGTTTTGATATGAATTATCACTGACTTTTGGAACTGAGTTACCAAGAGAATACGTACATAAAACAAGCAACTAAGGATACTGAACACAAATGCATAACATTACATGACTGCACCAAAACAAAACAGTACAGATACAAAGACTATACAGGTGATACATAGACGATACAGTTGTATCTAATACAAAGAACGATGCAATAATTTAATTTTGTCGTCTAATGTTTAGCCCTTGAAGCTGGTCGTTAAGTCTACTAACATCAGTTCGAAAACCAATAACATGATTTTGCAGCGTTGTAAGTTGATGTTGTATCTCATTTGCGTACTCAGCGGCTCGACTTGGAAACTGTTGGTCAATCCACTGCCAAAAGGTACACCCTGTGGGATAAACCCGACATCTAAAATAACGATGACCAATGTTGAATCCAATCGAAATAACATCTTCTGCAGCGGCATACCCACAATGACACATTATGATTGGTGAGTCAGCATGTTGTTCGTTAACCACTTGGTTGTTTTGATGCTGACGACGCAAACGACTATGCCATCGCATCGCCCTTTCTTCACGTCGTTCTTCTTCTTGCCGTTGTCTTCGGAGTTCTTCTTGCTCTAGTTCATACTCAAGCAAATCATCGTAGTGCCTTTCTTTCATCTCTATATAAAAATCAATAGGAGTTTCTGGTGATGATGGGTTTGACAGTCCTAGATCACCCATGCCCAGGGTATCTTCGTAGTCATACGATGTAGGAAGAGATATAGGCATTATTTAACTACAAACAGAAATAGACATTTGAACATTCATATTGGATTTCTTTTATCCTCTAAATTTTGTTAACACCTTTGGAAATAGGCATTATTTACCAATACATCAATGGTTTGGCAAACATAAAAATACAGAACTTGCACAATTTCAACACATGCAAACATATAAATACAACACTTCAAGTATAAAAACCCTAATTTAAGGTAATCGGTATACCCAAATCACCCAGAGACTTTGAACGCAGATCAAAATAAGTTAGAGATGAAATCAACTAAATAAAACCTAAATGATGAAGCCCTAACTACCTGTAATTGTCCTAAACGATCCAAATTGGAGGTGTAAAGTTCGTAAAATAGGAGCAATCGAAGGTTTATAGTTTGTAACCTGAGGAAGAGTAACAATCGGAGGCGTTCTTGGACGGATTTCGTGGAGAGAGAAACGGACAGAAGGAGGAGTACCGGAGAAATTTGTTTTGGGGGGGAGTATTTCGTGAATGGGGAAACTATCACGCCAAATTTTCACTAAGCTGTAGCAAGGATCAGCTTGAACCGTTGGATTAATCAACATCTACGGTTATTTATTTGTTTAAACTGATAACGCGGATCGCTGACCTGGCATGTATTTATGTAATGCAACACTTTGAACTGGTGTTGCAAGGATCGGCAAGAACCGTTGGATTAATCAACATCTACGGTTATTTATTTGTTTAAACTGATAACGCGGATCGCTGACCTGGCATGTATTTATGTAATGCAACACTTTGAACTGGTGTTGCAAGTCACAGCACAAGAATTTCAACCGCAACACTGTGTTCACATCTAATGCAACAACAAATGAAT
This sequence comes from Allium sativum, assembly GCA_030737875.1. Taxonomy (NCBI): domain Eukaryota; kingdom Viridiplantae; phylum Streptophyta; class Magnoliopsida; order Asparagales; family Amaryllidaceae; genus Allium; species Allium sativum. Next base: position 973,751,375 of record CM060916.1, read on the forward strand.
GTTGTTACAGAAGATCAAAGAATGCATAGCTTTCGCCACACTTTTCATGCAACGCACACAAATTAGTGTCGAATATGCCCACTTTTGTAGTAGTGTTGATAAGATTAATAGCAGAATATCAAGTTGGAACAATAGATTTTTGTCTAGAGAAGGTAGATTAGTTTTGGTTAATTCGGTACTATATGCAATCCCAGCTTATTGGATGTTTGTACATAGATTTCCTCAATGGGTTATAGGAAAAATTGATAGAATAAGACGTAATTATCTATGGAGTGGAGGGGGTGACTCTATTTGTAGAGGTTTCAAATGTTTAGTAAACTGGGAAGTGTGTTGTAAGCCTAAGAAAGATGGGGGATTGGGGATCATCAATTTAGTTAATTTTAACTCTTCCTTATTAGCCAAATGGTTGTGGAAATTTAGGTGTCCAATAGTGTCGACAACGTGGAAGGATATTGTGACCAAATTCTATTATTCAGGAGGAGAGTTTATTGTGGGTAATTGTGATAGTTGGTATAATAGATTGTCTAATTTTTGGAAGTCAGTGTTAAAGTGCTTTGATTTTTTTAACTTAGGATATAAGGTGATTGTTCATGCGGGGGATATGACTTACTTTTGGCACGATACGTGGATTTCTCGTTTACCACTCAAAGTTGAATTTAGGGAACTCTTTCATAATTGTAGTTTTAAAAATGCGTTGATTAAAGATGTTTTTAAAAGAGATTTAGATCCCCCATGGGAGTTTTCTTTCGATAACATCATAGAAGGGGAAACGTTAAGGAAATTAGCTTTACTATATTCTAAATTATCATTATATCACATTGATGAGTATAGGGACTTTATTAGTTGGGGTTTGGATAAGAGTCAAGTTTATTCGGTTAATTCTATGTATAACTTTATAAACTTTTCGGGAATTTCATTCCGGCCCTTTAAATTTATCTGGAAATCTAATTCTCCTCCTAAAGCTAAATTTCTAATGTGGTTAATCACACATAAGAAACTTAATACGGTTGGGCTTCTAAAGAGGAAGAATATCTTTTTTGATGTTAAGTGTTATTTTTGTAATCTTTCATACGAGGATGTCGATCATTTGTTTTTTACATGTAATATCACAAATTCTATATTTAATATGGTTTTAAGGATATTTGTTTTTGATTGTCCTATTTCTTTTAATAGTTGTGTCGAATATTGGGATTCGTATAGATTTCTAATGGTAGTAAAAGATACATGTTAGATTCTTTAGTCACTATCATAAGTTGATACATTTGGTTTGAGAGAAATCAGAGATCATTTCATTCTATTTCTGTTTCTTCGGAGAATTTAATTATTAAAATCATTTATTTTTGTTTGGAATGGATGTCTAATTCACATTATAAGCTATTTGGAAAATTGGGCTTTGAGATATTATTGATTAAGGTTAGATGTAATTTGAATTTATTTATTAGTATCAGCAGTTTCTTTCATAATAGATATCGTATTGGTTGTTAATTCTTTTTAGTGTTTTCCTTGTACTTTTATCTTCTACACATATATGTATAGTAGATAAATTGTATGAAATATATATATATTTATGTCTACATAATATATATATATATATATATATTTAATATATATATTTTTATACATATATACTTCCATATATATATGTGTGACAAATTACTAATAGTTTGTTGAGCTTTTCGCAGATTCAGGTTGTTGGTTAAGAGGAAGTACTTAACGGATAGCTGGATGGTTTGGTAGCAGTTATTGTGAGGATTGTTTTTATATAGTTAGAGATGGAGTGTTGTATCTGGTTTGTTTTGTTTCTCATTGGCTATTTTGTTATGCTTTGTTTGTATTGGAGTAGATATACTTTATATCGGGTGGTGGCCTTGCCGGAATTCGATATTAAAGTATGATGGGCGGTGGTTTATCCGGAGCTCATCTATCTATCTCCTATACAACTATATAGCAGAGTATGTTACTATGTAGTCGGATTTTGTAGTTTCTGGCTTTATATATATAGTTATATATATGTGTGCTCTCTTCTTTTCAGAAGATCACACATTTTTGTTTCAAAAAAAACATTTATCTTTTTAGTTCATTAATTTACTTATCTCCTGTTCCCATATATTCTAAATTCTTATTTTCTATTATCAGAAAACATTCCTGATTCTTATTTGGAAAACATTTCCAAAACTCCTTCACTGGATTTAAACTGATGTTTATATCAAACATCGCCATGCCAACTCAAACCATTTCACTTATTAACTAAATTCACTTAACCATCATTCACTATCAAACCTTACCATTCCTTAGTTAAGAAGGAAGTCAATCAAGTTAGGGTATAATTACCTCTCAGACCTTAAATGAAAAAAATTTAACTTCGAAATAGTCAAAGTTTATCTTTTAAACCTTTAACAAACTTCTTTACGGCTCTCTCGGATTCAGTTTACGAATTCACTTCTTTATTGAAAACATTGGTCATAACGATAACGTTATAATCCCTACTTTCGAAATATCTAACTTCCATTATAACTTTTATTCTTTAATGTGAATAACTAAATAAACGCCTGATTTATAAATAAATAAATCTTGATTTAAACACCGGAAAGTATAAGTACTTTCCCGGATTCGAAATAATTGAATTCGACGTATAACTCTCTTTCGAGTAATCTCTATTTGATTAACTCTTCTTCGAATAGCCTATATTCGATTTTCTCTCTTCGAATAACTTATATTCGATTATCTCTCTTCGAATAAGTTATATTTGATTAACTCACTCTTTCGAATAAACTATATTCGATATCTTTCTTTTGAATACTCTATATTCGATAATCGCCTTTCTTTCGAATACACTATATTCGATAACCTCCTTTCGATTAAACTAACATCGATTAATCCTTTCAATTAAACTAAAATCGACAACTCCTTTCGATTAAACTATAATCGGTAACTCCTTTCGATTAAACTATAATCAATTAACTCCTTTTGATTAAACTAAAATCGATTTACTCCTTTCGATTAAACTATAATCGATAACTCAAACTCTAATCAATTAACCCTAATTCGATTAATTCTATCTCTAATCGATTAACTCTAACTCTAATCAATTAACTCTAACTCGATTTACTCTAACTGGTTAACTCTAACTGGTTAACTCTAATTGGTTAACTCCAACTCTAATCAAATAACTCCTCTAACTCATTTTGATTAACACATTTTGATTAACTCCTATGGTTAACTCTACATCCATATTCAGTTTCAAATATCGATGTTGAAATCGATTCTTACTTCTCTATATAAGTCCTTACTTATATATTCCATTTATCCAATGATAAATATTTTACTTAATTTATAAAATATTGTTTATAAATTAATCTTCCCAATTCATCTGTTAAAAACAAATTTCTATTTAATCTCACTTTAAATAAATCTTTTCCCTTTCTTTATATCCTGCCAGTTTTCCTTTTTTATAACTCTATTTATTTCATAAATAAATATTTCCTTTTATTTATTTTCCCAAATAAATTCCTTTTATTTATTTTCCAAATAAATAATTCCTTTTCAATTCTATTTGTAAATGTTTTACAAATATTTCCCTTTATATTTTATTAGTAAATATTTACAAATATTCCCTTTCCATCTTTTTATTTATTTAACAAATAAATATTTCTTTCCCAATTCTATTTATTTAACAAATAAATATTTCTTTTTATAAAATCCTTTGATTTTATAAATATTTCCTTTTCAATATAACATTGAAAATTTACTTTTTTAATTATTCTATTTATTTTCTAAATAGATATTCCTTTTAGAGCTCTATTTACTTTCTAAGTAAATAATCCTTTTTATACCTTTATTTACTTTCTAAGTAAATAATCCTTTTTATACCTTTATTTACCTTCTAAGTAAATAATTCTTTTTATAAAATTCTTTGATTTTATAAATATTTTCTTTATTAAATTCCTTTTTATAAAATCCCTTGATTTTATAAATTTCTATTTCAATACATAGTTTGAACTCTCCCTTTTCTATTCCAATATTTCTTTTGGTATTCAACAGTACCAAATAACAGGACCGGTGTCATTTTAATCAATCACATATTATACATCACATCATATAACACAATATATGAAAACAAATAGTATTACAAATATTGAGGAATCCTGTTGGATCCCTCCAACCTGTTTTCCTGCATCACCGATGTTAAACAACACGAATATAAAATATTCTGATAAACAGAATCAATATTCGATTAACGATTTATATATATATCGTTATCTATACTTTCAACCAATACATAAGCAATTCAACCAAACAGTTAACATACATCAAACAACAGATAATTTTCAGTTCTAAGAATACGTTATAAAATATAACTGTTCAGAGTTGGTGAGTTTTACTCACATTTCGCGTTAACCGTTAAATAACGATTTGCGTCTGTTGATTCAGACAAAAAAATTATTTCGCTATAAATTGTAAAGAGCTTCAATCCACTCCCAGTCAGTTCCATTGGGTAGTATCCGTCCATAGGATCCCAACGGATCTTGTTTCGTTGTTTTTCGTTCATGTATGACCAAGTTATGATAATTAGAAGTTAATATATATTTAAATGAATTAAACCTGGATTTTGAAATGGAAATGGGCCTTACTTTTCTTTATAACTGGCCCATACCCTTTACAGCCCAAACCCGCTTCCTCTATCTTCTTCCTCTCGCAAACCAAGAATACCGAACTCGACTTCCTTCCTATATTCACTTCCTCACGTAAGTCCTCACAGTAAAACCCAACAATATCACCACGAGGATACCCCAAGGTTAGCCAAAACTCACGCTACAACCCTGCCAGTGTCACCGAAACATCGTCTAACTTCCCAAATTCCACCCGTGAAGAACAGTACTGCTTCTTGCCATATACCATGTATGAGGAACAGTAATGCTCCCCCCACGTGCGTTGAATGGCAGCTGCTCCTCTTTATTTTTCAATGGCCATTAACGCGCCTACTTCCATCTCAATCTCGATGCTTTGGTCTCAATGCTATAGGACAACGCTTCCTTTTCTTACCAACTCCCTAGAAATTCGTCCCACTGGTGCTCCTTACGTTGTTGCTGCCAGAGAACCATCGGAGGACCCCTACGACTTCACCATGACACCTCGAAAGCCAGTACACCTTCCAATGGCCGAACCTATTAACTCCCCCTTTTCAACGAAGCTCCCAAAACTGAAGACACCAATTCAAGCTTCCAAACCGAGAACATGTTTCTCGCTGTGAATGATACCAGCGTATCAACAGGGTGTGAACACAGGGAAGTTCATATCAGAAAAGAGGAAGTTTGCTGGCACCCGAATATAATTTATTTGATTTTTATTTTCACGAATTGGGTTTCAACAAAACGGTGGCGGCTCAAAGAAATGAGGTGTCGTGGCTTTTATTTGGTTTTAGAAAGAATTTTTGGAGAAATTGGCATCCACGTTTTCAGGTTTGAGGACACACAAAACTGGTGGCTTGGAAAAGAATGAGACGTGGTCTTTTTGTTTAATCAAAGAAAAATGGTTTATGTTTTTAAAAAGTTCGTCTTACCCTGTTACGTAGAGTTCTACTTACGTACGGGCAGAAATAAAAATACCGTTGTGTCAAGCTTGGTGCCACGATTCCAAAAGTATAATAATATCGGTAGGTTAACTCATATTGTGAAACCCCAAAATATTGGTTAAGTGTGCAAAATACTCCAAATAAAAAGTTGTATATTTAATTAATTAAAAATTACAGTAAAATTTTAAAAATTAAATTGTCACTACATCTCAAAAGGCTTTTCTAAATTTGAGGCCAATATTTAATTATAATTAAATATATCATTATGGTTGATAAACGATTTCTTAGCGACTATTCGAAAAATTGATTTGATCATAAATCAAAATCTACACGACGAAATCCCGATTTTTCTCTTCCATTAGAAAAATATACTTCACCAGGTCTGAATGTTTCTTGTTTCACAAAAATCTGACTTAAAATGGATTTTGTATATTCGTTTAAAGTTCGAATCGCCAAATTACCAACTACAGTGCCATTTCGAGCTCGATTATAATTATAATTTAATTATACGTTCAACCATCGTTTTAAATAATATATTCGTTATCGTAATTAAATTCTAAACTGAAATATATATTTTGAATTGCCCAATTCACACCATATCGCCATTTCAGCCAATTCTGATTATTTCAGAATTAAATATATTATTAAATTATTATATTAATTAAATATTCAATATTGTTTAATTAAACGACCATTTAATTCTCTGAATCACTATTTAAATAATTAAATAAATTAATTATAATAACGTAAAAATACCGGACATTACAGCCATCAAGCTCACATATATCAGAATGAATCAAGTCTAAGGGTTCAGATACTCTTTTAACAGATTAATGGGGTTTCTTTGTGATTTTAGCTTAACTACAGAATTCGCATTTATCAAGTTCAGTTCTGACATTTTAGGACTCATATCTAAGGTGCTTATATTATGAATTATTCGTTTGTTAACACGACATAATCTAGAGTGCCAAATACTAAAATCACACAACATATAAGTAGAACTAGTCATTTTGTTAGATTCAGCATTCAACTTAAACATCCCCTCATAAGCATAATCCTTTCGCATAAAAGCTCCCTTATAAGTTAAGGTATACAAATCAGCCTTAATAACTTGAGTAAAGCCAGCCACATTAAGGAGAAAGCCTGAAACCAGATTCTTCCTCATCTCTGGAGTATGTATAACGTCTTTCAGAATCACTATCTTTCCATAGCTAAACTTTATTTCCACATTTCCAATCCCTGCAACTTTAGTGGTGTGAGAATCTCTCAACAACATTTTCTAATCATCAGCAGCCGTGTATGTAGTGAACATATCATTACCATAGCAGACATGGCGAGAAGCACCAGTGTCTACCCGCCAACCCTTTGATCCACCAACAAGGTGAATCTTAGTAAGCATAGCCATAAGAGGCTCCTCGGTCAGATTTGCCTATGGTAGAGGGCCTGGCCTATTCCGACACATTCTTTCCATATGACCTGGTTTTCCATGGTTGTAACATAGAAACAACTGTCCAGAATCATTCTTTTGGATTGGCCGCTGTTGTCTTTTCTGGTTTCCTTGTGGAATCCCATTTTGTTTGTTGCGCCGATTCTGATTCTTAAAAGACTTCTGGTAAGGTTTTAGAACTGTGGGTTTGGTCTTTTTAGTGTTGTTATTTGTGACAACAAGCATTTCCTCTTTCTTGTCCTTTTTGCATGCCTCCTCCTCAATATGGAGGCGTGTGATCAAGCTATCTAATGAAAATTCCTTAGTCTTATGCCATACGACATTCTTAAAATCCTTCCATCCTGAGGGAAATTTGTCAATAATCACAACAACTTGAAACTGCTCATCTAAAGCCATACCTTCGGAGAAGATCTCATGAGCTATTTTCTGTGGCTCATGAGACTGCATCTCTACCGACCTGTCATCTGGTACTTGAGGTAGCGGCTGACAGCATACTTCTTTGCCCTTGCATCCTCTGTGTCGTACTTCTTCTTCAGTGCTTCCCAGATCTCCTTTGGTGCTTTGTCATCCGAGTTGTAGTAGTCGTATAGGTCATCGCTGAGGCCGTTGAGTACAAAGTTTTTGCACAGATAGTCTTGCTCAATACAGGATGTCATCTGTGCTGCATCAGCTTCGTCAGGTCTGTCTAGCAGGTGCGGTTTGTCAGTGGTCAGCACAGCTACCACCATTCTCATCATCAGGTAGAATTCCATCTTCCGAGGCCATCGCTTGAAGTGCAGGCCTACGAATCTGAATGGTGCAACAGTTATGAGCAGGATCTGGAAGGCAAAGGGAGGAGCAACGTCATCTAAAGTTGTGGTCGAAAGCATTTTTCAGATCGTCTTCAAATTTTTGTAAAACAATGGCTGAGTCACGTACTTCGTCACTCTCTTGAAGATGATTTGGCGATCTGGTCACAGATGCAAACCAGCCGTTCTCAATCACCGACGCCTCTAGAATAAAACGTCTTCAAATTGTTGTAAAACAATGGCAGATTTGCACTTTCGAGCAAAAAGAATAACAAGCCGTAATTTTTCTATGAAGAATAAAATAGTAGAGGTAAGAAGAGAAAAAATATTATTCGATATTTTTATCTTGTTTATAGTGTATGTACTGCAGACGAAAACGTGGGCCGAACTATTACTGGGTAGTGGGAGAAAGCTGGGTCTAAAGCAGAAAAATAGGATCAAAGTTTTACCGTCTCAAATAAAAAATGGTTCAGAAAATACAATGTTTTTCGGTCCAAATATATAATTAACTACACCAACAAGCCAAGCCCAAGCCCGAACCGGGTCAGGTCGAGTGCGCACGTGTGTGGTGAACATGATCATGCATGGTCTCCCTCCTCACAACAAAGCATGTATTGGCAGGGCCCCAACATAGCTTCTAAGAAACAAATATAAATACTTTGCTTCTTTCATATAGTCTCATGATGTGTGACTATTCACATATATGAGCTATATAACACTTATTCGATTTTTAATAATTCATCCTTTTGTTTTTGAAAATAATTTTCAACAAGAGTTGATGTTGAAAAAGAATGATGTAAATTGAAAATAGGCTGAATTGTAAACTGAACGAATGAATACAGGGATAACATTTCGGATATATATAGCCGCAATTTACATTATTGGATATCGGGTCTTTGTACCCAATACTACCCAATGTTGAATACTTATGTTACAGATGTTGCTTGATTACTCTCATTTTCTGGCTTCGAGCGTGTCATTTCATGGAACAATATCCCTATATAACAAAAGGGTTGTTAATGGAAATTGAACATCCAATGTAATCAGTGCATATGTATCCATTTTCATATGTTAGTGGTAGGATTGATTACGTCTCCTGAGAAATTATCTAAGTAATCGACATTAAAGTGGATTATATCATTGGAGGAATATGCAACGCCTTTCATTTTCTTGACTGTGAGGCGTATGGCAGCAATTTTTCGACGCTCCTATTTGGATTGTAGAAATGTGGCCCAAATGAAGGAAGATGCGCCCTCCATGTCGCTGAAGTTGTAGTCCAACCCAATTCGGGACGTAGAAAATTTGCTTGTTTCAGGTGCATTGGATGTTGCACTATAGTTAATGGTAGTGGAGGACAGAGTATAGCTAAGAGATGGTTAGTAGAAATATTTATAGAAAAAGAACATTGTTGCTATCCATTATACCTAGCTAGCACATTGTGGTTTTGGAAAATAATGTGGGAGGATTTATAAAGAGTAGACTGATGAATATAGTTGGAATGACCTGCTAAAGTACAGGCACTACCGTGCCACTATGAAATAAGCTTAATGAGTTTAACATTCTTCATCTGGATTTTCCCTACTTAATCTGTGAGGCATAAAATTGGTATGGTAATGTGTATATATAAGTAAGCCTTAGACTTACGTAAAAGACTTTGAGGCCAATAGTGGTCTCTACGAGTCTTGGTATGCGTTGACAATTCTCAAGCATGTGATATGCTCTGCATATATACATGAACAGAATCTCCATTCTACCTTCCATAGCAAATGCAGTGAAAATTCAACTATATATTGGCTATAGGTTTTGTATACTTGGTTATAACATATGGTCATGCAAATTAGCTCATTACTAATTATTCATAAACTTTATAGCATATTAAAATCCTTATGCAGAGACCTGGGATTTACAGAACGAAAATGCTATTAGATCCGAAAATTAATTTGTCAAAATGTCAAGAAAAATACCTGACGGCTGTTATTGTTAGAACCTTTTTGTCAATACACGATTGCATTACAAAATTAGATCTTTTTATCAATACACGATTGTATTGCAAATAGATAATAACAACTATTAATGTTACTCAATAATGTAACAATTGTCAAGTCAAACTGTGATTATAGCAATGACAGTAAGCAAGACCGATTGTGCACTAGATTGGAGCGGTAAAGAAACGTCGCCAACATAGTAGAAGAAGAATATTTCAGTAATGTCTGAGTCCAGAAATGATTATATTTCCTGAAAACAATATTGTCTCGTATGCACTGATTGACGTGATAGCAATTTGTTTCCCAAGATAAAACGAACTAACCCCGTAGTGCAGTGTCAGCAAACGGAGCTTCAACGAACTGAAGTAGATTATAGAAACTTGAACAGAGAATTACTTTGAAGAAGAAGTAGCAAATTGAGAAGAATAACTAATTTGTATTCTGTCTCGTTTTGGGCCAAATTTTTATAGGCTGGAGGAGGTGCCTATCTGAACATTATTGACCCTTGAAAAGGTTGCGACCCCGTAACCAAGCGGTGCATAAATGTACGACGCATTTATGATGAAACGGGTGTATCCCCGGATATGGCAGATCAAAAATTGATCAAAATAACTCGTTTCGGCGCAATAGGCTCAAATTGTAATCAGCTGCCTATTTAACCATGAGACCCCATGAATCCTAAGGCACAACGCCCAATTTTTGACACTAATATCATGTCATGTACCCCAAAAGTCCCAAAGCACTAAGCCCAATTTGACATCAATATAATATTGTGTCACAAACTCCAAGAGTCCCAAGGCACTAAGCCCAATTTGACATCAATATGATATTGTGTCATGGACTCCAAGAGTCCCAAGGCACTAAGCCTAATTTGACATCAATGTGATATTGTGTCATGGACTCCAAGAGTCCCAAGGCACTAAGCCCAATTTGACATCAATATGATATTGTGTCATGGACTCCAAGAGTCCCAAGGCATTAGGCACAATTTGACATCAATATAATATTGTGTCTTGGCTTAGCCACACTGTGATTCACAAGTCCTCTTGTCATTTATTTATATAAGCCTATAGAGAAGTAGGTACTCATATTTCATAATGTGAGACTTAGATTGTTTTCCCCTCTTCTTCCAAAATTCCTCTACTTTCAAGATTCATCTTGCTCATTCATTTCCAACAATCCCCCACATGAATGAGTAGTCATTCTTAGTTTCACGAATCGTTTATCGCATCAGTTAAAGTAGCACATAAGGCCTTAAACTTTCCTGGTGATTACCTATTTGAATCACAGGCGAATCAGCAAACATATAATGTCCTTGAACTGTAAGCCTTTTGTGTAATTCCAAAGTATATAACACACGATAAATGTTTCTTATAATCCTTCGTTCTCTATATGTGTTCATTTTTGCCTTGAACACCTGCCTAGTCTCATAAGTGCTTAGAGAATTTGGCTTCATAATTCTCTTTGAAGCGGCGCCTTCGCACTTACGTAGGTGATTCTGTAAAGATTATTCTCTAGTTCCTCGAATACAGACATCATTAAAAGTATTAATACTTATCCTTTTTCAACACATAATGCACTGACTTATCGTAGGAATAGTTTGTGTGTAACAGTGCCATCAAGTTTCTCTTAAACTTCGTTGTCCCTTTGAACCTAGATCTTGGGATCTCCAGTCAACTAGGTGGGGTTTCCATTTTAGAAAAACCTTTATTCTATAAGCCTTAGCCCCATTCCCATTGATAAGATTTGAACTTTCTCTCTTGGCAAGACCTTTGTAAGTGGATCCGCTAAGTTATCTTAAGATTGAATGTAATCTATTGTGATAACCCCGTTAGAGAGAAGTTGTCTTATCGTTTTATGTCTATGGAGAATATGCCTAGATTTACCATTGTATTAAATCTTCTAATAGTTGATTGACTATCACAAGGTATACATATTGGAGGCATAAGTTTGCTCCAATTAGGAATGTCTTCCAAGAAGTTTCGAATCTATTCTGCTTCTTATGCAGTTTTATCTAGTGCAATAAACTATGATTCCATCGTAGACCTAGCGATACAAGTCTGTTTGGATGATTTCCATGAAATTACTCAATTTCCTAATGTGAACACATATATACTTGTCATGTGATCTATTGATCCAATTTCCATCTCTGTATCCTTCCACTATTGAAGGATAGTTTGTATAGTATGGACCATAACTCTGCGTATACTTTAGATATCCTAGAACTCTGATGATCGCTTTCCAATGATGCTTACCAGAATTTCTGGTAAATCTACTTAGTTTGCTTACAACATATGTTATTTCAGGCCTAGTACAGTACATGTTACTTCCCAGTATACGAGAGTATTCCAATTGGTAGATACCATCACCAGTGTTCTTTACCCAATTTTAGTTCATATCTACTGGTGATTTTGCAGTAGTTACATTATATCGCTTGAAATTTTCAAGTATTTTGGTGATGTAATGCGATTGGGATAATGCATATCCCTATGGTGTTCTCAGAATTTTTACACCCAATATCACATCAGCCAGACCTAGGACTTTCATATCGAATCTAGAGGATAACATATCCTCTATAGATGTTATTATGGCCTTGTTATTGCCTAGGATCAATATGTCATCAACATAAAGACAAACAATGACATATCCAATATGTATATGTTTTATGTATACACATTTATCTGATTCATTTATCATGAATCCAAATGATAACATAGTATTATCAAACCTCTCATGCCACTGTTTTGGAGCTTGCTTAAGGCCATAAAGTGATTTTACCGGTTTGCAAACTTTATTCTCATTTTATGAGCTTAGAAATCCTTCAGGTTGTTCCATATAGATTTCTTCCTCTAATTCACCATTCAAGAATGTAGTATTAACATCCATTTGATGTATTTTTAAGTCATGTATGGATGCAATAAGCTATCTTATCCATGTTACTGGTGAATATGCATCAAGACAGTCCAGGTCTTCCTTTTATCTAGATCCTTGGACTACGAGCTTTGTACTTGTCTATTGAACCATTAGGTTTCAATTTCTTTCTAAATATCCATTTATTACCCAAGGTCTTACATCCTTATGGTAAATCAATCAGTTCCCATGTATGATTGGACATAATGGATTCAACCTTATTGTTAATCGCCTCTTTTCAAAAAAAGGGCATCGCTAGAAGACATGGCTTGTTTGTATGTCAATGGATCATCTTCTAACATAAAGGTATAGAAGTCTGGTCCAAATGTTTTTAAGGTCCTTGACCTCTTACTTTTTGTTGGTTCTTCCACTTGATGCTCAGCACTACGTTGCTGAGTATTATTTTGTTTGACATCCTCAAGAGAATTAGGAACTTCATCTTCCCTTGGTCTCTTAGGTGTATGATTTTCAATAACCTGTTTCAAGGGGAATATATGTTCGAAAAATCTAGTGTTTATCGACTCAATGATGGTATTTTTATGAATGTCATCAATTTCAGATTTGTGTACCAAAAAATGATATGCGGCATTGTTTTGTGCATATCCAATGAATACACAATCAACTATTTTTTACATTCTTTGTTTTTGTAACCTCTACCTTGGCAAGACACCCCCACACTTTTAAGTATTTGTAGAATGGTGGTCTATTTTTCCAAAGTTTATGAGAAGATTTAGATGTTTTCTTTCGGGATATTTTATTTAAAATATGATTTCCCAAAAGAATAGCTTCTCCCCAAAAATTATCTGGCAAGCCAGAATAAAGCATTTATCATTTCTTTAAGAGTTTTATTTTCCATTCGGCTATACCATTGGATTGAGGTGAATATGATGCTGTAATTTAGTGTAAAACACCATGTTCAGCGCAAAATTCTTCAAAAGGGAATACATATTCTCCTCCTCTATCCCTTCTTAAAGCTTCGATTTTCTTGTTGAATTGATTCTCAACTTCTGCTTTATATTGTTTAAACACATCAAATCACATACATCTGTATGTAATATATCTACCAGTTCTGTTTCTCGTTCAACATGATGAAACGAGTTTCTTGTTAATTTTGCTTCCGCACAAATTTGACATTTATAATTGGTGTCTAGATTAATCAATTTGTGCAATGTATCAAAGTTTACATGCCCTAATCTAGAATGTCACATATTGGAAGAGTCAACGATATAAACAAAAATTCACTTTTATTCATATCGGTGTGTGGTACAATAGCAGTTACATTTTCTTTAAATGAACCATCACACACATATCCTCTTCCTACATACACTCCATTCTCAACTTCAAGGATTAATTTAAATCCATGTTTGCTGAGCAATGATCCTGAAATCAGGTTCCTACGAATTTCTGGAACATACAGAACATCATTTAAAGTTAGTTCCTTTCCAGGTTGCATTCTGATATTACTGCACATAAATTCATATCAGCAATGCCCTTTTGGAGATTTCAGCCAAATTTTCTTTTGATCTTTTAGGAATATATGTAGTCAGAAATTTGGAAATTCCCATTGTTGTTAGATAAAGAAACATTTTTCTGTTGTCAACGCTTAAAAATAACGATGTTCAACTTCTCTGGCATTTCTCCATGAGACAGAGCCATTGTTGGAGCCATTGGTGCAATAAGAGCATTGGTAACTGTCTGTGTTGGTGTAAAATTATTGTTGCTATTTCGCGACATAGCTTATTGTCGTCTACAACAATCAATATTGTTTTAAGATTGATAGAACCTTTTTGTCAATGCACGATTGTATTACAAAATTAGATCTTTTTGTCAATACATGATTGTATTGCAAATCGACAGTAACAACTATCAATGTTACTCAATAATGCCACAATTGTCAAGTCAAACTTTGATTATAGCAATGACCGTAAGCGAGACCGATTGTGCACTAGATTGGAGTGGTAAAGAACCGTCACCAACATATTAGAAGAAGAATATTTTAGTAATGTCCGAGTCCAGAAATGATTATGTTTCCTTAAAACAATATTGTCATCGCATGCACTGACTGATGTGATAGCAATTTGTTTCTCATGATAAAATGGACTAACCCCATAGTGCAGTGCTAACAAACGGATCTCCAACGAGCTGAATTAGATTATAGAAACTTGAACAGAGAATTACTTTGAAGAAGAAGTAGAAAATTGAGAAGAATGACTAATTTGTATTCTGTCTTGTTTTGGGCCAAATTTTTATAGGCTAGAGGAAGTGCCTATCTTAACATTAATGACCCTTGAAAAGGTTACGACCCTTTAATCAAGCAATGCATAAATGTGTGTGCGCATTTATGATGAAACGGTTTTATCCCTTCAATAGAACGAATATGTCAGATCAAAAATTGATCAAAATAACTCGTTTCAGTGCAATAGGCTCAAACTGTAATCAGCTGCCTATTTAACCATGAGACCCATGAGTCCCAAAGCTCTCAGCCCAATTTGACATCAATATAATATTGTGTCATGGACTCCAAGAGTCCCAAGGCACTAAGCCCAAATTGACATCAATATGATATTGTATCATGGACTCCAAGAGTCCCAAGGCACTAAGCCCAATCTGACATCAATATGATATTATGTCATGGACTCCAAGAGTCCCAAGGCATTAGGCTCAATTTGACATCAATATAATATTGTGTCTTGGCTTAGCCACACTGTGATTCACAAGCCTTCTTCTCATTATTTATATAAGCCTATAGAGAAGTAGGTACTCGTATTTCATACTGTGGGACTTAGATTGCTTTCCCCTCTTCTTCCAAAATTCCTCTTCTTCTAAAATTCCTCTTGCTCATTCATTTCTAGCAGTTATTTCCCACACTTCTTGAATTCGACAGCTTCTCATGAATTACGCTCATTTCCCGACTTTCCTGACTTCTATTTTTCGGGCTTTGTAGCATCTTGCAGTCATCGCAGGAGGATTTGCCAATTAAACATTTTGGCCTCCCTCCTACTTAAAAATTTATACAGCGGGATAAATCTATGCAGCAACTTGATTGACAAAATAGGGAAAATAATGGAGGGAAGAGAAACACATAATTTTGGTAGAATCCAACTAATAAAAGCTGCACAAGCTAAGACACATACATGGAGAAAGAAATCAAAATTAATGCCATATTTACAACGATGCTGCTTCTGATTATAGGTTATACCTGTGATACAAGCACCGATGGGTTTAGTTGGCTTTAGTTTAACATTGAACTATATGAGCTAAGCATATAAACGAAGCTAATGTTATCTGAATTCTAGTATTGTGGTGCGTCTGTATAATTAGGGTACCATTTGATTTCTAAACTAGACAGTTAATGTTCGCGTCAACGTCGGATGCGTATGACGCTTCCGACACGTCCGATGTGGACCCCACACATTTTTCCCTTCCAAACGAATGGTTCAAATGATAGCTTTCACGTTCGACGCCGCGTCCGACGCAAGCCAACAACTGTTTTTCCACCCCTTTTATACATACCCATACAAATAAAACACATACAAATAATTAATAAAATAATAATTTTACCCCTTCCAAATTAACTCTTTCGTAAAAAAACACGTTCTCTGTTCGTAACAATTCCCCTTCAAAATACTCCTTCCAAATTCCCCTTCCCGTTCAAAATCAAACACACCCTAGGTCTTGACCACTAGTCTTTGTATAGAGGATATATATATATATATTTGGAAATGGGTTTAAATTTTATTACTGGGCATTACAGCCCAAAAGAAAACAAGGCCCGCAACCTTGTTACAGTTCAATACAGCGTACATGTACAAACCGACAAAACCACCTTTTACATCAGAACATGCGAGAATATTAAACAAAAGCAAGTGAATATTCAGATCTAGAGTTCAATTTTTTTCAAACCTCGTCTCCTTCATCATCTTCAAACTATGGCGGCTGAAAGGCGTAATAACTCATGCTTGCTTCTGGGGTCGGATCCAGTGTCCGCCACCGATCCACGTCTTCCCTTCCGTCTGTTACAGGTCCCCTTCGTGTGGTGAGATCTCCTCTCCTCTTCTAAGTGCTAGATTTAATTCCTGTTTTGCAAGTTTGCTAGCAAAATCCACTGATTTCTTTTGGTGAATTCGATTGTTCCTCTCCTTCCATACACTCCATACAACAACTATAAAAGCGATTGTCTTCACTTCGGCTATCACCTACGCTTTGCCAGAGCACTTCAAGGTTTGTCATGATTTCTGCTAATTTACTTTCTGTTGTATTTTGCTTGACTTCTACATAGCAATTTCCCCATACTTTCTTTGTGTAATTTCATTCAAAGAATAGATGATTGTGGGTTTCTTCAGCTTCATTGCATAACACACAAGTAGTCTCATTAATAATACCCCATCTGAAGAGCATATCCTTGGTTGACAGTTGCCCTAGAACAGCCTTATAAGCACAACATGCCATTTTGGGTACATTTCTTTTACACCATATGATTTTGCTCCATGCTTTGTGTCCATGCTTTGTCCTTATGTCCTCCCAAGTCTGTTGTATTTTGAAACCAGATCCCATCCATATCCAAATGTCGTATTGTCTATCTTGATAAATTTGGGTATTACCTATTACCCTTTTCTGTTCTGCATTACATGCAAAATCTACTCTCCATTGATTGTTGGAGATGATAGAATTTACTTTCACCTTTGGGCAACCATATGAAGAATAAGTAACCCACCCATGTGTGTAAATTAATGACTTACCATTTAGCCAAGGGTCTAGCCATAGGTCAGTCTCATTGCCTTGAGCTATCTCTCTTCTACAGTGCCTGGGCAGTGTGCTTCTGACCCTCAAAATTTCCTTCCAGGTAGACGAGAAATTGTTGTCTTCCTTTATTATCCAAAAATTTCCACTGTCATACCTTTTGTTCATCCATCTTGCTTACAGTCCTGAATTATTAATGATTTTCCATGCTTGCTTAAATGTGAAGACTTCTCTCATAGTTTTGATATTTCTTAGGCCAACTCCTCCTTCCTTCTTAGGTCTACAAAGCTCTTCAAATTTGATTTTGTATAAGCCTCCTCTTCAAATGAAATCTGCTCAGACCTTCTCTATTTTGTCTATTGATGCATCTGGGAGCTGGAAAGTTTCAACCAAAAGTTGACTTTAGAGTGTATTACAGTATGCACCAGCTCGATTCTGCCAGCAAAAGATAGCAATCTTGAGCTCCAACCATACAGTTTATCCCTAATGTTAGTGATAAGACTTGTGCATTCCCTGTCTGTGATCTTGTTAGATGAAAGTGGGACACCCAAGTATTTCACTGGAAGCTCTCCTTCTTGTACATTCAGCACTTCAAGAACTTGATTTTTATTCCTGCAAATTTTATTAAAATAGCATTTAGTCTTGTAATCATTAACTTTTAACCCACAATGTACCTCCATTTTTGCAAATATGTCCTTGATATTTCCAGCTGCAGTCCCATTAGCTTTGATACAGATAAGTAGATCATCCGCATACAAAAGATGAGAAATGTTAGGCTGAATGTTTTGTACAGTCTGCACCCATTTCTTATGACAAGCAATTTCCATTTGTAAAGTGAAATACTCCATAGCCACTGCAAATAGGTAAGGGGAAAGAGGATCCCCTTGCCTGATACCCCTGTTGCTGCTAATGTATCCTCTTTAATGAGTATAGAAAAGGTTGGGGGTAGATATACATTCTTTAATCAACTCAACTGTTTTGTTTGGAAATTCCATGCATTGTAACATGTGAATGATGAACTATCAGCTGATTTTATCATAAGCCTTATGTAAATCAACCTTAAGACACATTCTGTCAGCCCCTTTCTTATTGAAATTTCTAATCAATTCATGAGCAAGCAGTGATATAAAGGATATATATATATACACACACATAAATACACATATACATGTATATACACACACACACACATATATATATATACATATATATAGAGAGAGAGAGAGGTACGCTCCATGGTACCTGAAATTCTTAGCACCCCGTTTGCACCCCAATTATAGCCACAAGTTTATAATTAATTAAGTTAGTGGGAAGAGAGAGAATTAGTGGGATGAGAGAGAAAGAAGGATGTGTGTTGGAAATTAGGGGGGCTAAAGAGATGCTGCACTATTTGAGGAGCTCTTGATCCTATCACTATATATATATATATATATATATATATATATATAGAAAGAGAGAGAGAGAGAAAGAAAGAAAGAGAAAGAGGAGGGTTTCGCTACACCTCTTATGTTGCACGTGAACTCTCCCCCTTATTCTCCACCGCTCATTTCTTCACTCATTATCTGTCTTCCCACTAAGAAATAATGAGTGGTGGAGATTAACGGGGAGAGTTCACGTGCAATATAAAAAGTGTGGAACCCTCCTCATATATATATATATATATATATATATATATATATATATATATAGGGAAGGTTCAGTGGAATCATAAATAATGAGCACCCTTTTAGCCTACCACTTTTCCACCACACATTTCCTTCCCCACTCCTCCCTCTCTCTTCCACTCATTCTCTCACCTTCCACTTACTTTCTTTAATATAAATGAGTGACTGAAATTCGGGTTCAAATCCCTCATCCTATATATATATATATATATATATATATATATATATATTGGGAAGGTTCGGCTCCTCCTTTTATTTTACACGTGAGATGCCCCCTGAATCACCGGCCCACATCCATCTTTCTTTCTCTCTCTTTCCAATCCACTATACAATATTATTCTTTCTCTCTCTTTCCACTACACAATATAAAACAAAATGTGGATGTGCGTCTGTGATTCAGGGGGATCTCACGTGTAAAATGAGAGAAGGAGCCGAACCTTATATATATATATATAGACTAACACGCATGCACACTAACACCCGTCCGAACAAAAGAAAGACTAAGAAAGAGGGATGCGTTATATTTCTTATTTATGTATGGTAAAGATAGAGTTAAGCCTTAGATTTTATCTACTAGTACCATAATTTTATAGAGTAGAAGCAAACAATCTTAGTACATACTTTTCGAACAAAAGAAAGAAAGATAATTTCTATTTCTATTTATTTATTTATTTACTTTGATACTCAATTATTTAGCCATTTCTAGTGACTATCAATTTCCTCATTTATACGTGACCAACCATTGTACAGTGAATATCTGAGAGATACAATACGGAAGAAGTAACAGTGACTAAATCAACAAACTTGAGAAGATCCATAATGAAATTCTCAGTTCTTTTATGTTAAAATAAACATATCTAAATAACACTAGTCAAGTGGTTTGTCTTTTTGGAGGCTTAGGTTAAACAGTTTTGTTCAGCTTAGTATATACTATAGAAGTATTCACTATTTTATATATTGGTCCACGTTATTTTTCAATGAAGATCCATTGTAGCCGAGCTGTCCAACATACAACCACTGAAGCCACAAGTATTACTTACAATCACTTGAAAGCGCTTATCATAGAAAGCCACAAGTATTACTTACAATCACAAGTATGATAATTTTAAGTGATTTATTTAAATAAATTAGTTTAATAATTTGGGATTTATTTACTACATCTTACCTTTGCGTTTTTTTTATTTCCATCAAATTTTCACTGATATGATGATATGTTTTGAACTTATGTTTGTTTTGTTTCTCTTTTTATTCTTTCCAATCCGTTAATGGTTTAGAGTTGCAAAATAACTAAACATTAAGATTAAATTGATCCTGCTTGATATATAATAAATTTGTATGTATGTATTTGTGACTGGTTCGAATCCACATTGATAGTATATTCTAAGTCTCAAGTTGTTTACAAGTAAAATTCAGTTTAATTGAATTTCTACTTTATTGATTACTTCCATTTTCTTTAAAAGTACTATATAATTTTTCAAATAAAATATTACTTGAAATATTTTTAATAGATAATTTTATATTTTATATTAAGCATGTTAACGGTCGGTTTTCCCACCGTTGTGCGGTAATACTAGTATATATATATATATATACATATACACACACTTCGAGTGCAAAGTGCCGCTGAATTAATTATCCACTTGTTTTCAAGTGTCGTTATATTTCTTATATATGTATGGTAAAGATAGAGTTAAGTCTTAGATCCATAATTTTACAGAGTGGGAGCAAACGATCTTAGTACAAACTTTCCGAACAAAGAAAAGACAGATAATTTAAATTTCAGTTTATTTATTTATTTAGCCATTTCTAGTGACTATGAATTTCCTCATTTATACATGACCAACCATCGTAGAGTGAGAAGATCCTAGAGATTCAATACGAAAGAGACCAATTCTTCTGTCCCCATTTCTCGTGTTCCCCCGTGACTCTTCACTCAAATATCCTCATTTTTGTTTTTTTGCATTTAAGTCCCCTAACAATTGAGGGATTTAACTGTAAATGGTGGAAATCAGGAGGCGGTGATTGGGAGGGACACGGAGGGACAGAAAATATGGGCAGAACAATTGGTGCGAATATGAAAGTAGTAGTGACTAAATCAACAAACTTGAGAAGATCCATAATGAAATTCTCAGTTCTTTTATGTTAAAATAAACATATCTAAATAAAAGTAGTCAAGTGGTCTGTCTTTTTGGAGGCTTAGGTTAAACAGTTTTGTTCAGCTTAGTATAATATAGAAGTATTCACTATTTTATATATTGGTCCACGTTATTTTTCAATGAAGATCCATTGTAGCCGAGCAGTCGAACGTACAGCCACTGAAGCCACAAGTATTACTTACAACCACTTGAAAGCGCTTACCATAGAAAGTCTCTAGATTAAAAAAAATATGAACCAGTAGAAAGATCATTATCAGTTATCACACAAATAGAATTTACTGAATCCCTTATTCGATATATATGAGCTCGGAAAAGAACACCTTATTATCTTTATATGTATCTCAAAACATACGACCTAAGAGTGATTCATTCACCGTTTAAATTCATGTTTGGTATTCAATATATTATAGGTAATTGTAGCAGTCACTAGTACACATGGTAATACAATCGCATCAACTACTCATCCACCATACTTTGCCTTGTACTCGGCCCAAAGTTCATCAACGCTGTTACCAAGCAACTCGCCGAAAAACGCATCATTATACCCATCCTTCATCTTCTTATTCAGCTCCGCCACAAAACCATTCATCCTATCTGAATCACAGTAATCGAGAAAACGCGCGGTCACGTCGTAGCCTTGGTCCCACCTGTCTCCTCCTCCTGGTTTTACCCAATGCCCTGGCACATACCCCGCCTTCAATCTCACATAATCTGCCACTCCTTCGATCAACCCTGAAGGGGTCGCCCCGTTCCCGTTCCATTGCCACACGTGCGTCATTTCGTGAGAAGTGTGGAAAGTTTCAAAATTAGGGATAAGGAGAGACCAATTCTTCTGTCTCCATTCCCAGTGTTCCCCCGTGTCCTTCTAATCAGATCCCCTGATTTCCGCTGTTTTGCATTTAAGTCCCCCAACAATTCAGGGGTTTAAATGCAAAAGGTGAAGATCATGGGGTCTGATTGGGTGTGACACGGGGGACACTGAATTTGGGGACAGAACAATTGATGTGGGAGAATGACACATTTACACTAAAAGTGAAATTCAGGAGGTCCTCTATCCTTTTTCCATAAGTAAACTAAAAAGATGAAATAAACAGATACGAATGGAGTCTCTGACAAAGTATTCGTTTCAAGAAAAGCAATCCTCGGCTGTAATACTTAGAGCTAACCCGAGAATAGTGAAAAAAATAACAATCGAGTCAAAGCTAGCATCCTCGTGTAAATCAACAAATCATGTGCATTGCAACATAAATGTTATCGGTTTTTTCATCTCCTTAAATCAACAGATCTTAGATGTTATGAGTTTTTTCTTTTCCTTATATTCATAAAACAATTTGCATACAATAGTATGGCTATTATATACAATGTCTATCAGTAAAATAAATATTATAGTAGTGTTAAGACTTTATATTGATCTACGTTAATAGATTTTAAAATGCAGGTCCTATAACACCACCAATAATGTCGGCAGGCAGCGATTCCATACCAAAGGTACAATACTAAACCAAAGTCGTAATGGGCACATAAAAGAAAAATATAACAAGGCATATGAGACAATATCCAAATAGGATTCTACTAGTTTACCCATTCTGGCTGGGCGTAATTAACCCGCACTTAGCCCACCGCATCCATCGCCCCAATCAAATCAAGTTGAATCAATCTTATCACAAGTTAAGTTAGTAATATGAAAGGGGTGTGTCCGCTAGAAGAAGTATCTAACTTCATTGTCAGGCAAGCGCTCATGTTTTAGTCATTTTAATTATGACACAAGTGTCAAGGTTATCAATCATCGTTCTTTTACTTCATTCTAGTAAGCGTTGGCCAAATCGACAACTTCATTATGAAACATCCTCCATGTACATAGTTGTTAAAATGGTTCTGTTATTGACAGAGAGTATGTCAATGTACAACCCCGGTCTCTTTATTTACTGATCGTCATTCAACATACCGTAGTTGTTTCTTGTTTAAATAAAATATCACATTTCAAATCATAAATCGGTTTTTAATTAAATCTAAATTTCAAATTAATTACCATTTTCTTAGATGAATTCTATACAGAATCCTAACTTCAATTTTATGATTTCATATCATTATCATAATTCAAAATTCCGCATTTACTTTCATGTCACAAATTACCATTATTCAATGAAACCTCTCATATTCAAAATAGTTTTGGCTCAAGGGCTTTGATTGGAACTAAACTTTCTATTCAAAATAGTTTGCATATGTGGTGTGTATATATAGTAATTAAAATTAAATTATAATAGTCCAATAAAAATAGATACTTAAAGAATAGTATGAAATAAAATAGCATAAGAGAAAAATTAGTCTAAAAAAATCAGTTTAATTTAAAATAACACTAGTTTTGAAAATAATATAAATATAACATTTTGGAATAAACATTTATTTCCTCTTAAACCTTTTGGACCAAATTCTAGTTTCAAAATTCACTTTAAACCGTTTCCGATTTCATAATCTAATTCAAAACAAAATTTTAGTCATTTCAATTTGTCATTTAAAGTCAAATCAAAATCGAATTAATCGATTCGAAAAAAATCAACATGGATTTAACGAATCATATGTTAATTACCAATTTAAACATATTTCATTCAATCTATTACAACTTAAGTTTCAAATTCCAAACCCAACTCCCTTTTTTGTTTCAAACCTTAAATCCCCAATTTGCCAAATTTCATTAAATTGGTTTAAAATCTCAAATCTTAGATTTTACACTTGAAATAATATAATTTCAACAAAGCCACTTAAAATCTTACTTCTCATTTAAGATTCTAAATCAAAAATTCATTTATCAAATCCTTTTGTCAAATCAAATTTGTAAATTTGAAACATTTTGCATTTCAAGTCGACTTGAAATTATTAATTTTCAAATTTCCATATGCAATTTTTTATTTTAATGATTCATCCCAAAAAAGAATTCAATTCAAACTTTTGTTTCTTTTGAATTATTCATTCAGACAAAATTCGTTTTAATTCAATTACGACCTATATTCCAAAATAAAAATTTTAAGATAAAATCTTGAATTCAAATTAATTTCTAAAGTTCTCTTTATAAAATTTACAGCGAAATGCACTAATTCCAATCCAAATTTTCAAATCATTTTAAATTATACTTCAACCACTTTCAAATTAAAAACTAAAATCAAGCTTAGAAAAATATCATAAAATTGGAAATGCCAGTTAATAAAATTAAACAAATTCCAAATCATTAATCAAACTAATAAACCTTAATTTAATGTTGTTATATTCAAATTCTCAATCGATTATATATTTAAAATTTCAAAAGTTGAGTTTCAATTTAAGTAAATCGTTTATCGATAAATTATCATAATTCGCAAAATCTTATTTTTGTTAGGAAATCAATTTAAGTAATAAAATAAAGTTTTAAATGGATTTATGTTAAAATTCCAAATTAATTATTATTAAATTTCAAAACAAATTCAATTTACAAAACAATTCATTTTGACCAATGGTGTTTATTATTTAATTTTCTACTAGCCAATTGAAATATTTATAATATAAGTAAGAGTATATATCATTTCAACTCTTTCCAATGTCACAAGTGAATAAGTCCAACATGTATGATGTCAATAGGAAACTAACAACAATCAAGAATACAATTATTTATCATAGATAAAATCATCAAATGTAGATAACATGGATGAAAATCACATGTTAAATACTCACTTCAAACACAAGTGTCCATATCGATTTTAAAATATATATTGCGTGTGTATATCGTGTGAACATGTGCACAAACATAATAACCAAATGATATGCAGCCAAACAATACATGTATTCACACACACACACACACACACACATACATGACAAATTTAATTTTATTAACTTGCAAGAAATGTTAGTTAGTGTGAATGAGTTTAAACACTCACCTCAATGATGATCTCGACTAGTTGAGCTCCAATCTCAATGTATACTCGTGATTTGGTACGCGCCGACAGACGGAAACATTAATACACACACGCCACGACTCAGGTTCTGCACACGGCTACGATGACACAGATGGTGCTGCGACGACTAAAAATATCAATGGACAACACAATCGCATCACTTGATTAATATTTGAGTACACCACAAATTGGGACATAACAAACAAGGCTAGAGCACACTGACGACGAGGTACAACATGAAGTCAAAAATGAGTTTTAAACTAAGCATGCAGCTCAGGCCTGTGTTAAAATCTTGGTTGATAAATGATAGTAAAATGAGCATAATTTTTGAGTCGTTTATCGGAATTTGATAAAATTTTATATCTGGAAAGCTAAGATTATAAGTTACAACTTTCATTTATTGTGTTTCTGTTGATTTTGAAGTTTAAATGGAGAAAAATTCATTTGTTTGCTGTTGGGCTGTTGTTAGGAAATCAGGAAAACACTTAAAACTGCGAATTTGTTTTGGTCATAACTTTTGAGCCACTAATCGAATTGAAAATTCTTAATGTTCTGTAAAGCTAAGGGATTAAGCTACAACTTTCACTTATGGTGTGTGGCTCTTGTGATTTTGGAGTTTAAATGGTGAAAAACCCATTTGTTTGTTGTTGTCCTGTCGTTGAGAAATCGTGTCAATACTTAAACATGAGAGATTGTTTTGGTCATAGCTTTTGAGTAACTTATCGGAATTTAATAATTTTTATGTTTTGGAAAGCTATGAGTTTTGCTATAATTGTATGGATTAAGTTTTGTTAAATTATATGCTTAAGCAAAACTGAAATTGCAATTTAAAACTAAGAGATTTGTTATGAACTTTTGGAAACAATAAAATAGTTTTGTGAACAACTATGTAAGTGTTTTAAACAATGGAATTCAAAAGAAATAATAGTTTTGAGAATCTTAATTCTATAGTCTGGAATGAGCAAATTTTCGACTTAATGTCACAGATTGTTTTATATGCTTTTGTGATACATTTTGTCGAAATTGGTATATTCCAATGAATAGAATGTTGAAGTGGAATAAATTAATTCTTGACCGAATACTAGAACCCAAGCGAGAAGTATAGGATGCTCGAGTTAGATTCCGGTAATCGATTTTGAGATAGTAATTAAGACTTTAGGGTTGTATTCTTTTATGGTGTGCGGCAGAGGCTGCTAGATCCTTAAGAAGGTTACTTCTGGATTTCTTTTCTAACTTGTAAATATAAAAAGATTAAGGAATTCATTATTTTAAGAGACTGGACTTTTATGACTACTTTTTTAGTAAAGATCTTAGATAAAATAATGATTAATATGGAGTAGTAGAGTCGCGGTTGCCAATATCTCTATGATTGTTGAGATTTTGTTCCTTTGATTATCGGAATCAGTTAAATGTTTCCTTGATCCCTTAGATCGAGCATGTGAGACACCGATCTCCACGATTGTGTATCTATGTTTCCGCAAACCCTTAAATTGAGCATGTGATTCCTTGGTCTCAATAATCAAAGAAATGGATTGTGTTACTTGTTTCATTATGTTTCCTCGATCCTAGCGATCGTGCATGAGTTCGAAATTGCCTGTTTCCTTGTGTTTCCTCGATCAGGTCGATTGAGTATGAGTTCCTCGATCCTAGTGATCATGCATGAGTTCCTGATCTTTGGTATCAGATCGATATGAGGGATACCACCAGGCCTCTAGACCATTTTGGATTTTGGAATGTATGTTTGTTAGTTTGATATGTTGATTCTCGTTCTTACTTGGTCATTTAACTGAGAAAGAGTTCCTTGATCAGGTTGGTCATGATTGAGTCATGTTAACCTATCATGCTATAATAGTTCCTTGATCAGGTTGGTCATAAATGAGTCGTGTTAACTTGTCGTGCTTATAACATAAACTTGTGACAGAGATAAATATCCATGATTGGAAACTAGACATACATCATTGTGGAACAATAAATTATTGTGACTATCATTTTGTGGTTGAACTAAAGTTTATTTATATGTTATATGTATGTATGTATGTATGTGTATATATATATACATGGATCTCACTTTTTGGATATTTAGAGATAGAATGATCCAGAATTTTGTGTTTCCGTGTCAGATCGGAATTTTCATGTTTACAGGATGTTCAAACTTTTGGACAGGTGAGCTAGCCATAGATAGACATATTGAGATTCTGAATTTATCTTATGTAGGATATTCACCTGATGTAATATGAGATGTACTTGTTAAGGTAGTGACTTATTTTGAAATGCGTAGAACGAAAAATTTAGAAGTACATTTGTGGACATACTCTATGTATGGTATGATGTATATTTTTCTATTGTGATCTATGATTGTTATGTGTATGAAAGATTGTTCTGATTATGTGGAATCGATGTGTCTATTACTTTGTCTTAATACTGAACACGTCAAATTCTGATCAGACATTAAGTGAAAAAGGTATAAGTGACGTATTGGTATTAGTATAAAGATATATTCACATTCGACCGCCCCAATTAAGTTGTATTCTTCGGATTAGAAGACGACATTACTTGTAATGTTCTTTGCTAAACTGGGTATAACAGTAGGGTCGTTACATTATCAGCTTGTACATTAATCATGTTTGAATCTATATTGGCCTTTTTGGCTTTAGTTCCTTTCTTTTCTTCTTCTTCAGCAGGTTTGTCTTCAGACTTCTCAATTTCAGTGCCTTATGCCTTTTTAGAATTGCTGGCTTGAGCATCTTTCATTTCAGCATCATCTATATTTTCTACAGTTTCTTTTCTAGAGACTTAGAGGAATATTTGCTATCTCCATCTTTTTTTTACTCTTACCACCTTTTTTTCTTGACTTGTTTCAACCAAGAAACTTTAGGAGTAGAGTATGCTTTATAAAGTGTCACACTATAGATGCAGTTCCAGGATCTGGTAAAGTAGTTGTCACGGTTTCAGGTGCAACTTCCATTAACTTCAATTCTGAGCTCATCCCTTGAATCATCAGACTTTATAATGGTAATTAAATTATATTTCTCTTTGTTATCAACATCAACATCCTTCACCTTTGCGTCTTCTTTATGTTGAGCTGAGGTAGGTGAGATCTCCAGCAAACAAGGGAGGCACCGAAGAGCACATATTCAGCAAACCACTTCAACCATTATATGCGATCTGATCTTGCTGATCTGAAAAAGCCCCCAAAGTCGTGTCAATTAACATCTACTTTTTTTTCTTGTGATCCGACGGATGATAATCATTTTACGGTGGCTGCCGCTGTCGGGATAACACCCCAGATCTGAAAACTCTTATGAGTACTATGACTCTGATACCACTGTTAGAATAGATATGTTATATTACTTATAATTTATTATCTTGTTTCTTACCGACAATACAAATGATCACATATATATAGTGGACTACATAACTTTTCAAATAGACACAACACTAATGGACATGACTCTTAAACGAACAGACACAACTCTTTAGCTTCAATAGATATGAAATTTCGCTGAATAGACATGCTTCTCTTTTGATTTGCTTTCCAACAGACGCTTCATTGTTTCTAACAAACTGCCCAACTTTTTAAAAAAAATACGGGGCGCACTTCAGTATACACTTAATCGTATTTCTTGTTTCGTTTAAATATACAATTAATCGTATTTCTTGTTTCGTTTACTCATGCAATTTCATTATAAGCTAGATGCACCGGACAAAGAAATAACCATCAAGAAAGACTAAAAAAATGCGAAATTATAGGAGATTATGAAAGAGCTGAAAAGCCTGAAGAAGAGAATCAAATAACAAATTGCCTTGTTTCGGTATTGATAGTCATGACCGCAGTTTGGCAATTGTCGGAGGTGTCTTTGTTCCTCAGCGTGAAGGTATTGGTGGATAATCCTGTGAAATCTTTAGGTGATTTTGTTTTAGAAGGTTTTAAAGGTAAAGGGAAGAAAAGAGCTGTTGAACCTATCGTTGTTCCTCCTGTTATTGTTCTCGAGCTACCTCACGTTGAAATTCCATGTATTAATTTGAATGGAGAAAACGAATAGTGATCCTTGTGTCCTTTAAAGGGAAGTACATATATTGTATAGATTTATTATTTATTGCTTATTTTATTAGGAGTATTTGTCTGGAAAAAAAAACATTTAAATCTCCAGTTAAATATGCCAGTATGGGCGTGATATGTATCTGGTTATCAACTACTGGACTGCAATAGGTTTAATGATGAAACATAGATAATTTACACCGGGCGCACTTGACAAGTGCGCAAGTATAAATATTATGGGGGTGCACTTCAGAAGTGTGCCCCGTATTTTTTTAGAAAAAGTTGGTTAGCTCATTATTGAGATGGTCAAAACTAGCATATATTTGCAAATATTTTAAACTAACCTATTTGTGACATTGATTCCAAAAATCAGCCTCTTTTGAAAATTTATCCGTAGGGAAAATAATGGAGGGAAGAGAAGCAAACTACACATAATTCTGGCAGTATCCAACTAATAAACGCTGCACAAGCAAGATACGTGGAGAAAGAAATCAAGAACGACATATTTACAACGATGTTGCTTCTGATTATAGGTCATACCTGTGATACAAGCAACGAAGGGTTAGTTGGCTTTAGTTTAACATTCAACTATATGAGCTAAGCATACAAAGGAAGCTAATGTTGTCTGAATTCTAGTATTGTGGTGCATGCGCCTGTATAATTAGGTCTTGATCACTAGTCAAACCGACCGTGAGGGAGGTTTCCTACTGTAAGAGGGCCAAAATCAATTTTTCTGTGCCAATGAAATTCCACATGATTTGCACATGAGATATTTCCTCTGCCTCTTCGTTCTCAAATCTATCCAACCCCTCTTCTTCGTTACCATTTGTCGCTCCGCTTTCTTCGCATTCTGTTATCCCGTTGATTCTCCTTCTATAAAATTTCCTACTCTCATTCGCCTCGTCTATTTGTAAAATTCCTCGGTCTCTTTTAAAACTAAAACCCCTTCTCCATCAATCAACTCCTTACCGACTTGATCGCAACCAATATCAATCACAAACCTAATTTTCGCGTTGCATCCCAACTAGCAAAAACCCTATCCGACTTTCAATTTTTACCTTTAATAATTTCGGTTCGCATCAATCAAGTTTTCCACCAAATCATTTCTTTGCAATATTGGGGCTTTTTTGGTGAATGTAATTTATTGTGAATTAAAGGAGGTACAAAAATGTACTTCAGCTGATAGATGAGACCTTACAGTACGATATGTCTGTTTACATGTTTGTTTTTGTTTCTATTAAGTTGTTTTGCGTAATTATGCCAATTGTTTTTTATATCCCAATAAATTCTCTATTTTCCCTATGTTTAGAAAAGGTATATTGACAACTTACATTTTCACATCCATTATTTTACATTTTCATGTTTCTCAATGCTACAGTTATGTTAATGATATGGTGTATCATTGCCTTTTATTCTTGTTATGTTGGTTCCTCAAAGAATAATTTGATTGTTTTTCCTTAGATTAGTTAACTTGTAAATTCATGTAATATATCTGATTACAAACCAATGCAAATACTCATAAATAGATTGAGGATCAATTGCTATTTGCTGAACTTACTTGTGGTATGATTTTGTTACATAATATTTTTGCATAATCTTCATACATATTGTAGGAAGTCATATATGCTATTTTATATAAAGCTCAGTTTGCTCCTATGAATTCATTCCAAGCTCCATGAACTTTGACACAATTTAAAAATAAACTCCTAATTAGTCTTCTGCTGGTTTTTGCTTTATGGACAGTAAATAAACATGCAAAACTCCACCTTGAAGGAAGATATGACACGTTAGATTACGTCCCTATAGAATATTTTAAAAAAATTGCGTCCATAGATGATGAACTAGATGTAAAGCCCTGTAGAATTGGTTTTGAATCTTGGAAAAAAGATGTAATGAGTGTCTATGTAAGAAGAAATAAGTTCTTCGCCGAGATAAGCCTAGCAGATTTTGCTATATCGACATAAATCGCTCAAGAGATGCAAGTGAATATGATAACTCTATAAATACTTTGAAATTGAACACACTATCTAGTCATTAATTTTCAATATTGATTGTTTATTATCTTCCTGTGATAATGAAACAAAGACACGATTTTAGCTCATATAACCATGTTCTACACTTCGATGTTAAAATGCAAGAAAATATGTTGTCATTTTAAGTGCACATTCATACACATGACGGAAATTTGTTTGGCATAGGCTGACAATATATGTACATATCATATAGGCTGACAATACATGGAAATTTGTGATAATGAAAATATGTTTATTATTTTACACATATAGGTCAAGCTTGATATTGGATTATTACAAAACAATAAGGTTTGTTTTTCTTTAACATTGTCAGGCTTGAAGCCGTTCAATTTTGTCTGAGGTTCTTATATCAATGTCCATTCTATGTTTATATTGGTTCAACTAAATGTGAATGATACGGTTGAAATGATCTTTCTTCTAATGAATGACTTGAATTATGCTTTACAAATTTTAATTTTCTTTTGGGAAATCTAAAGCCAATATTTTAGTCTTTGTGCATTCACTATATAACCATGTTGTTACTTTATTATAAACAAACATGTTTGTTGCAGTGACAAATAAAAACAATCATGGAGAGCTTAGGTATTGTTTGTCAGAAGATTTTGGCTGTCTAAGAGTATTTGCTTCACTATTTTGAAAGTTTATATTGCTTCCATCTTGCTATCTAGTAAGAATTTATTATTATTTATTATTATATTTTTGCCTTAACTCGTAAATCAATGCCATAATTGTTTTCGAAACATTCATGTTTGTTTTTTAAGTTAACATATGTAAATGAATTTATGTTGTTAAGTAGCGATTAAGGAGTAATAATGATTAACAAGGCATGCATTTCATCTATAAAACACCATAGGTTATTTCTAGTCATCACCTGCTTTTCCAAACCTATTCATAGGGATGCTGAAAGTAATCTTAGAGTTCTACCTTCCAAGACTGCATAAAGCTTTTGTCATGGATCTTCCATCCATCTTTTAATGTTTGAGGGAGGTATGTTATCATATTACTTGAATTGGAGAAGGATTGAAGGCTATTGATTCTTTCCTTTACCTTTTAATTTGTATTTGGAAGAAACTGTATATTATTGTTGAGAATGTAGGATCAGATATATTATTGTTAAGAGTGTAGGATCAGATATATTATTGTTAAGCATGTTAATGTCTCATATATATGCTGATATATTCTTAAATGAAAGGTTCTTAATGTAAATGGAGAGAACCGTGAGAATTGTTGTATCCTAATACTATTAATCCAGATCTGTACGCTTGCCCAAAAGAGTATAATGCGGTTGCTTTCTCACTTGAGCATTCTTTATCTTCTTGTTATGGGCTCGGTGTTTTACCCATGTTTTATTTGTACCGCAGTTGCTCCCTGTTGGATCATCAGGCCGTTGGCCCAAATTTGCTTATTTGCTTGTCATCCCTGTGCCTCACCAGTATCAAGACTTTTTGGACTTAAACCACCCTAACTGTACATGTCGCATGTTATAGGCATGAACTTTTGCTCATTTTTCAGTGACTTGAGATTCTTTTTGTCTTTTCTTTTTGCTAATTGTGAAAAAGGCCAATATAGCATACTGAATGGGATGAAAGTGAACTTTTACCTGCTGCTTCCCTTGCAGGGCTTGCAAAGATGAATAGGACAAAGATTTATATTTATTTTCAGCGTAATTTTATCTTCAGTATTTTTTTCCAACAGTTCGAGTTTTTCAAATGACAAAGATAGTTTTAAGTGATTTATTTAAATAAATTAGTTTAATAATTTGGGTTTTATTTACTACATCTTACCCTTGCCTTTTTTATTTCCATCAAATTTTCACTAATATGATGATATGTTTTGAACTTATGTTTGTATTGCTTCTCTTTTTATTTTTCCAATTCGTTAATGGTTTAGAGTTGCAAAATAACTAAACATTAAGATTAAACTGATCCTGCTTGATATATAATAAAAATGTATGTATGTATTTGTGACTGATTCGAATCTACATTGATAGTATATTCTAAATCTCAAGTTGTTTACATGTAAAATTCAGTTTAATTGAATTTCTACTTTATTGATTACTTCCATTTCCTTTAAAAGTACTGTATAATTTTTTAAATAAAATATAACTTGAAATATATTTTAATAGATAATTTTATATTTTATATTAAGCATGTTAACGGTTGGTTTTCCCGCCGTTGTGCGGTAATACTAGTATGTGTGTGTGTGTGTCTATATATATATATATATTTAGGCAGGTTCGAGCGCACCCTAAACAGTGCAACACCCCAAATGCCCCTCAATCTCCACCAAGCATTCCCCCTTCTCTCTCCTTCCACTCACTCTCCCACTTCCCACTCACATTCTTTAATATAAACGGGTGGTGGAAATCAGGGGACATTTGGGGTGCTCCATTTTTGGCTGCAACCAAACGCTTGCCATATATATACACACATACACACACACACTTCGAGTGCAAAGGGCCACTGAATTAATTATCCACATTCTTTCAAGTGTCGTTATATTTCTTATATATGTATGGTAAAGATAGAGTTAAGCCTGAGATTTTATCTACTAGTACCATAATTTTACAGGGTGGAAGCAAACAATCTTAGTACAAACTTTCCGAACAAAGGAAAGATAGATAATTTAAATTTCTATTTATTTATTTTAGCCATTTCTAGTGACTATCAATTTCCTCGTTTATACATGACCAACCATTGTAGAGTGAGAAGATCCTAGAGATGCAATACGAAAGTAGTAGTAGTGACTAAATCAACAAACTTGAGAAGATCCATAATGAAATTCTCAGTTCTTTTATGTTACAACTTACAATAAACATATCTAAATAACACTAGTCAAGTGGTCTGTCTTTTTGGAGGCTTAAGTTAAACAGTTTTGTTCGGCTTAGTATACTATAGAAGTATTCATTATTTTAGTGTGTTGCTAAAAACACTCAAATTTTTTCAATATATGTGAGCTCATAAAAGCACACCTTATTATCTTTTTATTTATCCCAAAACATGGGACCTAAGAGTGATAAATTCACCATTAAAATTTATGCTTGTCCCCTATTCAATATATTTATAGTTTATTGCAGCAGTGGCTTGTGTTCCGAAGAGAAACTCATCCACCGTACTTTGCCTTGTATGCAGCCCAAAGTTTATCCACGCTGTTACCAAGCAACTCACTGAAAAACGCATCATTATACCCATCCTTCATCTTTTTATTCAGCTCCGCCACAAAACCATTCGTCCTATCTGAATCACAGTAATCGAGAAAACGCGAGGTCACGTCGTAGCCTTGGTCCCACTTGTCTCCTCCTCCTGGTTTTACCCAATGCCCTAGCACATACCCTGTTGAATTCCAGAGATCAAAACGAATCAGAAAGTTGGAGGAGACAGTGTTTGAGGCACGCACAGAACGCTATCCTTAAGGAATTATTCGCCCCCAATAATTTCAGTGAATAAAGCAGCGAAATTCCTCTACAACAAACAGCAATGTTACAGAAGCAGATATCGGGGAGAAAAAAAGAAGATTATCGGAGAAGAGATTATTATGGACGAGAGAGAAGCGACGAATATATAAAGGCTGAAGGGGTGTAGCCGTTGGAGACAGTTATGCGCGAAAAGGTGTATCCATTCGTTTAAAAAACATGATCGCTTGGAACAGTTGAACCTGCTCCGTACGGTCACGCATGCGCCCACATGCCCCAAGTGCCCATCTTTTGACCCATAATAATTTTGTAGGTCCAAACTATTTTCATCCCAACCATTGTGTCCATCTCAAAGCCCAAGTTATTAATTCACAACTTCTTGTTCTAGCTATTCATATATAAGATGAGTTATACCATAATATTTGCCGATATGGGACAAATATTTATTACAACCTTCCCAATAATCCCCCACAAGATTGCAATAATTATTTATTTATGCATAAAAGAAAGTACCTTTTGGTTTTGTACTTTTGTCCTTAGTCCATATGTTTAAGTTTCAATAGAATATTTGGTAGTAAATACTTAAACCAAAATCCTATACGATGAAGCGAAATGTATGAACACATAAATATTATCACGCTTCTGTAAAATGTCATAACCGTAAATTGGTTAATAATTTCCTCCTGGTGTTCATGAACATGTATAAAGTTATGTCCAAACTTTATTGAAACATTGTTTTTTATGTTCATATAGGTGTCCATTTTTTCCGTCCTTGTTACTATGGACAAATGATCACCACAAAATGTAACAATACAACCATTGATTTTTTTAATGTTTGTCAATCACTTTTCTGCAACTTGTTTTTACATTTTAAACCTTGAATAATATAAGGTTTGGTTTCCATTGCAGGTGGTTAGAATGTTTTCAGACCTATTGTACTACTAGTAGTTTTCACCATTTCTCTCGGTAATCCTTTAGTTAGTGGGTCTGCTAGATTTTCCTTTGATCTAACAAATATAATAGTAATGATACCATCTACAATTAACTCTCTGACATATGCATGTCTTAAAATTATATGTCTAGAATTCCCATTATAAATTTTATTATAAGCTCTGGACAATGTAGCTTCACTGTCGCAATACACAGAAATGGCTGACATTGGTTGTGGCCGCAACTCTATTTCTAATAATAAATTTCTTAGCCATTCTGCCTCCTTGCCTGATGCATCTAAGGCAATAAATTCTGCTTCCATTGTAGAATGTGTTGTAACTGTTTGCTTCTTGGAAGCCCAAGATATAGCACCTCCTCCAAGAGTAAAAATCCATCCAGTAGTTCCTCTGTTATCGTTTTTGGGTGTTGCACCACTTGCATCTGAATATCCTTCCAGAACTGCTGGGAAATTTCCATAATAAAGTCCTAATCCTATGGTTCTTTTAAGATAACCAAGAATTCTACATATTGCTTTCCAATGTAATTTGCTTGGTTTGTGCATATATCTAGATAGTTTACACACAGCAAAAGAAATATACGGACGAGTGCAATGCATTGCATACATGAGACTTCCAATAATACTTGCATACTCTAGTTGGGTTATTGCCCTTTCAGAATTTGCAAATAATTTAACTGAAGAATGATAAGGACTACTTGCTTCTTTTACATTTAAGTGTTTATATTTAAGAAGCAATTTTTCAATATATTGAGATTGGCATAATGCATATCCACCACTATGTTTCTTTACTTTGATTCCTAATATAGTGTCAACTTCATTTAAATCTTTCATTTTAAAACATGAAGTCAAATATTTCATTGTCTCATTAATGCCTTCCATATTTGTACCAAATATTAGCAGATCGTCCATATATAAGCATATTATAATGCCATATCTATCGGTGAATTTAGAATATATACATTTGTCTGCATTATTATGTTTGAAACCATTAGACAGAATCATGGAATCAAACTTCTCATGCCACTGTTTTGGTGCTTGCTTTAATCCATATAATGATTTAACAAGTTTGCAAGCTTTATTTTCATTTCCAGGCATATTGAAACCTTCTGGTTGTTCCATATATACCTCTTCATCAAGATTGCCATTTAGAAAAGCAGTTTTAACATCCATTTGATGTACATGCAACCATAAATTGAAGCAAGTGCAAATAGAACTCTAATGGATGTTAATCTTGCAACATGAGCATATGCTTCAAAATAGTTAATACCTTCCTTTTTCCTGAATCCTTTAGCAACCAACCTTGCCTTGAAAGTTTGTATTGATCCATCCGTATTACATTTTCTACGAAATACCCATTTACATCCAATTGGCTTTGATCCGCTAGGTAAGTCAGTTAATTCCCAAGTATTATTAGATAGAATTGAATCCATCTCATCTTGTATTGCTTCTTTCCAGAAAGGAGCATTCCTAGAAGCCATTGCTTCTTTAAAAGTTTTGGGATCTCCTTTTATGCCTAAGACATAAATTATATCATCGATAGTATCTTGTCTATTACCTATGACGAGATGGACTACATCATCGGGTGAAACGAAATTAGGTCCTAACTCTTTAGCCTTCTTTGCTCTTTGACTTCTTCTAGGCTCTTCTGATATATCAGAAAATTTTCTTTTGTTAGAAGAAGTTTGGTCAGATTTTTCATTATTCTTGTCGTGAATAATTTGAGTAGGAACCAAGATTTGACTTGAATCACATATGAACTTATTTTCAATAAATTCTACGTCTCTTGATTCTATAATGACATTAGAATCTAAGTCCAGCACCCGAAATGCTTTGGAATTCTCAGCTATCCTACAAATAATCCTTTTAAAGCCCTTGGCCCTAGTTTATTCCTTTTTGGATCTATTACTCGATAAAAGTTTAGACAACCCCAAACTTTCAAGTATTTCAAACTTGGTTTTCCGCCTTTCCATAAATCATATGGAGATACTTTAGTTTTCCTTGATGGAATTCTATTATGTAAGTGACATGCTGTTAAAAGTGCCTCCCCCCATAAGTTTACATTTTGTTTGGCATTTAAAATCATAGAATTAGTCATTTCCACTAATGTTCTATTTTTTCGTTCAGCCAATCTATTCTGTTGTGGGGTATATGGTGCAGTTCATTGATGTATAATTCCGTTTTCCTCACAAAATAAGGAAAACTCTGTAGAGAAGTTTTCTCCACCTCTATCACTACGTAATACTTTAATCTTTCTTTCTTTTTGATTTTCGACTGTAATTTTAAAACGCGTAAACATATCAAAAGCCTGATCTTTTGTTTTCATAAGGTAAACATACGTATATCTGGAATAGTCATCTATAAAAGTAATAAAATATCTATTTCCTCCTCTAGTTAATATACCATTTAGTTGACATATATCGGAATGAACTAATTCAAGCAACTTTGTATTTCTTTCAGATTTAGGGAATGGTTTTTTGCACATTTTGGCTTCAATACATGTTTCACATTTCGATACATTTTTATTTTCAAATGAGATTAAACCTTCATTAGACATGAACTTTAAAGATTTAAAATTTAGATGTGCTAGTCTACTATGCCATAAATCAATAGAATCGAGAACATAAGCAAATTCAGTCATTTTATTATTACTTAATTTGAACATCCCGTTACAAGCATATCCTTTTCCAACAAATGTTCCCCCTTTGGTCAAAATAAGACTGTTACCATCAAGTAAACATTTCACACCTTTACTACAAAGAAGACTTGCCGAGACAAGATTCTTCCTAATATCTGGAACGTGCAAAACATTCATAAGTATGAGTTTCTTTCCAGAAGTAAATTCCAACTCTACGGTCCCCTTCCAACGACAATGGATGTATCATGGTTTCCCATAAGCATTTTGTTGTCGCTTGAAACTTCCTCATAGAACGTAAACATGGACTGATTGTTGCATACATGCACGGTAGCACCAGAATCATACCACCAGTCGGTATCCTTGGTGTTATCGGCCATGTTTAGTTCTGTCACCATATCGATATTTAATTTTGATATCATTGCCACAATCTCCGATTCTTCATGATTTACCATGTTTGCAGAATATGGATTATCTTTTCCATGATTGGGATTTCGTCCTTGATCCTTCTTCTGCCTTTTAAAGAATCTGCAGTCCCTTTTGAAATGCCCTGGCTTTTCACAGAAATAACAATCCTTTCCTTTTTTATTGGTTTTGTTCTGATTGCTATCCCTTTTCCGCTTTCCTGTTTCCTTATGCCCATTGTGATTGTCGCCCACAGCATGTACATTTGAATCAGATTCAAATATCTTCTTTTCACGGATTCTATTTTCCTATTCGATATGAAGATGTTTCTAAATCTGTTCCATAGAGAAATCTTCAGTCGAATGCATAAGTTTCTTTCTGTAATCACTCCATGTAGAGATTTGAATATAAATACAATATATAATCAACATGGTTTTAACGGTTCAACCGGTCTAACCTTCAAAACCTTCGACCTTGGACGAACAAGGTTTGATCCGCGGTCCGGTCATGATAACTATGATATTGTGAAGCCGATGTCCTGTGCATGTGCAACCATGTAGGACACATTTTTTGTTGTAGATAAACACGCTATCCATCTCTTGTGCCTCTTGTACTTATGATTTATTACAATAAAAATGGATGGCCCACTATAAAAATCGGTCAGACTTGCCTAAAAAATAAAAATAAAAAATAGTTTCAAATTTTACTATAACTAGAAAACTGTAATCTAGATTAATTTCCAGAATCATATATTTTAGTTTACCATAATTTATAGCATAAATGATTGGTATGTCACAATTTAATTTGGTAGTTTTTTTTTTAATTTGTTCAGAAGGGAAACCAATCGAAGTCATAAAACCATCCCTAGTGCACCTAGCATGATCCGCGAGCACCACATAAGTTGATAATTTTAGCGTATGCACGTGGTAAGCTCTTAGCATGTCATTTCGGGTTTCGAACCCGTGTCACTGTTACCATAACATAAAATCCTTAACTGCTGCAGACTAATTTGGTAGTTTATAAAAAAGCATAAAAATGTATGATTTTCCACTATACGGAATCTGGTAAGATGTTCTATCATTTGACAATCTTTCGATATAAAAATATTTGCATGTTAGGAAGCTGAAAAATGCTCAAGAAGAAAATGGCTATAATGTGAGTTAATTCCCTTCTACTCTTAGATACTCAACTTCTTGTTCTATTCTTACTTTTTCTTTTATTAGAGAGAAAATCAAGTGTGGCATCAAATATATTTTTTATTTAAATTGTTGGCATTGATTTTAATTCAATTCATTAAACTATGCTCATTGTGCCATTTTAATAAAAAAAATCATGTCTTCTTGTTAGCTTCTACTTACTACACTACAATTTCAATTCTGAGTAGATTTGATTTATAAAACATCTTTCTTTTTTGCCTTTCTTTTGTTTTTTTATTTAAGTTTGAGTCTCTGTTTGGGTACGTAGCCGTTTGATGGGAAACTGTTTTTTCTTTTAAACAATGCTTTAAACCAGCATATGCAATTAATGTTTGTTATATAATATATTCTTCCATCTGTGTCTATTTTATCTATATTGAGGCAATATAGATTGATTATTTACTTAGTTGTATGCATTATAAGAAAGGATTCGTTATTCATAATTTGATGCCCTATATCCATTCATTGCTCAAATTAAGATAATATAAGTACATTTGCTTATTATTTGAAATTGTATAATGGACAGGTAAGTGCCATTTATTTCCATTTGATGTTCACTTTAGAATTTGAGTGGCTTGCAAGTTGCAAGCAACTCAGATCTGAACTAATGGCATATATGATAGGTGTCATAGAGGATAAACTACAAAACTACAGGAAAATAGATTGACACTTATAGGAAATGTCCTGTTACAACTTTAGCATATACCATCAAGTCAAATTGGTAAGTAGCGATTTGAGCAGTAAATATCATATCTTGTACAATTTACACTGAGCTGCTCATTCCTAGTTTTGAATTTCTAGATTCTGCATTCTATCGTTTACTAAAATCTCTTGAATGACCAATGCCAGAATCATTTCAATAATAATATAAGAGGATCCCTCAATAAATATAAACATGATTGCCTCACGGCCCTCACCACTACTATATAATTAGCTTTCATATAAGGCGTTTTACCTTACTAACTACTGCATTCTCATTTGCACAGTTCACTAGTTCTTCATTCTTCCACTCGGATATGTTGTACTTCATCTTCATGCCATATTCAGGCTCATTTTTTCTGTATGAAAACAGTCACAAATTGTAGGACTAATATGTAGTTGGCACAACTATATACATGTTTTTAGTATGGTAGCAGCTTCATTTCATATGCAACCAACTGGTTTCTGCGTAAGCCTTCTACTTTGCGTTGGCTAAGACCAGGTAAAGCATATATACTCTATTTCAACATCAAGCTATAATTGAAATATCTTGTTGCCTTGATTGTTTACCACTGTATAGACCGACATGTTATCGAACAAGTTCCGTTGTTTTCATTACAAAATTGAATCCAAACAGTGCCATTATTTTCCAAATGTCCAATTTCATTACCAGTTTTAGCAGGAATAAATATTAGCATATCGATATCCAAACCAGAATATTAATTCAACAGGGATGTATTCTACACTTAAACATAACAAAAATTAAATAAAATTTGTATTCAGGAAGAAATTGGAAGAGTAAAAAGTAACTAAAACGATTCAATGCTACATTTGTCAATCCATCGACGTTGCATTTTTCGTATGTGACCTGGATTTTATTTTAGTGAAGAATGTGTATTTTCTTTAATTTCGTTATAACCCAACATCATAAAACACTGACACATAAAATCATTCTAAATGCTTGACTTATATCTATTACTTAGCAAGAAATAGTTTAATACATTTGGTACATCTGCATACTATTGATGTCAAAATGGACAACAACACCCAAGGTGTATCTCTACACACTTTGCAAGCAATTAAAATCTAGAAAACTGGTAGTCACAAACACAGAAAAGCAAGTAAAGACAGCGATTTATAGTGGTTCGGCCTAGAATTGCCCAACGTCCACATTGAAGAGAATTATCATAATCACCATCAAAGTTAAAAGATACATGATTTTTTCCATTTCCCTTATTTTCTCTCTTTTACAATAATCTTCTCTACTTCTTCTCTTTTTACTTCCGATTCACTCGAATTCACCAATGAAATGATTAGATCTCTTAGATTGTGATGGTTGTGGGAGTAGATGTCCAACAACTTGAGCACTTAGATGAATTTAGCAAATCCATGGTAATTGAGATGTTGAATCTAAGCTTGGAGGAGGATCAATGGAGGTTTGAATGAGTTAGAGAAGTTTAAAAATTAGTTTGTCAGCACTTCGTAGAGGGAAAATTCGGTCCCTTTAATGGAAAAAGTGTGGGGGTATTTATAGAAGTGGAAATGAGGTGTATCCATTCATTCAAAAAACATGACCATTTGGAATAGTTGAACCCGCTTTCGTACAGTCACGCACGCAACCACATGTCCCAAGTCCCCAAGTGCCCATCTTTTGACCCATAACAATTTTATAAGTCCAAACTATTTTCAATCCAACCATTGTATCCATCTCTAAGCCAATTTTATTAATTCACAATATCTTATTCTAACTATTCATATATAAGATGAGTTATACCACAATATTTGCCGATGTGGGACAAATATTTATTACAATCTTCCCAACAATCCCTGCCTTCAATCTCACATAATCCGCCACTCCTTCGATCAACCCTGAAGGGGTCGCTCCGTTCCCGTTCCATTGCCACACGTGCGTCATTCGTGGAACAACACTCCTGCAAAATTGGATTGTGTTAATGCCAAATCAGTATTTCTTTGAAATCGTGGAAGAGTATCTTGTTCTAACCCAGTGTTTTTGCTGTCTAATTTTCAAGTGAAAAGTAATCAGTATTTCTTTGAAATCGTGGAAGAGTATCTTGTTCTAACCAATGTTTTTGCTATCTAATTTTGAAGTGAAAAGTAATCAATGGCAGATTCTTTTGTAAATATACTACTGGGAGAGTTATTACAGTTAATGCATTATAAGAAATGAAGTCACTGAAATTTCCTTCTTTTGTCAAAGTTTAAATTTGTGAAATTCAAATGTTAGGTCAGTAGGTTCATATATAATTATAACAACATTAATGACTAATTTGAGTAAGACATTGAGTCGTCATGCTGCAGGCCACCAATCAATTGTAGGTGCAATAAAAAACTGTGACTCCAAGACTTGCTATTACAATAGTGTTTCACTCGATAACCAGTATTTTAAAAAAACCGAATTCTTCTCAGATATGCAGAATGTGATATAAGGAATTAGTACTCATATATTATTAAATATAAGAAGCTAAAAGTCATCATTTGAATAAATGGTACATCTACAGACTCTCACAATACTTGTATATTAGATGTCCTGAAAATATAATTAGAATATGTGCATCCATTTGCAAATTTTAGTAGGCCACTTACCTTGTGAACTCGAACTACGCATCTTCAGAATAAGTTTCCAAGTATTCGGTACTCACGTGAATTCCATTGCCGGAGGTGTATGCAGCGGCGCCTTTCAGGCTCTCGACTACAAGGGTCACGACATCTATGTTCTTGCGCTCTGCTCCGAATTGTTGGAAGGTAGCCCAAATGAAGGATGATGCATCCTCCATGGCCTTCTGGGTGTACTCCAGCCCAATTTTGGTTGCGAATTTGCTTGTTTCGGGGGCACTTGCTGTTGCTTGGAACGTTGTGGCATTGGAGGATGAGTTAAGTGCAGAGATTGTTACGAGAAATATAACCATGGAAACAATACTGTTGGTTTCCATTGTATGTAATGTGTTGTGATATTGGAACAAAAGGTGGAGAGGCTTTGATAGACTTGTGAATACAGTTGAATTGACTAGCCGAAGACTCAAGTGCAAGGCTCGCAACATTTTAAATGAATGGGTTGAACGTTCTTCGTCCGAGACTTCTCCACTAAACGTGCATGAAAAGAAAAAAAAAACTTATTGTGACACAATTTGATTTTACAGAATATAGATTTTGAGAGATTGTATGAATGAAAGAGAAAATGTAAAGATGT
This sequence comes from Allium sativum, assembly GCA_030737875.1. Classification (NCBI taxonomy): domain Eukaryota; kingdom Viridiplantae; phylum Streptophyta; class Magnoliopsida; order Asparagales; family Amaryllidaceae; genus Allium; species Allium sativum. The sequence goes on from CM060916.1 coordinate 973,795,136, forward strand.
AAAATGCGTTTGTATTTCTCAGATTGAAAAAGTGCAGACTGTTTTACAGGTTTACAATTATATAGAGAAACTTGATAATTGGGCTAGGCCCAGAACAAGAAAATAACCTATTGACTGGTTATATCCAGTCACATGTTTCATTACTTCTTATACCCCCCTTCAAAACGTATCTAGGGTTAGGTTTTGTCTGAAGTAACGAGAGAAATAGAAATGGCGCCGCCTCGAAAATTCCTCACTTCAATCTTCACTTGCTGCTTCGATTAGTAACAGATAGTGATGGATCTACATGTAACGAGTCTTCGAGGCCCTGGCATGGATGATTCGGAGTGATTGCTGCTTCTATTCAGGGATATAAATGAGCTTGTCGGATCTACTCTTCGGATCTGCCTCGTCCACGTTAAGCTCGAGCTTAAGTCTGGTGAAGTTTGCTCTCGACAAGGGTTTAGTAAGTATATCCGCTTTCTGGAAGCTAGAAGGTATATATCCTATTCGTAATTTCCCTTTTAATACATGCTCTTGAATGAAATACTGGTCTACTTCGATATGCTTGGTCTTTGAGTGTAAGATAGGATTGGATGAAAGTGAAATAGCACTAGTATTATCACACCAAATTGTAGGAATTTTTGTCGATTCAAGCTTTAATTCACTGAGTAGAGATTTTATCCATAGTATTTCTGCGGTTGTGTTTGCCATACTTCTGAACTCCGCTTCAGTGCTAGATCTGGAGACTGTACTTTGCTTTTTAGCACACCATGAAATAGGGTTACTGCCTAGGTATACACAGTACCCTGATGTTGACTTTCTATCGTCTTGATCACTTGCCCAGTCAGCATCAGAAAATGCATTGATGTTGAGATATTTGCTTGCCTTAAGTATGAGACCTTGATGTATGGTCCCTTTCAAGTATCTAAGTATTCTTTTTACGGCTCTCCAATGTTGATCTAAAGGACTTTGCATGTACTGACTGACCTTGTTAACGCTGTATGCTATGTCTGGTCTAGTGATAGTAATGTATTGTAGTCCACCAACTATACTTCTGTAGTGTCTGATGTCTTGTATTGCTTCACCCTTTGTTTTAGATAGTTGGGGATTTGTGATCATAGGAGTAGGCAGTGCATTTGCTTTGTCCATGTTAGCTCTTGTAAGGACTTCTGCTATGTATTTCCTTTGATTCAAATGCAACTCTGTATTCCCAATTCTTTTAACTTCAATTCCAAGAAAGTAATTCAGCTCTCCAAGGTCTTTAATTGAAAATTCTTTGTCGAGCATTTTGGTAACCTTGTTGATTTCTTTTTCGCAACTTCCTGTAATAACAAAATCATCAGCATAAATTAGTATGTAGGTTGTAGATTCAGCAGTAAATTTTGTAAAGATTGAGTTGTCTGATTTTGTTGAATTATATCCATGCTTGACAAGTGTAGCCTTCAACTTGTCAAACCAAACTCGTGGAGCCTGCTTTAAGCCATAGATTGCCTTGTAGAGTTTGCACACCATATTTTCCTTTCCCTTCTGAACATATCCTTGGGGCTGTTCCATAAATACTTCTTCCTGTAAAATACCATTCAAAAAGCATTATTCACATCAAGTTGTCGGATGGTCCAGTGTTTATGTAAGGCAGTGGTTAAAATTATTCTGATTGAAGTAGGTTTCACAACAGGTGAAAAAGTTTCAGTAAAATCAAATCCACACTGGTGTGAATACCCTTTTGCGACCAATCTTGCCTTATACTTAGATACTGAACCATCAGCATTCTTTTTGAGTCTAAAGGTCCACTTGCACCCTATAATATTTTTGTGAACCGGTGGGGTGACAAGTGTCCATGTGCAGTTTTTCATTAGAGCTGTATATTCTTCTTCCATGGCTGTTCTCCATTTCTCGGATTGCATTGCCTCATGATATGTTGTAGGCTCTTGCATATCCATGTTGATGTTATATATTTTTGGTTTAAAAATGCCATGTTTTGACCTGATCATCATATGATGTTGATTGTCATTATCCCCTGCTGCATTGCCTTTACTTGTGCTGCTCTCCGTGTTACTGGAGATGTCATTGTCTTCACTGTTAACAGTTTGATTGTCATTACTGACTTGTTGTTGAGAATTTGCAGCAGTACTGGCTTGTGTGCTATGTTGATCTTGACCTGGTCCAGTCATCATGGGCACTGTGTGTTGAGATTCACTGTCACCGCCAGATTGATTCTGCTTGGTTGTCACTACAATCTCCTCATCATCAGGTATACCCAAAGTATGTTGTCTTGAATTCTGCACCTTTTGAGTTGTTTTGATTTCCACTTTACTAAATGGAAATTCCTTTTCATTAAACACAACGTGTCTTGATACATATATTCTGCCCTTATTATCTAAGCATTTGTAGCCTTTTTTATTTGATGGGTAACCCAAAAATGTACATGGGGCAGATCTATATTCTAACTTGTGTGAGTTATATGGTCTTAAATAGGGAAAGCATTGACATCCAAAAACTTTTAGGTAATTATAATTTGGCTTTTCCCCAGTTAAAACTTCATATGGGCATTTGAAATTTAAGACTTTTGTAGGCAAGCGATTAATTAAATATACTGCTGTTGCAAAGGCTTCAGGCCAAAATTTTAATGGCATTGACGCTTTTGCAAGCAGTGTTAAGCCTGTTTCAACAATGTGCCTATGTTTCCTTTCAATTATGCCATTTTGTTCAGATGTATAGGGGCAGGTGATTCTGTGATTTATTCCTTTATTTAACAATTATGTTTTGAGTGGTAGAAACTCTCTGCCCCCATCAGTCTGAAAATTCTTAACTTTGTGCCCAGTTTGATTTTCAACAGAAGTGATAAAATGCTGAACCACATTACTGGTTTCAGATTTATTCTTGAGTAAATAAACCCACACAAATCTAGTATGAGCATCTATAAATGATATGTAGAACTTGTACCCATAATCGGAACTAATTGGAGCTGGTCCCCATAGATCAGTTGCAATTAGTTCAAATGGTTTGGTGTAATTGGTTGTAGAATCTGGAAATGCAAGTTTGTGACTCTTTCCCATTTGACAAAATGTGCACACATGAGTTTTAGGAATGTTAATAGCATTTATATCATTACAGTGCATCAAATGTTTTAAGACTTGCAAACTGGGGTGTCCCAGTTTATTGTGCCATAATTCAAAATCAGTATTGCATTCATTCCCATCAACAGTAGCAAGTGCATATTTATCACTTTTACAATTAACATTGAAAGGATTGATTACATCAAATTTATATAAACCATTGCATTCACTGCCCTGCAAAATTAATTCTTGAGTCAGTATATCTCTAACTAAGCATGCATTAGGAAAGAATTCAAAATATACGTTGTTATCTTTTGCAAATTGGGAAACACTCATCAAATTTCTTTTAATTGAGGGAACTCTTAGCAAATTTTTGAGATATAATTGTTTAGGTCCATCAATTTTTGCATTTCCAGTGTGTGTAATGTGAACATTTTTACCATTTCCTACAAGAAGATTTTGCATACCTTTGTACTCCTGATTTCCCAAATTAAGGTTGTTCAGATTATTAGTAACATGATTGGTTGCACCTGAATCGGGGTACCGGCTAATATCATTTATGTCTTCAATTTTTGCAACTTCAGTATTTTGTAGTTCTGGCTGATTTCTGTTGTCATTCTGAGTACTTACAGTATTAGCATTTGAACTGCTGCCTTGTTGAGATGGTGTGTAGCTAGCATTAAATCTGAAATAACATTTACTAGCACTATGGCCAAATTTCTCACAAATTTGACATCTAATTTTACCATTGTTGGATCTACCACCTCTTCCTCTGCCTCTGCCAGTAAAACCTCCTCTCTGGTTGTTGTTGTACTGCTGTCTTTGACCATATACCTTTTCTTGCTGCTTGCCTTTAAAGTTTGCTGTATAATTGATTGATAATTCTGAATTGTTTGCTTTCTTTTGCTCAATTCTCCCTTCATGTGCAAGTAATGTAGAGTAGACATATTTTAGGGTAGGCGTAGGTTCAATGGATGATATTATAGCTACAACTGCTTCATAATCATCGTCTAGCCCACTTATTATTGACAGAATATGCTCAGATTCAGTAACTGCATGGCCTGCAGATGCCATTTGATCGCATAAGTTTTTGACTTTAAAAAGATACTCATTCATTGACATTGTTTCTTTTCTAATATTCTGTAACTGCCTTCTATAGTGTAGAATTCTTGCTGATGACTGACAGGTGAAACTTCTTTCAACAGTGCCCCAGACATCATGGGCTGTGATGCATCCAATTAGTCGTGGCAGTAGTGCTGCACTAATTGATGACATTAACCAAGAACACACCATGCTATCTTGCCTTTGGTGTATAACATATTCTTGGTTTGGTATGAGATTGTTTTCATTATCTCTGATTTGCTTTGCTGGTATATCTTTTGTCCCAAGAAGATAATCTTCTAGACCATAGCCTCTAACTGCTGTTTGAATTTGCATTTTCCACAACAGGTAGTTTGTTTCATCAAGTTGCACCGAAATCAGTTGGCTTTGTGGCTTTACGATAGATTTGATCAGATCTTGGGTCGAATCAGGAGGAGTTCTGGAGGTTGCTGTGGATGAGGACTGAGGAGTTGCATCTCCTTTTGGATTTGTCATGATGAAATAATGCAAAGGCTATATGGAAACCTTCAAGAACATGTAAGATAGATCTGAACTGAAATTCTTGAATTGAAAATCTGAAGAAATGCTTTTGATCAATTGAAGAATCCACCAGACAGGCCTAAATGATGATAAACTCTAGGTAAATGATTGCGCAGATTTACTGATGGGCCTTTACTGTGCGGTACACAATTGATTGCAGTAGTTTCTTTAGGTTTATGATCGGATTTCTTGGCTTTCAGATCAATTTTGCCTTTGCTTGCTTTAATGAAAACTGATGCAGCCGGTTTTGATACTTGGCGAGGCACAGTTTTTATTGAACAAGCCGCAACTCTCACATGAAAGGATTCACAATCTTGGATGAGAGGCACCCAAGTGATGAGATTTTTCTGATGGGTGATAAAATCAGTAAATCACTTGAATTTAGATGATTTGTAATCGCTGTTAAGCGCTATGGAGAAATCACTGTTGCTGTTAAGCTTTTCAGTTGCTCTGATACCAAATTTGATTTTACAGAATATAGATTTTGAGAGATTGTATGAATGAAAGAGAAAATGTAAAGATGTAAAATGCGTTTGTATTTCTCAGATTGAAAAAGTGCAGACTGTTTTACAGGTTTACAATTATATAGAGAAACTTGATAATTGGGCTAGGCCCAGAACAAGAAAATAACCTATTGACTGGTTATATCCAGTCACATGTTTCGTTACTTCTTATAGACACGGTTTGTAGAGTACCGGAAAAGTCTGAGGTCATCTGGTGATGTAAACAAAAGATATACATGAAAGAATGTTTAAAAGCTCATCTGAGAAATGGACTTCCCCAGCGTTTATATGTGATCTGTTTTCAATATGAGCAGTTCCGACAGCCTATCATCGTAAATTTATCAGAAAATAAGCTATTTTGGTTTTATCAAACAAAACAGGTTCATCTGTTTTAGTTGATGTTGTGCATTGCGTTTATATACGTTTCAAGCCTGTTAGACTTCTTCTAACCAACATAATTTTATAAAGGGTTTCCACCTTTTTTTCAAAAAAAAAAAAAAAAACCGTTATACATTTTGGTTTGAACAATGCCACGTAAAACGAAGTTTTTTTGGTTAAAATCTGCAAAATAGAGAAAAAAAGATGGGTTCCACCCCCTATTTTTGAGGCGCAATTTATGTAGGTCCTGCCCATTCTCATATTCGCATAAATTGACTTAAATTGTTTCGGTTCATTTAGCAATTTTGTTTCGGTTTTATTACAACAAAACTATTTTCTGTGGAAAAAGTTTGCAAGTGCACTATTGCGAGAGGGTTTTAAGGACTGCTGTTAATGAAATCACTAATTTGTATTTGCGGTAAAGTAAACATTTTCTGGTATCACTTGGGTTTAGCACATAAAGCCTAGTGTCACTGAAAAGAATAGGTTGAACATTTACACTTGAATATTTTCCATTTGTATTGCAAGATAGGCTTAAAACTAATGTGAATATGTGATGATCAGGTCAACTGTCATTAAAGAGGATATCTAAATTCACATTTTTTGATGTGAGTTGATGATCCTCAAGCATGCATGTATGTTCTGCACATAAGTTGAATTCAAACATAAGTAAGATGGTTCAAAACAAATTAGACATGGCTGTAACATTTTTTTTCATTATTTTGTTCAGTATTGTTGTTATTATCAGTTTTTTTAAGTAGTATGTGGTATAGATTAAAAACATTTTTGACTAATATTTTGACTTGACACGGTAAATAAAGAGGATTTTCTTTTAAAGAAAAAACTTTGCCAAAAAATTGGTGAGAAGTGTGGAAAGTTTCAAAATTAGAGAGAAGGAGAGACCAATTCTTCTGTCTACATTCCCAGCGTCCCCCCACGTCCCTCCAATCAGATTCCCTGATTTCCACTGTTTTGCATTTAAGTCCCCCAATAATTCAGGGGTTTAAGTGCAAAAGGAGGAAATCAGGAGGCTCTGATTGGGTGTGACACGGGGGACACTGAATTTGGGGACAGAACAATTGATGCGAGAGAAGGACACATTTACACTAAAAGTGAAATTCAGGAGGTCCTCTATCTCTTTTCCATAAGTAAACTAAAAAGATGAAATAAATAGATATGAATGGAGTCTCTGACTAAGTATTCGTTTCAAGTAAAGAAATCATCGGCTGTAATACTTAGAGGTAACCCGAGAATAGTGAAAAAAATAACAATCGAGTCAAAACGAACATCCTCGTGTAAATCAACAAATCATACGCATAGCAACTTAGATGTTATCGATTTTTTCATCCCCTTAAATCAACAAATCTTATATGTTATGAGTTTTTTCATCTCCTAATATCCATTAAACAGTTTGCGTACAATAGTATACGCTATTATATACAATTTCTATCAGTAAAATAAATATTACAGTCGCATTAAGGCTTTATATTGATCTACGTTAATAGATTTTAAAGTGCAAGTCCTGTTACACCACCAATAATGTTGGCAGGCAGCAATTCCCTTATAGGTACAATACTAAACCAAAGTCGTAATGGGCACGTACAAGAAAAATATAACAAGGCATATGAGGCAATATCCAAATAGGATTCTACTAGTTTACCCGTTCAGGCCGGTCGTAATTAACCCTTACTTAGCCCACCGCATCCATCGCCCCAATCAAATCAAGATGAATCAATCTTATCACAAGTCAAGTAAGTAATATGAAAGGGGTGTGTCCGCTAAAAAAAGTAGCTAACTTCATTGTCAGGCATGCGCCCATGTTTTAGTCATTTTAATTATGACAGAAGTGTCAAGGCTATCAATCATCGTTCTTTTACTTCAATCTTGCAAGCGTGGGCCAAATCGACCACTTCATTGTGAAACATCCTCCATGTACATAGTTGTTAAAATGGTTATGTTATTGACAGAGAGTATGCCAATGTACAACCCCGGTCTCTTTATTTACTAATCGTCACTCTACATACCGTACTCGTTTCTTATTTAAATAAAAATATCATATTTCAAATCATAAATCGATTTTAATTCAAATCTAAATTTCAAATTAATACCATTTTCTTAGATGAATTCTGTACTGAATCCCAACTTCAGTTTTATGATTTCATATCATTGTCATAATTCAAAATTCCGCTTTTACTTTCATGTCACAACTACCATTATTCAATGAAATCTCTCATATTCAAAATAGTTTTGGCTCAAGGGCTTTGATTGGAACTATACTTTTTCAAAATTGTTTGCATATGTGGTGTGTATATATAATAATTAAAATTAAATTATAATAGTCTAATAAAAACATATACTTAAAGAATAGTATTTAAAATAGCATAAGAGGAAAAATAGTTTAAAAAATTCAGTTTAATTTAAAATAACACTAGTTTTAAAAATAATATAAATATAACATTTTGGAATAAACATTCATTTCCTCTTAAACCTTTTGGACCAAATTCTAGTTTCAAAATCCACTTTAAACCGTTTCCGATTTCATATTCCAATTCAAAACAATATTTTAGTCATTTCAATTTGTCATTTAAAGTCAAATCAAAATCGAATTAATCGATTCAAAAAAAATCAGCATGGATTTAACAAATCATATGTTAGTTACCAATTTAAACATATTTCATTTAATCTATTACAACTTAAGCTTCAAATTCTAAACCCAACTCCCTTTTTTTGTTTCAAACCTTAAATCCCCAATTTGCCAAATTTCATTAAATTGGTTTAAAATCTCAAATCTTAGATTTAACACTCAAAATAATTTAATTTCAACAAAGCCACTTAAAATCTTACTTCTCATTTAAGATTCTAAATCAAAAATTCATTTATCAAATCCATTTATCAAATCAAATTTGTAAATTTGAAACAATTTACATTTCAAGTCGACTTGAAATTATTAATTTTCAAATTTCCATATGTAGTTTTTCATTTCAATGATTCATCCCAAAAAAGAATTCAATTCAAACTTTGGTTTCTTTTGAATTATCCATTCAAACAAAATTCGTTTTAATTCAATTACGACCTATATTCCAAAATAAAATTTTAAGATAAAATCTTAAATTCAAATTAATTTATAAAATTCTCTTTATAAAATTTACAGCGAAATGCACTAATTCCAATCTAAATTTTCAAATCATTTTAAATTATACTTCAACCACTTTCAAATTAAAAACTAAAATCAAGCTTACAAAAATCTCATAAAATTGGAAATGCCAGTTAATGAAATCAAACAAATTCAAAATCATTAATCAAACTAATAAACCTTAATTTAATATTTTTATATTCAAATTCTCAATCGACTATATATTTAAAATTTCAAATTTTGAGTTTCAATTTAAGTAAATCATTTATCAATAATTTATCATAATTCGCAAAATCTCATTTTTATTAGGAAATCAATTTAAGTAATAAAATAAAGCTTTATATGGATTTATGTTAAAATTCCAAATTAATTATTATTAAATTTCAAAACAAATTCAATTTACAAAACAATTCATTTTGACCAATGGTGTTTATTATTTAATTTTCTACTGAGCCAATTGAAATATTTATAATTTAAGTAAGAGTATATATCATTTCAACTCTTTCCAATGTCACAAGTGAATAAGTCCAACATGTACGATGCCAATAGGATACTAACAACAATCAAGAATACAATTAATTATCATAGATAAAATCATCAATTGTAGATAACATGGATGAAAAATCATATGTTAAATACTCACTTCAAACACATGTGTCGATATAGATTTAAAAATATATATTGCATGTGTATATCGTGTGAACATGTGCACAAACATTACAACCAAATGATATGCAGCCAAATAATACATGTATTCACACACACACACACACACATACATGACAAATTTAAGTTTATTAACTTGCAAGAAATGTTAGTTAGTGTGAATGAGTTTAAACACTCACCTCAATGATGATCTCGACTAGTTGATCTCCAATCTCAATGTATACACGTGATTTGATACACGCCGACAGACGGAAACATGAATACACACACGCCACGACTTAGGTTCTACACACGGCTATGATGACACAGATGGTGCTGCGACGACTGAAAATAACAATGGACATCACAACCGCATCACTTGATTAATATTTGAGTACACCACAAATTGAGGCATAACAAACAAGCCTAGAGCACACTGACGACGAGGTACAACATGAAGTCAAAAATGAGTTTTAAACTAAGCATGCAGCTCAGGCCTGTGTTAAAATATGGGTTGATAAATGATAGTAAAATGAGCATAACTTTTGAGTCGCTTATTGGAATTTGATAAAATTTTATATCTGGAAAGCTAAGATTATAAGTTACAACTTTCATTTGTTGTGTTTCTGTTGATTTTGAAGTTTAAATGGAGAAAAATTCATTTGTTTGCTGTTGGGCTGTTGTTAGGAAATCAGGAAAACACTTAAAACTGCGAATTTGTTTTGGTCATAACTTTTGAGCCACTAATCGAAATTTGAAAATTCTTAATGTTCTGTAAAGCTAAGAGATTAAGCTACAACTTTCACTTATGGTGTGTGCCTCTTGTGATTTTGGAGTTTAAATGGTGAAAAACCCATTTGTTTGTTGTTGTCCTGTCGTTGAGAAATCGTGTCTATACTTAAACATGAGAGATTGTTTTGGTCATAACTTTTGAGTAACTTATCGGAATTTAATAATTTTTATGTTTTGGAAAGCTATGAGTTTTGCTATAATTGTATGGATTAAGTTTTGTTAAATTATATGCTTAAGCAAAACTGAAATTGCAATTTAAAACTAAGAGATTTGTTACGAACTTTTGGAAACAATAAAATAGTTTTGTGAACAACTATGTAAGTGTTTTAAACAATGGAATTCAAAAGAAATAATAGTTTTGAGAATCTTAATTCTATAGTCTAGAATGAGCAAATTTTCGACTTAATGTCACAGATTGTTTTATATGCTTTTGTGAAACATTTTGTCGAAATTGGTATATTCCAATGAATAGAATGTTGAAGTGGAATTTATTAATTCTTGACCGAATACTAGAACCCAAGCGAGAATTATAGGATGCTCGAGTTAGATTCTGGTAATCGATTTTGAGATAGTAATTAAGACTTTAGGGTTGTATTCTTTTATGGTGTGCGGCAGAGGCTGCTAGATACTTATGAAGGTTACTTCTGGATTTCTTTTCTAACTTGTAAATACAAAAAGATTGAGGAATTCATTATTTTAAGAGACTGGACTTTTATGACTACTTTTTTAGTAAAGATCATAGATAAAATAATGATTAATATGGAGTAGTAGAGTCGTGGTTGCCAATATCTCTATGATTGTTGAGATTTTGTTCCTTTGATTATCGGAATCAGTTAAATGTTTCCTTGATCCCTTAGATCGAGCATGTGAGACACCGATCTCCATGATTGTGTATCTATGTTTCTGCCAACCCTTAAATTGAGCATGTGATTCCTTGGTCTCAATAATCAAAGAAATGGATTGTGTTACTTGTATCATTATGTTTCCTCGATCCTAGCGATCGTGCATGAGTTCGAAATTGCCTGTTTCCTTGTGTTTCCTTGATCAGGTCGATTGAGTACGAGTTCCTCGATCCTAGTGATCATGCATGAGTTCCTGATCTTTGGTATCAGATCGATATGAGGGATACCACCAGGCCTCTAGACCGTTTTGGATTTTGGAATGTATGTTTGTTAGTTTGATATGTTGATTCTCGTTCTTACTTGGTCATTTAACTGAGAAAGAGTTCCTTGATCAGGTTGGTCATGATTGAGTCGTGTTAACCTATCGTGCTATAATAGTTCCTTGATCAGGTTGGTCATAAATGAGTCGTGTTAACTTGTCGTGGTTATAACATAAACTTGTGATAGAGAAAAATATCCATAATTGGAAACTAGACATACATCATTGTGAAACAATAAATTATTGTGACTATCATTTTGTGGTTGAACTAAAGTTTATTTATATGTTATATGTATGTATGTATGTGTATATATATATACATGGATCTCACTTTTTGGATATTTAGAGATAGAATGATCCGGAATTTTGTGTTTCCGGGTCAGATCGGAATTTTCATGTTTACAGGAGGTTCAAACTTTTGGACAGGTGAGCTAGCCATGGATAGACATATTGAGATTCTGAGTTTATCTTATGTAGGATATTCACCTGATGTAATATGAGATGTACTTGTTAAGGTAGTGACTTATTTTGAAATGTGTAGAACGAAAAATTTAGAAGTACATTTGTGGACATACTCTATGTATGGTATGATGTATATTTTTCTATTGTGATCTATGATTGTTATGTGTATGAAAGATTGTTCTGATTATGTGGAATCGATGTGTCTATTACTTTATCTTAATACTGAACACGTCAAATTCTGATCAGACATTAAGTGAAAAAGGTATAAGTGACGTATTGGTATTAGTATAAAGATATATTCACATTCGACCGCCGCAATTAAGTTGTATTCTTCGGATTAGCAAACGACATTACTTGTAATGTTCTTTGCTAAACTGGGTATAACAGTGGGGTCGTTACATTATCAGCTTGTACATTAATCATGTTTGAATCTATATTGGCCTTTTTGGCTTTAGTTCCTTTCTTTTCTTCTTCTTCAGCAGGTTTGTCTTCAGACTTCTCAGTTTCAGTGCCTTATGCCTTTTTAGAATTGCTGGCTTGAGCATCTTTCATTTCAGCATCATCTATATTTTCTACAGTTTCTTTTCTAGAGACTTAGAGGAATATTTGCTATCTCCATCTTTTTTTTACTCTTACCACCTTTTTTTTCTTGACTTGTTTCAACCAAGAAACTTTAGGAGTAGAGTATGCTTTATAAAGCGTCACACTATAGATGCAGTTCCAGGATCTGGTAAAGTAGTTGTCACGGTTTCAGGTGCAACTTCCATTAACTTCAATTCTGAGCTCATCCCTTGAATCATCAGACTTTATAATGGTAATTAAATTATATTTCTCTTTGTTATCAACATCAACATCCTTCACCTTTGCGTCTTCTTTATGTTGAGCTGAGGTAGGTGAGATCCCCGGCAAACAATGGAGGCACCGAAGAGCACATATTCAGCAAACCACTTCAACCATTATATGCGATCTGATCTTGCTGATCTGAAAAAGCCACCAAAGTCATGTCAATTAACATCTACTTTTTTTTCTTGCGATCCGGCGGATGATAATCATTTTACGGTGGCCGCCGCTGTCGGGATAACACCCCAGATCAGAAAACTCTTATGAGTACTATGACTCTGATACCACTGTTAGAATAGATATGTTATATTACTTATAATTTATTATCTTGTTTCTTACCGACAATACAAATGATCACATATATATAGTGGATTACATAACTTTTCAAATAGACACAACACTAATGGACATGACTCTTAAACGAACAGACACAACTCTTTAGCTTCAATAGATATGAAATTTCGCTGAATAGACATGCTTCTCTTTTGATTTGCTTTCCAACAGACGCTTCATTGTTTCTAACAAACTGCCCAACTTTTAAAAAAAAAATACGGGGCGCACTTCAGTATACACTTAATCGTATTTCTTGTTTCGTTTAAATATACAATTAATTGTATTTCTTGTTTCGTTTACTCATGTAATTTCATTATAAGCTAGACGCACCGGACAAAGAAATAACCATCAAGAAAGACTCAAAAAATGCGAAATTATAGGAGATTATGAAAGAGCTGAAAAGCCTGAAGAAGAGAATCAAATAACAAATTGCCTTGTTTCGGTATTGATAGTCATGACCGCAGTTTGGCAATTGTCGGAGGTGTCTTTGTTCCTCAGCCTGAAGGTAATGGTGGATAATCCTGTGAAATCTTTAGGTGATTTTGTTTTAGAAGGTTTTAAAGGTAAAGGGAAGAAAAGAGCTGTTGAACCTATCGTTGTTCCTCCTGTTATTGTTCTCGAGCTACCTCACATTGAAATTCCATGTATGAATTTGAATGGAGAAAACGAATAGTGATCCTTGTGTCCTTTAAAGGGAAGTACATATATTGTATAGATTTATTATTTATCGTTTATTTGATTAGGAGTATTTGTCTGGAAAAAAACATTTAAATCTCCAGTTAAATCTGCCAATATGGGCGTGATATGTATCTGGTTATCAACTACTGGACTGCAATAGGTTTAATGATGAAACATAGATAATTTACACCGGGCTCACTTGACAAGTGCGCTAGTATAAATATTATGGGGGTGCACTTCAGAAGTGTGCCCCGTATTTTTTTAGAAAAAGTTGGTTAGCTCATTATTGAGATGGTCAAAACTAGCATATATTTGCAAATATTTTAAACTAACCTATTTGTGACATTGATTCCAAAAATCAGCCTCTTTTGAAAATTTATCCGTAGGGAAAATAATGGAGGGAAGAGAAGCAAACTACACATAATTCTGGCAGTATCCAACTAATAAACGCTGCACAAGCAAGATACGTGGAGAAAGAAATCAAGAATGACATATTTACAACGATGTTGCTTCTGATTATAGGTCATACCTATGATACAAGCAACGAAGGGTTAGTTGGCTTTAGTTTAACATTCAACTATATGAGCTAAGCATACAAAGGAAGCTAATGTTGTCTGAATTCTAGTATTGTGGTGCATGCGCCTGTATAATTAGGTCTTGATCACTAGTCAAACCGACCGTGAGGGAGGTTACCTACTGTAAGAGGGCCAAAATCAATTTTTCTGTGCCAATGAAATTCAACATGATTTGCACATGAGATATTTCCTCTGCCTCTTCGTTCTCAAATCTATCCAACCCCTCTTCTTCGTTACCATTTGTCGCTCCGCTTTCTTCGCATTCTGTTATCCCGTTGATTCTCCTTCTGTAAAATTTCCTACTCTCCTTCGCCTCGTCTATTTGTAAAATTCCTCGGTCTCTTTTAAAACTAAAACCCCTTCTCCATCAATCAACTCCTTACCGACTTGATCGCAACCAATATCAATCACAAACCTAATTTTCGCGTTGCATCCCAACTAGCAAAAACCCTATTCGACTTTCAATTTTTACCTTTAATAATTTCGGTTCGCATCAATCAAGTTTTCCACCAAATCATTTCTTTGCAATATTGGGGCTTTTTTGGTGAATGTAATTTATTGTGAATTAAAGGAGGTACGAAAATGTACTTCAACTGATAGATGAGACCTTACAGTTCGATATGTCTGTTTACAGGTTTGCTTTTGTTTCTATTAAGTTGTTTTGCTTAATTATGCCAATTGTTTTCCATATCCCAATAAATTCTCTATTTTCCCTATGTTTAGAAAAGGTATATTGACAACTTACGTTTTCACATCCATTATTTTACATTTTCATGTTTCTCAATGCTACAGTTATGTTAATGATATGGTGTATCATTGCCTTTTATTCTTGTTATGTTGGTTCCTCAAAGAATAATTTGATTGTTTTTCCTTAGATTAGTTAACTTGTAAATTCATGTAATATATCTGCTTACAAACCACTGAGAAAAATAGAGTTTATATACTTTATACTTGTATTGCAAATACTCATAAATAGATTGAGGATCAATTGCTATTTGCTGAACTTACTTGTGGTATGATTTTGTTACATAATATTTTTGCATAATCTTCATACATATTGCAGGAAGTCATATATGCTATTGTATATAAAGCTCAGTTTGCTCCTATGAATTGGTTCCAAGCTCCATGAACTTTGACACAATTTAAAAATAAACACCTAATTGGTCTTCTACTGGTTTTTGCTTTATGGACAGTAAATAAACATGCAAAACTCCACCTTGAAGAAGATATGACACGTTAGATTACCTCCCTATAGAATATTTTAAAAAAATTGCGTCCATAGATGATGAACTAGATGTAAAGCCCTGTAGAATTGGTTTTGAATCTTGGAAAAAAGATGTAATGAGTGTCTGTGTAAGAAGAAATAAGTTCTTCGCCGAGATAAGCCTAGCAGATTTTGCTATATCGACATAAATCGCCAAGAGATGCAAGTGAATATGATAACTCTATAAATACTTTGAAATTGAACACACTATCTAGTCATTAATTTTCAATATTGATTGTTTATTATCTTCCTGTGATAATGAAACAAAGACACGATTTTAGCTCATATAACCATGTTCTACACTTCGATGTTAAAATGCAAGAAAATATGTTGTCATTTTAAGTGCACATTCATACACATGACGGAAATTTGTTTGGCATAGGCTGACAATATATGTACATATCATATAGGCTGACAATACATGGAAATTTGTGATAATGAAAATATGTTTATTATTTTACACATATAGGTCAAGCTTGATATTGGATTATTACAAAACAATAAGGTTTGTTTTTCTTTAACATTGTCAGGCTTGAAGCCGTTCAATTTTGTCTGAGGTTCTTATATCAGTGTCCATTTTATGTTTATATTGGTTCAACTAAATGTGAATGATACGGTTGAAATGATCTTTCTTCTAATGAATGACTTGAATTATGCTTTACAAATTTTAATTTTCTTTTGGGAAATCTAAAGCCAATATTTTAGTCTTTGTGCATTCACTATATAACCATGTTGTTACTTTATTATAAACAAACATGTTTGTTGCTGTGACAAATAAAAACAATCATGGAGAACTTAGGTATTGTTTGTCAGAAGATTTTGGCTGTCTAAGAGTATTTGCTTCACTATTTTGAAAGCTTATATTGCTTCCATCTTGCTATCTAGTAAGAATTTATTATTATTTATTATTATATTTTTGCCTTAACTCGTAAATCAATGCCATAATTGTTTTCGAAACATTCATGTTTGTTTTTTAAGTTAACATATGTAAGTGAATTTATGTTGTTAAGTAGCGATTAAAGAGCAATAATGATTAACAAGGCATGCATTTCATCCATAAAACACCATAGGTTATTTCTAGTCATCACCTGCTTTTCCAAACCTGTTCATAGGGATGCTGAAAGTAATCTTAGAGTTCTACCTTCCAAGACTGCATAAAGCTTTTGTCATGGATCTTCCATCCATCTTTTATTGTTTGAGGGAGGTATGTTATCATATTACTTGAATTGGAGAAGGATTGAAGGCTATTGATTCTTTCCTTTACCTTTTAATTTGTATTTGGAAGAAACTGTATATTATTGTTGAGAATGTAGGATCAGATATATTATTGTTAAGAGTGTAGGATCAGATATATTATTGTTAAGCATGTTAATGTCTCATATATATGCTGATATATTCTTAAATGAAAGGTTCTTAATGTAAATGGAGAGAACCGTGAGAATTGTTGTATCCTAATACTATTAATCCAGATCTGTACGCTTGCCCAAAAGAGTATAATGCGGTTGCTTTCTCACTTGAGCATTCTTTATCTTCTTGTTATGGACTCGGTGTTTTACCCATGTTTTATTATTACCGCAGTTGCTCCCTGTTGGATCATCAGGCCGTTGGCCCAAATTTGCTTATTTGCTTGTCATCCCTGTGCCTCACCAGTATCAAGACTTTTTGGAGTTAAACCACCCTAACTGTACATGTCGCATGTTATAGGCATGAACTTTTGCTCATTTTTCAGTGACTTGAGATTCTTTTGGTCTTTTCTTTTTGCTAATTGTGAAAAAAGGCCAATATAACATACTGAATGGGATGAAAGTGAACTTTTACCTGCTGCTTCCCTTGCAGGGCTTGCAAAGATGAATAGGACAAAGATTTATATTTATTTTTAGCGTAATTTTATCTTCAGTATTTTTTTTCAACAGTACGAGTTTTTCAAATGACAAAGATAGTTTTAAGTGATTTATTTAAATAAATTAGTTTAATAATTTGGGTTTTATTTACTACATCTTACCCTTGCCTTTTTTTATTTCCATCAATTTTTCACTAATATGATGATATGTTTTGAACTTATGTTTGTTTTGTTTCTCTTTTTATTTTCCAATCCGTTAATGGTTTAGAGTTGCAAAATAACTAAACATTAAGATTAAACTGATCCTGCTTGATATATAATAAAAATGTATGTATGTATTTGTGACTGATTCGAATCTACATTGATAGTATATTCTAAATCTCAAGTTGTTTACATGTAAAATTCAGTTTAATTGAATTTCTACTTTATTGATTACTTCCATTTTCTTTAAAAGTACTATATAATTTTTTAAATAAAATATAACTTGAAATATATTTTAATAGATAATTTTATATTTTATATTAAGCATGTTAACGGTTGGTTTTCCCGCCGTTGTGCGGTAATACTAGTATGTATGTATGTGTGTGTATATATATATATATATATATATATATATATATATATTTAGGCAGGTTCGAGCGCACCCTAAACAGTGCAAAACCCCAAATGCCCCTCAATCTCCACCAAGTATTCCCCCTTCTCTCTCCTTCCACTCACTCTCCCACTTCCCACTCACATTCTTTAATATAAACGGGTGGTGGAAATCAGGGGACATTTGGGGTGCTCCATTTTTGGCTGCAACCAAACGCTTGCCATATATATACACACATACACACACACACACACTTCGAGTGCAAAGGGCCGCTGAATTAATTATCCACATTCTTTCAAGTGTCGTTATATTTCTTATATATGTATGGTAAAGATAGAGTTAAGCCTGAGATTTTATCTACTAGTACCATAATTTTACAGGGTGGAAGCAAACAATCTTAGTACAAACTTTCCGAACAAAGGAAAGATAGATAATTTAAATTTCTATTTATTTATTTTAGCAATTTCTAGTGACTATCAATTTCCTCGTTTATACATGACCAACCATTGTAGAGTGAGAAGATCCTAGAGATGCAATACGAAAGTAGTAGTAGTGACTAAATCAACAAACTTGAGAAGATCCATAATGAAATTCTCAGTTCTTTTATGTTACAACTTACAATAAACATATCTAAACAACACTAGTCAAGTGGTCTGTCTTTTTGGAGGCTTAAGTTAAACAGTTTTGTTCGGCTTAGTATACTATAGAAGTATTCATTATTTTAGTGTGTTGCTAAAAACACTCAAATTTTTTCAATATATATGAGCTCATAAAAGCACACCTTATTATCTTTTTATTTATCTCAAAACATGGGACCTAAGAGTGATAAATTCACCATTAAAATTTATGCTTGTCCCCTATTCAATATATTTATAGTTTATTGCAGCAGTGGCTTGTGTTCCGAAGAGAAACTCATCCACCGTACTTTGCCTTGTATGCGGCCCAAAGTTTATCCACGCTGTTACCAAGAAACTCACTGAAAAACGCATCATTATACCCTTCCTTCATCTTTTTATTCAGCTCCGCCACAAAACCATTCATCCTATCTGAATCACAGTAATCGAGAAAACGCGAGGTCACGTCGTAGCCTTGGTCCCACTTGTCTCCTCCTCCTGGTTTTACCCAATGCCCTAGCACATACCCTGTTGATTTCTAGAGATCAAAACGAATCAGAAAGTTGGAGGAGACAGTGTTTGAGGCACGCACAGAACGCTATCCTTAAGGAATTATTCGCCCCCACTAATTTCAGTGAATAAAGCAGCGAAATTCCTCTACAACAAACAGCAATGTTACAAAAGCAGATATCGGGGAGAAAAAAGAAGATTATCGGAGAAGAGATTTTTATGAACGAGTGAGAAGCGAGGAATATATAAAGGCTGAAGGGGTGTAGCCGTTGGAGATAGTTATGCGCGAACAGGTGTATCCATTCGTTTAATAAACATGATCTCTTGGAACAGTTGAACCTGCTCCGTACGGTCACGCATGTGCCCACATGGCCCAAGTGCCCATCTTTTGACCCATAATAATTTTGTAGGTCCAAACTATTTTCATCCCAACCATTGTGTCCATCTCTAAGCCCAAGTTATTAATTCACAACATCTTGTTATAACTATTCATATATAAGATGAGTTATACCATAATATTTGCCGATATGGGACAAATATTTATTACAACCTTCCCAATAATCCCCCACAAGATTGTAATAATTATTTATTTATGCATAAAAGAAAGTACCTTTTGGTTTTGTACTTTTGTCCTTAGTCCATATATTTAAGTTTCAATAGAATATTTGGTAGTAAATACTTAAACCAAAATCCTATACGATGAAGCGAAATGTATGAACACATAAATATTATAACGCTTCTGTAAAATGTCATAACCGTAAATTGGTTAATAATTTCCTCCTGTTGTTCATGAACATGTATAAATTTATGTCCAAACTTTATTGAAACATTGTTTTTTATGTTCATATAGGTGTCCATTTTTTCCGTCCTTGTTACTATGGACAAATGATCACCACAAAATGTAACAATACAACCATTGATTTTTTTAATGTTTGTCAATCACTTTTCTGCAACTTGTTTTTACCTTTTAAACCTTGAATAATATAAGGTTTGGTTTCCATTGCAGGTGGTTAGAATGTTTTCAGACCCATTGTACTACTAGTAGTTTTCACCATTTCTCTCGGTAATCCTTTAGTTAGTGGGTCTGCTAGATTTTCCTTTGATCTAACAAATATAATAGTAATGATACCATCTACAATTAACTCTCTGACATATGCATGTCTTAAAATTATATGTCTAGAATTCCCATTATAAATTTTATTATAAGCTCTGGACAATGTAGCTTCACTGTCACAATACACAAAAATGGCTGACATTTGTTGGATCTAGAATAACCCTAGAGGGGGGTGAATAGGGTTTTTCACAGTTTTTAAACTGAATTGAAAAACTGACAGGATATTAAAATAATAAACAGATCACAGAATATAGCAGAAACAGAAATGCAGAAAATAAATCACACACAGATATACCCAGCTTCGGCAAAACCCTGCCTACTGCTGCATTTCTAAGGTTTCTACTAGGTGATAGAACAGATCCCGCATACAAGACCATGTACACTCGCAAACCCTGCTCCTATTCTAACCCTACGCTCAAAACCGTAGACTGATCGTTATCCCCTCGATCAGATTTTCCCGAATTACAACCCTGTAATCCGTAACCCAGATTTTACAGACTCTGAAACTGACAGTCAACACCCTGACCGATCTCCCTAGTATTTTACAGACACTAGAACTGTTTTGGTTCGATTTTACAAAACAAAGTTGAAATACAATAAAAATAAAAACAAAAGAAACCCTTTTGAAATTGAATGAAAGAGATTAAAGGTAAGGGGTCATCCCCTTTGTTAAAAACATGGCCGGCCACTTCATATTTGTGTTGCACCCCTCTCTTATTTTGTTTGCCCGGTCTCTTTCCTTTTATAATAAGAAAATGGCGGCTCTGGTGATTTGCTAGGGTTTCTTCTTCGTCCCAAATCTGAATAGTGGCCTTGACGGAATTGTTTAATCTCTGAAGCTTGAATCTTTGATGGCTTTGCTCGTCCGATTTGGAAATGCTCTCTGGCTCTTTGTCTCGTCGATTTGGGGTAGATCGAAAAACAACAGTGAGTTATTTTAATTGATTTCTGCTCTGCAATTTCTGCTTTTGGTTTTTCGATCTTCTCTATTTCCTTTGCCTGTGATGATGCGTGTTATATAGGGTAGAATAAAAACCCTAATCTCTGATTTCGCAATTGATGGCTTGATTTGAATTCTGCGTGTTTTCCTCTTTTAGCTCGCATGAATTCTTGATTGAAACGTCTTGAATGATGAGCCTGAAATAAAGCTGGTCATGTGTGATTCTGTTCCCTGATTTTAATCATCTCGGCAGAGAAAAAATGAAATTGAATTTGCTGCTTTGGCTTTAATGGTTTTCCTGTTTTACTGTGATGATCTTTCCTGAAATGTTTGTGGCCCCTTGAACAATTCTTGCGTGAATTTTAATTGTTGTTCCCACTGTGACTTGTTGCCTTGTATAAATTCAATCGGCCTTGACTGTCTGGAAACATTTAAATTGTAAAACTTGATTTGCCAAAAGATTTTAATGCCATAAATATTCTGGAAATCAATTTGTTGCCCAAAATTGATGCCTTGAAAACTCTGATTTGATTCTGCAATCAAATGGAATTGTTCTTGCCAAATTTGTGTCTCTTGAGTGCTAAAAACAGAGCTTTGACATATATAACATTCCTGATTTTCTGGAACTTGCTTTTATGTGTTTGCTGAAACATTAATATGAGCTCGATCATATTTCAGCTGCACTTACAATTCACAGCATGTTGCCACATATATTTGTGCACGTGTTTATATTTCTTTGTGCACACTTGTGCATCATCTTTGCTTGACCACTCGGACACTTTGAATAAGCTGCTTTGTTGTGTTGATGTAGTTGTACCATTTCTTGTGTTATTGCTATAAACTCGACCATGCTGAAATACATCCATGCATGACTTGTGCATGTACTTGATCTTGAGTTGCTTTTGTCACTATGATCACACTTTTGCCCTGAAACAAATTCTTGAACATTTGTAGCAACCCATGCATATAACACTTTCATGTAAATGCTGCTTTGAATATATTTGCTGATTTGCATCTGTATCCATTGCATCTTTGCTGCCATGTTGATACTGTTTTGTTGCTCCATACTTGCACCACTATGTTTGCTCTTGCATCATTAAACCATGTCATTCTTGGCATTGTACATGATTGTAATTTGAGCTTATCACCTGCCATGTTACAGACATGCTGACTTGTACTCTCGACTATGCTGCACAATATTGTGTAATGTTGCTTGACCATTTTGTAGCCGAACCATGATTATCTGGACTGAAAGTATAGTTGCACTTCTTTGTTTATTGGTTAATTTGAAATCTGAAGCTTGAATCTGGTTCGACCAGTTTGCATTTAACTTTGTTTGGCCTGCTTATGACATGTACTTGTCATTTGCACTGAGTTGAGCAGGTCCATGTGGCTACTCCTCAGTTGCACACTGATTGGCGAGGCAGTGCACACGTGTATATACATGCACGTGTGTACACACAGCCATCAGACGTGTTTTCCTGTCCCTGCACTGAAATATGTGTATATACATACACATGTATGTGTATACATGTATCGTGCTAGTGCTTTATTCATATAACAGATCAGGTCATGAAAAATGATGAGAAACACACCAGAAATCTGAGGCAAATAAAATTTTAAAATAAAATTTATATTCGCATATATTCAGTTTAAATTCCTGTTGCAGTGTACTGTGTGTTTCTGTTCATGTATATGACAGGTATGAAGACTGGACTGACTGAAGGATGCTGTGAAGACTGAAGCTTGAAGACAGAAGATGAAAACAACAAGACAGTGTTGATTGTGTATATGAATGTATATGTATATATGTAACTGAGTATGAGAGGAGCTGTGTACTGTAAATGAAAAGTATATGCAGTGTGATGTATTACTGAGATAAACAAATAGCGGAGTTATCAAATTTTACTGTTTAAATATTGAAATAAAATATTATATTTAAACAAAATATTGTGTAAATATTTGAATTTCTGTATCGTGTATTCTGTTTAAATATAAATATCATACTCCTGTCTGTGATGAGTAAATGAAACAGTACAGCAACAAACACACTAAAATAATATTTATTTGGTTGTTATCATCAAACAAAAATCATATAATTGTGTATACAACACCGTTATATACAACAATCTCCCCCTTTTGATGATGACAAACAAATAAAAGATTTTGTATACAATAGATGTGTTTGACAGTGAATATTGAACTCCCCCTATTTATAGCTCCCCCTACAACAGACAACTCCCCCTATAACTGTGCATGAGTGAAATGTATGAATAATAATAAATTGTATGAATAATAATAAATTTTCAAAATTAAAAATATTTATAAAATATTCACTTATAAATCAAAATCTCAACCCATTCTCCCCCTTTTGTTATCATCAAAAAGATTCAGAGTTTAAAATACAGATGAAAAATGACTAAAAATTTAGTTTCAGCATAAGAGGAAGAATAATTATCATAAATCTCAATTAGTCAAACAAAAATCATAATATTCTGAAAACAGGTTGCATATTTCACATTGTAGAGAATGACAGATTTACGATGAGTTTTATATAAAATAGGGAGAGTAAAAAAAATGTATTCCAATTATTTTTCCAAAGAATTTTTATAAAAATGAGACACAAAAACAGTGATGGATTTTGACTATAATTATAATTTCAATTTAAGTGACAAAATTGGATAATCTCAAATCCCAATACCTATCAATCAACAAATCATAATACGTCATAATATGTTAACACATTTCACAGTTTAGAAATATGGATTGATAGGCTGGTTTGTACACACCAAGAAGAATTTCAAAATAATTTTAATTTATAGCACATTATTTCCTCTTTTTTTCTTTTTTTTAAGAGCACACTGACCACGCATAACCAGAACTTGTATCTTTAAATGAAGTCAGTCGCAGCTTAAATTATAAGTTGTCTCTTAACCATGCATGACCAGAACTTGGATTTTTAAATGAGGTTAGTGACACACTTATATATTAATTATATATTTTACCATTTTTTTTATATAGAAAAAACTCCTCGGCATATACAACCAATATGAATGACAGAAATGTGGTAAGTACAGAAGTGGACTGTGAAATAAATTTCTAAATTAATTATATTATGAAATATGACCAACTGTACTGGGATCATTGAAAATTCTCAATTTCACTAATTCTGAATAATAAACCAATCACATTTCCATCACAAATATTTCCACTGTTTATTCAAAAAGAATTTTATAAAATATTAACTCTCCACATTAATATAAGGTCACAATGATGGCAGAATGATGATGGATAAAGGAAATGGTCGTGAAATAATTGCCGGTTCAAAGATATTATAATAAATGTTCAATCATCATGAAAATCCAGATAAAATCTCCTCTTGTTGTGAAATATATTGCAGTCATAATTCATCACAATTTCAAATTCTGATATATTTTGATGAATTATAAATACAGAATAATTTGGATATTGATTTCAATTTCTGAATGAATAATTAATAAATAATTCTAAAATTGAAAATCAAATACTAGAGAAATATGTTGATCTATACACGACAAGAGGGAAAAATGTGTACAAGACAAAAAAAATGTGGATTTATACATGGTGAAGATTTGAATCTAAGTACAGATGGGTGAGACAAAAATAAGTGCTTCTGATACCACTTGGTGTCTCTATTTACGAGGAATTTTAACATGATACTGAACAAGAATGTCATAGACAAAAGAATTATTAAGTACCAAGCCCAAACAGATGAGATAATAGATTATGCACATGTATCAGAGCAGCAAGCATGTGATTCCAGAACAAACATTCTTCAAAACAGTATCAGATCAACACAGAACATAGTTTCAAACCATACTTGTCAAGATGATGTTTCTGAAGGTCACAAAAGCAATATATTCCATGATCCATGATTATAAAATTTAGTTTATTTTAAATCATTTGAAGAAATGTGAATATATCAGGATTTAATGAATCAACCACACAATATTATATTTCAGATTCAAGAAATGTGTGCGATTCAATAAATCAATAATTTCAAATGATTTTAAACAAACATATATTAAAATCAAATAACCATGAAATAATAGAGAATTTTAAGACCATATTTTCAAAGAAATTTTCACAACTATTTCTGACAAACCCATAGAAAAAAAATCAGATCATTTACATCAGGTTTGATAGATATTCATGATCCAAAATAATTTATTTGAAATCACTTGAATCAATGTCAAGTTTTGAAATATAATGAATCAGTCACACAAGGTTGGTAATTTCAAATTTAGGAGGTGTGTGATTATTCAAAATATTAATAATTTCAGATGATTTCAAACAAACAAATTCTAACCATGATGATCATGAATTACAATGATTTTCAAGATGTATCACTGAGATTCTAGACAATTTAAAATTTCCAAGCCAATCTGAAAAATAATGAAAATATCACTACTGATAAATAATAGAGTGCTGTAATGAGTGTAATATTTCAAGCTTTTCTAAAATGAATTAGAAGAATCTCAAAACAGCAACGATGTGTGAATTTCCATTAAACTTTCAGATCTTCAAAAATTTAGAATTCAAATTAACAGTGTTCAAGATATGACAAGAATTCATCAACACTGTTATGAATTCAGAAATCAGAAAAATAAACCTCGAAACAATTGCAGATATTTACAAGATTAAATTCAGGATATGAGAATGATTAACACACGATGATTATATACAAATAAAGCATATTTCCAGAAAGATTATGAATTCTGCAACTGGAAGTTTAAGAAGTACAGACAAAGAAGAATATGGCAGTGTCAAATCAAAAAACAAAAAACAGAAGGAGATAGAGAAAGGAATAACAACAG
Organism: Allium sativum; assembly: GCA_030737875.1. Taxonomy (NCBI): domain Eukaryota; kingdom Viridiplantae; phylum Streptophyta; class Magnoliopsida; order Asparagales; family Amaryllidaceae; genus Allium; species Allium sativum. The sequence continues at coordinate 973,821,045 of CM060916.1, forward strand.
AAAATAAAAACAAACAAAAAGAATATACAAAGGTGAGTTTAGAGATCATACCAGAATCCAATGTAAAGCAGAATCTCTAACTCAACAGATGTGGCTAAGGAACTGTGAATGATTCTGTGATATGTAGCAGTTTTGAATCCAGTTTTTCTTTAGCTATGCAGTTCCTCAGCCTCCTTTGGTACCTAACTGTTAAGAGAATTGAGTGGTCTAACGGAAGTAGTAAAACCACTCACAGTTTTGTTCACATCTTTTGGTACCCAAATCTGTTTATATAACAAACCATTTGAATTAACTTTCGTACCCTTAAGAACCCAAATCGATTTGAATTTAACAAAACCCGTTTTATTTTCATTTGAGATCCAAGAAGGTTTAAATGGTTTGTTATAAAACAAATCCTCATCTCGATTGTGATTTACAAATCCTTTGAAGTTTTCAGAGTTAAAATTTTCAAAACAAACATTTCTAAAGTGATTTGAGGGATTTTTAAAATCACAAGAATTTTGATTTCTAAAAACATCATTTTTCCCGAATCCAAGTCCAGATTTATTTCCACGATAAACTTGGTTTTGTAACAGCATATTCAACGATTTTTCCCCATTAGAAAATTTATCAAATGTTGATTCTAATCGTTGAATTTTGGATTTCAGATCGCTATTTTCTTTTAATAAATTTGAGCAATTATTTATAGCGATCATCTGTTCAGCATTGGTCTGTTTCAAAACCAAATTCTCATTTTCTAACGATCTAATTTTGGCTTGGGATTCGGAAATTTCAAGTTCAAATTGTTTTTGCTTTTCCGACTCAAACTTCTTGGATTTTTCAATCTCATTTTCAAGTTCTTTCAAAATCAAACCACTTTTCACCAAATTTTCATTTTCAGCAATTTCAAATTTGGAATATATATCAGTCTTAAAAATTTCAAATTCCTCTTGTAAAAAGTTATTCAAACTTGATAACTCAATCTTGTTCTCTTTTAGGATCAGAATTTCCTTTTCAAACTTTTGGATATTTTTATTGAGATGAACAAGATTGGTTTTCAATTTCAAACAATTTTTGCAATCTGAATTTGAAGAATTTTTAAAATGTTCAAGTTGTGATTCCAAATAATCAATTTTGCTGATCAACTCAGAATTCCTAGATTTCAGAGACTTATTTTTCAGTTGGAGTTTATCAACAGATTTTGTTAAATCAAGACACATGTAAACCAGATCTTCATATGAGAATTTTTCTGTTTCAGCACTTGTTGATTCTCCATCATCTGTTCCATCTGAAGTTTCGTCTGCATGGCTTGTTAAGCATAGATCTGAAGCTGAGTTGTCGTTCTGGGATTTAGAGCAGTCGTCAGACTTTCCATACAACGTACTGAGAGTTTTCCAAATATCCTGCGCAGTTAAACAATGAGAGATAAATATTAATTGATCATTACCAAGAAAAGAATAAATAATATGCATAACACGACCATTAAAAGCTTTATTCCTCTTATCTAACATATCTCCCGAATTTTCAATAATATTCCAATATTCTAAATTAACAGATTTTAAATAGGATTCCATTTCTGATTTCCAAATTAAAAAATCTGTACCATCGAAAATATTTGGAATGTGACTGGACTGACTCTCAACGATCTGACAACAAGGATTACCCATTACTCTAAAGTTAAACAAAAATACCTGGCTCTGATACCACTGTTGGATCTAGAATAACCCTAGAGGGGGGGTGAATAGGGTTTTTCACAGTTTTTAAACTGAATTGAAAAACTGACAGGATATTAAAATAATAAACAGATCACAGAATATAGCAGAAACAGAAATGCAGAAAATAAATCACACACAGATATACCCAGCTTCGGCAAAACCCTGCCTACTGCTGCATTTCTAAGGTTTCTACTAGGTGATAGAACAGATCCCGCATACAAGACCATGTACACTCGCAAACCCTGCTCCTATTCTAACCCTACGCTCAAAACCGTAGACTGATCGTTATCCCCTCGATCAGATTTTCCCGAATTACAACCCTGTAATCCGTAACCCAGATTTTACAGACTCTGAAACTGACAGTCAACACCCTGACCGATCTCCCTAGTATTTTACAGACACTAGAACTGTTTTGGTTCGATTTTAAAAAACAAAGTTGAAATACAATAAAAATAAAAACAAAAGAAACCCTTTTGAAATTGAATGAAAGAGATTAAAGGTAAGGGGTCATCCCCTTTGTTAAAAACATGGCCGGCCACTTCATATTTGTGTTGCACCCCTCTCTTATTTTGTTTGCCCGGTCTCTTTCCTTTTATGATAAGAAAATGGCGGCTCTGGTGATTTGCTAGGGTTTCTTCTTCGTCCCAAATCTGAATAGCGGCCTTGACGGAATTGTTTAATCTCTGAAGCTTGAATCTTTGATGGCTTTGCTCGTCCGATTTGGAAATGCTCTCTGGCTCTTTGTCTCGTCGATTTGGGGTAGATCGAAAAACAACAGTGAGTTATTTTAATTGATTTCTGCTCTGCAATTTCTGCTTTTGGTTTTTCGATCTTCTCTATTTCCTTTGCCTGTGATGATGCGTGTTATATAGGGTAGAATAAAAACCCTAATATCTGATTTCGCAATTGATGGCTTGATTTGAATTCTGCGTGTTTTCCTCTTTTAGCTCGCATGAATTCTTGATTGAAACGTCTTGAATGATGAGCCTGAAATAAAGCTGGTCATGTGTGATTCTGTTCCCTGATTTTAATCATCTCGGCAGAGAAAAAATGAAATTGAATTTGTTGCTTTGGCTTTAATGGTTTTCCTGTTTTACTGTGATGATCTTTCCTGAAATGTTTGTGGCCCCTTGAACAATTCTTGCGTGAATTTTAATTGTTGTTCCCACTGTGACTTGTTGCCTTGTATAAATTCAATCGGCCTTGACTGTCTGGAAACATTTAAATTGTAAAACTTGATTTGCCAAAAGATTTTAATGCCATAAATATTCTGGAAATCAATTTGTTGCCCAAAATTGATGCCTTGAAAACTCTGATTTGATTCTGCAATCAAATGGAATTGTTCTTGCCAAATTTGTGTCTCTTGAGTGCTAAAAACAGAGCTTTGACATATATAACATTCCTGATTTTCTGGAACTTGCTTTTATGTGTTTGCTGAAACATTAATATGAGCTCGATCATATTTCAGCTGCACTTACAATTCACAGCATGTTGCCACATATATTTGTGCACGTGTTTATATTTCTTTGTGCACACTTGTGCATCATCTTTGCTTGACCACTCGGACACTTTGAATAAGCTGCTTTGTTGTGTTGATGTAGTTGTACCATTTCTTGTGTTATTGCTATAAACTCGACCATGCTGAAATACATCCATGCATGACTTGTGCATGTACTTGATCTTGAGTTGCTTTTGTCACTATGATCACACTTTTGCCCTGAAACAAATTCTTGAACATTTGTAGCAACCCATGCATATAACACTTTCATGTAAATGCTGCTTTGAATATATTTGCTGATTTGCATCTGTATCCATTGCATCTTTGCTGCCATGTTGATACTGTTTTGTTGCTCCATACTTGCACCACTATGTTTGCTCTTGCATCATTGAACCATGTCATTCTTGGCATTGTACATGATTGTAATTTGAGCTTATCACCTGCCATGTTACAGACATGCTGACTTGTACTCTCGACTATGCTGCACAATATTGTGTAATGTTGCTTGACCATTTTGTAGCCGAACCATGATTATCTGGACTGAAAGTATAGTTGCACTTCTTTGTTTATTGGTTAATTTGAAATCTGAAGCTTGAATCTGGTTCGACCAGTTTGCATTTAACTTTGTTTGGCCTGCTTATGACATGTACTTGTCATTTGCACTGAGTTGAGCAGGTCCATGTGGCTACTCCTCAGTTGCACACTGATTGGCGAGGCAGTGCACACGTGTATATACATGCACGTGTGTACACGCAGCCATCAGACGTGTTTTCCTGTCCCTGCACTGAAATATGTGTATATACATACACATGTATGTGTATACATGTATCGTGCTAGTGCTTTATTCATATAACAGATCAGGTCATGAAAAATGATGAGAAACACACCAGAAATCTGAGGCAAATAAAATTTTAAAATAAAATTTATATTCGCATATATTCAGTTTAAATTCCTGTTGTAGTGTACTGTGTGTTTCTGTTCATGTATATGACAGGTATGAAGACTGGACTGACTGAAGGATGCTGTGAAGACTGAAGCTTGAAGACAGAAGATGAAAACAACAAGACAGTGTTGATTGTGTATATGAATGTATATGTATATATGTAACTGAGTATGAGAGGAGCTGTGTACTGTAAATGAAAAGTATATGCAGTGTGATGTATTACTGAGATAAACAAATAGCGGAGTTATCAAATTTTACTGTTTAAATATTGAAATAAAATATTATATTTAAACAAAATATTGTGTAAATATTTGAATTTCTGTATCGTGTATTCTGTTTAAATATAAATATCATACTCTTGTCTGTGATGAGTAAATGAAACAGTACAGCATCAAACACACTAAAATAATATTTATTTGGTTGTTATCATCAAACAAAAATCATATAATTGTGTATACAACACCGTTATATACAACAACATTGGTTGTGGCCGCAACTCTATTTCTAATAATAAATTTCTTAGTCATTCTGCCTCCTTGCCTGATGCATCTAAGGCAATAAATTCTGCTTCCATTGTAGAATGTGTTGTAACTGTTTGCTTCTTGGAAGCCCAAGATATAGCACCTCCTCCAAGAGTAAAAATCCATCCAGTAGTTCCTCTGTTATCGTTTTTGGGTGTTGCACCACTTGCATCTGAATATCCTTCCAGAACTGCTGGGAAATTTCCATAAAAAGTCCTAATCCTATGGTTCTTTTAAGATAACCAAGAATTCTACATATTGCTTTCCAATGTAATTTGCTTGGTTTGTGCATATATCTAGATAGTTTACACACAGCAAAAGAAATATACGGACGAGTGCAATGCATTGCATACATGAGACTTCCAATAATACTTGCATACTCTAGTTGGGTTATTGCCCTTTCAGAATTTGCAAATAATTTAACTGAAGAATCATAAGGACTACTTGCTTCTTTAACATTTAAGTGTTTATATTTAAGAAGCAATTTTTCAATATATTGAGATTGGCATAATGCATATCCACCACTATGTTTCTTTACTTTGATTCCTAATATAGTGTCAACTTCATTTAAATCTTTCAATTTAAAACATGAAGTCAAATATTTCTTTGTCTCATTAATGCCTTCCATATTTGTACCAAATATTAGCAGATCATCCTCATATAAGCATATTATAATGCCATATCTATCGGTGAATTTAGAATATATACATTTGTCTGCATTATTATGTTTGAAACCATTAGACAAAATCATGGAATCAAACTTCTCATGCCACTGTTTTGGTGCTTGCTTTAATCCATATAATGATTTAACAAGTTTGCAAGCTTTATTTTCATTTCCAGGCATATTGAAACCTTCTGGTTGTTCCATATATACCTCTTCATCAAGATTGCCATTTCGAAAAGCAGTTTTAACATCCATTTGATGTACATGCAACCATAAATTGAAGCAAGTGCAAATAGAACTCTAATGGATGTTAATCTTGCAACATGAGCATATGCATCAAAATAGTCAATACCTTCCTTTTTCCTGAATCCTTTAGCAACCAACCTTGCCTTGAAAGTTTGTATTGATCCATCCGTATTATATTTTCTACGAAATACCCATTTACATCCAATTGGCTTTGATCCGCTAGGTAAGTCAGTTAATTCCCAAGTATTATTAGATAGAATTGAATCCATCTCATCTTGTATTGCTTCTTTCCAGAAAGGAGCATTCCTAGAAGCCATTGCTTCTTTAAAAGTTTTGGGATCTCCTTTTATGCCTAAGACATAAATTATATCATCGATAGTATCTTGTCTATTACCTATGACAAGATGGACTACATCATCGGGTGAAACGAAATTAGGTCCTAACTCTTTAGCCTTCTTTGCTCTTTGACTTCTTCTAGGCTCTTCTGATATATCAGAAAATTTTCTTTTGTTAGAAGAAGTTTGGTCAGATTTTTCATTATTCTTGTCGTGAATAATTTGAGTAGGAACCAAGATTTGACTTGAATCACATATGAACTTATTTTCAATAAATTCTACGTCTCTTGATTCTATAATGACATTAGAATCTAAGTCCAGCACCCGAAACGCTTTGGAATTCTCAGCTATCCTACAAATAATCCTTTTAAAGCCCTTGGCCCTAGTTTATTCCTTTTTGGATCTATTACTTGATAAAAGTTTAGACAACCCCAAACTTTCAAGTATTTCAAACTTGGTTTTCCGGCTTTCCATAATTCATATGGAGATACTTTAGTTTTCCTTGATGGAATTCTATTATGTAAGTGACATGCTGTTAAAAGTGCCTCCCCCCATAAGTTTACATTTTGTTTGGCATTTAAAATCATAGCATTAGTCATTTCCCCTAATGTTCTAATTTTCCGTTCAGCCAATCCATTCTGTTGTGGGGTATATGGTGCAGTTCATTGATGTATAATTCCGTTTTCCTCATAAAATAAGGAAAACTCTGTAGAGAAGTATTCTCCACCTCTATCACTACGTAATACTTTAATCTTTCTTTCTTTTTGATTTTCGACTGTAATTTTAAAACGCGTAAACATATCAAAAGCCTGATCTTTTGTTTTCATAAGGTAAACATACGTATATCTGGAATAGTCATCTATAAAAGTAATAAAATATCTATTTCCTCCTCTAGTTAATATACCATTTAGTTGACATATATCGGAATGAACTAATTCAAGCAACTTTGTATTTCTTTCAGATTTAGGGAATGGTTTTTTGCACATTTTGGCTTCAATACATGTTTCACATTTTGATACATTTTTATTTTCATATGAGAATAAACCTTCATTAGACATGAACTTTAAAGATTTAAAATTTAGAAGTGCTAGTCTACTATGCCATAAATCAATAGAATCGAGAACATATGCAAATTCAGTCATTTTATTAATACTTAATTTGAACATCCCGTTACAAGCATATCCTTTTCCAACAAATGTTCCCCCTTTTGTCAAAATAAGACTGTTACCATCAAGTAAACATTTCACACCTTTACTACAAAGAAGACTTGCCGAGACAAGATTCTTCCTAATATCTGGAACATGCAAAACATTCATAAGTATGAGTTTCTTTCCAGAAGTAAATTCCAACTCTACGGTCCCCTTCCAACGACAATGGATGTATCATGGTTTCCCATAAGCATTTTGTTGTCGCTTGAAACTTCCTCATAGAACGTAAACATGGACTGATTGTTGCATACATGCACGGTAGCACCAGAATCATACCACCAGGTATCCTTGGTGTTATCGGCCATGTTTAGTTCTGTCACCATATCGATATTTAATTTTGATATCATTGCCACAATCTCAGATTCTTCATGATTTACCATGTTTGCAGAATATGGATTATCTTTTCCATGGTTGGGATTTCGTCCTTGATCCTTCTTCTGCCTTTTAAACAATCTGCAGTCCCTTTTGAAATGCCCTGGCTTTTCGCAGAAATAACAATCCTTTCCTTTTTTATTGGTTTTGTTCTGATTGCTATCCCTTTTCCGCTTTCCTGTTTCCTTATGCCCATTGTGATTGTCGCCCACAGCATGTACATTTGAATCAGATTCAAATATCTTCTTTTCACGGATTCTAGTTTCCTATTCGATATGAAGATGTTTCTAAATCTGTTCCATAGAGAAATCTTCAGTCGAATGCATAAGTTTCTTTCTGTAATCACTCCATGTAGAGATTTGAATATAAATACAATATATAGTCAACATGGTTTTAACGGTTCAACCGGTCTAACCTTCAAAACCTTCGACCTTGGACGAACACGGTTTGATCCGCGGTCCGGTCATGATAACTATGATATTATGAAGCCGATGTCCTGTGCATGTGCAACCATGCAGGACACATTTTTTGTTGTAGATAGACACGCTATCCATCTCTTGTGCCTCTTGTACTTATGATTTATTACAATAAAAATGGACGGCCCACTATAAAAATCGGTCAGACTTGCCTAAAAAATAAAAATAAAAAATAGTTTCAAATTGTACTATAACTAGAAAACTGTAATCTAGATTAATTTCCAGAATCATATATTTTAGTTTACCATAATTTATAGCATAAATGATTGGTATGTCACAATTTAATTTGGTAGTTTTTTTTTTTTTTAATTTGTTCAGAAGGGAAACCAATCGAAGTCATAAAACCATCCCTAGTGCACCTAGCCTGATCCGCGAGCACCACATAAGTTGATAATTTTAGCGTATGCACGTGGTAAGCTCTTAGCATGTCATTTCGGGTTTCGAACCCGTGTCACTGTTACCATAACATAAAATCCTTAACTGCTGCAGACTAATTTGGTAGTTTATAAAAAAGCATAAAAATGTATGATTTTCCACTATACGGAATCTGGTAAGATGTTCTATCATTTGACAATCTTTCGATATAAAAATATTTGCATGTTAGGAAGCTGGAAAATGCTCAAGAAGAAAATGGCTATAATGTGAGTTAATTCCCTTCTACTCTTAGATACTCAACTTCCTGTTCTACTCTTACTTTTTCTTTTATTAGAGAGAAAATCAAGTGTAGCATCAAATATATTTTTTATTTAAATTGTTGGCATTGATTTTAATTCAATTCATTAAACTATGCTCATTGTGCCATTTTAATAAAAAAATCATGTCTTCTTGTTAGCTTCTACTTACTACACTACAATTTCAATTCTGAGTAGATTTGATTTATAAAACATCTTTCTTTTTGCCTTTCTTTTGTTTTTTTATTTAAGTTTGAGTCTCTGTTTGGGTACGTAGCTGTTTGATTGGAAACTGTTTTTTCTTTTAAACAATGCTTTAAACCATCATATGCAATTAATGTTTGTTATATAATATATTCTTCCATCTGTGTCTATTTTATCTATATTGAGGCAATATAGATTGATTATTTACTTAGTTGTATGCATTATAAGAAAGGATTCGTTATTCATAATTTGATGCCCTATATCCGTTCATTGCTCAAATTAAGATAATATAAGTACATTTGCTTATTATTTGAAATTGTATAATGGACAGGTAAGTGCCATTTATTTCCATCTGATGTTCACTTTAGAATTTGAGTGGCTTGCAAGTTGCAAGCAACTCAGACCTGAACTAATGGCATATATGATAGGTGTCATAGAGGCTAAACTACAAAACTACAGAAAAACAGATTGACACTTATAGGAAATGTCCTGTTACAACTTTAGCATATACCATCAAGTCAAATTGGTAAGTAGCGATTTGAGCAGTAAATATCATATCTTGTACAATTTACACTGAGCTGCTCATTCCTAGTTTTGAATTTCTAGATTCTGCATTCTATCGTTTACTAAAATCTCTTGAATGACCAATGCCAGAATCATTTCAATAATAATATAAGAGGATCCCTCAATAAATATAAACATGATTGCCTCACGGCCTTCACCACTACTATATAATTAGCTTTCATATAAGGCGTTTTACCTTATTAACTACTGCATTCTCATTTGCACAGTTCACTAGTTCTTCATTCTTCCACTCGGATATGTTGTACTTCATCTTCATGCCATATTCAGGCTCATTTTTTCTGTACGAAAACAGTCACAAATTGTAGGACTAATATCTAGTTGGCACAACTATATACATGTTTTTAGTATGGTAGCAGCTTCATTTCATATGCAACCAACTGGTCTCAGCTTAAGCCTTCTACTTTGCGTTGGCTAAGACCAGGTAAAGCATATATACTCTATTTCAACATCAATCTATAGTTGAAATATCTTGTTGCCTTAATTGTTTACCACTGTATAGACCGACATGTTATCGAACAAGTTCCGTTGTTTTCATTACAAAATTGAATCCAAACAGTGCCATTATTCCAAATGTCCAATTTCATTACCAGTTTTAGCAGGAATAAATATTAGCATATCGATATCCAAACCAGAATATTAATTCAACAGGGATGTATTCTACACTTAAACATAACAAAAATTAAATAAAATTTGTATTCAGGAAGAAATTGGAAGAGTAAAAAGTAACTAAAACGATTCAATGCTACATTTGTCAATCCATCGACGTTGCATTTTTCGTATGTGACCTGGATTTTATTTTTGTGAAGAATGTGTATTTTCTTTAATTTCGTTATAACCCAACATCATAAAACACTGACACATAAAATCATTCTAAATGCTTGACTTACATCTATTACTTAGCAAGAAATAGTTTAATACATTTGGTACATCTGCATACTATTGATGTCAAAATGGACAACAACACCCAAGGTGTATCTCTACACACTTTGCAAGCAATTAAAATCTAGAAAACTGGTAGTCACAAACACAGAAAAGCGAGTAAAGACAGCGATTTATAGTGGTTCGGCCTAGAATTGGCCAACGTCCACATTGAAGAGAATTATCATAATCACCATCAAAGTTAAAAGATACATGATTTTTTCTATTTCCCTTATTTTCTCTCTTTTACAATAATCTTCTCTACTTCTTCTCTTTTTTACTTCCGATTCACTCGAATTCACCAATGAAATGATGAGATCTCTTAGATTGTGATGGTTGTGGGAGTAGATCTCCAACAACTTGAGCACTTAGATGAATTTAGCAAATCCATGGTAATTGAGATGTTGAATCTAAGCTTGGAGGAGGATCAATGGAGGTTTGAATGAGTTAGAGAAGTTTAAAAATTAGTTTGTCAGCACTTTGTGGAGGGAAAATTCGGTCCCTTTAATGGAGAAAGTGTGGGGGTATTTATAGAAGTGGAAACAAGGTGTATCCATTCATTAAAAAAACATGACCGTTTGGAACAGTTGAACTTGCTTTCGTACAGTCACACACGCAACCACATGTCCCAAGTCCCCAAGTGCCCATCTTTTGACCAATAACAATTTTATAAGTCCAAACTATTTTCAATCCAACCATTGTATCCATCTCTAAGCCCATTTTATTAATTCACAATATCTTATTCTAACTATTCATATATAAGATGAGTTATACCATAATATTTGCCGATGTGGGACAAATATTTATTACAATCTTCCCAACAATCCCTGCCTTCAATCTCACATAATCCGCCACTCCTTCGATCAACCCTGAAGGGGTCGCTCCGTTCCCGTTCCATTGCCACACGTGCGTCATTTCGTGGAACAACACTCCTGCAAAATTGGATTGTGTTAATGCCAAATCAGTATTTCTTTGAAATCGTGGAAGAGTATCTCGTTCTAACCCAGTGTTTTTGCTGTCTAATTTTCAAGTGAAAAGTAATCAGTATTTCTTTGAAATCATGGAAGAGTATCTTGTTCTAACCAATGTTTTTGCTATCTAATTTTGAAGTGAAAAGTAATCAATGGCAGATTCTTTTGTAAATATACTACTGGGAGAGTTATTACAGTTAATGCATTATAAGAAATGAAGTCACTGAAATTTCCTTCTTTTGTCAAAGTTTAAATTTGTGAAATTCAAATGTTAGGTCAGTAGGTTTATATATAATTATAACAACATTAATGACTAATTTGAGTAAGACATTGAGTCGTCATGCTGCAGGCCACCAATCAATTGTAGGTGCAATAAAAAACTGTGACTCCAAGACTTGCTATTACAATAGTGTTTCACTCGGTAACCAGTATTTTAAAAAAACCGAATTCTTCTCAGATATGCAGAATGTGATATAAGGAATTAGTACTCATATATTATTAAATATAAGAAGCTAAAAGTCATCATTTGAATAAATGGTACATCTACAGACTCTCACAATACTTGTATATTAGATGTCCTGAAAATATAATCAGAATATGTGCATCCATTTGCAAATTTTAGTAGGCCACTTACCTTGTGAACTCGAACTACGCATCTTCAGAATAAGTTTCCAAGTATTCGGTATTCACGTGAATTCCATTGCCGGAGGTGTATGCAGCGGCGCCTTTCAGGCTCTCGACTACAAGGGTCACGACATCTATGTTCTTGCGCTCTGCTTCGAATTGTTGGAAGGTAGCCCAAATGAAGGATGATGCATCCTCCATGGCCTTTTGGGTGTACTCCAGCCCAATTTTGGTTGCGAATTTGCTTGTTTCGGGGGCACTTGCTGTTGCTTGGAACGTTGTGGCATTGGAGGATGAGTTAAGTGCAGAGATTGTTACGAGAAATATAACCATGGAAACAATACTGTTGGTTTCCATTGTATGTAATGTGTTGTGATATTGGAACAAAAGGTGGAGAGGCTTTGATAGACTTGTGAATACAGTTGAATTGACTAGCCGAAGACTCAAGTGCAAGGCTCGCAACATTTTAAATGAATGGGTTGAACGTTCTTCGTCCGAGACTTCTCCACTAAACGTGCATGAAAAGAAAAAGAAAAAACTTATTGTGACACGGTTTGCAGAGTACCGGAAAAGTCTGAGGTCATCTGGTGATGTAAACAAAAGATATACATGAAAGAAAGTTTAAAAGCTCAGCTGAGAAATGGACTTCCCCAGCGTTTATATGTGATCTGTTTTCAATATGAGCAGTTCCGACAGCCTATCATCGTAAATTTATCAGAAAATAAGCTATTTTGGTTTTATCAAACAAAACAGGTTCATCTGTTTTAGTTGATGTTGTGCATTGCGTTTATATACGTTTCAAGCCTGTTAGACTTCTTCTAACCAACATAATTTTATAAAGGGTTTCCACCTTTTTTTCAAAAAAAAAAAAAACCGTTATACATTTTGGTTTGAACAATGCCACGTAAAACGAAGTTTTTTTGGATAAAATCTGCAAAATAGAGAAAAAAAGATGGGTTCCACCCCCTATTTTTGAGGCGCAATTTATGTAGGTCCTACCCATTTTCATATTCGCACAAATTGACTTAAATTGTTTCGGTTCATTTAGCATTTTTGTTTCGGTTTTATTACAACAAAACTATTTTATATGGAAAAAGTTTGCAAGTGCACTATTGCGAGAGGGTTTTAAGGATTGCTGTTAATGAAATCACTAATTTGTATTTGCGGTAAAGTAAACATTTTCTGGTATCACTTGGGTTTAGCACATAAAGCCTAGTGTCACTGAAAAGAATAGGTTGAACATTTACACTTGAATATTTTCCATTTGTATTGCAAGATAGGCTTAAAACTAATGTGAATATGTGATGATCAGGTCAACTGTCATTAAAGAGGATATCTAAATTCACATTTTTTGATGTGAGTTGATGATCCTCAAGCATGCATGTATGTTCTGCACATAAGTTGAATTCAAACATAAGTAAGATGGTTCAAAACAAATTAGACATGGCTGTAACATTTTTTTTCATTATTTTGTTCAGTATTGATGTTATTATCAGTTTTTTTTAAGTAGTATGTGGTATAGATTAAAAACATTTTTGACTAATATTTTGACTTGACACGGAAAATAAAGAGGATTATCTTTTAAAGAACAAACTTTGCCAAAAAATTGGTGAGAAGTGTGGAAAGTTTTAAAATTAGAGAGAAGGAGAGACCAATTCTTCTGTCAACATTCCTAGCGTCCCCCCACGTCCCTCCAATCAGATTCCCTGATTTCCACAGTTTTGCATTTAAGTCCCCCAATAATTCAGGGGTTTAAGTGCAAAATGTGGAAATCAGGAGGCTCTGATTGGGTGTGGCACGGGGAACACTGAATTTGGGGACAGAACAATTGATGCGGGAGAAGGACACATTTACACTAAAAGTGAAATTCAGGAGGTCCTCTATTCTTTTTCCATAAGTAAACTAAAAAGATGAAATAAATAGATATGAATGGAGTCTCTGACTAAGTATTCGTTTCAAGAAAAGCAATCATCGGCTGTAATACTTAGAGGTAACCCGAGAATAGTGAAAAAAATAACAATCGAGTCCAAACGAACATCCTCGTGTAAATCAACAAATCATATGCATAGCAACTTAGATGTTATCGATTTTTTCATCCCCTTAAATCAACAAATCTTATATGTTATGAGTTTTTTCATCTCCTAATATCCATTAAACAGTTTGCGTACAATAGTATACGCTATTATATACAATTTCTATCAGTAAAATAAATATTACAGTCGCATTAAGGCTTTATATTGATCTACGTTAATAGATTTTAAAGTGCAAGTCCTGTTACACCACCAATAATGTTGGCAGGCAGCGATTCCCTTATAGGTACAATACTAAACCAAAGTCGTAATGGGCACGTACAAGAAAAATATAACAAGGCATATGAGGCAATATCCAAATAGGATTCTACTAGTTTACCCGTTCAGGCCGGTCGTAATTAACCCTTACTTAGCCCACCGCATCCATAGCCCCAATCAAATCAAGATGAATCAGTCTTATCACAAGTCAAGTAAGTAATATGAAAGGGGTGTGTCCGCTAGAAGAAGTAGCTAACTTCATTGTCAGGCATGCGCCCATGTTTTAGTCATTTTAATTATGACACAAGTGTCAAGGCTATCAATCATCGTTCTTTTACTTCAATCTTGCAAGCGTGGGCCAAATCGACCACTTCATTGTGAAACATCCTCCATGTACATAGTTGTTAAAATGGTTCTGTTATTGACAGAGAGTATGCCAATGTACAACCCCGGTCTCTTTATTTACTAATCGTCATTCTACATACCGTACTCGTTTCTTATTTAAATAAAATATCATATTTCAAACCATAAATCGATTTTAATTCAAATCTAAATTTCAAATTAATACCATTTTCTTAGATGAATTCTGTACTGAATCCCAACTTCAATTTTATGATTTCATATCATTATCATAATTCAAAATTCCGCTTTTACTTTCATGTCACAATTACCATTATTCAATGAAATCTCTCATATTCAAAATAGTTTTGGCTCAAGGGCTTTGATTGGAACTATACTTTTTCAAAATTGTTTGCATATGTGGTGTGTATATATAATAATTAAAATTAAATTATAATAGTCTAATAAAAACATATACTTAAAGAATAGTATTTAAAATAGCATAAGAGGAAAAATAGTTTAAAAAATTCAGTTTAATTTAAAATAACACTAGTTTTAAAAATAATATAAATATAACATTTTGGAATAAACATTCATTTCCTCTTAAACCTTTTGGACCAAATTCTAGTTTCAAAATCCACTTTAAACCGTTTCCGATTTCATATTCCAATTCAAAACAATATTTTAGTCATTTCAATTTGTCACTTAAAGTCAAATCAAAATCGAATTAATCGATTCAAAAAAAATCAGCATGGATTTAACAAATCATATGTTAGTTACCAATTTAAACATATTTCATTTAATCTATTACAACTTAAGCTTCAAATTCTAAACCCAACTCCCTTTTTTGTTTCAAACCTTAAATCCCCAATTTGCCAAATTTCATTAAATTGGTTTAAAATCTCAAATCTCAGATTTAACACTCAAAATAATTTAATTTCAACAAAGCCACTTAAAATCTTACTTCTCATTTAAGATTCTAAATCAAAAATTCATTTATCAAATCGAATTTGTAAATTTGAAACATTTTACATTTCAAGTCGACTTGAAATTATTAATTTTCAAATTTCCATATGTAATTTTTCATTTCAATGATTCATCCCAAAAAAGAATTCAATTCAAACTTTGGTTTCTTTTGAATTATTCATTCAAACAAAATTCGTTTTAATTCAATTACGACCTATATTCCAAAATAAAATTTTAAGATAAAATCTTAAATTCAAATTAATTTATAAAGTTCTCTTTATAAAATTTACAGCGAAATGCACTAATTCCAATCTAAATTTTCAAATCATTTTAAATTATACTTCAACCACTTTCAAATTAAAAACTAAAATCAAGCTTACAAAAATCTCATAAAATTGGAAATGCCAGTTAATAAAATCAAACAATTTCAAAATCATTAATCAAACTAATAAACCTTAATTTAATATTGTTATATTCAAATTCTCAATCGACTATATATTTAAAATTTCAAATTTTGAGTTTCAATTTAAGTAAATCATTTATCAATAATTTATCATAATTCGCAAAATCTCATTTTTATTAGGAAATCAATTTAAGTAATAAAATAAAGCTTTATATGGATTTATGTTAAAATTCCAAATTAATTATTATTAAATTTCAAAACAAATTCAATTTACAAAACAATTCATTTTGACCAATGGTGTTTATTATTTAATTTTCTACTGAGCCAATTGAAATATTTATAATTTAAGTAAGAGTATATATCATTTCAACTCTTTCCAATGTCACAAGTGAATAAGTCCAACATGTACGATGCCAATAGGATACTAACAACAATCAAGAATACAATTAATTATCATAGATAAAATCATCAATTGTAGATAACATGGATGAAAAATCATATGTTAAATACTCACTTCAAACACATGTGTCGATATCGATTTAAAAATATATATTGCATGTGTATATCGTGTGAACATGTGCACAAACATAACAACCAAATGATATGCAGCCAAATAATACATGTATTCACACACACACACACACACATACATGACAAATTTAAGTTTATTAACTTGCAAGAAATGTTAGTTAGTGTGAATGAGTTTAAACACTCACCTCAATGATGATCTCGACTAGTTGATCTCCAATCTCAATGTATACACGTGATTTGGTACACGCCGACAGACGGAAACATGAATACACACACGCCACGACTTAGGTTCTACACATGGCTATGATGACACAGATGGTGCTGCGACGACTGAAAATAACAATGGACAGCATAACCGCATCACTTGATTAATATTTGAGTACACCACAAATTGGGGCATAACAAACAAGGCTAGAGCACACTGACGACGAGGTACAACATGAAGTCAAAAATGAGTTTTAAACTAAGCATGCAGCTCAGGCCTGTGTTAAAATATGGGTTGATAAATGATAGTAAAATGAGCATAACTTTTGAGTCGCTTATTGGAATTTGATAAAATTTTATATCTGGAAAGCTAAGATTATAAGCTACAACTTTCATTTGTTGTGTTTCTGTTGATTTTGAAGTTTAAATGGAGAAAAACTCATTTGTTTGTTGTTGGGCTGTCGTTAGGAAATCAGGAAAACACTTGAAACTGCGAATTTGTTTTGGTCATAACTTTTGAGCCACTAATCGAAATTTGAAAATCTTAATGTTCTGTAAAGCTAAGGGATTATGCTACGACTTTCATTTATGGTGTGTGCCTCTTGTTGCTTTGGAGTTTAAATGGTGAAAAACCCATTTGTTTGTCGTTGTCCTGTCCTTGAGAAATCGTGTCAATACTTAAACATGAGAGATTGTTTTGGTCATAACTTTTGAGTAACTTATCGGCATTTAATAATTTTTGATGTTTTGGAAATCTATGAGTTTTGCTATAATTGTTTGGATTAAGTTTTGTTAAATTATATGCTAAAGCAAAACTGAAATTGCAATTTAAAACTAAGTGATTTTTTATGAACTTTTGGAAACAATAAAATAGTTTTGTGAACAATTATGTAAGTGTTTTAAAAAATGGAATTCAAAAGAGATAACTGTTTTGAGAATCTTAATTCTATAGTCTGGAATGAGCAAATTTTCGGCTTAATGTCACAGATTGTTTTATATGCTTCTGTGAAACATTTTGTCGAAATTGGTATATTCTGATGAATAGAATGTTGAAGTGGAATTTACTAATTCTTGACCGAATACTAGAACCCAACTGAGAAGTATGGGATGCTCAAGTTAGATTCTTGTAATCGATTTTGAGATAGTAATTAACACTTTAGGGTTGTATTCTTTTATGGTGTGCGACAAGTGGTCTCTAGATCCGAAAGAGAATATAATTCAGGTTTTCCAGCTATATCCATCATAAGTGAAATTACTAATTCTTAGTAAACACTTGGGTTTCACTAGATGCTATGGGACATCTATGTTAAACTTTAGTGGTTACTGTGGGTGATTGTATTTAGCACTTTAGAGTTCCCTTTCTTTTGGTGTGCAGCAGAGGCTGCTAGATCCTTAAGAAGGTTACTTCTGGATTTCTTTTCTAACTTGTAAATACAAAAAGATTGAGAAAAATTCATTATTTTAAGAGACTAGACTTTTATGACTACTTTTTTTTAGTAAAGATCTTAGATAAAATAATGATTAATATGAAGTAGTAGAGTCGCAGTTGCCAATATCTTTATGATTGTTGTGATTTTGTTCCTTTGATTATCGGAATCGGTTATATGTTTCCTCGATCCCTTAGATCGAGCATGTGAGACACCGATCTACACGATCGTGTGTCTATGTTTCCGCAAACCCTTAGATTGAGCATGTGATTCCTTGGTATCGATAATCACAGAAATGGATTGTGTTGCTTGTTTCATTATGTTTCCTCGATCCTAGCGATCGTGCATGAGTTCCAAATTGCTTGTTTTATTGTGTTTCCTCGATCAGGTCGATTGAGTATGAGTTCCTCGATCCTAGTGATCGTGCATGAGTTCCCGATCTTTGGTATCAGATCGGTATGAGGGATACCACCAGGCCTTGAGACCACTTTGGATTTTGGAATGTATGTATGTTTGTTTGATATGTTGATTCTTGTTCTTCCTTGGTCATTTAACCGAGAAAGAGTTCCTTGATCGGGTTGGTCATGATTGAGTCGTGTTAACCTGTCGTGCTATAATAGTTCCTTGATTAGGTTGGTTATAAATGAGTCGTGTTAACTTGTCATGCTTATAACGTGAACTTGTGATAGAGATAAATATCCATGATTGGAAACCAGACATACATCATTGTGAAACAATAAATTATTGTGACTATCATTTTGTGTTTGAACTAAAGTTTATTTATATGTTATATGTATGTATGTATGTATATATACATGGACCTCACTTTTTGGATATTTAGAGATAGAATGATCCGGAATTTTGTGTTTCCGGGTCAGATCGGAATTTTCATGTTTACAGGATGTTCAAACTTTTGGACAGGTGAGCTAGCCATGGATAGACATATTGAGATTCTGAGTTTATCTTATGTAGGATATTCACCTGATGTAATATGAGATGTACTTGTTAAGGTAGTGACTTATTTTGAAATGTGTAGAACGAAAAATTTAGAAGTACATTTGTAGACATACTCTATGTATGGTATGATGTATATTTTTCTATTGTGATGTATGATTGTTATGTGTATGAAAGATTGTTCTGATTATGTGGAATCAATGTGTCTATTACTTTGTCTTAATACTGAACACGTCAAATTCTGATCAGACATTAAGTGAAAAAGGTATAAGTGACGTATTGGTATTAGTATAAAGATATATTCACATTCGACCGCCCCAATTAAGTTGTATTCTTCGGATTAGCAGACGACATTACTTGTAATGTTCTTTGCTAAACTGGGTATAACAGTGGGGTCGTTACATTATCAGCTTGTACATTAATCATGTTTGAATCTATATTGGCCTTTTTGGCTTTAGTTCCTTTCTTTTCTTTTTCTTCAACAGGTTTGTCTTCAGACTTCTCAGTTTCAGTGCCTTATGCCTTTTTAGAATTGCTGGCTTGAGCATCTTTCATTTCAGCATCATCTATATTTTCTACAGTTTCTTTTCTAGAGACTTAGAGGGATATTTGCTATCTCCATCTTTTTTTTACTCTTACCACCTTTTTTTTCTTGACTTGTTTCAACCAAGAAACTTTAGGAGTAGAGTATGCTTTATAAAGCGTCACACTATAGATGCAGTTCCAGGATCTGGTAAAGTAGTTGTCACGGTTTCAGGTGAAACTTCCATTAACTTCAATTCTGAGCTCATCCCTTGAATCATCAGACTTTATAATGGTAATTAAATTATATTTCTCTTTATTATCAACATCAACATCCTTCACCTTTGCGTCTTCTTTATGTTGAGCTGAGGTAGGTGAGATCTCCAACAAACAAGGGAGGCACCGAAGAGCACATATTCAGCAAACCACTTCAACCATTACATGCGATCTGATCTTGCTGATCTGAAAAAGCCACCAAAGTCGTGTCAATTAACATCTACTTTTTTTTCTTGTGATCCGGCGGATGATAATCATTTTACGGTGGCTGCCGCTGTCGGGATAACACCCCAGATCAGAAAACTCTTATGAGTACTATGACTCTGATACCACTGTTAGAATAGATATGTTATATTACTTATAATTTATTATCTTGTTTCTTACCGACAATACAAATGATCACATATATATAGTGGACTACATAACTTTTCAAATAGACACAACACTAATGGACATGACTCTTAAACGAACAGACACAACTCTTTAGCTTCAATAGATATGAAATTTCGCTGAATAGACATGCTTCTCTTTTGATTTGCTTTCCAACAGACACTTCATTGTTTCTAACAAACTGCCCAACTTTTTAAAAAAAATACGGGGCGCACTTCAGTATACACTTAATCGTATTTCTTGTTTCGTTTAAATATACAATTAATCGTATTTCTTGTTTCGTTTACTCATGCAATTTCATTATAAGCTAGACGCACCGGACAAAGAAATAACCATCAAGAAAGACTCAAAAAATGCGAAATTATAGGAGATTATGAAAGAGCTGAAAAGCCTGAAGAAGAGAATCAAATAACAAATTGCCTTGTTTCGGTATTGATAGTCATGACCGCAGTTTGGCAATTGTCGGAGGTGTCTTTGTTCCTCAGCGTGAAGGTAATGGTGGATAATCCTGTGAAATCTTTAGGTGATTTTGTTTTAGAAGGTTTTAAAGGTAAAGGGAAGAAAAGAGCTGTTGAACCTATCGTTGTTCCTCCTGTTATTGTTCTCGAGCTACCTCACGTTGAAATTCCATGTATGAATTTGAATGGAGAAAACGAATAGTGATCCTTGCGTCCTTTAAAGGGAAGTACATATATTGTATAGATTTATTATTTATCGTTTATTTGATTAGGAGTATTTGTCTGGAAAAAAAACATTTAAATCTCCAGTTAAATTTGCCAGTATGGGCGTGATATGTATCTGGTTATCAACTACTGGACTGCAATAGGTTTAATGATGAAACATAGATAATTTACACTGGGCGCACTTGACAAGTGCGCAAGTATAAATATTATGGGGGTGCACTTCAGAAGTGTGCCCCGTACTTTTTTAGAAAAAGTTGGTTAGCTCATTATTGAGATGGTCAAAACTAGCATATATTTGCAAATATTTTAAACTAACCTATTTGTGACATTGATTCCAAAAATCAGCCTCTTTTGAAAATTTATCCGTAGGGAAAATAATGGAGGGAAGAGAAGCAAACTACACATAATTCTGGCAGTATCCAACTAATAAACGCTGCACAAGCAAGATACGTGGAGAAAGAAATCAAGAATGACATATTTACAACGATGTTGCTTCTGATTATAGGTTATACCTGTGATACAAGCAACGAAGGGTTAGTTGGCTTTAGTTTAACATTCAACTATATGAGCTAAGCATACAAAGGAAGCTAATGTTGTCTGAATTCTAGTACTGTGGTGCATGCGCCTGTATAATTAGGTCTTGATCACTAGTCAAACCGACCGTGAGGGAGGTTTCCTACTGTAAGAGGGCCAAAATCAATTTTTCTGTGCCAATGAAATTCAACATGATTTGCACATGAGATATTTCCTCTGCCTCTTCGTTCTCAAATCTATCCAACCCCTCTTCTTCGTTACCATTTGTCGCTCCGCTTTCTTCGCATTCTGTTATCCCGTTGATTCTCCTTCTGTAAAATTTCCTACTCTCCTTCGCCTCGTCTATTTGTAAAATTCCTCGGTCTCTTTTAAAACTAAAACCCCTTCTCCATCAATCAACTCCTTACCGACTTGATCGCAACCAATATCAATCACAAACCTAATTTTCGCGTTGCATCCCAACTAGCAAAAACCCTATCCGACTTTCAATTTTTACCTTTAATAATTTCGGTTCGCATCAATCAAGTTTTCCACCAAATCATTTCTTTGCAATATTGGGGCTTTTTTGGTGAATGTAATTTATTGTGAATTAAAGGAGGTACGAAAATGTACTTCAGCTGATAGATGAGACCTTACAGTTCGATATGTCTGTTTACAGGTTTGTTTTTGTTTCTATTAAGTTGTTTTGCGTAATTATGCCAATTGTTTTCCATATCCCAATAAATTCTCTATTTTTCCTATGTTTAGAAAAGGTATATTGACAACTTACATTTTCACATCCATTATTTTACATTTTCATGTTTCTCAATGCTACAGTTATGTTAATGATATGGTGTATCATTGCCTTTTATTCTTGTTATGTTGGTTCCTCAAAGAATAATTTGATTGTTTTTCCTTAGATTAGTTAACTTGTAAATTCATGTAATATATCTGCTTACAAACCACTGAGAAAAATAGAGTTTATATACTTTATACTTGTATTGCAAATACTCATAAATAAATTGAGGATCAATTGCTATTTGCTGAACTTACTTGTGGTATGATTTTGTTACATAATATTTTTGCATAATCTTCATACATGTTGTAGGAAGTCATATATGCTATTGTATGTAAAGCTCAGTTTGCTCCTATGAATTCGTTCCAAGCTCCATGAACTTTGACACAATTTAAAAATAAACTCCTAATTGGTCTTCTGCTGGTTTTTGCTTTATTGACAGTAAATAAACATGCAAAACTCCACCTTGAAGAAGATATGACACGTTAGATTACCTCCCTATAGAATATTTTAAAAAAATTGCGTCCATAGATGATGAACTAGATGTAAAGCCCTGTAGAATTGGTTTTGAATCTTGGAAAAAAGATGTAATGAGTGTCTGTGTAAGAAGAAATAAGTTCTTCGCCGAGATAAGCCTAGCAGATTTTGCTATATCGACATAAATCGCTCAAGAGATGCAAGTGAATATGATAACTCTATAAATACTTTGAAATTGAACACACTATCTAGTCATTAATTTTCAATATTGATTGTTTATTATCTTCCTGTGATAATGAAACAAAGGCACGATTTTAGCTCATATAACCATGTTCTACACTTCGATGTTAAAATGCAAGAAAATATGTTGTCATTTTAAGTGCACATTCATACACATGACGGAAATTTGTTTGGCATTGGCTGACAATATATGTACATATCATATAGGCTGACAATACATGGAAAATTGTGATAATGAAAATATGTTTATTATTTTACACATATAGGCAAGCTTGATATTGGATTATTACAAAACAATAAGGTTTGTTTTTCTTTAACATTGTCAGGCTTGAAGCCATTCAATTTTGTCTGAGGTTCTTATATCAATGTCCATTCTATGTTTATATTGGTTCAACTAAATGTGAATGATACGGTTGAAATGATCTTTCTTCTGATGAATGACTTGAATTATGCTTTACAAATTTTAATTTTCTTTTGGGAAATCTAAAGCCAATATTTTAGTCTTTGTGCATTCACTATATAACCATGTTGTTACTTTATTATAAACAAACATGTTTGTTGCAGTGACAAATAAAAACAATCATGGAGAACTTAGGTATTGTTTGTCAGAAGATTTTGGCTGTCTAAGAGTATTTGCTTCACTATTTTGAAAGCTTATATTGCTTCCATCTTGCTATCTAGTAAGAATTTATTATTATTTATTATTATATTTTTGCCTTAACTCGTAAATCAATGCCATAATTGTTTTCGAAACATTCATGTTTGTTTTTTAAGTTAACATATGTAAATGAATTTATGTTGTTAAGTAGCGATTAAGGAGTAATAGTGATTAACAAGGCATGCATTTCATCTATAAAACACCATAGGTTATTTCTAGTCATCACCTGCTTTTCCAAACCTGTTCATAGGGATGCTGAAAGTATTCTTAGAGTTCTACCTTCCAAGACTGCATAAAGCTTTTGTCATGGATCTTCCATCCATCTTTTATTGTTTGAGGGAGGTATGTTATCATATTACTTGAATTGGAGAAGGACTGAAGGCTATTGATTCTTTCCTTTACCTTTTAATTTGTATTTGGAAGAAACTGTATATTATTGTTGAGAATGTAGGATCAGATATATTATTGTTAAGAGTGTAGGATCAGATATATTATTGTTAAGCATGTTAATGTCTCATATATATGCTGATATATTCTTAAATGAAAGGTTCTTAATGTAAATGGAGAGAACCGTGAGAATTGTTGTATCCTAATACTATTAATCCAGATCTGTACGCTTGCCCAAAAGAGTATAATGCGGTTGCTTTCTCACTTGAGCATTCTTTATCTTCTTGTTATGGGCTCGGTGTTTTACCCATGTTTTATTTGTACCGCAGTTGCTCCCTGTTGGATCTTCAGGCCGTTAGCCCAAATTTGCTTATTTGCTTGTCATCCCTGTGCCTCACCAGTATCAAGACTTTTTGGACTTAAACCACCCTAACTGTACATGTCGCATGTTATAGGCATGAACTTTTGCTCATTTTTCAGTGACTTGAGATTCTTTTTGTCTTTTCTTTTTGCTAATAGTGAAAAAAGGCCAATATAACATACTGAATGGGATGAAAGTGAACTTTTACCTGCTGCTTCCCTTGCAGGGCTTGCAAAGATGAATAGGACAAAGATTTATATTTATTTTCAGCGTAATTTTATCTTCAGCATTTTTTTTCAACAGTTCGAGTTTTTCAAATGACAAAGATAGTTTTAAGTGATTTATTTAAATAAATTAGTTTAATAATTTGGGTTTTATTTACTACATCTTACCCTTGCCTTTTTTTATTTCCATCAAATTTTCACTAATATGATGATATGTTTTGAACTTATGTTTGTTTTGTTTCTCTTTTTATTTTTCCAATCCGTTAATGGTTTAGAGTTGCAAAATAACTAAACATTAAGATTAAACTGATCCTGCTTGATATATAATAAAAATGTATGTATGTATTTGTGACTGATTCGAATCTACATTGATAGTATATTCTAAATCTCAAGTTGTTTACATGTAAAATTCAGTTTAATTGAATTTCTACTTTATTGATTACTTCCATTTTCTTTAAAAGTACTATATAATTTTTTAAATAAAATATAACTTGAAATATATTTTAATAGATAATTTTATATTTTATATTAAGCATGTTAACGGTTGATTTTCCCGCCGTTGTGCGGTAATACTAGTATGTGTGTGTGTGTGTGTGTGTATATATATATATATATATATATATATATATTTAGGCAGGTTCGAGCGCACCCTAAACAGTGCAACACCCCAAATGCCCCTCAATCTCCACCAAGTATTCCCCCTTCTCTCTCCTTCCACTCACTCTCCCACTTCCCACTCACATTCTTTAATATAAACGGGTGGTGGAAATCAGGGGACATTTGGGGTGCTCCATTTTTGGCTGCAACCAAACGCTTGCCATATATATACACACATACACACACACACACTTCGAGTGCAAAGGGCCGCTGAATTAATTATCCACATTCTTTCAAGTGTCGTTATATTTCTTATATATGTATGGTAAAGATAGAGTTAAGCCTGAGATTTTATCTACTAGTACCATAATTTTACAGGGTGGAAGCAAACAATCTTAGTACAAACTTTCCGAACAAAGGAAAGATAGATAATTTAAATTTCTATTTATTTATTTTAGCCATTTCTAGTGACTATCAATTTCCTCGTTTATACATGACCAACCATTGTAGAGTGAGAAGATCCTAGAGATGCAATACGAAAGTAGTAGTAGTGACTAAATCAACAAACTTGAGAAGATCCATAATGAAATTCTCAGTTCTTTTATGTTACAACTTACAATAAACATATCTAAATAACACTAGTCAAGTGGTCTATCTTTTTGGAGGCTTAAGTTAAACAGTTTTGTCCGGCTTAGTATACTATAGAAGTATTCATTATTTTAGTGTGTTGCTAAAAACACTCAAATTTTTTCAATATATATGAGCTCATAAAAGCACACCTTATTATCTTTTTATTTATCTCAAAACATGGGACCTAAGAGTGATAAATTCACCATTAAAATTTATGCTTGTCCCCTATTCAATATATTTATAGTTTATTGCAGCAGTGGCTTGTGTTCCGAAGAGAAACTCATCCACCGTACTTTGCCTTGTATGTGGCCCAAAGTTTATCCATGTTGTTACCAAGCAACTCACTGAAAAACGCATCATTATACCCATCCTTCATCTTTTTATTCAGCTCCGCCACAAAACCATTCATCCTATCTGAATCACAGTAATCAAGAAAACGCGAGGTCACGTCGTAGCCTTGGTCCCACTTGTCTCCTCCTCCTGGTTTTACCCAATGCCCTAGCACATACCCTGTTGATTTCTAGAGATCAAAACGAATCAGAAAGTTGGAGGAGACAGTGTTTGAGGCACGCACAGAACGCTATCCTTAAGGAATTATTCGCCCCCACTAATTTCAGTGAATAAAGCAGCGAAATTCCTCTACAACAAACAGCAATGTTACAGAAGCAGATATCGGGGAGAAAAAAGAAGATTATCGGAGAAGAGATTATTATGGACGAGAGAGAAGCGACGAATATATAAAGGCTGAAGGGGTGTAGCCGTTGGAGACAGTTATGCGCGAACAGGTGTATCCATTCGTTTAAAAAACATGATCGCTTGGAACAGTTGAACCTGCTCCGTACGGTCACGCATGCGCCCACATGCCCCAAGTGCCCATCTTTTGACCCATAATAATTTTGTAGGTCCAAACTATTTTCATCCCAACCATTGTGTCCATCTCTAAGCCCAAGTTATTAATTCACAACAACTAGTTCTAACTATTCATATATAAGATGAGTTATACCATAATATTTGCCGATATGGGACAAATATTTATTACAACCTTCCCAATAATCCCCCACAAGGTTGTAATAATTATTTATTTATGCATACAAGAAAGTACCTTTTGGTTTTGTACTTTTGTCCTTAGTCCATATATTTAAGTTTCAATAGAATATTTGGTAGTAAATACTTAAACCAAAATCCTATACGATGAAGCGAAATGTATGAACACATAAATATTATCACGCTTCTGTAAAATGTCATAACCGTAAATTGGTTAATAATTTCCTCCTGGTGTTCATGAACATGTATAAAGTTATGTCCAAACTTTATTGAAACATTGTTTTTTATGTTCATATAGGTGTCCATTTTTTCCGTCCTTGTTACTATGGACAAATGATCACCACAAAATGTAACAATACAACCATTGATTTTTTTAATGTTTGTCAATCACTTTTCTACAATTTGTTTTTACCTTTTAAACCTTGAATAATATAAGGTTTGGTTTCCATTGCAGGTGGTTAGAATGTTTTCAGACCCATTGTACTACTAGTAGTTTTCACCATTTCTCTCGGTAATCCTTTAGTTAGTGGGTCTGCTAGATTTTCCTTTGATCTAACAAATATAATAGTAATGATACCATCTACAATTAACTCTCTGACATATGCATGTCTTAAAATTATATGTCTAGAATTCCCATTATAAATTTTATTATAAGCTCTGGACAATGTAGCTTCACTGTCGCAATACACAGAAATGGCTGACATTGGTTGTGGCCGCAACTCTATTTCTAATAATAAATTTCTTAGCCATTCTGCCTCCTTGCCTGATGCATCTAAGGCAACAAATTCTGCTTCCATTGTGGAATGTGTTGTAACTGTTTGCTTCTTGGAAGCCCAAGATATAGCAACTCCTCCAAGAGTAAAAATCCATCCAGTAGTTCCTCTGTTATCGTTTTTGGGTGTTGCACCACTTGCATCTGAATATCCTTCCAGAACTACTAGGAAATTTCCATAATAAAGTCCTAATCCTATGGTTCTTTTAAGATAACCAAGAATTCTACATATTGCTTTCCAATGTAATTTGCTTGGTTTGTGCATATATCTAGATAGTTTACACACAGCAAAAGAAATATACGGACGAGTGCAATGCATTGCATACATGAGACTTCCAATAATACTTGCATACTCTAGTTGGGTTATTGCCCTTTCAGAATTTGCAAATAATTTAACTGAAGAATCATAAGGACTACTTGCTTCTTTAACATTTAAGTGTTTATATTTAAGAAGCAATTTTTCAATATATTGAGATTGGCATAATGCATATCCACCACTATGTTTCTTTACTTTGATTCCTAATATAGTGTCAACTTCATTTAAATCTTTCATTTTAAAACATGATGTCAAATATTTCTTTGTCTCATTAATGCCTTCCATATTTGTACCAAATATTAGCAGATCGTCCACATATAAGCATATTATAATGCCATATCTATCGGTGAATTTAGAATATATACATTTGTCTGCATTATTATGTTTGAAACCATTAGACAGAATCATGGAATCAAACTTCTCATGCCACTATTTTGGTGCTTGCTTTAATCCATATAATGATTTAACAAGTTTGCAAGCTTTATTTTCATTTCCAGGCATATTGAAACCTTCTGGTTGTTCCATATATACCTCTTCATCAAGATTGCCATTTAGAAAAGCAGTTTTAACATCCATTTGATGTACATGCAACCATAAATTGAAGCAAGTGCAAATAGAACTCTAATGGATGTTAATCTTGCAACATGAGCATATGCATCAAAATAGTCAATACCTTCCTTTTTCCTGAATCCTTTAGCAACCAACCTTGCCTTGAAAGTTTGTATTGATCCATCCGTATTATATTTTCTACGAAATACCCATTTACATCCAATTGGCTTTGATCCGCTAGGTAAGTCAGTTAATTCCCAAGTATTATTAGATAGAATTGAATCCATCTCATCTTGTATTGCTTCTTTCCAGAAAGGAGCATTCCTAGAATCCATTGCTTCTTTAAAAGTTTTGGGATCTCCTTTTATGCCTAAGACATCAATTATATCATCGATAGTATCTTGTCTATTACCTATGACAAGATGGACTACATCATCGGGTGAAACGAAATTAGGTCCTAACTCTTTAGCCTTCTTTGCTCTTTGACTTCTTCTAGGCTCTTCTGATATATCAGAAAATTTTCTTTTGTTAGAAGAAGTTTGGTCAGATTTTTCATTATTCTTGTCGTGAATAATTTGAGTAGGAACCAAGATTTGACTTGAATCACATATGAACTTATTTTCAATAAATTCTACGTCTCTTGATTCTATAATGACATTAGAATCTAAGTCCAGCACCCGAAATGCTTTGGAATTCTCAGCTATCCTACAAATAATCCTTTTAAAGCCCTTGGCCCTAGTTTATTCCTTTTTGGATCTATTACTCGATAAAAGTTTAGACAACCCCAAACTTTCAAGTATTTCAAACTTGGTTTTCCGCCTTTCCATAATTCATATGGAGATACTTTAGTTTTCCTTGATGGAATTCTATTATGTAAGTGACATGCTGTTAAAAGTGTCTCCCCCCATAAGTTTACATTTTGTTTGGCATTTAAAATCATAGCATTAGTCATTTCCACTAATGTTCTATTTTTTCGTTCAGCCAATCCACTCTGTTGTGGGGTATATGGTGCAGTTCATTGATGTATAATTCCGTTTTCCTCACAAAATAAGGAAAACTCTGTAGAGAAGTATTCTCCACCTCTATCACTACGTAATACTTTAATCTTTCTTTCTTTTTGATTTTCTACTGTAATTTTAAAACGCGTAAACATATCAAAAGCCTGATCTTTTGTTTTCATAAGGTAAACATACGTATATCTGGAATAGTCATCTATAAAAGTAATAAAATATCTATTTCCTCCTCTAGTTAATATACCATTTAGTTGACATATATCGGAATGAACTAATTCAAGCAACTTTGTATTTCTTTCAGATTTAGGGAATGGTTTTTTGCACATTTTGGCTTCAATACATGTTTCACATTTCGATACATTTTTATTTTCATATGAGATTAAACCTTCATTAGACATGAACTTTAAAGATTTAAAATTTAGATGTGCTAGTCTACTATGCCATAAATCAATAGAATCGAGAACATAAGCAAATTAAGTCATTTTATTAATACTTAATTTGAATATCCCGTTACAAGCATATCCTTTTCCAACAAATGTTCCCCCTTTGGTCAAAATAAGACTGTTACCATCAAGTAAACATTTCACACCTTTACTACAAAGAAGACTTGCCGAGACAAGATCTTCCTAATATCTGGAACGTGCAAAACATTCATAAGTATGAGTTTCTTTCCAGAAGAAAATTCCAACTCTACGGTCCCCTTCCAACGACAATGGATGTATCATGGTTTCCCATAAGCATTTTGTTGTTGCTTGAAACTTCCTCATAGAACGTAAACATGGACTGATTGTTGCATACATGCACGGTAGCACCAGAATCATACCACCAGTCGGTATCCTTGGTGTTATCGGCCATGTTTAGTTCTGTCACCATATCGATATTTAATTTTGATATCATTGCCACGATCTCATATTCTTCATGATTTACCATGTTTGCAGAATATGGATTATCTTTTCCATGATTGGGATTTCGTCCTTGATCCTTCTTCTGCCTTTTAAAGAATCTGCAGTCCCTTTTGAAATGCCCTGGCTTTTCGCAGAAATAACAATCCTTTCCTTTTTTATTGGTTTTGTTCTGATTGCTATCCCTTTTCCGCTTTCCTGTTTCCTTATGCCCATTGTGATTGTCGCCCACAGCATGTACATTTGAATCAGATTCAAATACCTTCTTTTCACGGATTCTAGTTTCCTATTCGATATGAAGATGTTTCTAAATCTGTTCCATAGAGAAATCTTCAGTCGAATGCATAAGTTTCTTTCTGTAATCACTCCATGTAGAGATTTGAATATAAATACAATATATAGTTAACATGGTTTTAACGGTTCAACCGGTCTAACCTTCAAAACTTTCGACCTTGGACGAACACGGTTTGATCCGCGGTCCGGTCATGATAACTATGATATTGTGAAGTCGATGTCCTGTGCATGTGCAACCATGCAGGAAACATTTTTTGTTGTAGATAGACACGCTATCCATCTCTTGTGCCTCTTGTACTTATGATTTATTACAATAAAAATGGACGGCCCACTATAAAAATCGGTCAGACTTGCCTAAAAAATAAAAATAAAAATAAAAAATAGTTTCAAATTGTACTATAACTAGAAAACTGTAATCTATATTAATTTCCAGAATCATATATTTTAGTTTACCATAATTTATAGCATAAATGATTGGTATGTCACAATTTAATTTGGTAGTTTTTTTTTTTTTAATTTGTTCAGAAGGGAAACCAATCGAAGTCATAAAACCATCCCTAGTGCACCTAGCATGATCCGCGAGCACCACATAAATTGATAATTTTAGCGTATGCACGTGGTAAGCTCTTAGCATGTCATTTCGGGTTTCGAACCCGTGTCACTGTTACCATAACATAAAATCCTTAACTACTGCAGACTAATTTGGTAGTTTATAAAAAAGCATAAAAATGTATGATTTTCCACTATACGGAATCTGGTAAGATGTTCTATCATTTGACAATCTTTCGATATAAAAATATTTGCATGTTAGGAAGCTGAAAAATGCTCAAGAAGAAAATGGCTATAATGTGAGTTAATTCCCTTCTACTCTTAGATACTCAACTTCTTGTTCTATTCTTACTTTTTCTTTTATTAGAGAGAAAATCAAGTGTAGCATCAAATATATTTTTTATTTAAATCGTTGACATTGATTTTAATTCAATTCATTAAACTATGCTCATTGTGCCATTTTAATAAAAAAATCATGTCTTCTTGTTAGCTTCTACTTACTACACTACAATTTCAATTCTGAGTAGATTTGATTTATAAAACATCTTTCTTTTTTGCCTTTCTTTTGTTTTTTATTTAAGTTTGAGTCTCTGTTTGGGTACGTAGCCGTTTGATGGGAAACTGTTTTTTCTTTTAAACAATGCTTTAAACCAGCATATGCAATTAATGTTTGTTATATAATATATTCTTCCATCTGTGTCTGTTTTATCTATATTGAGGCAATATAGATTGATTATTTACTTAGTTGTATGCATTATAAGAAAGGATTCGTTATTCATAATTTGATGCCCTATATCCATTCATTGCTCAAATTAAGATAATATAAGTACATTTGCTTATTATTTGAAATTGTATAATGGACAGGTAAGTGCCATTTATTTCCATCTAATGTTCACTTTAGAATTTGAGTGGCTTGCAAGTTGCAAGCAACTCAGATCTGAACTAATGGCATATATGATAGGTGTCATAGAGGCTAAACTACAAAACTACAGGAAAACAGATTGACACTTATAGGAAATGTCCTGTTACAACTTTAGCATATACCATCAAGTCAAATTGGTAAGTAGCGATTTGGGCAGTAAATATCAAATCTTGTACAATTTACACTGAGCTGCTCATTCCTAGTTTTGAATTTCTAGATTCTGCATTCTATCGTTTACTAAAATCTCTTGAATGACCAATGCCAGAATCATTTCAATAATAATATAAGAGGATCCCTCAATAAATATAAACATGATTGCCTCACGGCCCTCACCACTACTATATAATTAGCTTTCATATAAGGCGTTTTACCTTATTAACTACTGCATTCTCATTTGCACAGTTCACTAGTTCTTCATTCTTCCACTCGGATATGTTGTACTTCATCTTCATGCCATATTCAGGCTCATTTTTTCTGTACGAAAACAGTCACAAATTGTAGGACTAATATCTATTTGGCACAACTATATACATGTTTTTAGTATGGTTGCAGCTTCATTTCATATGCAACCAACTGGTTTCAGCTTAAGCCTTCTACTTTGCGTTGGCTAAGACCAGGTAAAGCATATATACTCTATTTCAACATCAAGCTATAGTTGAAATATCTTGTTGCCTTAATTGTTTACCACTGTATAGACCGACATGTTATCGAACAAGTTCCGTTGTTTTCATTACAAAATTGAATCCAAACAGTGCCATTATTTTCCAAATGTCCGATTTCATTACCAGTTTTAGCAGGAATAAATATTATCATATCGATATCCAAACCAGAATATTAATTCAACAGGGATGTATTCTACACTTAAACATAACAAAAATTAAATAAAATTTGAATTCAGGAAGAAATTGGAAGAGTAAAAAGTAACTAAAACGATTCAATGCTACATTTGTCAATTCATCGACGTTGCATTTTTCGTATGTGACCTGGATTTTATTTTTGTGAAGAATGTGTATTTTCTTTAATTTCGTTATAACCCAACATCATAAAACACTGACACATAAAATTATTCTAAATGCTTGACTTACATCTATTACTTAGCAAGAAATAGTTTAATACATTTGGTACATCTGCATACTATTGATGTCAAAATGGACAACAACACCCAAGGTGTATCTCTACACACTTTGCAAGCAATTAAAATCTAGAAAACTGGTAGTCACAAACACAGAAAAGCAAGTAAAGACATCGATTTATAGTGGTTCGGCCTAGAATTGGCCAACGTCCACATTGAAGAGAATTATCATAATCACCATCAAAGTTAAAAGATACATGATTTTTTCCATTTCCCTTATTTTCTCTCTTTTACAATAATTTTCTCTACTTCTTCTCTTTTTACTTCCGATTCACTCGAATTCACCAATGAAATGATGAGATCTCTTAGATTGTGATGGTTGTGGGAGTAGATCTCCAACAACTTGAGCACTTAGATGAATTTAGCAAATCCATGGTAATTGAGATGTTGAATCTAAGCTTGGAGGAGGATCAATGGAGGTTTGAATGAGTTACACAACCACATGTCCCAAGTCCCCAAGTGCCCATCTTTTGACCCATAACAATTTTATAAGTCCAAACTATTTTCAATCCAACCATTGTATCCATCTCTAAGCCCATTTTATTAATTCACAATATCTTATTCTAACTATTCATATATAAGATGAGTTATACCATAATATTTGCCGATGTGGGACAAATATTTATTACAATCTTCCCAACAATCCCTGCCTTCAATCTCACATAATCCGCCACTCCTTCGATCAACCCTGAAGGGGTCGCTTCGTTCTCGTTCCATTGCCACACGTGCGTCATTTCGTGGAACAACACTCCTGCAAAATTGGATTGTGTTAATGCCAAATCAGTATTTCTTTGAAATCGTGGAAGAGTATCTTGTTCTAACCCAGTGTTTTTGCTGTCTAATTTTCAAGTGAAAAGTAATCAGTATTTCTTTGAAATCGTGGAAGAGTATCTTGTTCTAACCAATGTTTTTGCTATCTAATTTTGAAGTGAAAAGTAATCAATGGCAGATTCTTTTGTAAATATACTACTGGGAGAGTTATTACAGTTAATGCATTATAAGAAATGAAGTCACTGAAATTTCCTTCTTTTGTCAAAGTTTAAATTTGTGAAATTCAAATGTTAGGTCAGTAGGTTTATATATAATTATAACAACATTAATGACTAATTTGAGTAAGACATTGAGTCGTCATGCTGCAGGCCACCAATCAATTGTAGGTGCAATAAAAAACTGTGACTCCAAGACTTGCTATTACAATAGTGTTTCACTCGGTAACCAGTATTTTAAAAAAACCGAATTCTTCTCAGATATGCAGAATGTGATATAAGGAATTAGTACTCATATATTATTAAATATAAGAAGCTAAAAGTCATCATTTGAATAAATGGTACATCTACAGACTCTCACAATACTTGTATATTAGATGTCCTGAAAATATAATCAGAATATGTGCATCCATTTGCAAATTTTAGTAGGCCACTTACCTTGTGAACTCGAACTACGCATCTTCAGAATAAGTTTCCAAGTATTCGGTATTCACGTGAATTCCATTGCCGGAGGTGTATGCAGCGGCGCCTTTCAGGCTCTCGACTACAAGGGTCACGACATCTATGTTCTTGCGCTCTGCTTCGAATTGTTGGAAGGTAGCCCAAATGAAGGATGATGCATCCTCCATGGCCTTTTGGGTGTACTCCAGCCCAATTTTGGTTGCGAATTTGCTTGTTTCGGGGGCACTTGCTGTTGCTTGGAACGTTGTGGCATTGGAGGATGAGTTAAGTGCAGAGATTGTTACGAGAAATATAACCATGGAAACAATACTGTTGGTTTCCATTGTATGTAATGTGTTGTGATATTGGAACAAAAGGTGGAGAGGCTTTGATAGACTTGTGAATACAGTTGAATTGACTAGCCGAAGACTCAAGTGCAAGGCTCGCAACATTTTAAATGAATGGGTTGAACGTTCTTCGTCCGATACTTCTCCACTAAACTTGCATGAAAAGAAAAAGAAAAAACTTATTGTGACACGGTTTGCAGAGTACCGGAAAAGTCTGAGGTCATCTGGTGATGTAAACAAAAGATATACATGAAAGAAAGTTTAAAAGCTCAGCTGAGAAATGGACTTCCCCAGCATTTATATGTGATCTGTTTTCAATATGAGCAGTTCCGACAGCCTATCATCGTAAATTTATCAGAAAATAAGCTATTTTGGTTTTATCAAACAAAACAGGTTCATCTGTTTTAGTTGATGTTGTGCATTGCGTTTATATACGTTTCAAGCCTGTTAGACTTCTTCTAACCAACATAATTTTATAAAGGGTTTCCACCTTTTTTTCAAAAAAAACAAAAAAACCCGTTATACATTTTGGTTTGAACAATGCCACGTAAAACGAAGTTTTTTTGGATAAAATCTGCAAAATAGAGAAAAAAAGATGGGTTCCACCCCCTATTTTTGAGGCGCAATTTATGTAGGTCCTACCCATTTTCATATTCGCACAAATTGACTTAAATTGTTTCGGTTCATTTAGCATTTTTGTTTCGGTTTTATTACAACAAAACTATTTTATGTGGAAAAAGTTTGCAAGTGCACTATCGCGAGAGGGTTTTAAGGATTGCTGTTAATGAAATCACTAATTTGTATTTGCGGTAAAGTAAACATTTTCTGGTATCACTTGGGTTTAGCACATAAAGCCTAGTGTCACTGAAAAGAATAGGTTGAACATTTACACTTGAATATTTTCCATTTGTATTGCAAGATAGGCTTAAAACTAATGTGAATATGTGATGATCAGGTCAACTGTCATTAAAGAGGATATCTGTAACACCCCACACCCGCTACGGTCACTCACTAAGGGAATGCCATAACATTGGTGGAGTATTTTAAGTGAATATAGAACAGAAAAATTACAACAAGACAGATATAAGTAATACTTCAAAATTTAAAAACATCATTTCATTTCAGCGGAAAGTAAAACATGTTTGGTTACATCACAAAACCATAACAAGAGTCAAGTACATAATATCCATCTTGATAAAATAGAAGTACATAATCCCACTACATAGACAATAGCCATAATAGAAAAGATAAACCGAGCTTTACTTCTATGATCCAAGCCCAAAAGATAGGTATAGCGGTCTGATCCAAGCCCACTAGTGCTAGGCCCACTCTGATAACCTGAGGGTTGGGAAAAAAAGATAAAAACAACGGGGTCAGACATAAGTCTGAGTGAGTCCTATAACCCTAACAATACAACCATTAAAGTAATTAGGGTATGACATAAATAAGGTACGGTACCTCTGGGGATAATGACTACACTAAGTAGCCAACTAAACACCGGATGTACTACTATAACTGAAAAGACGCATTTATCCACCCAAGGATAATTCTTACACCACCCCAGACTTATTCACCCAAGGGTAATTCCTACACTGCACCACACCAGTTCTACCCACCAAGAGTAATTCCTACTTAAAGGTTGATCCCACTAAGTGTACTTAGTAATTTTTACCCGGTAGTTTCTTGTACCCCTCCACAGGTGCCGTCTGCCCCTATCTTTACTAGGTGTACCCACTACCCCCAAGCGATCGGCTCCCTACCGTAGATACCCGTGCTGGTCCCACAAAAGGGGGTGTATCATTCCCCAAAGTGGCTACCAGATAATATCACTGTGCACGGCTTTATATCTACACGATGCAACAACGACTTACCAACCAGCCCGGGTCCACACACGCATTTGAAACCCGTTGATCCTGCGTTGCCACCGCTAACCCGTTTTGGCCGCTTATAGTCAAGTCCAATATGCGTGTCCCGTCACCCGACTAGAGTCGAGCCCACAAAGATACGTTTGGGATATTGGTTGAAATGGGCCCCCACAAGCTACCACCTAAGCTTGCAATTTTATCTAGTGCATCCCACTTAACCCTTCTTTATAATCATGCCCACTTACATGTTAAGTTTTGGTTAAGTCATCTAATCATATTTCAATTGCCCCTTAAGGCACCCACTAGATTTCCACATGCCACCCATGGCACTTACTTAACCCTTCGCCCATGTTTTAAATTACATGTTCCACTTTGGTTAAGTATTCTAATCGTATTTTCTATTGCCACCCAAGGCAACCCACTAGTTTCCTCATGCCACCCGAGGCACCCCCACTAGTTACTACATGCCACCCAAGGCACCCACTTAACCCTCATGTCCCACTACATGCTAATTTGGTCAAGTGTTTCTTAATTAATTAAGACCGTGATCCTCCTAAAGACCTCTCACATTAGACTATCTTTTATGACCGCTGGTTAAGCCGGTTGGGTCTGGGCAGCCTTACGTCATAACCGAGTCTAACCTCGTGTCTTTACGTTAATCACGTATTTAGTTTGTGACTAAGACCTCTCACATTGGGCCAATCATTTGTAGCCGCTGGATGGCCGGTCGGTTCCGGGCAGACTTCCGCTACAAAAGGGTCCAACCTCGTGTCTTAGTTGATTAATTACGCCTAATTAATCACCCCCACAATTAATTATTCCTAATTAATTACACATTTTTCATAACATGGGTAGACCTAACTCAATAGGTAAATTCCCATGGGGTAGACCTAACTCAATAGGTAAATTCCCACTTATGTTAATTTATTTTTATGGTATGCTTAATCATACCCAATCATACTTTTATTAACATATTTACCAACCCCATCGTTCCCCACGTAAATCGTTCTCATTTCATGACATGAATAAGGGGAAGATCATCACAATTATTATGGGTTTAGCATACAACTTTGTCATGGGTTAAGAGGATGTCAACTTGCATATATGAACATATATTAACCCAACTACATATAACCCAAACTTGCATATTATCATACACATGATTTGCATAACATATGACATATGAGTTTGCATATTATCATACACATTTCTTGCTTAACATGTTGAACTTGCATATAAGCATTCTCATAACTTGCATAACATGTTAAACATGCATTTAAGCATACACATAACTTGCATAAGCATTCATATACTTGCATAAGCATTCACATACTTGCATGAGCATTCACATACTTGCATAAGCATTCACATACTTGCATGAGCATTCACATACTTGCATGAACATGCATAACTTGCATATCACATTAAACTTGCATTTAAGCATATACATAACTTGCATAGCATCATGCACATAACTTGCATAATCTCATACACGTAACTTGCATGAACTTGCATCTTAAAGGAGGGTAAACATGCATAGCATATAAGGGTATCATCTTGCATATGTATGCATCATATTTAAAAGGGTAAACTTGCATGTTATGATTTATGCATAATACCAACCACTTAGCATGCATAAAACCACTTACTTATCATGCATGAAATCAAATACTTATTATGCATAAACCCACCACTTAACTTGCATAAACCCAAACATTTATCATGCATAAAACTCAATACTTAGTATGCATACAATCAAATACTTAGCATGCATAACGTCAAATACTTTAGCATGCATAACATCAAATATTTAACATGCATAACACCAACTACTTAGCATGCATAAAATCACATGCATAACTTGCATATCATGTTACATATAACTTGCATACATTCTCACATATAGTTTGCATAACATGTCACATATGCATAAATGTTTAACATGGTGTTTTGCATCATAAAACATGGTCTTAAACTTGCATTTAACATAAAACTTGCAAATCACATATCATACAAACTTGCATAAATACATTTATCCACAAACATAGCCATGTCTTATCACATCCTACCATAATCAATTTAACAATTGATTATTAAAGCCATAGAAACTCACCAAAACACAATTAGCAAGCTAATGAAGAAGATTAAGATACTTAGAATGGATTAGAGGTTGATTAGAGAGTGATTTGCTTGCAACTTCTTCATGAACTAGTGGAGGCCATGCTCAAATTTCATTTTGCCATAGTTTAGTTACAAAACCTAATTATGAATGAATTAGGATAGGGTTAGGGTCTTATTTATAGGATTAGGTTGCATTTTAGACCCTTAGATTAACCCTAGATTAGATTAGGACCCTTAGATTTAGGAAATCTCTAGAACCAGCCCTCCTAGCCAGCCTGAAACCCAACTTGG
Source organism: Allium sativum (assembly GCA_030737875.1). Lineage (NCBI taxonomy): Eukaryota > Viridiplantae > Streptophyta > Magnoliopsida > Asparagales > Amaryllidaceae > Allium > Allium sativum. The sequence continues at coordinate 973,860,385 of CM060916.1, forward strand.
TGCAACCTGGTGCACCCAGGTTCACTGGGCGCCAGGCCCCTGTCGACAGGCAAGTCGACAGGCAAGTCGACACCCCTGTCGACAGGCCTGTCGACAGCCCTGTCGACATGGGTAGGGCGGGAAGCTTCCCGCCTGACCCCGCCTGACCCATTCCAAATCTGAATATTTAAATTTTTAAATCTGTTTTAGTTTTAAATTTTCTGCCAACTTCATCGGGCCATAACTGGGCCATACGGACTCCAATTTTCGAAAACTCGGACTCTATTTCGCGTATTTTTCCGAGTCGAACGTAATGACGCAGCCCGTTTCCCCTAATTCCCACATTTGAGATTATTTATCCTATAATTAGTGAATTTTAGTATTAACTAAAATTCGGGGTGTTACATTCTCCCCTCCTTAAAGGATTTCGTCCCCGAAATCTTTAAGCTAAGGAGAATGCATATCCTACCATCCAAACAACCATCTACTCAAATCATCAACCACGGGCATCCATTGTCCTTAAACAATCTCTAATGATGTATGAGCATATGCAAACAGTGTGTGTATATGTTCCCTATCTAATGTATGAACATATGCAAACCATGATAGTGCCATGCATCCATTATGTATGCGAGAAAACCCTAACGACACATACAATATCTACATGAGTGCACAATCATTCACCAAAATGCATCATCCATGTGATAACACAACCATTATACATCCATAAATATAGTTTCCTACACACAATTTTATGCAATATGCAATATGAAGTGACTGAGCCGATCTAGTGCCTAGAGTGTGTGTATATGCGTCCACGAGCAACCACTAGCAAACACTTGCATCCACTTGCATCCATCAACCATAACATGTCTCAAACACATGTTTCAACCATAGGTTTACCCTATCTAAAGGTCAAAGGTACTAACGAGAGGACATACTAAAGATAAGATAAGTACTAGACAAGCGATAAAGGAGAAAGTAAAGACATACCCTCAAAAAGAAATGGGTACAATGAACGCATCTTCGCTTCCGTCTCCCAAGTTGCGTTGCTCTCATCTTCTCCCCATTACACTTTGACTAGCTGAACCTCTCTGTTTCTCAACTTCCTAGTCTCTGACCCAAGGATGCGAGTAGGAGCTCGTCGAATAGTCGCATCACGCTCTACCTCTACATCTCTAAGGAAGCTCGGCTCTACCACCTCTGCCGTCTCATGTAAGCACTTCCTCAGATGTGATACATGGAATACATCATGAACACCACTAAGTCTGTCGGGCAACTCCACCCTATATGCCATTCGTCCAATCCTTTCCTTGACAGGAAACGGTCCAACAAACCTCGGTGCTAACTTCCCAACGGATCCGAAGCGAACAATATTTCTTAACGGAGATACCTTAACAAAAACCATATCCCCAACCTCAAACTCAAGATCCGTCCTTCTCTTGTCCGCATAAGATTTTTGCCTATCCTGCGCTGCTTTCATCCTTCTTCGAATCAAGTCAATCTTCTCAGAAGTCTCCCTAACCATATCAGGCCCAAGCAAGATCTTATCCGTAGATTCCCACCAACATGTAGGTGATCGACAAGGCCTTCCATAGAGAGCTTCGAAAGGAGCCATACCAATACTGGACTGAAAGCTGTTATTATATGCGAACTCCACCAATGGAAGATGCTCTTCCCATGTACCTCCAAAATCTAAGATACAAAGCCTCAAAAGGTCTTCTAGAACACGATTCACCCTCTCAGTCTGGCCGTCTGTCTGAGAATGATATGCGGTGCTCAGACACAATTGAGTCCCCACTGCTTCTTGCAAACTTCTCCAGAACTCGCTAGTGAAGATAGGATCTCGATCACTCACAATGCTAGAGGGTACCCCATGTAATCGAACTATCTCTCGAAGATATACTGAAGCTAGCCATGGAGCAGTCCTCTTACTCTTCACAGGTATGAAATGGGCGCTCTTAGTAAGTCTGTCTACCGCCACCCAAATTCCTGTATTACCCTTCCTCGACCTTGGTAACCCGTCAATAAAATCCATCGAGACGCTATCCCACTTCCATTGCGGAACCTCCAATGGGTGAAGCAACCCACCTGGTTTCCTTTGCTCCGCCTTCACTTGCTGGCACACCAAACATCGAGCGACATACTCGGCCACATCTTTCTTCATACCGGCCCAGAAGAAAACCCTCTTCATGTCTTGGTACATCTTATCCCTACCGGGATGAATGGTCATCCTAGAACGGTGTGCGTCATCAAGAATAGCCTTCCTCAAACCCTCGTCTTGCGGTACACAAAGTCTACCGTCTTTACGCAAACACCCCTATCGTCTAGGGTGTTTCTACTCAAATGGCTGGACGACTTCCCCCCCTATGAGCTTCTCTACCAACTCAACCAACTGTGGGTCGTCCCTCTGTGCTCTTCCAATCCGCCCCAAAAGAGTAGGTCTAACCTCCAAGAAGGCTAGCAAACCGGGTACAAAGTCAACGGAAGGTCTAAAGTCAAACATAGAAATAAATTCTAAGCCTGACGTTCAACGAACCACAAACTCGAGGACGACCCTTTTTCTACTTAAGGCGTCCACTACCATGTTACCCTTACTCATAGGATGCTAAGGATCCCATCCACTTTTGCTGTCCTAAGACTATGCGCTCGAAGAGTCCCCAACACTTCCCTAAGATATAGGGCATGCTCTTCTCCACCAGGATATCATCCAAAATTATCACAACTGTCTCCCACGCAGACCACCCTAGTCGAATTCGGCATCCCCCAAATGCAAGCCCCAAAGGCCTAAACCAATATCAGACAAACACCCAAGGGATACCTCCTTCGAATTCAGACGACCTACGTGAGATGATACTAATAAAAATGGCTAAATAATTAAGCCCTTGACCAATTTTGGATGTCCTCCCCAGTCTCGCTCCAAAACCACCGTTTTCCCATAACTGGCTTTGCTCACTCCATTGAGCACATACGAAAACTTATTTCGCTCCTAGAAAAGACCCAGATGTCATCCACAAAGACCATCACGAACTTATTTAGGTACTCCCTGAACACCCTTCTCATCAAATCAACAAAGTATGCGGGGGCGTTCGTCAAACCGAATGGCATCACCGGCCACTCCTAAAAAAAACATCCGGAGTCCTAAGGGTAGTCTTTTCTAGTCAATCCTCAGCCACTCTCAACTGATGAACTTCCGTGGCTGAGTCCTACTACCAAAAATACTAAGGCGCCAGCCAACTGATCAAAGAGATCATCAATCCTCGGCAATGGGTGTCCATTCTTCTTTGTGAGTTTATTTAGTTCTCTTTAGCCTACACAAAGTCTGAGGGACCCATCCGCCTTCGTGACAAAAACTACTGGAGCACCTCACTCCGATATACTTCGTCTTATGAACCCCTTCTCAAGCAAATCGCCTACTTACTTATGGAGTTCCCTCCTCTCACGAGGAGCCATGTGGCACACTGGCCAAGATACTGGTTTAGCATTACCCACCAGATATATTTGGAAGTCAATTTCCCGTTCCGGAGGTAAGCCCTTCACCTCCTTATACACATCCGGGTATTCCCGGACCGCTCTAATAGATCACAAATTCTAGACCGACGTGTCAAGCGATTCTAGATAACTTAGCATAACAGATTCTATGGGATTACAAAAGATCTCGAGAGTGTTACCCAAGCGGGTCATAAGCCTAACAACTCTCTCCCTTCAAAATCAAGAACGGCACCTTTACTGGATAACCAGTCCCTGCCCAAAACTAGCCCATAGCCCGTGAAGCCCAACAAGCATCACATCTAAACTCAACGCTATGTATAGAAACTTTCAAACCCAAACACATCATGGAGCCCAATTGGGTTTGAAACAACTAAGGGATCATCTACCAAACTGGTGTCTAAGTGCAGTGACTCAACTAACAATGATGAGATAAACGAACTCGATGCGTCAGAATAAAGTTCGAATTGGATGATAAAGAAATCCAACCTCCAATCTAGATGGTCTTATCCCCATCTGGTACCCTAGTCGCGAGGGAATACAACTACCCTCCAGAAGATTCCATATCTTGCCCTTGCTTCTTTGGACAATCCTAATAAGGTGTCCTATTCCTCTCAAAAGGATAACCACTTACCTTCCTCTTCCCTATTCCCCACTCGTAACTTCCCACCAATGAGATTTCATCCTTCATTAACCCAACAGCTATTTGGGCCTTCCTCCCATCGTCTATCCAATAGATACCTACCAGTCCTCCTCCTTCTTGAACCAACTTCTAATCCGACTAATGTCTAAGTCCCTTGAAGTGGTTTTCCATCCTTATCTATCTTAGAAAGATCATCTATACGCGGAGGGGAAACTCAAAACGAGAGAAAGGAAGAGATTCAAAATGGAGAATTCGAAAGATAAAGATATGGCTATTGGGGATTATGCTTTTCTTTCAAAAACTTTTCTCTTAAAAGACATGTTTTTGAAAATACTCCTTTCCAAAAATATTCTTAGAAAATAGTTTTTCTAAAAAAAATTATCTGTTCCGGTAACCTTAAGCTCTGATACCACGTGTAACACCCCACACCCGCTACGGTCACTCACTAAGGGAATGCCATAACATTGGTGGAGTATTTTAAGTGAATATAGAACAGAAAAATTACAACAAGACAGATATAAGTAATACTTCAAAATTTAAAAACATCATTTCATTTCAGCGGAAAGTAAAACATGTTTGGTTACATCACAAAACCATAACAAGAGTCAAGTACATAATATCCATCTTGATAAAATAGAAGTACATAATCCCACTACATAGACAATAGCCATAATAGAAAAGATAAACCGAGCTTTACTTCTATGATCCAAGCCCAAAAGATAGGTATAGCGGTCTGATCCAAGCCCACTAGTGCTAGGCCCACTCTGATAACCTGAGGGTTGGGAAAAAAAGATAAAAACAACGGGGTCGGACATAAGTCTGAGTGAGTCCTATAACCCTAACAATACAACCATTAAAGTAATTAGGGTATGACATAAATAAGGTACGGTACCTCTGGGGATAATGACTACACTAAGTAGCCAACTAAACACCGGATGTACTACTATAACTGAAAAGACGCATTTATCCACCCAAGGATAATTCTTACACCACCCCAGACTTATTCACCCAAGGGTAATTCCTACACTGCACCACACCAGTTCTACCCACCAAGAGTAATTCCTACTTAAAGGTTGATCCCACTAAGTGTACTTAGTAATTTTTACCCGGTAGTTTCTTGTACCCCTCCACAGGTGCCGTCTGCCCCTATCTTTACTAGGTGTACCCACTACCCCCAAGCGATCGGCTCCCTACCGTAGATACCCGTGCTGGTCCCACAAAAGGGGGTGTATCATTCCCCAAAGTGGCTACCAGATAATATCACTGTGCACGGCTTTATATCTACACGATGCAACAACGACTTACCAACCAGCCCGGGTCCACACACGCATATGAAACCCGTTGATCCTGCGTTGCCACCGCTAACCCGTTTTGGCCGCTTATAGTCAAGTCCAATATGCGTGTCCCGTCACCCGACTAGAGTCGAGCCCACAAAGATACGTTTGGGATATTGGTTGAAATGGGCCCCCACAAGCTACCACCTAAGCTTGCAATTTTATCTAGTGCATCCCACTTAACCCTTCTTTATAATCATGCCCACTTACATGTTAAGTTTTGGTTAAGTCATCTAATCATATTTCAATTGCCCCTTAAGGCACCCACTAGATTTCCACATGCCACCCATGGCACTTACTTAACCCTTCGCCCATGTTTTAAATTACATGTTCCACTTTGGTTAAGTATTCTAATCGTATTTTCTATTGCCACCCAAGGCAACCCACTAGTTTCCTCATGCCACCCGAGGCACCCCCACTAGTTACTACATGCCACCCAAGGCACCCACTTAACCCTCATGTCCCACTACATGCTAATTTGGTCAAGTGTTTCTTAATTAATTAAGACCGTGATCCTCCTAAAGACCTCTCACATTAGACTATCTTTTATGACCGCTGGTTAAGCCGGTTGGGTCCGGGCAGCCTTACGTCATAACCGAGTCTAACCTCGTGTCTTTAAGTTAATCACGTATTTAGTTTGTGACTAAGACCTCTCACATTGGGCCAATCATTTGTAGCCGCTGGATGGCCGGTCGGTTCCGGGCAGACTTCCGCTACAAAAGGGTCCAACCTCGTGTCTTAGTTGATTAATTACGCCTAATTAATCACCCCCACAATTAATTATTCCTAATTAATTACACATTTTTCATAACATGGGTAGACCTAACTCAATAGGTAAATTCCCATGGGGTAGACCTAACTCAATAGGTAAATTCCCACTTATGTTAATTTATTTTTATGGTATGCTTAATCATACCCAATCATACTTTTATTAACATATTTACCAACCCCATCGTTCCCCACGTAAATCGTTCTCATTTCATGACATGAATAAGGGGAAGATCATCACAATTATTATGGGTTTAGCATACAACTTTGTCATGGGTTAAGAGGATGTCAACTTGCATATATGAACATATATTAACCCAACTACATATAACCCAAACTTGCATATTATCATACACATGATTTGCATAACATATGAAATATGAGTTTGCATATTATCATACACATTTCTTGCTTAACATGTTGAACTTGCATATAAGCATTCTCATAACTTGCATAACATGTTAAACATGCATTTAAGCATACACATAACTTGCATAAGCATTCATATACTTGCATAAGCATTCACATACTTGCATGAGCATTCACATACTTGCATAAGCATTCACATACTTGCATGAGCATTCACATACTTGCATGAACATGCATAACTTGCATATCACATTAAACTTGCATTTAAGCATATACATAACTTGCATAGCATCATGCACATAACTTGCATAATCTCATACACGTAACTTGCATGAACTTGCATCTTAAAGGAGGGTAAACATGCATAGCATATAAGGGTATCATCTTGCATATGTATGCATCATATTTAAAAGGGTAAACTTGCATGTTATGATTTATGCATAATACCAACCACTTAGCATGCATAAAACCACTTACTTATCATGCAAGAAATCAAATACTTATTATGCATAAACCCACCACTTAACTTGCATAAACCCAAACATTTATCATGCATAAAACTCAATACTTAGTATGCATACAATCAAATACTTAGCATGCATAACGTCAAATACTTTAGCATGCATAACATCAAATATTTAACATGCATAACACCAACTACTTAGCATGCATAAAATCACATGCATAACTTGCATATCATGTTACATATAACTTGCATACATTCTCACATATAGTTTGCATAACATGTCACATATGCATAAATGTTTAACATGGTGTTTTGCATCATAAAACATGGTCTTAAACTTGCATTTAACATAAAACTTGCAAATCACATATCATACAAACTTGCATAAATACATTTATCCACAAACATAGCCATGTCTTATCACATCCTACCATAATCAATTTAACAATTGATTATTAAAGCCATAGAAACTCACCAAAACACAATTAGCAAGCTAATGAAGAAGATTAAGATACTTAGAATGGATTAGAGGTTGATTAGAGAGTGATTTGCTTGCAACTTCTTCATGAACTAGTGGAGGCCATGCTCAAATTTCATTTTGCCATAGTTTAGTTACAAAACCTAATTATGAATGAATTAGGATAGGGTTAGGGTCTTATTTATAGGATTAGGTTGCATTTTAGACCCTTAGATTAACCCTAGATTAGATTAGGACCCTTAGATTTAGGAAATCTCTAGAACCAGCCCTCCTAGCCAGCCTGAAACCCAACTTGGTGCAACCTGGTGCACCCAGGTTCACTGGGCGCCAGGCCCCTGTCGACAGGCAAGTCGACAGGCAAGTCGACACCCCTGTCGACAGGCCTGTCGACAGCCCTGTCGACATGGGTAGGGCGGGAAGCTTCCCGCCTGACCCCGCCTGACCCATTCCAAATCTGAATATTTAAATTTTTAAATCTGTTTTAGTTTTAAATTTTCTGCCAACTTCATCGGGCCATAACTGGGCCATACGGACTCCGATTTTCGAAAACTCGGACTCTATTTCGCGTATTTTTCCGAGACGAACGTAATGACGCAGCCCGTTTCCCCTAATTCCCACATTTGAGATTATTTATCCTATAATTAGTGAATTTTAGTATTAACTAAAATTCGGGGTGTTACAATATCTAAATTCACATTTTTTGATGTGAGTTGATGATCCTCAAGCATGCATGTATGTTCTGCACATAAGTTGAATTCAAACATAAGTAAGATGGTTCAAAACAAATTAGACATGGCTGTAACATTTTTTTTCATTATTTTGTTCAGTATTGATGTTATTATCAGTTTTTTTTAAGTAGTATGTGGTATAGATTAAAAACATTTTTGACTAATATTTTGACTTGACACGGAAAATAAAGAGGATTATCTTTTAAAGAACAAACTTTGCCAAAAAATTGGTGAGAAGTGTGGAAAGTTTCAAAATTAGAGAGAAGGAGAGACCAATTCTTCTGTCTACATTCCCTGCGTCCCCCCACGTCCCTCCAATCAGATTCCCTGATTTCTACTGTTTTGCATTTAAGTCCCCCAATAATTCAGGGGTTTAAGTGCAAAAAGTGGAAATCAGGAGGCTCTGATTGGGTGTGACACGGGGGACACTGAATTTGGGGACAGAACAATTGATGCGGGAGAAGGACACATTTACACTAAAAGTGAAATTCAGGAGGTCCTCTATTCTTTTTCCATAAGTAAACTAAAAAGATGAAATAAATAGATATGAATGGAGTCTCTGACTAAGTATTCGTTTCAAGAAAAGCAATCATCGGCTGTAATACTTAGAGGTAACCCTAGAATAGTGAAAAAAATAACAATCGAGTCAAAACGAACATCCTCGTGTAAATCAACAAATCATATGCATAGCAACTTAGATGTTATCGATTTTTTCATCCCTTTAAATCAACAAATCTTATATGTTATGAGTTTTTTCATCTCCTAATATCCATTAAACAGTTTGCGTACAATAGTATACGCTATTATATACAATTTCTATCAGTAAAATAAATATTACAGTCGCATTAAGGCTTTATATTGATCTACGTTAATAGATTTTAAAGTGCAAGTCCTGTTACACCACCAATAATGTTGGCAGGCAGCGATTCCCTTATAGGTACAATACTAAACCAAAGTCGTAATGGGCACGTACAAGAAAAATATAACAAGGCATATGAGGCAATATCCAAATAGGATTCTACTAGTTTACCCGTTCAGGCCGGTCGTAATTAACCCTTACTTAGCCCACCGCATCCATCGCCCCAATCAAATCAAGATGAATCAATCTTATCACAAGTCAAGTAAGTAATATGAAAGGGGTGTGTCCGCTAGAAGAAGTAGCTAACTTCATTGTCAGGCATGCGCCCATGTTTTAGTCATTTTAATTATGACACAAGTGTCAAGGCTATCAATCATCGTTCTTTTACTTCAATCTTGCAAGCGTGGGCCAAATCGACCACTTCATTGTGAAACATCCTCCATGTACATAGTTGTTAAAATGGTTCTGTTATTGACAGAGAGTATGCCAATGTACAACCCCGGTCTCTTTATTTACTAATCGTCATTCTACATACCGTACTCGTTTCTTATTTAAATAAAATATCATATTTCAAATCATAAATCGATTTTAATTCAAATCTAAATTTCAAATTAATACCATTTTCTTAGATGAATTCTGTACTGAATCCCAACTTCAATTTTATGATTTCATATCATTATCATAATTCAAAATTCCGCTTTTACTTTCATGTCACAATTACCATATGTGGTGTGTATATATAATAATTAAAATTAAATTATAATAGTCTAATAAAAACATTTACTTAAAGAATAGTATTTAAAATAGCATAAGAGGAAAAATAGTTTAAAAAAATCAGTTTAATTTAAAATAACACTAGTTTTAAAAATAATATAAATATAACATTTTGGAATAAACATTCATTTCCTCTTAAACCTTTTGGACCAAATTCTAGTTTCAAAATCCACTTTAAACCGTTTCCGATTTCATATTCCAATTCAAAACAATATTTTAGTCATTTCAATTTGTCACTTAAAGTCAAATCAAAATCGAATTAATCGATTCAAAAAAAATCAGCATGGATTTAACAAATCATATGTTAGTTACCAATTTAAACATATTTCATTTAATCTATTACAACTTAAGCTTCAAATTCTAAACCCAACTCCCTTTTTTTGTTCCAAACCTTAAATCCCCAATTTGCCAAATTTCATTAAATTGGTTTAAAATCTCAAATCTTAGATTTAACACTCAAAATAATTTAATTTCAACAAAGCCACTTAAAATCTTACTTCTCATTTAAGATTCTAAATCAAAAATTCATTTATCAAATCAAATTTGTAAATTTGAAACATTTTACATTTCAAGTCGACTTGAAATTATTAATTTTCAAATTTCCATATGTAATTTTTCATTTCAATGATTCATCCCAAAAAAGAATTCAATTCAAACTTTGGTTTCTTTTGAATTATTCATTCAAACAAAATTCGTTTTAATTCAATTACGACCTATATTCCAAAATAAAATTTTAAGATAAAATCTTAAATTCAAATTAATTTATAAAGTTCTCTTTATAAAATTTACAGCGAAATGCACTAATTCCAATCTAAATTTTCAAATCATTTTAAATTATACTTCAACCACTTTCAAATTAAAAACTAAAATCAAGCTTACAAAAATCTCATAAAATTGGAAATGCCAGTTAATAAAATCAAACAAATTCAAAATCATTAATCAAACTAATAAACCTTAATTTAATATTGTTATATTCAAATTCTCAATCGACTATATATTTAAAATTTCAAAAATTGAGTTTCAATTTAAGTAAATCATTTATCATAATTCGCAAAATCTCATTTTTATTAGGAAATCAATTTAAGTAATAAAATAAAGCTTTATATGGATTTATGTTAAAATTCCAAATTAATTATTATTAAATTTCAAAACAAATTCAATTTACAAAACAATTCATTTTGACCAATGGTGTTTATTATTTAATTTTCTACTGAGTCAATTGAAATATTTATAATTTAAGTAAGAGTATATATCATTTCAACTCTTTCCAATGTCACAAGTGAATAAGTCCAACATGTACGATGCCAATATGATACTAACAACAATCAAGAATACAATTAATTATTATAGATAAAATCATCAATTGTAGATAACATGGATGAAAAATCATATGTTAAATACTCACTTCAAACACATGTGTCGATATCGATTTAAAAATATATATTGCATGTGTATATCGTGTGAACATGTGCACAAACATAACAACCAAATGATATGCAGCCAAATAATACATGTATTCACACACACACACACACACACACACATACATGACAAATTTAAGTTTATTAACTTGCAAGAAATGTTAGTTAGTGTGAATGAGTTTAAACACTCACCTCAATGATGATCTCGACTAGTTGATCTCCAATCTCAATGTATACACGTGATTTGGTACACGCCGACAGACGGAAACATGAATACACACACGCCACGACTTAGGTTCTACACACGGCTATGATGACACAGATGGTGCTGCGACGACTGAAAATAACAATGGACAGCACAACCGCATCACTTGATTAATATTTGAGTACACCACAAATTGGGGCATAACAAACAAGGCTAGAGCACACTGACGACGAGGTACAACATGAAGTCAAAAATGAGTTTTAAACTAAGCATGCAGCTCAGGCCTGTGTTATAATATGGGTTGATAAATGATTGTAACATACCGTCTTTCGTCCACCTCAAGCTGGTAATTAAACCAACTCAAACTGTTCGAATGACAGAATGTTATTAGCTTCTGAGGTAAATAGAATAAATCACAGAATCACAGACACAGAAAAACAGAATATCTCGCAGTGGAATAAATAAATTATACAATAGTAGTTCATGAAGCTACTGAATCAAAATCAAAATTTATACATAATATCAGAGTTACGAATTTAAATACAGCGGAAGTACATGAATTTCTAATACAAAGGATAAAAGACAGAATCAACAGGTAGAGGTGATATCTTCAACAGTCTCCAGCTTCATAAGGTGAAATTTCAACACTGCAATACTCCATCTGACCCGAGCAATAATGCAAAATAAAACAACTTTGATCAGGACTAACATTCTCATGGAAGTAAATCAACTTAAATGAAATATTCAATGAAATGCATCAGTAACTTAAAGGATGTTTGGGATCACCATCCTCTAAGGATCCGTTAAACTAATATCATATAATATAATACGCTATTATAATAGTGTCTATGTTTAAATATACTATTGAAAATAGTGTAAGCGGGATTACCATTATTACCCTTACACCGTTTATACCGTTATCGTACAGTTTGCATATAACACACCAGTACGTCGGCGGATAGGGATGCGCCGTGATACGACAACGCTAAATCAAAATCGTAGGGGGCTCGATCAGGATAATATGACAAGGCACACGAGGAATACCCACGGTAGGATTCTACCGATGCACGCCCGGACCGGTGGTAACGCATAGCCGCAACTACCGCCCACCTCGAACAACACTCCCATAATCAAGGGTGGCCACCAATCAAATCACAAAGTAATAGATATAGTTCGAAGAAGTGTGTCCGATGGAGGTGCGACCTCACTTAATCACGGTATAGCACCTGTTTTAGTCATTTTAATTATGACCCGAAGGTCAAGGCTATCCATCAACGTTCTCTTTCTTCAATCCAGTAATCGCCACCAAACCATCCTACTTCATTCTGGAACTCCACCGCGTACACAGTTGTTAAAGTGGTTTTCGGTATTGGCAGAGAGTATGACAATATCCGATCCCGGTCTCTTTAACAACCAAACGTTTACATTTTTCACACCGTGGCCATTTTAATAAAACCATATCTTGAAATAAATTGATTTAAGAAATTTCTTTAATTCAAACCAAACAGTTTATGAATCAATTCCACATATAAAATTATTTCAATTCATATTCAGTCAAGTTATAATCGAAATTATATACTCATATCAATTATAAATTCAAATTCCAATTAACTACGTAGTTCACATTCATTTCCTATACAGTTCAATATTTAAGTCAATTCAAAATTCGCATTTCGTTGATTAAAAATCAAATTCATTGAATCAAGTATCGTTATATAAATTTAATTCTTTAAACCTCGAATTTAAATCGCAAAATCAAAACTTATCCACCTTTTGAGTTTATTATTAAAGTTTATAAAATATATATAAAATAAGCCTTGAAAATATTATCTATAAGTTATAAACTTATATAGAAAATAGCTTTATAACATATATAGGTTTAAATTAATTTAGAAATAGGTTTAAAAAGAATAATTTATTATAATATATTAATTTAAAGTTAAATATATATATATGATTAAATTATATAGTTTAAAATAAATAAATTATAAGTAAAATCTTAAATAAGCATTTAAATACATTTTTACTTATAAAATCATTTTAAAATATATAATTTATAATTTACAAAATTTAAGTATAAATCTTTAAAATATAAATATAAAATATAAGATCTTAAATTAATATTATTACAATCAAACTTTCCAAATCATTTTAATTCGAAAACATGACCAACAGTGTCCGTATATAGTTTTCTACCCTATGGTCAAGTGATACGGATATTTATCATTTCAACCCGCAATCTATAAAATTTCTACGGGTTTATCATTTCAACCCGCAATCCCAAATTCAGTAAAAATCGTTCAGGTCTATCATTTCAACCCATAACGATTTTTCCCTAATCTAATGTCTGTTCGGGTATATATCATTTCAACCCTTAGTGATTTTCCTAAAGTAGGGGTATATACAACATAACAAACCATCACATATAGTCAATCACATCATAGTCATATATATTCAGTGTACATACATGTCATATGAATATCGTGTCACATATAAAAGTGTATATTTAAACAAACAATTTCTACTGACAATCCTATACATTTCATAACAGTTCATTTAGTTGATCTAACATCTATGAAGTAATGTGAGTCAGGTGTGAGATAAACTCACCTTTCGTGGCATAGAATTGAAGATGGCAGACGGACTGACGCAGATTGAAACAACGACTTCTAGGCACGATTCAGAATAGATTCAACCCGATATCACTAAATATTATTTATTTTAATAGGAAGAGGTTGGGGAATTTCTCGACAAATCGGTACGGTTATTGGCTTGGGACAGGTTTCGACACTCAACACCAAACTCGATACAAAATAAACCCAACCAATTTTTACAAAAACAATAAAAATAAAATGAATAAACAAATATAAATATATATGTTTTAAAAACGACGCCACCACGCTGATTACACACTTTATGTATACATGACACACACATACATGTATATACCCACTTTACGCACACCTCATACAAACTCATGCAAAATGAAGTGACTCTTGACCGGACCGAAAACGATACAGCAAATCCTTTTTAATTCAGAGAAGAAAATCTAAAAAAAAAAAAAATATTTACACGCACATACACACACACACACACAGATATATATATATATATATATATATATATATGACAATTTTTGTCAAATGGGGTTTCCGAAAAATGGCAAATGGTCTTGGATTTTCAGGCAAACCAGAACGTTCAGCATACAGTCTAACCAAAGAAAATTTTTAACACAAAGACTTTAAACAACAAAGGACCAGCAAGTGAAAGGATTTTTAGTAATAAACTGATTTCTATTTTATTTTTGGAAACAAGTGTACCAACAAAGCCTATGGAACTGCACAAACACAAGGGGTCACGCACAAAGTCTTTTGTTTTACACATATATAAATATAGATAGAAGAAAGCACTCAGCAAAACAACGACCACTACGGCAAAAGATTTCGGCCAAGATGGAGTAGGGGTTGTTGTCGTTGGGTGGAGGTTTGCATGTTGGAGCTCACGCCAAAGTCAGGTTGTCATGAAGGAGGAGGCCAGTTTCGGATTCGGGTCAGCAGGTCGACGCGACTCAGGGGAGGAGCGGGTCTTGGTGCTTCAGGCTGAGGGTTGTCAGGTGTGAGCGGATCAGTGGCTGAGGGCGAAGCTTGGGCTCGTGATGGGCACTGGAGATGGAGGCGTTGGAGCAGTCGAGGCGGAAGGGAGCAGTCGAGGCGAGGTCTGGTGAAGAGGGTCAACCGGTTTCAGGCGGAGATGGAAAATCGTGAGGGGGTTACGATGGGAAAAGGAATTGGTGGAGGATGGAAGAGCTGAGATGAACAAAAGAAAGAAAGGGAAGAGAAAGAAGAATGGGGTGGGATATTGAAATAATGAACAACACCTTTTATTATAATATAATAGATTTAAAGCATCCAAAATTTGTTGCCAAAGGAACCGTTCAATCTGGTAAGTGAGAGCGCTTCTTAAGGCACGCAGTAAAGGATGAGATAATCCGTTTTAACGAGGTGTCGGGAATAAACAACGGGTTTTAAATTTAAGAGAAAACGAAAGGTGCATGAAAACAGAAAGGTTTGGGAAAAAATAATGCATGGGCTACTTAAACTGTTAATTGAAAGTGGAGAATTTCATGCATTGAATATTGAATTAAAGTGGCCTTGAATGTATGGAAACAAATGGACATTTTAAAAACCAACGGTTGCCAATGTTAAATGGAATGGAAATGCATAAGGCTTGGAAAAACTAAGGACCTTGCATATGTGAATTGAAATTAACGTGGGTGCATAGTTTATGTGAATGGGAACAAAATAAGTAATGCATGACATTTAATGTGGGAATAAAAGCAACATGAATGCATGCATTAATGCCAACGTTTGAAAATGGAAACCAATGCATGCATTAGGAATAGAAAAGGAAACCAACACATGCATTAGAAAATGAAAGGATGCATGCGCGCATGCAAATGGACATCAAATAGACACAAAATGGAATATGAAAACAAGTTACGTGCAAGGCTAGAATTTTAAAACAATGCATTGAAATGAACGTGTAACATGTTTTGGTACAAAGCATGCTTTGTGTTATGTGACAAAAGTGTCCAACATTGAAGAAAAAAAAATTTGAATGCTATAGTAAAATAAAAGAAAGGTTTTGCAGATCCAAAATTGACTAGAAAAATATGACGAATCCAAATAGGGACACGCCGAACTCAAATGGCTTTGTTTCAAAAATGAACGGTGCAAGGTTTTCCGTAATTTCAGCTCGAACCGAGCATCAAAACTGACAAATGAATATATATCGGAAATCAGCTCGATGAGACGGTCGCAACGGTATACAGTTTGCAGTGTCAGGATGCACCGTTCAAAAAGACATTACGGACCGCTTTTAAAAGGAAAAATGGCACGATAAAACAATCAAACGAGGATCAAAATGACCGAAATTTGCGAAACGAATTTTACCGTTGGATTCGTGACAACGAATAGAATATATTTCATGTTTGTCCGAACTGGTTTCAGAGAGATTTTACGGTCGCTAAAATTTGAACCGTTAGGCGCATCTTTGCACTGAAAATGCGCGATCGACAAACATTCCAATTTTTCAACGAATTTTTCGCTACTGCTACATCTCACTATACGTATTTCAAATACCAAATTCCCGTTACCAAAACTATAAAATATTTTAAAAATAAAAATTCAATTTAAAGCAGAATTTAAATCGTTAAAAATAGCGGGATGTTACAGTCTCCCCCACTTAAAACTTTTCGTCCCCGAAAAGGAACGAGGTAGAGAAATAGTAATTAAATAACTAATATTTAAACCAAATGGTTCATATTTATCGACATACATATATATAAAATTTTGAAATATGTGTAAATCAAAAATTAAACTATTTTCAAACCTATGTTATCTATATTTAACTTATAAAACTTGTCAAATTCCATAAGTTTAATATATAAACATCACAAAATAAAATCTTTATAAACCAATTTAAAATTTACAAATTCCTATATATATAAATATATAAATATATACATTTGTAAGCAATAGGGATATAGATTTCAACCAAGAGAAATCATTTTCTTATAAAATTTATATAAAATATGTGGTTAATAAAAAAATATAAAATCTTAAAGTATAAACATCAAATCTTTTAAAATATAGGTTTTACCAAACATAATGTTATTTACAACTATATATCAAAACTGTATCAAGAAAATATCAATTTCAAACCAATATTCAATTAGAATGAACTCGCTAGAAGAATTATACTCTTCCTCTACTTTCTATCTTGTTAGGGACAATGATAAATTATAGAATTCAAGTTGAAAGCTGAACAAACGAAAGAACCTAAGCAAAGAGGATCTACGAAGGAAGATGGATTCGAATGGAAAGGAAATTTCAGAAAAATAATTTAAATATATACATATATATAAAATTATATCCAAAAATATTTGTTTAAAACCATTTTAAAAACCATTTATACTTTAAAATACGCTCTCTCGCAAGAAGGATTCAACGACTGATTCCACTCATTCTAGGGTATCACTACCCTATCTCTAATGAGCTTTTACCTCATAGGCTAAAGCTTTGATAAACCAAAGCTCTGATACCAAATGTAACATACCGTCTTTCGTCCGCTTCAAGCTGGTAATTAAACCAACTCAAACTGTTCGAATGACAGAATGTTATTAGCTTCTGAGGTAAATAGAATAAATCACAGAATCACAGACACAGAAAAACAGAATATCTCGCAGTGGAATAAATAAATTATACAATAGTAGTTCATGAAGCTACTGAATCAAAATCAAAATTTATACATAATATCAGAGTTACGAATTTAAATACAGCGGAAGTACATGAATTTCTAATACAAAGGATAAAAGACAGAATCAACAGGTAGAGGTGATATCTTCAACAGTCTCCAGCTTCATAAGGTGAAATTTCAACACTGCAATACTCCATCTGACCCGAGCAATAATGCAAAATAAAACAACTCGGATCAGGACTAACATTCTCATGGAAGTAAATCAACTTAAATGAAATATTCAATGAAATGCATCAGTAACTTAAAGGATGTTTGGGATCACCATCCTCTAAGGATCCGTTAAACTAATATCATATAATATAATACGCTATTATAATAGTGTCTATGTTTAAATATACTATTGAAAATAGTGTAAGCGGGATTACCATTATTACCCTTACACCGTTTATACCGTTATCGTACAGTTTGCATATAACACACCAGTATGTCGGCGGATAGGGATGCGCCGTGATACGACAACGCTAAATCAAAATCGTAGGGGGCTCGATCAGGATAATATGACAAGGCACACGAGGAATACCCACGGTAGGATTCTACCGATGCACGCCCGGACCGGTGGTAACGCATAGCCGCAACTACCACCCACCTCGAACAACACTCCCATAATCAAGGGTGGCCACCAATCAAATCACAAAGTAATAGATATAGTTCGAAGAAGTGTGTCCGATGGAGGTGCGACCTCACTTAATCACGGTATAGCACCTGTTTTAGTCATTTTAATTATGACCCGAAGGTCAAGGCTATCCATCAACGTTCTCTTTCTTCAATCCAGTAATCGCCACCAAACCATCCTACTTCATTCTGGAACTCCACCGCGTACACAGTTGTTAAAGTGGTTTTCGGTATTGGCAGAGAGTATGACAATATCCGATCCCGGTCTCTTTAACAACCAAACGTTTACATTTTTCACACCGTGGCCATTTTAATAAAACCATATCTTGAAATAAATTGATTTAAGAAATTTCTTTAATTCAAACCAAACAGTTTATGAATCAATTCCACATATAAAATTATTTCAATTCATATTCAGTCAAGTTATAATCGAAATTATATACTCATATCAATTATAAATTCAAATTCCAATTAACTACGTAGTTCACATTCATTTCCTATACAGTTCAATATTTAAGTCAATTCAAAATTCGCATTTAGTTGATTAAAAATCAAATTCATTGAATCAAGTATCGTTATATAAATTTAATTCTTTAAACCTCGAATTTAAATCGCAAAATCAAAACTTATCCACCTTTTGAGTTTACTATTAAAGTTTATAAAATATATATAAAATAAGCCTTGAAAATATTATCTATAAGTTATAAACTTATATAGAAAATAGCTTTATAACATATATAGGTTTAAATTAATTTAGAAATAGGTTTAAAAAGAATAATTTATTATAATATATTAATTTAAAGTTAAATATATATATGATTAAATTATATAGTTTAAAATAAATAAATTATAAGTAAAATCTTAAATAAGCATTTAAATACATTTTTACTTATAAAATCATTTTAAAATATATAATTTATAATTTACAAAATTTAAGTATAAATCTTTAAAATATAAATATAAAATATAAGATCTTAAATTAATATTATTACAATCAAACTTTCCAAATCATTTTAATTCGAAAACATGACCAACAGTGTCCGTATATAGTTTTCTACCCTATGGTCAAGTGATACGGATATTTATCATTTCAACCCGCAATTTATAAAATTTCTACGGGTTTATCATTTCAACCCGCAATCCCAAATTCAGTAAAAATCGTTCAGGTCTATCATTTCAACCCATAACGATTTTTCCCTAATCTAATGTCTGTTCGGGTATATATCATTTCAACCCTTAGTGATTTTCCTAAAGTAGGGGTATATACAACATAACAAACCATCACATATAGTCAATCACATCATAGTCATATATATTCAGTGTACATACATGTCATATGAATATCGTGTCACATATAAAAGTGTATATTTAAACAAACAATTTCTACTGACAATCCTATACATTTCATAACAGTTCATTTAGTTGATCTAACATCTATGAAGTAATGTGAGTCAGGTGTGAGATAAACTCACCTTTCGTGGCATAGAATTGAAGATGGCAGACGGACTGACGCAGATTGAAACAACGACTTCTAGGCACGATTCAGAATAGATTCAACCCGATATCACTAAATATTATTTATTTTAATAGGAAGAGGTTGGGGAATTTCTCGACAAATCGGTACGGTTATTGGCTTGGGACAGGTTTCGACACTCAACACCAAACTCGATACAAAATAAACCCAACCAATTTTTACAAAAACAATAAAAATAAAATGAATAAACAAATATAAATATATATGTTTTAAAAACGACGCCAACACGCTGATTACACACTTTATGTATACATGACACACACATACATGTATATACCCACTTTACGCACACCTCATACAAACTCATGCAAAATGAAGTGACTCTTGACCGGACCGAAAACGATACAGCAAATCCTTTTTAATTCAGAGAAGAAAATCTAAAAAAAAAATTTATTTACACGCACATACACACACACACACAGATATATATATATATATATATATATATATATATATATATATGACAATTTTTGTCAAATGGGGTTTCCGAAAAATGGCAAATGGTCTTGGATTTTCAGGCAAACCAGAACGTTCAGCATACAGTCTAACTAAAGAAAATTTTTAACACAAAGACTTTAAACAACAAAGGACCAGCAAGTGAAAGGATTTTTAGTAACAAACTGATTTCTATTTTATTTTTGGAAACAAGTGTACCAACAAAGCCTATGGAACTGCACAAACACAAGGGGTCACGCACAAAGTCTTTTGTTTTACACATATATAAATATAGATAGAAGAAAGCACTCAGCAAAACAACGACCACTACGGCAAAAGATTTCGGCCAAGATGGAGTAGGGGTTGTTGTCGTTGGGTGGAGGTTTGCATGTTGGAGCTCACGCCAAAGTCAGGTTGTCATGAAGGAGGAGGCCAGTTTCGGATTCGGGTCAGCAGGTCGACGCGACTCAGGGGAGGAGCGGGTCTTGGTGCTTCAGGCTGAGGGTTGTCAGGTGTGAGCGGATCAGTGGCTGAGGGCGAAGCTTGGGCTCGTGATGGGCACTGGAGATGGAGGCGTTGGAGCAGTCGAGGCGGAAGGGAGCAGTCGAGGCGAGGTCTGGTGAAGAGGGTCAACCGGTTTCAGGCGGAGATGGAAAATCGTGAGGGGGTTACGATGGGAAAAGGAATTGGTGGAGGATGGAAGAGCTGAGATGAACAAAAGAAAGAAAGGGAAGAGAAAGAAGAATGGGGTGGGATATTGAAATAATGAACAACACCTTTTATTATAATATAATAGATTTAAAGCATCCAAAATTTGTTGCCAAAGGAACCGTTCAATCTGGTAAGTGAGAGCGCTTCTTAAGGCACGCAGTAAAGGATGAGATAATCCGTTTTAACGAGGTGTCGGGAATAAACAACGGGTTTTAAATTTAAGAGAAAACGAAAGGTGCATGAAAACAGAAAGGTTTGGGAAAAAATAATGCATGGGCTACTTAAACTGTTAATTGAAAGTGGAGAATTTCATGCATTGAATATTGAATTAAAGTGGCCTTGAATGTATGGAAACAAATGGACATTTTAAAAACCAACGGTTGCCAATGTTAAATGGAATGGAAATGCATAAGGCTTGGAAAAACTAAGGACCTTGCATATGTGAATTGAAATTAACGTGGGTGCATAGTTTATGTGAATGGGAACAAAATAAGTAATGCATGACATTTAATGTGGGAATAAAAGCAACATGAATGCATGCATTAATGCCAACGTTTGAAAATGGAAACCAATGCATGCATTAGGAATATAAAAGGAAACCAACGCATTCATTAGAAAATGAAAGGATGCATGCGCGCATGCAAATGGACATCAAATAGACACAAAATGGAATATGAAAACAAGTTACGTGCAAGGCTAGAATTTTAAAACAATGCATTGAAATGAACGTGTAACATGTTTTGGTACAAAGCATGCTTTGTGTTATGTGACAAAAGTGTCCAACATTGAAGAAAAAAAAAAATTGAATGCTATAGTAAAATAAAAGAAAGGTTTTGCAGATCCAAAATTGACTAGAAAAATATGACGAATCCAAATAGGGACACGCCGAACTCAAATGGCTTTGTTTCAAAAATGAACGGTGCAAGGTTTTCCGTAATTTCAGCTCGAACCGAGCATCAAAACTGACAAATGAATATATATCGGAAATCAGCTCGATGAGACGGTCGCAACGGTATACAGTTTGCAGTGTCAGGATGCACCGTTCAAAAAGACATTACGGACCGCTTTTAAAAGGAAAAATGGCACGATAAAACAATCAAACGAGGATCAAAATGACCGAAATTTGCGAAACGAATTTTACCGTTGGATTTGTGACAACGAATAGAATATATTTCATGTTTGTCCGAACTGGTTTCAGAGAGATTTTACGGTCGCTAAAATTTGAACCGTTAGGCGCATCTTTGCACTGAAAATGCGCGATCGACAAACATTCCAATTTTTCAACGAATATTTCGCTACTGCTACATCTCACTATACGTATTTCAAATACCAAATTCCCGTTACCAAAACTATAAAATATTTTAAAAATAAAAATTCAATTTAAAGCATAATTTAAATCGTTAAAAATAGCGGGATGTTACAATGATAGTAAAATGAGCATAACTTTTGAGTCGCTTATTGGAATTTGATAAAATTTTATATTTGGAAAGCTAAGATTATAAGCTACAACTTTCATTTGTTGTGTTTCTGTTGATTTTGAAGTTTAAATGGAGAAAAACTCATTTGTTTGTTGTTGGGCTGTCGTTAGGAAATCAGGAAAACACCTGAAACTGCGAATTTGTTTTGGTCATAACTTTTGAGCCACTAATCAAAATTTGAAAATCTAAATGTTCTGTAAAGCTAAGGGATTATGCTACGACTTTCATTTATGGTGTGTGCCTCTTGTTGCTTTGGAGTTTAAATGGTGAAAAACCCATTTGTTTGTCGTTGTCCTGTCCTTGAGAAATCGTGTCAATACTTAAACATGAGAGATTGTTTTGGTCATAACTTTTGAGTAACTTATCGGCATTTAATAATTTTTGATGTTTTGGAAATCTATGAGTTTTGCTATAATTGTTTGGATTAAGTTTTGTTAAATTATATGCTTAAGCAAAACTGAAATTGCAATTTAAAACTAAGTGATTTTTTATGAACTTTTGGAAACAATAAAATAGTTTTGTGAACAATTATGTAAGTGTTTTAAAAAATGAAATTCAAAAGAAATAACTGTTTTGAGAATCTTAATTCTATAGTCTGGAATGAGCAAATTTTCGGCTTAATGTCACAGATTGTTTTATATGCTTCTGTGAAACATTTTGTCGAAATTGGTATATTCTGATGAATAGAATGTTGAAGTGGAATTTACTAATTCTTGACCGAATACTAGAACCCAACTGAGAAGTATGGGATGCTCGAGTTAGATTCTTGTAATCGATTTTGAGATAGTAATTAACACTTTAGGGTTGTATTCTTTTATGGTGTGCGACAAGTGGTCTCTAGATCCGAAAGAGAATATAATTCAGGTTTTCCAGCTATATCCATCATAAGTGAAATTATTAATTCTTAGTAAACACTTGGGTTTCACTAGATGCTATGGGACGTCTATGTTAAACTTTAGTGGTTACTGTGGGTGATTGTATTTAGCACTTTAGAGTTCCCTTTCTTTTGGTGTGCAGCAGAGGCTGCTAGATCCTTAAGAAGGTTACTTCTGGATTTCTTTTCTAACTTTTAAATACAAAAAGATTGAGAAATTCATTATTTTAAGAGACTAGACTTTTATGACTACTTTTTTTAGTAAAGATCTTAGATAAAATAATGATTAATATGAAGTAGTAGAGTCGCAGTTGCCAATATCTTTATGATTGTTGTGATTTTGTTCCTTTGATTATCGGAATCGGTTATATGTTTCCTCGATCCCTTAGATCGAGCATGTGAGACACCGATCTACACGATCGTGTGTCTATGTTTCCGCAAACCCTTAGATTGAGCATGTGATTCCTTGGTATCAATAATCACAGAAATGGATTGTGTTGCTTGTTTCATTTTGTTTCCTCGATCATAGCGATCGTGCATGAGTTCCAAATTGCTTGTTTTATTGTGTTTCCTCGATCAGGTCGATTGAGTATGAGTTCCTCGATCCTAGTGATCGTGCATGAGTTCCCGATCTTCGGTATCAGATCGGTATGAGGGATACCACCAGGCCTTGAGACCACTTTGGATTTTGGAATGTATGTATGTTTGTTTGATATGTTGATTCTTGTTCTTCCTTGGTCATTTAACCGAGAAAGAGTTCCTTGATCGGGTTGGTCATGATTGAGTCGTGTTAACCTGTCGTGCTATAATAGTTCCTTGATTAGGTTGGTTATAAATGAGTCGTGTTAACTTGTCATGCTTATAACGTGAACTTGTGATAGAGATAAATATCCATGATTGGAAACCAGACATACATCATTGTGAAACAATAAATTATTGTGACTATCATTTTGTATTTGAACTAAAGTTTATTTATATGTTATATGTATGTATGTATGTATATATATAAATGGATCTCACTTTTTGGATATTTAGAGATAGAATGATCCGGAATTTGGTGTTTCCGGGTCAGATCGGAATTTTCATGTTTACAGGATGTTCAAACTTTTGGACAGGTGAGCTAGCCATGGATAGACATATTGAGATTCTGAGTTTATCTTATGTAGGATATTCACCTGATGTAATATGAGATGTACTTGTTAAGGTAGTGACTTATTTTGAAATGTGTAGAATGAAAAATTTAGAAGTATATTTGTGGACATACTCTATGTATGGTATGATGTATACTTTTCTATTGTGATCTATGATTGTTATGTGTATGAAAGATTGTTCTGATTATGTGGAATCGATGTGTCTATTACTTTGTCTTAATACTGAACACGTCAAACTCTGATCAAACATTAGGTGAAAAAGGTATAAGTGACATATCAGTATTAGTATAAAGATATATTCACATTCGACCGCCCCTATTAAGCTGTATTCTCCGGATTAGCAGACGACATTACTTGTAATGTTCTTTGCTAAACTGGGTATAACAGTGGGGTCATTATCAGCTTGTACATTAATCATGTTTGAATCTATTTTCCTTGTTTTCTTTAGTTCGTTTCTTTTCTTCTTCTTCAGCGGGTTTGTCTTCAGACTTCTCATTTTCAGTGCCTTATGCCTTTTTAGAATGGCTGGCTTGAGCATCTTTCATTTCAGCTTCATCTATATTTTCTGCAGTTTCTTTTCTGCAGATTTAAAGGGATATTTGCTATCTCTATATTTTTTTTACTCTTACCACCATTTTTTTCTTGACTTGTTTCTATAAAGAAACTTTAGGAGTAGAGTATGCTTTATAAAGTGTCACACTATGTAGTTCCAGGATCTGGTAAAGTAGTTGTCACGGTTTCAGGTGCAACTTCCATTAACTTCAATTCTTTTCTTACTTTTTCCAGCTCATCCCTTGAATCATCAGACTTTATAATGGTACTTAAATTATATTTCTCTTTGTTATCAACATCAACATCCTTCACCTTTGCGTCCTTTTTATGTTGAGCTAAGGTAGGTGAGATCTCCAGCAAACATGGGAGGCACCGAAGAGCACATATTCAGCAAACCACTTCAACCATTATATGCGATCCGATCTTGCTGATCTGAAAAAGCCACCAAAGTCGTGTCAATTAACTTCTACTATTTTTTCCTTGCGATCCGGCGGATGATAATCATTTTACGGTGGCTACCGCTGCCGGGATAACACCCCAGATCAGAAAACTCTTATGAGTACTATGACTCTGATACCACTGTTAGAATAGATATGTTATATTACTTATAATTTAATATCTTGTTTCTTACCAACAATACAAATGATCACATATATATAATGGACTACACAACTTTTCAAATAGACACAACACTAATGGACATGACTCTTAAACTTCAATAGATATGAAATTTCGCTGAATAGACGTGCTTCTCTTTGGATTTGCTTTCCAACAGACGCTTCATTGTTTCTAACAAAACTGCCCAACTTTTTTAATAATATACGGGGTGCACTTCAATATACACTTAATCGTATTTCTTGTTTCTTTTAAATATACAATTAATTATATTTCTTGTTTCGTTTACTCATGCAAATTCATTATCAGCTGGACGCACCGAACAAAGAAATAACCAACAAGAAAGACTTAGAGTTGATTGATATTGTTTAGAAAAGGTATCTTGGCAACTTACATTTTCCATATCCCAATAAATTCTCTATTTTCCCTATGTTTAGAAAAGGTATCTTGGCAACTTACATTTTCACATCCATTGTTTTACATTTTCATGTTTCTCAATGCTACAGTTATGTTAATGATATGGTGTATCATTGCCTTTTATTCTTGTTATGTTGGTTCCTGTTGGTTCCTCAAAGAATTATTTGATTTTTTTTTCCTTAGATTAGTTAACTTGTTAATTCATGTAATATATCTGCTTACAAACTACTGAGAAAAATAGAGTTTATATACTTTATACTTGTATTGCAAATACTCATAAATAAATTGAGGATCAATTGTTATTTGCTGAACTTACTTGTGATATGATTTTGTTACATAATATTTTTGCATAATCTTCATACATATTGTAGGAAGTCATATATGCTATTGTATATAAAGCTCAGTTTGCTCCTATGAATTCGTTCCAAGCTCCATGAACTTTGACACAATTTAAAAATAAACTCCTAAATGGTCTTCTACTGGTTTTTGCTTTATGGACAGTAAATAAACATGCAAAACTCCACCTTGAAGAAGATATGAAAAATTGCATCGATAGATGATGAACTAGATGTAAAGCCCTGTAGAATTGGTTTTGAATCTTGGAAAAAAGATGTAATGAGTGTTTGTGTAAGAAGAAAGTTCTTCTTCGAGATAAGCCTAGCAGATTTTGCTATATCGACATAAATCGCTCAAGAGATGCAAGTGAATGTGATAACTCTATAAATACTTTGAAATTGAACACACTATCTAGTCATTAATTTTCAATGTTTATTGTTTATTGTCTTCCTGTCATAATGAAACAAAGACACGATTTTAGCTCATATATCATATAACCATGTTCTACACTTCGGTGTTAAAATGCAAGAAAATATGCTGTCATTTTAAGTGCGCATTCATGCACATGACGGAAATTTGTTTGGCATAGGCTAACAATATATGTACATATCATATAGGCTGACAATACATGAAAATTTGTGATAATGAAAATATGTTTATTATTTTACACATATAGGTCAAGCTTGATATTGGATTATTACAAAACATTAAGGTTTGTTTTTCTTTAACATTGTCAGGCTTGAAGCCGTTCAATTTTGTCTGAGGTTCTTATACCAATGTCCATTCTATGTTTATATTGGTACAACTAAATGTGAATGATACGGTTGAAATGATCTTTCCTCAAATGAATGACTTGAATTATGCTTTACAAATTTTAATTTTCTTTTGGGAAATCTAAAGCCAATATTTTAATCTTTGTGCATTCACTATATAACCATGTTGTTACTTTATTATGAAGAAACATGTTTGCTGCAGTGACAGATAAAAACAATCATAGAGAACTTAGGTATTGTTTGTTAGAAGATTTTGGCTGTCTAAGAGTATTTGCTTCACTGTTTTGAAAGCTTATATTGCTTCCATCTTGCTATCTAGTAAGAAATTATTATTATTTATTATTATATTTTTGCCTTAACTCGTAAATCAATGCCATAATTGTTTTCGAAACATTCATGTTTGTTTTTTAAGTTAACATATGTAAATGAATTTATGTTGTTAGGTAGCGATTAAAGAGTAATAATGATTAACAAGGCATGCATTTCATCTATAAAACACCATAGGTTATTTCTAGTCATCACCTGCTTTTCCAAACCTATTCATAGGGATGCTGAAAGTAATCTTAGAGTTCTACCTTCCAAGACTGCATAAAGCTTTTGTCATGGATCTTCCATCCATCTTTTATTGTTTGAGGGAGGTACGTTATCATATTACTTGAATTGGAGAAGGATTGAAGGCTGTTGATTCTTTCCTTTACCTTTTAATTTTTGTTTGGAAGAAACTGTATATTATTGTTGAGAGTGTAGGATCAGATATATTATGGTTAAGAGTGTAGGATCAGATATATTATTGTTAAGCATGTTAATATCTCATATGTATATTGATATATTCTTAAATGAGAGGTTCTTTACGTAAATGGAGAGAACCGTGAGAATTGTTGTATTCTAATACTATTAATCCAGATCTGTACGCTTACCCAAAGCAGTATAATGCGGCTGCTTTTTCACTTGAGCATTCTTTATCTTCTTGTTATGGGCTGGGTGTTTTACCCATGTTTTATTTGTACTGCAGTTGCTCCCTGTTGGATCATCAGGCCGTTGGCCCAAATTTGCTTATTTGCTTGTCAGTCCTGTGCCTCACCGGTATCAAGACTTTTTGGACTTAAACCACCCTAACTGTACATGCCGCATGTTATAGGCATAAACTTTTTCTCATTTTTCAGTGACTTGAGATTCTTTTTGTCTTTTCTTTTTGCCAATTGTGAAAAACGGCCAATATAACATATTGAATGGGATGAAAGTGAACTTTTACCTACTGCTTCCCTTGCAGGGCTTGCAAAGAAGAATAGGACAAAGATTTATATTTATTTGCAGTTTAATTTTATCTTCAGTATTTTTATTTCCACAGTTCAAGTTTTTCAAATGACAATGATAATTTTAAGTGATTTATTTAAATAAATTAGTTTAATAATTTGGGATTTATTTACTACATCTTACCTTTGCGTTTTTTTATTTCCATCAAATTTTCACTGATATGATGATATGTTTTGAACTTATGTTTGTTTTGTTTCTCTTTTTATTCTTTCCAATCCGTTAATGGTTTAGAGTTGCAAAATAACTAAACATTAAGATTAAATTGATCCTGCTTGATATATAATAAAATTGTATGTATGTATTTGTGACTGGTTCGAATCCACATTGATAGTATATTCTAAGTCTCAAGTTGTTTACATGTAAAATTCAGTTTAATTGAATTTCTACTTTATTGATTACTTCCATTTTATTTAAAAGTACTATATAATTTTTTAAATAAAATATAACTCGAAATATGTTTTAATAGATAATTTTATATTTTATATTAAGCATGTTAACGGTCGGTTTTCCCACCGTTGTGCGGTAATACTAATATATATATACATATACACACACTTCGAGTGCAAAGTGCCGCTGAATTAATTATCCACTTGTTTTCAAGTGTCGTTATATTTCTTATATATGTATGGTAAAGATAGAGTTAAGCCTTAGATCCATAATTTTACAGAGTGGGAGCAAACGATCTTAGTACAAACTTTCCGAACAAAGAAAAGACAGATAATTTAAATTTCAGTTTATTTATTTATTTAGCCATTTCTAGTGACTATGAATTTCCTCATTTGTACATACCAACCATCGTAGAGTGAGAAGATCCTAGAGATTCAATACGAAAGAGACCAATTCTTCTGTCCTCATTTCTCGTGTTCCGCCGTGTCTCTTCACTCAAATATCCTCATTTTTGTTTTTTTGCATTTAAGTTCCCTAACAATTGAGGGATTTAACTGTAAATAGTGGAAATCAGGAGGCTGTGATTGGGAGGGACACGGAGGGACAGAAAATGTGGGCAGAACAATTGGTGCGAATATGAAAGAAGTAGTAGTGACTAAATCAACAAACTTGAGAAGATCCATAATGAAATTCTCAGTTCTTTTATGTTAAAATAAACATATCTAAATAACAGTAGTCAAGTGGTCTGTCTTTTTGGAGGCTTAGGTTAAACAGTTTTGTTCAGCTTAGTATACTATAGAAGTATTCACTATTTTATATATTGGTCCACGTTATTTTTCAATGAAGATCCATTGTAGCCGAGCAGTCGAACATACAGCCACTGAAGCCACAAGTATTACTTACAACCACTTGAAAGCGCTTATCATAGAAAGTCTCTAGATTAAAAAAAATATGAACCAGTAGAAAGATCATTATCAGTTATCACACAAATAGAATTTACTGAATCCCTTATTCGATATATATGAGCTCGGAAAAGCACACCTTATTATCTTTATATGTATCTCAAAACATACGACCTAAGAGTGATTCATTCACCGTTTAAATTCATGTTTGGTATTCAATATATTATAGGTAATTGTAGCAGTCACTAGTACACATGGTAATGCAATCGCATCAACTACTCATCCACCATACTTTGCCTTGTACTCGGCCCAAAGTTCATCAACGCTGTTACCAAGCAACTCGCCGAAAAACGCATCATTATACCCATCCTTCATCTTCTTATTCAGCTCCGCCACAAAACCATTCATCCTATCTGAATCACAGTAATCGAGAAAACGCGCGGTCACGTCGTAGCCTTGGTCCCACCTGTCTCCTCCTCCTGGTTTTACCCAGTGCCCTGGCACATACCCTGCCTTCAATCTCACATATTCCGCCATTCCTTCGATCAACCCTGAAGGGGTCGCTCCGTTCCCGTTCCATTGCCACACGTGCGTCATTTCGTGGAACAACACTCCTGCAAAATGGGATTGTGTGTTAATGCCCAATCAGTATTTCTTTGAAATCGTGGAAGAGTATCTTGTTCTAACCAATGTTTTTTACTCACTCGGTAACCAGTATTTTTAAAAACCGAATTCTTCTCAAATATGCAGAATGTGATATAAGGAATTAGTATTAATATTATTATTATATATATAAGATCAAGCTAAAAATTATGATTTGAACGATTCAGTGTAAGACTAATATGCAGAATGGTACATCTACAGACTCTCACAAGACATGTATATCAGATATCCTGAAAAAATAATCAGAATATGTCATATGTGCATCCATTTGCAAATTGTAGTAGGCCACTTACCTGTGAACTCGAGCTTCACATCTTCAGAATAAGTTTCCAAGTATTCGGTACTCACGTGAATTCCATTGCCCGAGGTGTATGCAGCGGCGCCTTCCACGCTCTCGACTACAAGGGTCACGACATCTATGTTCTTGCGCTCTGCTTCGGATTGTTGGAACGTAGCCCAAATGAAGGATGATGCATCCTCCATGGCCTTTTGGGTGTAGTCTAGCCCGATTTGGGTGGCGAATTTGCTTGTTTCGGGGGCACTTGATGTTGCTTGGAACGTTGTGGCATTGGAGGATGAGTTAAGTGCAGAGAGTGTTGCCAGAAATATAACCATGGAAACAATACTGTTGGTTTCCATTGTATGTTTTAATGTGTTGTGATATTGGAACAAAAGGTGGAGAGGTTTTTATAGACTCGTGAATACAGCTTGAATTGACTAGCCGAAGACTGAAGTGCAGGTCTCGCGACATTTTAAATGAATGGGTTGAACGTTCTTCGTCTGAGACTTCTCCACTGAACGTACACGAAAAGAAAAAGAAAAAACTTATTGTGACACGGTTTGCAGAGTACCGAAAAAGTCTGAGGTCGTTTGTTGATGTAAACAGAAGATAAATATGAAAGAAAAGTTCAAAAGCTCGTCTGAGAAATGGACTTCACCAGCATTTTGATGTAAACAAAACAAATTCAGGGACTTCTCCTTATAACCAGCTTAAATTTATGAAGGGTTTCCCTTTCCCCCATTTTTTTTTTTAAAAAAAAAAAAAAAAAAACTGTTATACATTTTCGGTTTTGTTACCGCAAAACTATTGCTTGTGGTAAAAATTTGCAAGTGCACTATTGCGAGGGTTTAGCACTTGGTGGAATTTGTATTTGCGGTAAAGTAAACATTTTCTGGTATCACTTGGGTTTAGCACATAAAGCCTAAGTGTCACTGAAAAGAATAGGTTGAACGTTTACACTTGAATATTTTCCGTTTGTATTGCAAGATAGGCTCAAAACTGATGTGATGATCAGGTCAAGTTTCTAGGTCAATTGTCATTAAAGAGGATATCTAAATTCACATTTTTTGATGTGAGTTGATGATCCTCAAGCATGCATGTATGTTCTGCCCACAAGTTTAATTCAAGCATAGGTAAGATGTTCAAAACATATCAGACATGGCTGTAACATTTTTTTTGATTATTTTGTTCAGTATTGACGTTATTATCAGTTTTTTTTAAGTAGTATGTGGTATAGATTAAAAACATTTTTGACTTGACACGGAAAATAAAGAAATTTCCTTTTAAAGGACAAACTTTACAAAAAAAATTAGTGAGAAGTGTGGAAAGTTTCAAAATTAGGGAAAAGGAGAGACCAATTCTTCTGTCTCCGTTCCCAGTGTTCCCCCGTGTCCCTCCAATCAGATCCCCTGATTTCCGCTGTTTTGCATTTAAGTCCCCCAACAATTCAGGGGTTTAAGTGCAAAAGGTGGAGATCATGGGGTCTGATTGGGTGTGACACGGGGGACACTGAATTTGGGGACAGAACAATTGATGCGGGAGAAGGACACATTTACACTAAAAGTGAAATTCAGGAGGTCCTCTATCCTTTTTCCATAAGTAAACTAAAAAGATGAAATAAACAGATACGAATGGAGTCTCCGACAAAGTATTCGTTTCAAGAAAAGCAATCCTCGGCTGTAATACTTAGAGCTAACCCGAGAATAGTGAAAAAAATAACAATCGAGTCAAAGCTAGCATCCTCGTGTAAATCAACAAATCATGTGCATTGCAACTTAGATGTTATCGGTTTTTTCATCTCCTTAAATCAACAGATCTTAGATGTTATGAGTTTTTTCTTCTCCTTATATCCATAAAACAATTTGCATACAATAGTATGGCTATTATATACAATGTCTATCAGTAAAATAAATATTATAGTAGCATTAAGACTTTATATTGATCTACGTTAATAGATTTTAAAATGCAGGTCCTATAACACCACCAATAATGTCGGCAGGCAGCGATTTCATACCAAAGGTACAATACTAAACCAAAGTCGTAATGGGCACATAAAAGAAAAATATAACAAGGCATATGAGGCAATATCCAAATAGGATTCTACTAGTTTACCCATTCTGGCTGGGCGTAATTAACCCGCACTTAGCCCACCGCATCCATCGCCCCAATCAAATCAAGATGAATCAATCTTATCACAAGTTATGTTAGTAATATGAAAGGGGTGTGTCCGCTAGAAGAAGTATCTAACTTCATTGTCAGGCAAGCGCTCATGTTTTAGTCATTTTAATTGTGACACAAGTGTCAAGGTTATCAATCATCGTTCTTTTACTTCATTCTAGTAAGCGTTGGCCAAATCGACAACTTCATTATGAAACATCCTCCATGTACATAGTTGTTAAAATGGTTCTGTTATTGACAGAGAGTATGTCAATGTACAACCCCGGTCTCTTTATTTACTGATCGTCATTCAACATACCGTAGTTGTTTCTTGTTTAAATAAAATATCACATTTCAAATCATAAATCGATTTTTAATTAAATCTAAATTTCAAATTAATTACCATTTTCTTAGATGAATTTTATACAGAATCCTAACTTCAATTTTATGATTTCATATCATTATCATAATTCAAAATTCCGCTTTTACTTTCATGCCACAATTACCATTATTCAATGAAACCTCTCATATTCAAAATAGTTTTGGCTCAAGGGCTTTGATTGGAACTAAACTTTCTATTCAAAATAGTTTGCATATGTGGTGTGTATATATAGTAATTAAAATTAAATTATAAGAGTCTAATAAAAATAGATACTTAAAGAATAGTATGAAATAAAATAGCATAAGAGAAAAATTAGTTTAAAAAAATCAGTTTAATTTAAAATAACACTAGTTTTGAAAATAATATAAATATAACATTTTGGAATAAACATTTATTTCCTCTTAAACCTTTTGGACCAAATTCTAGTTTCAAAATTCACTTTAAACCGTTTCCGATTTCATAATCTAATTCAAAAAAAAAATTAGTCATTTCAATTTGTCATTTAAAGTCAAATCAAAATCGAATTAATCGATTCGAAAAAAAATCAACATGGATTTAACAAATCATATGTTAATTACCAATTTAAACATATTTCATTCAATCTATTACAACTTAAGTTTCAAATTCCAAACCCAACTCCCTTTTTTGTTTCAAACCTTAAATCCCCAATTTGCCAAATTTCATTAAATTGGTTTAAAATCTCAAATCTTAGATTTTACACTTGAAATAATATAATTTCAACAAAGCCACTTAAAATCTTACTTCTCATTTAAGATTCTAAATCAAAATTTCATTTATCAAATCCTTTTGTCAAATCAAATTTGTAAATTTGAAACATTTTGCATTTCAAGTCGACTTGAAATTATTAATTTTCAAATTTCCATATGCAATATTTTATTTTAATGATTCATCCCAAAAAAGAATTCAATTCAAACTTTTGTTTCTTTTGAATAATTCATTCAGACAAAATTCGTTTTAATTCAATTACGACCTATATTCCAAAATAAAAATTTTAAGATAAAATCTTAAATTTAAATTAATTTTTAAAGTTCTCTTTATAAAATTTACAGCGAAATGCACTAATTCCAATCCAAATTTTCAAATCATTTTAAATTATACTTCAACCACTTTCAAATTAAAAACTAAAATCAAGCTTAGAAAAATATCATAAAATTGGAAATGCCAGTTAATAAAATTAAACAAATTCCAAATCATTAATCAAACTAATAAACCTTAATTTAATGTTGTTATATTCAAATTCTCAATCGATTATATATTTAAAATTTCAAAAGTTGAGTTTCAATTTAAGTAAATCGTTTATCGATAAATTATCATAATTCGCAAAATTTTATTTTTGTTAGGAAATCAATTTAAGTAATAAAATAAAGTTTTAAATGGATTTATGTTAAAATTCCAAATTAATTATTATTAAATTTCAAAACAAATTCAATTTACAAAACAATTCATTTTGACCAATGGTGTTTATTATTTAATTTTCTACTTAGCCAATTGAAATATTTATAATATAAGTAAGAGTATATATCATTTCAACTCTTTCCAATGTCACAAGTGAATAAGTCCAACATGTATGATGTCAATAGGAAACTAACAACAATCAAGAATACAATTATTTATCATAGATAAAATCATCAAATGTAGATAACATGGATGAAAATCATATGTTAAATACTCACTTCAAACACAAGTGTCCATATCGATTTTAAAATATATATTGCGTGCGTATATCGTGTGAACATGTGCACAAACATAATAACCAAATGATATGCAGCCAAACAATACATGTATTCACACACACACACACACACACACACACACATACATGACAAATTTAAGTTTATTAACTTGCAAGAAATGTTAGTTAGTGTGAATGAGTTTAAACACTCACCTAAATGATGATCTCGACTAGTTGAGCTCCAATCTCAATGTATACACGTGATTTGGTACGCGCCGACAGACGGAAACATGAATACACACACGCCACGACTTAGGTTCTGCACACGGCTACGATGACACAGATGGTGCTGCGACGACTAAAAATAACAATGGACAACACAATCGCATCACTTGATTAATATTTGAGTACACCACAAATTGGGACATAACAAACAAGGCTAGAGCACACTGACGACGAGGTACAACATGAAGTCAAAAATGAGTTTTAAACTGAGCATGCAGCTCAGGCCTGTGTTAAAATCTTGGTTGATAAAATTTTTGAGTCGTTTATCGGAATTTGATAAAATTTTATATCTGGAAAGCTAAGATTATAAGTTACAACTTTCATTTGTTGTGTTTCTGTTGATTTTGAAGTTTAAATGGAGAAAAATTCATTTGTTTGTTGTTGGGCTGTTGTTAGGAAATCAGGAAAACACTTAAAACTGCGAATTTGTTTTGGTCATAACTTTTGAGCCACTAATCGAAATTTGAAAATTCTTAATGTTCTGTAAAGCTAAGGGATTAAGCTACAACTTTCACTTATGGTGTGTGCCTCTTGTGATTTTGGAGTTTAAATGGTGAAAAACCCATTTGTTTGTTGTTGTCCTGTCGTTGAGAAATCGTGTCAATACTTAAACATGAGAGATTGTTTTGGTCATAACTTTTGAGTAACTTATCGGAATTTAATAATTTTTATGTTTTGGAAAGCTATGAGTTTTGCTATAATTGTATGGATTAAGTTTTGTTAAATTATATGCTTAAGCAAAACTGAAATTGCAATTTAAAACTAAGAGATTTGTTATGAACTTTTGGAAACAATAAAATAGTTTTGTGAACAACTATGTAAGTGTTTTAAACAATGGAATTCAAAAGAAATAATAGTTTTGAGAATCTTAATTCTATAGTCTGGAATGAGCAAATTTTCGACTTAATGTCACAGATTGTTTTATATGCTTTTGTGAAACATTTTGTCGAAATTGGTATATTCCAATGAATAGAATGTTGAATTGGAATTTATTAATTCTTGACCAAATACTAGAACCCAAGCGAGAAGTATAGGATGCTCGAGTTAGATTCTGGTAATCGATTTTGAGATAGTAATTAAGACTTTAGGGTTGTATTCTTTTATGGTGTGCAGCAAAGGCTGCTAGATCCTTAAGAAGGTTACTTCTGGATTTCTTTTCTAACTTGTAAATACAAAAAGATTGAGGAATTCATTATTTTAAGAGACTGGACTTTTATGACTACTTTTTTAGTAAAGATCTTAGATAAAATAATGATTAATATGGAGTAGTAGAGTCGCCGTTGCCAATATCTCTATGATTGTTGAGATTTTGTTCCTTTGATTATCGGAATCAGTTAAATGTTTCCTTGATCCCTTAGATCGAGCATGTGAGACACCGATCTCCACGATTGTGTATCTATGTTTCCGCAAACCCTTAAATTGAGCATGTGATTCCTTGGTCTCAATAATCAAAGAAATGGATTGTGTTACTTGTTTCATTATGTTTCCTCGATCCTAGCGATCGTGCATGAGTTCGAAATTGCCTATTTCCTTGTGTTTCCTCGATCAGGTCGATTGAGTATGAGTTCCTCGATCCTAGTGATCATGCATGAGTTCCTGATCTTTGGTATCAGATCGATATGAGGGATACCACCAGGCCTCTAGACCATTTTGGATTTTGGAATGTATGTTTGTTAGTTTGATATGTTGATTCTCGTTCTTACTTGGTCATTTAACTGAGAAAGAGTTCCTTGATCAGGTTGGTCATGATTGAGTCGTGTTAACCTATCGTGCTATAATAGTTCCTTGATCAGGTTGGTCATAAATGAGTCGTGTTAACTTGTCGTGCTTATAACATAAACTTGTGATAGAGATAAATATCCATGATTGGAAACTAGACATACATCATTGTGAAACAATAAATTATTGTGACTATCATTTTGTGGTTGAACTAAAGTTTATTTATATGTTATATGTATGTATGTGTGTATATATATATATATACATGGATCTCACTTTTTGGATATTTAGAGATAGAATGATCCGGAATTTTGTGTTTCCGGGTCAGATCGGAATTTTCATGTTTACAGGATGTTCAAACTTTTGGACATGTGAGCTAGCCATGGATAGACATATTGAGATTCTGAGTTTATCTTATGTAGGATATTCACCTGATGTAATATGAGATGTACTTGTTAAGGTAGTGACTTATTTTGAAATGTGTAGAACGAAAAATTTAGAAGTACATTTGTGGACATACTCTATGTATGGTATGATGTATATTTTTCTATTGTGATCTATGATTGTTATGTGTATGAAAGATTGTTCTGATTATGTGGAATCGATGTGTCTATTACTTTGTCTTAATACTGAACACGTCAAATTCTGATCAGACATTAAGTGAAAAAGGTATAAGTGACGTATTGGTATTAGTATAAAGAT
Organism: Allium sativum; assembly: GCA_030737875.1. NCBI lineage: Eukaryota > Viridiplantae > Streptophyta > Magnoliopsida > Asparagales > Amaryllidaceae > Allium > Allium sativum. The sequence continues at coordinate 973,898,188 of CM060916.1, forward strand.
ATATTCACATTCGACCACCCCAATTAAGTTGTATTCTTCGGATTAATGTCGTCTGCTAAACTGGGTATAACAGTGGGGTCGTTACATTATCAGCTTGTACATTAATCATGTTTGAATCTATATTGGCCTTTTTGGCTTTAGTTCCTTTCTTTTCTTCTTCTTCAGCAGGTTTGTCTTCAGACTTCTCAGTTTCAGTGCCTTATGCCTTTTTAGAATTGCTGGCTTGAGCATCTTTCATTTCAGCATCATCTATATTTTCTACAGTTTCTTTTCTAGAGTCTTAGAGGGATATTTGCTATCTCCATCTTTTTTTTACTCTTACCACCTTTTTTTACTTGACTTGTTTCAACCAAGAAACTTTAGGAGTAGAGTATGCTTTATAAAGCATCACACTATAGATGCAGTTCCAGGATCTGGTAAAGTAGTTGTCACGGTTTCAGGTGCAACTTCCATTAACTTCAATTCTGAGCTCATCCCTTGAATCATCAGACTTTATAATGGTAATTAAATTATATTTCTCTTTGTTATCAACATCAACATCCTTCACCTTTGCGTCTTCTTTATGTTGAGCTGAGGTAGGTGAGATCTCCAGCAAACATGGGAGGCACCGAAGAGCACATATTCAGCAAACCACTTCAACCATTATATGCGATCTGATCTTGCTGATCTGAAAAAGCCACCAAAGTCGTGTCAATTAACATCTACTTTTTTTTCTTGCGATCCGGCGGATGATAATCATTTTACGTTGGCTGCCGCTGTCGGGATAACACCCCAGATCAGAAAACTCTTATGAGTACTATGACTCTGATACCACTGTTAGAATAGATATGTTATATTACTTATAATTTATTATCTTGTTTCTTACCGACAATACAAATGATCACATATATATAGTGGACTACATAACTTTTCAAATAGACACAACACTAATGGACATGACTCTTAAACGAACAGACACAACTCTTTAGCTTCAATAGATATGAAATTTCGCTGAATAGACATGCTTCTCTTTTGATTTGCTTTCCAACAGACGCTTCATTGTTTCTAACAAACTGCCCAACTTTTAAAAAAAAATACGGGGCGCACTTCAGTATACACTTAATCGTATTTCTTGTTTCGTTTAAATATACAATTAATCGTATTTCTTGTTTCGTTTACTCATGCAATTTCATTATAAGCTAGACGCACCGGACAAAGAAATAACCATCAAGAAAGACTCAAAAAATGCGAAATTATAGGAGATTATGAAAGAGATGAAAAGCCTGAAGAAGAGAATCAAATAACAAATTGCCTTGTTTCGGTATTGATAGTCATGACCGCAGTTTGGCAATTGTCGGAGGTGTCTTTGTTCCTCAGCGTGAAGGTAATGGTGGATAATCCTGTGAAATCTTTAGGTGATTTTGTTTTAGAAGGTTTTAAAGGTAAAGGGAAGAAAAGAGCTGTTGAACCTATCGTTGTTCCTCCTATTATTGTTCTCGAGCTACCTCACGTTGAAATTCCATGTATGAATTTGAATGGAGAAAACGAATAGTGATCCTTGTGTCCTTTAAAGGGAAGTACATATATTGTATAGATTTATTATTTATCGTTTATTTGATTAGGAGTATTTTTCTGAAAAAAAAACATTTAAATCTCCAGTTAAATCTGCCAGTATGGGCGTGATATGTATCTGGTTATCAACTACTGGACTGCAATAGGTTTAATGATGAAACATAGATAATTTACACTGGGCGCACTTGACAAGTGCGCAAGTATAAATATTATGGGGGTGCACATCAGAAATGTGCCCCGTATTTTTTTAGAAAAAGTTGGTTAGCTCATTATTGAGATGGTCAAAACTAGCATATATTTGCAAATATTTTAAACTAACCTATTTGTGACATTGATTCCAAAAATCAGCCTCTTTTGAAAATTTATCCGTAGGGAAAATAATGGAGGGAAGAGAAGCAAACTACACATAATTCTGGCAGTATCCAACTAATAAACGCTGCACAAGCAAGATACGTGGAGAAAGAAATCAAGAATGACATATTTACAACGATGTTGCTTCTGATTATAGGTTATACCTGTGATACAAGCAACGAAGGGTTAGTTGGCTTTAGTTTAACATTCAACTATATGAGCTAAGCATACAAAGGAAGCTAATGTTGTCTGAATTCTAGTATTGTGGTGCATGCGCCTGTATAATTAGGTCTTGATCACTAGTCAAACCGACCGCGAGGGAGGTTTCCTACTGTAAGAGGGCCAAAATCAATTTTTCTGTGCCAATGAAATTCAACATGATTTGCACATGGGATATTTCCTCTGCCTCTTCGTTCTCAAATCTATCCAACCCCTCTTCTTCGTTACCATTTGTCGCTCCGCTTTCTTCGCATTCTGCTATCCCGTTGATTCTCCTTCTGTAAAATTTCCTACTCTCCTTCGCCTCGTCTATTAGTAAAATTCCTCGGTCTCTTTTAAAACTAAAACCCCTTCTCCATCAATCAACTCCTTACCGACTTGATCGCAACCAATATCAATCACAAACCTAATTTTCGCGTTGCATCCCAACTAGCAAAAACCCTATCCGACTTTCAATTTTTACCTTTAATAATTTCGGTTCACATCAATCAAGTTTTCCACCAAATCATTTCTTTGCAATATTGGGGCTTTTTTGGTGAATGTAATTTATTGTGAATTAAAGGAGGTACGAAAATGTACTTCAGCTGATAGATGAGACCTTACAGTTCGATATGTCTGTTTACAGGTTTGTTTTTGTTTCTATTAAGTTGTTTTGCGTAATTATGCCAATTGTTTTCCATATCCCAATAAATTCTCTATTTTTCCTATGTTTAGAAAAGGTATATTGACAACTTACATTTTCACATCCATTATTTTACATTTTCATGTTTCTCAATGCTACAGTTATGTTAATGATATGGTGTATCATTGCCTTTTATTCTTGTTATGTTGGTTCCTCAAAGAATAATTTGATTGTTTTTCCTTAGATTAGTTAACTTGTAAATTCATGTAATATATCTGCTTACAAACCACTGAGAAAAATAGAGTTTATATACTTTATACTTGTATTGCAAATACTCATAAATAGATTGAGGATCAATTGCTATTTGCCGAACTTACTTGTGGTATGATTTTGTTACATAATATTTTTGCATAATCTTCATACATATTGTAGGAAGTCATATATGCTATTGTATATAAAGCTCAGTTTGCTCCTATGAATTCGTTCCAAGCTCCATGAACTTTGACACAATTTAAAAATAAACTCCTAATTGGTCTTCTGCTGGTTTTTGCTTTATGGACAGTAAATAAACATGCAAAACTCCACCTTGAAGAAGATATGACACGTTAGATTACCTCCCTATAGAATATTTTAAAAAAATTGCGTCCATAGATGATGAACTAGATGTAAAGCCCTGTAGAATTGGTTTTGAATCTTGGAAAAAAGATGTAATGAGTGTCTGTGTAAGAAGAAATAAGTTCTTCGCCGAGATAAGCCTAGCAGATTTTGCTATACCGACATAAATCGCTCAAGAGATGCAAGTGAATATGATAACTCTATAAATACTTTGAAATTGAACACACTATCTAGTCATTAATTTTCAATATTGATTCTTTATTATATTCCTGTGATAATGAAACAAAGACACGATTTTAGCTCATATAACCATGTTCTACACTTCGATGTTAAAATGCAAGAAAATATGTTGTCATTTTAAGTGCACATTCATACACATGACGGAAATTTGTTTGGCATAGGCTGACAATATATGTACATATCATATAGGCTGACAATACATGGAAATTTGTGATAATGAAAATATGTTTATTATTTTACACATATAGGTCAAGCTTTGTATTGGATTATTACAAAACAATAAGGTTTGTTTCTCTTTAACATTGTCAGGCTTGAAGCCATTCAATTTTGTCTGAGGTTCTTATATCAGTGTCCATTCTATGTTTATATTGGTTCAACTAAATGTGAATGATACGGTTGAAATGATCTTTCTTCTAATGAATGACTTGAATTATGCTTTACAAATTTTAATTTTCTTTTGGGAAATCTAAAGCCGATATTTTAGTCTTTGTGCATTCACTATATAACCATGTTGTTACTTTATTATAAACAAACATGTTTGTTGCAGTGACAAATAAAAACAATCATGGAGAACTCAGGTATTGTTTGTCAGAAGATTTTGGCTGTCTAAGAGTATTTGCTTCACTATTTTGAAAGCTTATATTGCTTCCATCTTGCTATCTAGTAAGAATTTATTATTATTTATTATTATATTTTTGCCTTAACTCGTAAATCAATGCCATAATTGTTTTCGAAACATTCATGTTTGTTTTTTAAGTTAACATATGTAAATGAATTTATGTTGTTAAGTAGCGATTAAGGAGTAATAATGATTAACAAGGCATGCATTTCATCTATAAAACACCATAGGTTATTTCTAGTCATCACCTGCTTTTCCAAACCTGTTCATAGGGATGCTGAAAGTAATCTTAGAGTTCTAACTTCCAAGACTGCATAAAGCTTTTGTCATGGATCTTCCATCCATCTTTTATTGTTTGAGGGAGGTATGTTATCATATTACTTGAATTGGAGAAGGATTGAAGGCCATTGATTCTTTCCTTTACCTTTTAATTTGTATTTGGAAGAAACTGTATATTATTGTTGAGAATGTAGGATCAGATATATTATTGTTAAGAGTGTAGGATCAGATATATTATTGTTAAGCATGTTAATGTCTCATATATATGCTGATATATTCTTAAATGAAAGGTTTTTAATGTAAATGGAGAGAACCGTGAGAATTGTTGTATCCCAATACTATTAATCCAGATCTGTATGCTTGCCCAAAAGAGTATAATGCGGTTGCTTTCTCACTTGAGCATTCTTTATCTTCTTGTTATGGGCTCGGTGTTTTACCCATGTTTTATTTGTACCGCAGTTGCTCCCTGTTGGATCATCAGGCCGTTGGCCCAAATTTGCTTATTTGCTTGTCATCCCTGTGCCTCACCAGTATCAAGACTTTTTGGACTTAAACCACCCTAACTGTACATGTCGCATGTTATAGGCATGAACTTTTGCTCATTTTTCAGTGACTTGAGATTCTTTTTGTCTTTTCTTTTTGCTAATTGTGAAAAAAGGCCAATATAACATACTGAATGGGATGAAAGTGAACTTTTACCTGCTGCTTCCCTTGCAGGGCTTGCAAAGATGAATAGGACAAAGATTTATACTTATTTTCAGCGTAATTTTATCTTCAGTATTTTTTTTCAACAGTTCGAGTTTTTCAAATGACAAAGATAGTTTTAAGTGATTTATTTAAATAAATTAGTTTAATAATTTGGGTTTTATTTACTACATCTTACCCTTGCCTTTTTTTTATTTCCATCAAATTTTCACTAATATGATGATATGTTTTGAACTTATGTTTGTTTTGTTTCTCTTTTTATTTTTCCAATCCGTTAATGGTTTAGAGTTGCAAAATAACTAAACATTAAGATTAAACTGATCCTGCTTGATATTAATAAAAATGTATGTATGTATTTGTGACTGGTTCGAATCTACATTGATAGTATATTCTAAATCTCAAGTTGTTTACATGTAAAATTCAGTTTAATTGAATTTCTACTTTATTGATTACTTCCATTTTCTTTAAAAGTACTATATAATTTTTTAAATAAAATATAACTTGAAATATATTTTAACAGATAATTTTATATTTTATATTAAGCATGTTAGAGGTTGATTTTCCCGCCGTTGTGCGGTAATACTAGTATGTGTGTGTGTGTGTGTATATATATATATATATATATATATTTAGGCAGGTTCGAGCGCACCCTAAACAGTGCAACACCCCAAATGCCCCTCAATCTCCACCAAGTATTCCCCCTTCTCTCTCCTTCCACTCACTCTCCCACTTCCCACTCACATTCTTTAATATAAACGGGTGGTGGAAATCAGGGGACATTTGGGGTGCTCCATTTTTGGCTGCAACCAAACGCTTGCCATATATATACACACATACACACACACACTTCGAGTGCAAAGGGCCGCTGAATTAATTATCCACATTCTTTCAAGTGTCGTTATATTTCTTATATATGTATGGTATAGATAGAGTTAAGCCTGAGATTTTATCTACTAGTACCATAATTTTACAGGGTGGAAGCAAACAATTTTAGTACAAACTTTCCGAACAAAGGAAAGATAGATAATTTAAATTTCTATTTATTTATTTTAGCCATTTCTAGTGACTATCAATTTCCTCGTTTATACATGACCAACCATTGTAGAGTGAGAAGATCCTAGAGATGCAATACGAAAGTAGTAGTAGTAGTGACTAAATCAACAAACTTGAGAAGATCCATAATGAAATTCTCAGTTCTTTTATGTTACAACTTACAATAAACATATCTAAATAACACTAGTCAAGTGGTCTGTCTTTTTGGAGGCTTAAGTTAAACAGTTTTGTCCGGCTTAGTATACTATAGAAGTATTCATTATTTTAGTGTGTTGCTAAAAACACTCAAATTGTTTCAATATATATGAGCTCATAAAAGCACACCTTATTATCTTTTTATTTATCTCAAAACATGGGACCTAAGAGTGATAAATTCACCATTAAAATTTATACTTGTCCCCTATTCAATATATTTATAGTTTATTGCAGCAGTGGCTTGTGTTCCGAAGAGAAACTCATCCACCGTACTTTGCCTTGTATGCGGCCCAAAGTTTATCCACGCTGTTACCAAGCAACTCACTGAAAAACGCATCATTATACCCATCCTTCATCTTTTTATTCAGCTCCTCCACAAAACCATTCATCCTATCTGAATCACAGTAATCGAGAAAACGCGAGGTCACGTCGTAGCCTTGGTCCCACTTGTCTCCTCCTCCTAGTTTTACCCAATGACCTAACACATACCCTGTTGATTTCCAGAGATCAAAACGAATCAGAAAGTTGGAGGAGACAGTGTTTGAGGCACGCACAGAACGCTATCCTTAAGGAATTATTCGCCCCCACTAATTTCAGTGAATAAAGCAGCGAAATTCCTCTACAACGAACAACAATGTTACAGAAGCAGATATCGGGGAGAAAAAAGAAGATTATCGGAGAAGAGATTATTTTGGACGAGAGCGAAGCGACGAATATATAAAGGCTGAAGGGGTGTAGCCGTTGGAGACAGTTATGCTCGAACAGGTGTATCCATTCATTTAAAAAACATGATCGCTTGGAACAGTTGAACCTGCTCCGTACGGTCACGCATGCGCCCACATGCCCCAAGTGCCCATCTTTTGACCCATAATAATTTTGTAGGTCCAAACTATTTTCATCCCAACCATTGTGTCCATCTCTAAGCCCAAGTTATTAATTCACAACATCTTGTTCTAACTATTCATATATAAGATGAGTTATACCATAATATTTGCCGATATGGGACAAATATTTATTACAACCTTCCCAATAATCCCCCACAAGATTGTAATAATTATTTATTTATGCATAAAAGAAAGTACCTTTTGGTTTTGTACTTTTGTCCTTAGTCCATAGATTTAAGTTTCAATAGAATATTTGGTAGTAAATACTTAAACCAAAATCCTATACGATGAAGCGAAATGTATGAACACATAAATATTATCACGCTTCTGTAAAATGTCATAACCGTAAATTGGTTAATAATTTCCTCCTGGTGTTCATGAACATGTATAAAGTTATGTCCAAACTTTATTGAAACATTGTTTTTTATGTTTATATAGGTGTCCATTTTTTCCGTCCTTGTTACTATGGACAAATGATCACCACAAAATGTAACAATACAACCATTGATTTTTTTAATGTTTGTCAATCACTTTTCTGCAATTTGTTTTTACCTTTTAAACCTTGAATAATATAAGGTTTGGTTTCCATTGCAGGTGGTTAGAATGTTTTCAGACCCATTGTACTACTAGTAGTTTTCACCATTTCTCTCGGTAATCCTTTAGTTAGTGGGTCTGCTAGATTTTCCTTTGATCTAACAAATATAATAGTAATGATACCATCTACAATTAACTCTCTTACATATGCATGTCTTAAAATTATATGTCTAGAATTCCCATTATAAATTTTATTATAAGCTCTGGACAATGTAGCTTCACTGTCGCAATACACAGAAATGGCTGACATTGGTTGTGGCCGCAACTCTATTTCTAATAATAAATTTCTTAGCCATTCTGCCTCCTTTCCTGATGCATCTAAGGCAACAAATTCTGCTTCCATTGTAGAATGTGTTGTAACTGTTTGTTTCTTGGAAGCCCAAAATATACCACCTCCTCCAAGAGTAAAAATCCATCCAGTAGTTCCTCTGTTATCGTTTTTGGGTGTTGCACCACTTGCATCTGAATATCCTTCCAAAACTGCTGGGAAATTTCCATAATAAAGTCCTAATCCTATGGTTCTTTTAAGATAACCAAGAATTCTACATATTGCTTTCCAATGTAATTTGCTTGGTTTGTGCATATATCTAGATAGTTTACACACAGCAAAAGAAATATACGGACGAGTGCAATGCATTGCATACATGAGACTTCCAATAATACTTGCATACTCTAGTTGGGTTATTGCCCTTTCAGAATTTGCAAATAATTTAACTGAAGAATCATAAGGACTACTTGCTTCTTTAACATTTAAGTGTTTATATTTAAGAAGCAATTTTTCAATATATTGAGATTGGCATAATGCATATCCACCACTATGTTTCTTTACTTTGATTCCTAATATAGTGTCAACTTCATTTAAATCTTTCTTTTTAAAACATGAAGTCAAATATTTCTTTGTCTCATTAATGCCTTCCATATTTGTACCAAATATTAGCAGATCGTCCACATATAAGCATATTATAATGCCATATCTATCGGTGAATTTAGAATATATACATTTGTCTGCATTATTATGTTTGAAACCATTAGACAGAATCATGGAATCAAACTTCTCATGCCACTGTTTTGGTGCTTGCTTTAATCCATATAATGATTCAACAAGTTTGCAAGCTTTATTTTCATTTCCAGGCATATTGAAACCTTCTGGTTGTTCCATATATACCTCTTCATCAAGATTGCCATTTAGAAAAGCAGTTTTAACATCCATTTGATGTACATGCAACCATAAATTGAAGCAAGTGCAAATAGAACTCTAATGGATGTTAATCTTGCAACATGAGCATATGCATCAAAATAGTCAATACCTTCCTTTTTCCTGAATCCTTTAGCAACCAACCTTGCCTTGAAAGTTTGTATTGATCCATCCGTATTATATTTTCTACGAAATACCCATTTACATCCAATTGGCTTTGATCCGCTAGGTAAGTCAGTTAATTCCCAAGTATTATTAGATAGAATTGAATCCATCTCATCTTGTATTGCTTCTTTCCAGAAAGGAGCATTCCTAGAAGCCATTGCTTCTTTAAAAGTTTTGGGATCTCCTTTTATGCCTAAGACATAAATTATATCATCGATAGTATCTTGTCTATTACCTATGACAAGATGGACTACATCATCGGGTGAAATGAAATTAGGTCCTAACTCTTTAGCCTTCTTTGCTCTTTGACTTCTTCTAGGCTCTTCTGATATATCAGAAAATTTTCTTTTGTTAGAAGAAGTTTGGTCAGATTTTTCATTATTCTTGTCGTGAATAATTTGAGTAGGAACCAAGATTTGACTTGAATCACATATGAACTTATTTTCAATAAATTCTACGTCTCTTGATTCTATAATGACATTAGAATCTAAGTTCAGCACCCGAAATGCTTTGGAATTCTCAGCTATCCTACAAATAATCCTTTTAAAGCCCTTGGCCCTAGTTTATTCCTTTTTGGATCTATTACTCGATAAAAGTTTAGACAACCCCAAACTTTCAAGTATTTCAAACTTGGTTTTCCGCCTTTCCATAATTCATATGGAGATACTTTAGTTTTCCTTGATGGAATTCTATTATGTAAGTGACATGCTGTTAAAAGTGTCTCCCCCCATAAGTTTACATTTTGTTTGGCATTTAAAATCATAGCATTAGTCATTTCCACTAATGTTCTATTTTTTTGTTCAGCCAATCCATTCTGTTGTGGGGTATATGGTGCAGTTCACTGATGTATAATTCCGTTTTCCTCACAAAATAAGGAAAACTCTGTAGAGAAGTATTCTCCACCTCTATCACTACGTAATACTTAAATCTTTCTTTCTTTTTGATTTTCGACTGTAATTTTAAAACGCGTAAACATATCAAAAGCCTGATTTTTTGTTTTCATAAGGTAAACATACGTATATCTGGAATAGTCATCTATAAAAGTAATAAAATATCTATTTCCTCCTCTAGTTAATATACCATTTAGTTGACATATATCGGAATGAACTAATTCAAGCAACTTTGTATTTCTTTCAGATTTAGGGAATGGTTTTTTGCACATTTTGGCTTCAATACATGTTTCACATTTCGATACATTTTTATTTTCATATGAGATTAAACCTTCATTAGACATGAACTTTAAAGATTTAAAATTTAGATGTGCAAGTCTATTATGCCATAAATCAATAGAATCGAGAACATAAGCAAATTCAGTCATTTTATTAATACTTAATTTGAACATCCCATTACAAGCATATCCTTTTCCAACAAATGTTCCCCCTTTGGTCAAAATAAGACTATTACCATCAAGTAAACATTTCACACCTTTACTACAAAGAAGACTTGCCGAGACAAGATTCTTCCTAATATCTGGAACGTGCAAAACATTCATAAGTATGAGTTTCTTTCCAGAAGTAAATTCCAACTCTACGGTCCCCTTCCAACGACAATGGATGTATCATGGTTTCCCATAAGCATTTTGTTGTCGCTTGAAACGTCCTCATAGAACGTAAACATGGACTGATTGTTGCATACATGCACGGTAGCACCAGAATCATACCACCAGTCGGTATCCTTGGTGTTATCGGCCATGTTTAGTTCTGTCACCATATCGATATTTAATTTTGATATCATTGCCACGATCTCAGATTCTTCATGATTTACCATGTTTGCAGAATATGGATTATCTTTTCCATGATTGGGATTTCGTCCTTGATCCTTCTTCTGCCTTTTAAAGAATCTGCAGTCCCTTTTGAAATGCCCTGGCTTTTCGCAGAAATAACAATCCTTTCCTTTTTTATTGGTTTTGTTCTGATTGCTATCCCTTTTCCGCTTTCCTGTTTCCTTATGCCCATTGTGATTGTCGCCCACAGCATGTACATTTGAATCAGATTCAAATATCTTCTTTTCACGGATTCTAGTTTCCTATTCGATATGAAGATGTTTCTAAATCTGTTCCATAGAGAAATCTTCAGTCAAATGCATAAGTTTCTTTCTGTAATCACTCCATTTAGAGATTTGAATATAAATACAATATATAGTCAACATGGTTTTAACGGTTCAACCGGTCTAACCTTCAAAACCTTCGACCTTGGACGAACACGGTTTGATCCGCGGTCCGGTCATGATAACTATGATATTGTGAAGCCGATGTCCTGTGCATGTGCAACCATGCAGGACACATTTTTTGTTGTAGATAGACAGGCTATCCATCTCTTGTGCCTCTTGTACTTATGATTTATTACAATAAAAATGGACGGCCCACTATAAAAATCGGTCAGACTTGCCTAAAAAATAAAAATAAAAAATAGTTTCAAATTGTACTATAACTAGAAAACTGTAATCTAGATTAATTTCCAGAATCATATATTTTAGTTTACCATAATTTATAGCATAAATGATTGGTATGTCACAATTTAATTTGGTAGTTTTTTTTTTAATTTGTTCAGAAGGGAAACCAATCGAAGTCATAAAACCATCCCTAGTGCACCTAGCCTGATCCGCGAGCACCACATAAGTTGATAATTTTAGCGTATGCACGTGGTAAGCTCTTAGCATGTCATTTCGGGTTTCGAACCCGTGTCACTGTTACCATAACATAAAATCCTTAACTGCTGCAGACTAATTTGGTAGTTTATAAAAAAGCATAAAAATGTATGATTTTCCACTATACGGAATCTGGTAAGATGTTCTATCATTTGACAATCTTTCGATATAAAAATATTTGCATGTTAGGAAGCTGAAAAATGCTCAAGAAGAAAATGGCTATAATGTGAGTTAATTCCCTTCTACTCTTAGATACTCAACTTCTTGTTCTATTCTTACTTTTTCTTTTATTAGAGAGAAAATCAAGTGTAGCATCAAATATATTTTTTATTTAAATTGTTGACATTGATTTTAATTCAATTCATTAAACTATGCTCATTGTGCCATTTTAATAAAAAAATCATGTCTTCTTGTTAGCTTCTACTTACTACACTACAATTTCAATTCTGAGTAGATTTGATTTATAAATCATCTTTCTTTTTTGCCTTTCTTTTGTTTTTTTATTTAAGTTTGAGTCTCTGTTTGGGTACGTAGCCATTTGATGGGAAACTATTTTTTCTTTTAAACAATGCTTTAAACCAGCATATGCAATTAATGTTTGTTATATAATATATTCTTCCATCTGTGTCTATTTTATCTATATTGAGGCAATATAGATTGATTATTTACTTAGTTGTATGCATTATAAGAAAGGATTCGTTATTCATAATTTGATGCCCTATATCCATTCATTGCTCAAATTAAGATAATATAAGTACATTTGCTTATTATTTGAAATTGTATAATGGACAGGTAAGTGCCATTTATTTCCATCTGATGTTCACTTTAGAATTTGAGTGGCTTGCAAGTTGCAAGCAACTTAGATCTGAACTAATGGCATATATGATAGGTGTCATAGAGGCTAAACTACAAAACTACAGGAAAACAAATTGACACTTATAGGAAATGTCCTGTTACAACTTTAGCATATACCATCAAGTCAAATTGGTAAGTAGCGATTTGAGCAGTAAATATCGTATCTTGTACAATTTACACTGAGCTGCTCATTCCTAGTTTTGAATTTCTAGATTCTGCATTCTATCGTTTACTAAAATCTCTTGAATGACCAATGCCAGAATCATTTCAATAATAATATAAGAGGATCCCTCAATAAATATAAACATGATTGCCTCACGGCCCTCACCACTACTATATAATTAGCTTTCATATAAGGCGTTTTACCTTATTAACTACTGCATTCTCATTTGCACAGTTCACTAGTTCTTCATTCTTCCACTCGGATATGTTGTACTTCATCTTCATGCCATATCCAGGCTCATTTTTTCTGTACGAAAACAGTCACAAATTGTAGGACTAATATCTAGTTGGCACAACTATATACATGTTTTTAGTATGGTGGCAGCTTCATTTCATATGCAACCAACTGGTTTCAGCTTAAGCCTTCTACTTTGCGTTGGCTAAGACCAGGTAAAGCATATATATACTCTATTTCAACATCAAGCTATAGTTGAAATATCTTGGTGCCTTAATTGTTTACCACTGTATAGACCGACATGTTATCGAACAAGTTCCGTTGTTTTCATTACAAAATTGAATCCAAACAGTGCCATTATTTTCCAAATGTCCAATTTCATTACCAGTTTTAGCAGGAATAAATATTAGCATATCGATATCCAAACCAGAATATTAATTCAACAGGGATGTATTCTACACTTAAACATAACAAAAATTAAATAAAATTTGTATTCAGGAAGAAACTGGAAGAGTATAAAGTATCTAAAACGATTCAATGCTACATTTGTCAATCCATCGACGTTGCATTTTTCGTATGTGACCTGGATTTTATTTTTGTGAAGAATGTGTATTTTCTTTAATTTCGTTATAACCCAACATCATAAAACACTGACACATAAAATCATTCTAAATGCTTGACTTACATCTATTACTTAGCAAGAAATAGTTTAATACATTTGGTACATCTGCATACTATTGATGTCAAAATGGACAACAACACCCAAGGTGTATCTCTACACACTTTGCAAGCAATTAAAATCTAGAAAACTGGTAGTCACAAACACAGAAAAGCAAGTAAAGACAGCGATTTATAGTGGTTCGGCCTAGAATTGGCCAACATCCACATTGAAGAGAATTATCATAATCACCATCAAAGTTAAAAGATACATGATTTTTTCCATTTCCCTTATTTTCTCTCTTTTACAATAATATTCTCTACTTCTTCTCTTTTTACTTCCGATTCACTCGAATTCTCCAATGAAATGATGAGATCTCTTAGATTGTGATGGTTGTGGGAGTAGATCTCCAACAACTTGAGCACTTAGATGAATTTAGCAAATCCATGGTAATTGAGATGTTGAATCTAAGCTTGGAGGAGGATCAGTGGAATTGACTAGCCGAAGACTCAAGTGCAAGGCTCGCAACATTTTAAATGAATGGGTTGAACGTTCTTCGTCCGAGACTTCTCCACTAAACATGCATGAAAAGAAAAAGAAAAAACTTATTGTGGCACGGTTTGCAGAGTACCGGAAAAGTCTGAGGTCATCTGGTGATGTAAACAAAAGATATACATGAAAGAAAGTTTAAAAGCTCATCTGAGAAATGGACTTCCCCAGCGTTTATATGTGATCTGTTTTCAATATGAGCAGTTCCGACAGCCTATCATCGTAAATTTATCAGAAAATAAGCTATTTTGGTTTTATCAAACAAAACAGGTTCATCTGTTTTAGTTGATGTTGTGCATTGCGTTTATATACGTTTCAAGCCTGTTAGACTTCTTTTAACCAACATAATTTTATAAAGGGTTTCCACCTTTTTTTCAAAAAAAAAAAACCGGTTATACATTTTGGTTTGAACAATGCCACGTAAAACGAAGTTTTTTTGGTTAAAATCTGCAAAATAGAGAAAAAAAATGGGTTCCACCCCCTATTTTTGAGGCGGAATTTATGTAGGTCCTACCCATTCTCATATTCGCACAAATTGACTTAAATTGTTTCGGTTCATTTAGCATTTTTGTTTCGGTTTTATTACAACAAAACTATTTTCTGTGGAAAAAGTTTGCAAGTGCACTATTGCGAGAGGGTTTTAAGGATTGCTGTTAATGAAATCACTAATTTGCATTTGCGGTAAAGTAAACATTTTCTGGTATCACTTGGGTTTAGCACATAAAGCCTAGTGTCACTGAAAAGAATAGGTTGAACATTTACACTTGAATATTTTCCATTTGTATTGCAAGATAGTCTTAAAACTAATGTGATGATCAGGTCAACTGTCATTAAAGAGGATATCTAAAATCACATTTTTTGATGTGAGTTGATGATCCTCAAGCATGCATGTATGTTCTGCACATAAGTTGAATTCAAACATAAGTAAGATGGTTCAAAGCAAATTAGACCTGGCTGTAACATTTTTTTTCATTATTTTGTTCAGTATTGATGTTATTATCAGTTTTTTTTAAGTAGTATGTGGTATAGATTAAAAACATTTTTGACTAATATTTTGACTTGACACGGAAAATAAAGAGGATTTTCTTTTAAAGAACAAACTTTGCCAAAAAATTGGTGATAAGTGTGGAAAGTTTCAAAATTAAAGAGAAGGAGAGACCAATTCTTCTGTCTACATTCCCAGCGTCCCTCACGTCCCTCTAATCAGATTCCCTGATTTCCACTGTTTTGCATTTAAGTCCCCCAATAATTCAGGGGTTTAAGTGCAAAAGGTGGAAATCAGGAGGCTCTGATAGGGTGTGACACGGGGGACACTGAATTTGGGGACAGAACAATTGATGCGGGAGAAGGACACGTTTACACTAAAAGTGAAATTCAGGAGGTCCTCTATCCTTTTTCCATAAGTAAACTAAAAAGATGAAATAAATAGATATGAATGGAGTCTCTGACTAAGTATTCGTTTCAAGAAAAGCAATCATCGGCTGTAATACTTAGAGGTAACCCGAGAATAGTGAAAAAAATAACAATCGAGTCAAAACGAACATCCTCGTGCAAATCAACAAATCATATGCATAGCAACTTAGATGTTATCGATTTTTTCATCCCCTTAAATCAACAAATCTTATATGTTATGAGTTTTTTCATCTCCTAATATCCATTAAACAGTTTGCGTACAATAGTATACGCTATTATATACAATTTCTATCAGTAAAATAAATATTACAGTCGCATTAAGGCTTTATATTGATCTACGTTAATAGATTTTAAAGTGCAAGTCCTGTTACACCACCAATAATGTTGGCAGGCAGCGATTCCCTTATAGGTACAATACTAAACCAAAGTCGTAATGGGCACGTACAAGAAAAATATAACAAGGCATATGAGGCAATATCCAAATAGGATTCTACTAGTTTACCCGTTCAGGCCGGTCGTAATTAACCCTTACTTAACCCACCGCATCCATCGTCCCAATCAAATCAAGATGAATCAATCTTATCACAAGTCAAGTAAGTAATATGAAAGGGGTGTGTCCGCTAGAAGAAGTAGCTAACTTCATTGTCAGGCATGCGCCCATGTTTTAGTCATTTTAGTTATGACACAAGTGTCAAGGCTATCAATCATCGTTCTTTTACTTCATTCTTGCAAGCGTGGGCCAAATCGACCACTTCATTGTGAAATATCCTCCATGTACATAGTTGTTAAAATGGTTCTGTTATTGACAGAGAGTATGACAATGTACAACCCCGGTCTCTTTATTTACTAATCGTCATTCTACATACCGTACTCGTTTCTTATTTAAATAAAATATCATATTTCAAATCATAAATCGATTTTAATTCAAATCTAAATTTCAAATTAATACCATTTTCTTAGATGAATTCTGTACTGAATCCCAACTTCAATTTTATGATTTCTTATCATTATCATAATTCAAAATTCCGCTTTTACTTTCATGTCACAATTACCATTATTCAATGAAATCTCTTCAAAATAGTTTTGGCTCAAGGGCTTTGATTGGAACTATACTTTTTCAAAATTGTTTGCATATGTGGTGTGTATATATAATAATTAAAATTAAATTATAATAGTCTAATAAAAACATATACTTAAAGAATAGTATTTAAAATAGCATAAGAGGAAAAATAGTTTAAAAAATTCAGTTTAATTTAAAATAACACTAGTTTTAAAAATAATATAAATATAACATTTTGGAATAAACATTCATTTCCTCTGAAACCTTTTGGACCAAATTCTAGTTTCAAAATCCACTTTAAACCGTTTCCGATTTCATATTCCAATTCAAAACAATATTTTAGTCATTTCAATTTGTCATTTAAAGTCAAATCAAAATCGAATTAATCGATTCAAAAAAAATCAGCATGGATTTAACAAATCATATGTTAGTTACCAATTTAAACATATTTCATTTAATCTATTACAACTTAAGCTTCAAATTCTAAACCCAACTCCCTTTTTTTGTTTCAAACCTTAAATCCCCAATTTGCCAAATTTCATTAAATTGGTTTAAAATCTCAAATCTTAGATTTAACACTCAAAATAATTTAATTTCAACAAAGCCACTTAAAATCTTACTTCTCATTTAAGATTCTAAATCAAAAATTCATTTATCAAATCCATTTATCAAATCAAATTTGAAACATTTTACATTTCAAGTCGACTTGAAATTATTAATTTTCAAAATTCCATATGTAATTTTTCATTTCAATGATTCATCCCAAAAAAGAATTCAATTCAAACTTTGGTTTCTTTTGAATTATTCATTCAAACAAAATTCGTTTTAATTCAATTACGACCTATATTCCAAAATAAAATTTTAAGATAAAATCTTAAATTCAAATTAATTTATAAAGTTCTCTTTATAAAATTTACAGCGAAATGCACTAATTCCAATCTAAATTTTCAAATCATTTTAAATTATACTTCAACCACTTTCAAATTAAAAACTAAAATCAAGCTTACAAAAATCTCATAAAATTGGAAATGCCAGTTAATAAAATCAAACAAATTCAAAATCATTAATCAAACTAATAAACCTTAATTTAATATTGTTATATTCAAATTCTCAATCGACTATATATTTAAAATTTCAAAAATTGAGTTTCAATTTAAGTAAATCATTTATCAATAAATTATCATAATTCGCAAAATCTCATTTTAATTAGGAAATCAATTTAAGTAATAAAATAAAGCTTTATATGGATTTATGTTAAAATTCCAAATTAATTATTATTAAATTTCAAAACAAATTCAATTTACAAAACAATTAATTTTGACCAATGGTGTTTATTATTTAATTTTCTACTGAGCCAATTGAAATATTTATAATTTAAGTAAGAGTATATATCATTTCAACTCTTTCCAATGTCACAAGTGAATAAGTCCAACATGTACGATGTCAATAGGATACTAACAACAATCAAGAATACAATTAATTATCATAGATAAAATCATCAATTGTAGATAACATGGATGAAAAATCATATGTTAAATACTCACTCCAAATACATGTGTCAAATTTAAAAATATATATTGCATGTGTATATCGTGTGAACATGTGCACAAACATAACAACCAAATGATATGCAGCCAAATAATACATGTATTCACACACACACACATACATGACAAATTTAAGTTTATTAACTTGCAAGAAATGTTAGTTAGTGTGAATGAGTTTAAACACTCACCTCAATGATGATCTCGACTAGTTGATCTCCAATCTCAATGTATACACGTGATTTGGTACACGCCGACAGACGGAAACATGAATACACACACGCCACGACTTAGGTTCTACACACGGCTATGATGACACAGATGGTGCTGCGACGACTGAAAATAACAATGGACAGCACAACCGCATCACTTGATTAATATTTGAGTACACCACAAATTGGGGCATAACAAACAAGGCTAGAGCACACTGACGACGAGGTACAACATGAAGTCAAAAATGAGTTTTAAACTAAGCATGCAGCTCAGGCCTGTGTTAAAATATGGGTTGATAAATGATAGTAAAATGAGCATAACTTTTGAGTCGCTTATTGGAATTTGATAAAATTTTATATCTGGAAATCTAAGATTATAAGCTACAACTTTCATTTGTTGTGTTTCTGTTGATTTTGAAGTTTAAATGGAGAAAAACTCATTTGTTTGTTGTTGGGCTGTCGTTAGGAAATCAGGAAAACACTTGAAACTGCGAATTTGTTTTGGTCATAACTTTTGAGCCACTAATCGAAATTTGAAAATCTTAATGTTCTGTAAAGCTAAGGGATTAAGCTACGACTTTCATTTATGGTGTGTGCCGCTCGTTGCTTTGGAGTTTAAATGGTGAAAAACCCATTTGTTTGTCGTTGTCCTGTCCTTGAGAAATCGTGTCAATACTTAAACATGAGAGATTGTTTTGGTCATAACTTTTGAGTAACTTGTCGGCATTTAATAATTTTTGATGTTTTGGAAATCTATGAGTTTTGCTATAATTGTTTGGATTAAGTTTTGTTAAATTATATGCTTAAGCAAAACTGAAATTGCAATTTAAAACTAAGTTATTTTTTATGAACTTTTGGAAACAATAAAATAGTTTTGTGAACAATTATGTAAGTGTTTTAAAAAATGGAATTCAAAAGAGATAACTGTTTTGAGAATCTTAATTCTATAGTCTGGAATGAGCAAATTTTCGGCTTAATGTCACAGATTGTTTTATATGCTTCTGTGAAACATTTTGTCGAAATTGGTATATTCTGATGAATAGAATGTTGAAGTGGAATTTACTAATTCTTGACCGAATACTAGAACCCAACTGAGAAGTATGGGATGCTCGAGTTAGATTCTTGTAATCGATTTTGAGATAGTAATTAACACTTTAGGGTTGTATTCTTTTATGGTGTGCGACAAGTGGTCTCTAGATCCGAAAGAGAATATAATTCAGGTTTTCCAGTTATATCCATCATAAGTGAAATTACTAATTCTTAGTAAACACTTGGGTTTCACTAGATGTTATGGGACGTCTATGTTAAACTTTAGTGGTTACTGAAGGTGATTGTATTTAGCACTTTAGAGTTCCCTTTCTTTTGGTGTGCAGCAGAGGCTGCTAGATCCTTAAGAAGGTTACTTCTGGATTTCTTTTCTAACTTGTAAATACAAAAAGATTGAGAAATTCATTATTTTAAGAGACTAGACTTTTATGACTACTTTTTTTAGTAAAGATCTTAGATAAAATAATGATTAATATGAAGTAGTAGAGTCGCAGTTGCCAATATCTTTATGATTGTTGTGATTTTGTTCCTTTGATTATCGGAATCAGTTATATGTTTCCTCGATCCCTTAGATCGAGCATGTGAGACACCGATCTACACGATCGTGTGTCTATGTTTCCGCAAACCCTTAGATTGAGCATGTGATTCCTTGGTATCAATAATCACTGAAATGGATTGTGTTGCTTGTTTCATTATGTTTCCTCGATCCTAGCGATCGTGCATGAGTTCCAAATTGCTTGTTTTATTGTGTTTCCTCGATCAGGTCGATTGAGTATGAGTTCCTCGATCCTAGTGATCGTGCATGAGTTCCCGATCTTTGGTATCAGATCGGTATGAGGGATACCACCAGGCCTTTAGACCACTTTGGATTTTGGAATGTATGTATGTTTGTTTGATATGTTGATTCTTGTTCTTCCTTGGTCATTTAACCGAGAAAGAGTTCCTTGATCGGGTTGGTCATGATTGAGTCGTGTTAACCTGTCGTGCTATAATAGTTCCTTGATTAGGTTGGTTATAAATGAGGTGTGTTAACTTGTCATGCTTATAACGTGAACTTGTGATAGAGATAAATATCCATGATTGGAAATCAGACATACATCATTGTGAAACAATAAATTATTGTGACTATCATTTTGTGTTTGAACTAAAGTTTATTTATATGTTATATGTATGTATGTATGTATGTATATACATGGATCTCACTTTTTGGATATTTAGAGATAGAATGATCCGGAATTTTGTGTTTCCAGGTCAGATCGGAATTTTCATGTTTACAGGATGTTCAAACTTTTGGACAGGTGAGCTAGCCATGGATAGACATATTGAGATTCTGAGTTTATCTTATGTAGGATATTCACCTGATGTAATATGAGATGTACTTGTTAAGGTAGTGACTTATTTTGAAATGTGTAGAATGAAAAATTTAGAAGTATATTTGTGGACATACTCTATATATGGTATGATGTATACTTTTCTATTGTGATCTATGATTGTTATGTGTATGAAAGATTGTTCTGATTATGTGGAATCGATGTGTCTATTACTTTGTCTTAATACTGAACACGTCAAACTCTGATCAAACATTAAGTGAAAAAGGTATAAGTGACGTATCAGTATTAGTATAAAGATATATTCACATTCGACCGCCCCTATTAAGCTGTATTCTCCGGATTAGCAGACGACATTACTTGTAATGTTCTTTGCTAAACTAGGTATAACAGTGGGGTCATTATCAGCTTGTACATTAATCATGTTTGAATCTATTTGCCTTGTTGGCTTTAGTTCGTTTCTTTTCTTCTTCTTCAGCGGGTTTGTCTTCAGACTTCTCAGTTTCAGTGCCTTATGCCTTTTTAGAATGGCTGGCTTGAGCATCTTTCATTTCAGCTTCATCTATATTTTCTGCAGTTTCTTTTCTGTAGATTTAAAGGGATATTTGCTATCTCTATATTTTTTTTACTCTTACCACCATTTTTTTCTTGACTTGTTTCTATAAAGAAACTTTAGGAGTAGAGTATGCTTTATAAAGTGTCACACTATGTAGTTCCAGGATCTGGTAAAGTAGTTGTCACGGTTTCAGGTGCAACTTCCATTAACTTCAATTCTTTTCTTACTTTTTCCAGCTCATCCCTTGAATCATCAGACTTTATAATGGTAATTAAATTATATTTCTCTTTGTTATCAACATCAACATCCTTCACCTTTGCGTCCTCTTTATGTTGAGCTAAGGTAGGTGAGATCTCCAGCAAACATGGGAGGCACCGAAGAGCACATATTCAGCAAACCACTTCAACCATTATATGCGATCCGATCTTGCTGATCTGAAAAAGCCACCAAAGTCGTGTCAATTAACTTCTACTATTTTTTCCTTGCGATCCGGCGGATGATAATCATTTTACGGTGGCTACCGCTGCCGGGATAACACCCCAGATCAGAAAACTCTTATGAGTACTATGACTCTGATACCACTGTTAGAATAGATATGTTATATTACTTATAATTTAATATCTTGTTTCTTACCAACAATACAAATGATCACATATATATAATGGACTACACAACTTTTCAAATAGACACAACACTAATGGACATGACTCTTAAACTTCAATAGATATGAAATTTCGCTGAATCGACGTGCTTCTCTTCGGATTTGCTTTCCAACAGACGCTTCATTGTTTCTAACAAAACTGTCCAACTTTTTTAATAATATACGGGGTGCACTTCAATATACACTTAATCGAATTTCTTGTTTCTTTTAAATATACAATTAATCATATTTCTTGTTTCGTTTACTCATGCAAATTCATTATCACTTGGACGCACCGAAAAAAGAAATAACCAACAAGAAAGACTCAGAGTTGATTGATATTGTTTAGAAAAGGTATCTTGGCAACTTACATTTTCCATATCCCAATAAATTCTCTATTTTCCCTATGTTTAGAAAAGGTATCTTGGCAACTTACATATTCACATCCATTGTTTTACATTTTCATGTTTCTCAATGCTACAGTTATGTTAATGATATGGTGTATCATTGCCTTTTATTCTTGTTATGTTGGTTCCTGTTGGTTCCTCAAAGAATTATTTGATTATTTTTTTCCTTAGATTAGTTAACTTGTTAATTCATGTAATATGTCTGCTTACAAACTACTGAGAAAAATAGAGTTTATATACTTTATACTTGTATTGCAAATACTCATAAATAAATTGAGGATCAATTGCTATTTGCTGAACTTACTTGTGATATGATTTTGTTACATAATATTTTTGCATAATCTTCATACATATTGTAGGAAGTCATATATGCTATTGTATATAAAGCTCAGTTTGCTCCTATGAATTCGTTCCAAGCTCCATGAACTTTGACACAATTTAAAAATAAACTCCTAAATGGTCTTCTACTGGTTTTTGCTTTATGGACAGTAAATAAACATGCAAAACTCCACCTTGAAGAAGATATGAAAAATTGCATCGATAGATGATGAACTAGATGTAAAGCCCTGTAGAATTGGTTTTGAATCTTGGAAAAAAGATGTAATGAGTGTTTGTGTAAGAAGAAAGTTCTTCTTCGAGATAAGCCTAGCAGATTTTGCTATATCGACATAAATCGCTCAAGAGATGCAAGTGAATGTGATAACTCTATAAATACTTTGAAATTGAACACACTATCTAGTCACTAATTTTCAATGGTTATTGTTTATTGTCTTCCTGTCATAATGAAACAAAGACACGATTTTAGCTCATATATCATATAACCATGTTCTACACTTCGGTGTTAAAATGCAAGAAAATATGCTGTCATTTTAAGTGCGCATTCATGCACATGACGGAAATTTGTTTGGCATAGGCTGACAATATATGTACATATCATATAGGCTGACAATACATGAAAATTTGTGATAATGAAAATATGTTTATTATTTTACACATATAGGTCAAGCTTGATATTGGATTATTACAAAACATTAAGGTTTGTTTTTCTTTAACATTGTCAGGCTTGAATTCGTTCAATTTTGTCTGAGGTTCTTATACCAATGTCCATTCTATGTTTATATTGGTACAACTAAATGTGAATGATACGGTTGAAATGATCTTTCCTCAAATGAATGACTTGAATTATGCTTTACAAATTTTAATTTTCTTTTGGGAAATCTAAAGCCAATATTTTAATCTTTGTGCATTCACTATATAACCATGTTGTTACTTTATTATGAAGAAACATGTTTGCTGCAGTGACAAATAAAAACAATCATAGAGAACTTAGGTATTATTTGTTAGAAGATTTTGGCTGTCTAAGAGTATTTGCTTCACTGTTTTGAAAGCTTATATTGCTTCCATCTTGCTATCTAGTAAGAAATTATTATTATTTATTATTATATTATTGCCTTAACTCGTAAATCAATGCCATAATTGTTTTCAAAACATCCATGTTTGTTTTTTAAGTTAACATATGTAAATGAATTTATGTTGTTAGGTTATTTCTAGTCATCACCTGCTTTTCCAAACCTATTCATAGGGATGCTGAAAGTAATCTTAGAGTTCTACCTTCCAAGACTGCCTAAAGCTTTTGTCATGGATCTTCCATCCATCTTTTATTGTTTGAGGGAGGTACGTTATCATATTACTTGAATTGGAGAAGGATTGAAGGCTGTTGATTCTTTCATTTACCTTTTAATTTTTGTTTGGAAGAAACTGTATATTATTGTTGAGAGTGTAGGATCAGATATATTATGGTTAAGAGTGTAGGATCAGATATATTATTGTTAAGCATGTTAATGTCTCATATATATGCTGATATATTCTTAAATGAAAGGTTCTTAATGTAAATGGAGAGAACCGTGAGAATTGTTGTATCCCAATACTATTAATCCAGATATGTACGCTTGCCAAAAGAGTATAATGCGGTTGCTTTCTCACTTGAGCATTCTTTATCTTCTTGTTATGGGCTCGGTGTTTTACCCATGTTTTATTTGTACCGCAGTTGCTCCCTGTTGGATCATCAGGCCGTTGGCCCAAATTTGCTTATTTGCTTGTCATCCCTGTGCCTCACCAGTATCAAGACTTTTTGGACTTAAACCACCCTAACTGTACATGCCGCATGTTATAGGCATGAACTTTTGCTCATTTTTCAGTGACTTGAGATTCTTTTTGTCTTTTCTTTTTGCTAATTGTGAAAAAAGGCCAATATAACATACTGAATGGGATGAAAGTGAACTTTTACCTGCTGCTTCCCTTGCAGGGCTTGCAAAGATGAATAGGACAAAGATTTATACTTATTTTCAGCGTAATTTTATCTTCAGTATTTTTTTTCAACAGTTCGAGTTTTTCAAATGACAAAGATAGTTTTAAGTGATTTATTTAAATAAATTAGTTTAATAATTTGGGTTTTATTTACTACATCTTACCCTTGCCTTTTTTTTATTTCCATCAAATTTTCACTAATATGATGATATGTTTTGAACTTATGTTTGTTTTGTTTCTCTTTTTATTTTTCCAATCCGTTAATGGTTTAGAGTTGCAAAATAACTAAACATTAAGATTAAACTGATCCTGCTTGATATATAATAAAAATGTATGTATGTATTTGTGACTGGTTCGAATCTACATTGATAGTATATTCTAAATCTCAAGTTGTTTACATGTAAAATTCAGTTTAATTGAATTTCTACTTTATTGATTACTTCCATTTTCTTTAAAAGTACTATATAATTTTTTAAATAAAATATAACTTGAAATATATTTTAATAGATAATTTTATATTTTATATTAAGCATGTTAGAGGTTGATTTTCCCGCCGTTGTGCGGTAATACTAGTATGTGTGTGTGTGTGTGTGTGTGTGTGTGTGTGTATATATATATATTTAGGCAGGTTCGAGCGCACCCTAAACAGTGCAACACCCCAAATGCCCCTCAATCTCCACCAAGTATTCCCCCTTCTCTCTCCTTCCACTCACTCTCCCACTTCCCACTCACATTCTTTAATATAAACGGGTGGTGGAAATCAGGGGAAATTTGGGGTGCTCCATTTTTGGCTGCAACCAAACGCTTGCCATATATATACACATATACACACACACACTTCGAGTGCAAAGGGCCGCTGAATTAACTATCCACATTCTTTCAAGTGTCGTTATATTTCTTATATATGTATGGTATAGATAGAGTTAAGCCTGAGATTTTATCTACTAGTACCATAATTTTACAGGGTGGAAGCAAACAATCTTAGTACAAACTTTCTGAACAAAGGAAAGATAGATAATTTAAATGTAAAGGCCCGCAAATCCGTGCTATCTGAGTTGACTAAATACAACACACGTCCAACCCAAATAACACAGAAATACGACTCATTTTTAGAAAGAAGTTAGAGGATGAGAAATAGAAAGAAAGAAATATTAGAATAGAAGAAAACGAAGATCACAAACTCACAGCGGAACGAATAAAATATATTATATAACATAAGCTTCGAAATACAAATCTGTTTGTACATACATACATACCATCATCAGAGTACACATAACATTTGATCCAGCGGAAGTAACTCTAAATAACTAACGTTGAAGCCTCCTACTTCAAGCTCCTCCAAGTGTATCTGTAAAAGCCTGAAACACTTGACTGCCCGTACAAATTTGGGCACCCAAGAGTTTAGGGAAAACAAAACAAAATAAACTCTGGGTCAGTCATGGGACTGGTGTGAGTAAACTCCAACCACTTGTTTAACTTTTAAAATCCTTTCAAAAGAAAAGATAATAGTAAGACCGGCCCACACATAAACACGGACGGTTTTTACCTTACTATAACCCAAAACACTTTGATATCAAATCCAGTGATATTATAATAATGTCTACATCAAGTAAATAACCAAATAGCAGAACGCTTGCATCTCACGCTCCACATACATAGTATATAATCAAAAACCGCATGGCGCTTATTGGAGATTGGATTTCCAACATGACAAGGTATGGAACCACCTTCCGCTTGTGTATCTCTAGAGGCGAATACACCTGGGTTCAACAAGAACGTCTTGCAACCCGGCCCACACATGACCGACCACTCATTTCGCTTGAGTGTATCGAATGTATATCACCAACGGTTGGACTCAAACCACCGTTTCCCGAATGGGCAGAATCGATAGATTTAGAAACAAAAGGAATTTCTCTAGATAGGTGATTATACACCCTAATGGGTGCGACCCACATAGCCATGCTGCCTGCCCGATTTTTGTCCTTTCCCGGTTGTTGAGGCCTGAGGCTACGATTACTTACCATTCCTTGATAACACAATCACTTTGAACGCCACATTGTCAGATCCGTTAATCACTAGTTGAGTTTGCACAAATATTTTGGATGTTATGCTAAGGGATAAATCCGTTGCAACCATATACATTCATACAGACCAACCCATTAGATCATTGGAAATACTCTGTCAGACATTCGTCCATTTACGTTCGTTCTGGGATTGAACGAAACCGAAGGCACCATTTCTATTAATAGAAAAAGCCCTTGCACTTCACTCCGTCTTCAATATATTCAGCATACTTGGTTCGCAACGCTTATGCCAATACGGAGTGGTTCTTCGGATAATAATCCAACCGGTCTCTCCATATTGACAACGATGGTCAAAACTTCGATAGTCTGTGATTTAACTATCGAATGAAAACAAGTGTTCATCCAACATATCAAACAAATCACTGGGCTCTTTAATTAATATTCATTAATTAAACCACTTCTCTATTTCCTCTATCAATATTTGTTAACCAAATATTTCGATAATCATCTCGCCTCTTATGTCATTTGGAAAATGTTTCCAAATATTAACTCCTTTTATTTTCTATATATTAGAAAATCTCTATTTGCAATTGAAAACAATTCCAATCACTTATCTCTATCCCTTTTTCAACATTCGATTTTTATATTCACTTTACTATCGAATTCAATACGTCGATACGATGATTTCAAATTATCAAAATATCTTAAAAATATTCTAACTCCTTAAATTTCCGGAAAATTTCGCCATAACCTCCCCTGTATCGGGAGCATCGGGAAATTTCAAATAGCATCCCGGTATCTTCTAATCTCAAAAAGAAAAAGAAAAAGCCAAGCGGCTTGCCGATACGGCGCATAAAACCTCATATATGAATTAAACATGTACCTTTTTGTCGGGCATTACATTTATAAACTTCATATACCTTATCCCATACCTGTTTAAACCTGTTCACCTGTTTCCAATTCAATTCAATACCATCTAATCATTTGAATTCAGTTTTGCCCATTTATTCTTTAAATCGGCCATTTTGCCTATTTCACTTCTTTGTTGAACATAACATGTTCAAACAAAATATTTAACTCGTTCATAACCAAATTGAATTTCAATTTCAAATTCTAGTTTCCCTTTTTTTTTTTTTTTGATTTCGAATATAAATTCTCAAATCGAATTTACTTATTCAAACCCAATATTCATTCGAAATCTCTTTAACTAATTTCTATTCAATTTAGTTGATTCTATTCAATAAACCAAAATCTGGTTTCTGTTTCAAAATCATATTCATTTTAACAACTTGAATTCACATATATTTTACAACTCAACTCTGAAATTTTCTAAATAAAAACTTCGGATTTTATTTGCTTAAAAATCCTTTTATAATCTTAAATAAACCATTTTGGTTTTAAAATGATTCTGGCGCTGTTTTTCTGAAAATTTGATTTTGACATAACTCAAAATCTATACGACGAAATCCAGATTTTTCTTCTTCATTAGAAAACTATTATCAAACCGGTCCGTACGTTTCTTGTTTCGAAGAATTCCGACTTCAATTGCGTTCTATATATTCAATTGAAGTTCGAATCGCCAATTTACGAACTGCAGCGCTGCGGCGAGTTCGTTTTAATTATATTTATATATAAACAAAACTTTTAAACTTCTAAACTTTTTTAAATGAATTCAACTCCATTTAACTCTGCTTGATTCAAATTCAAATCTCCCTTTTATTTGAATTCTAAATTCAAATTCCAATTCCTTTTCTATTTGATATTCAAATCCCATTTGAAATCCTTTATTCGAATTTCATTTCAAATCATTTATTCGAATTCTATTTCAAATCCTTTATTTAATTTTCACTTTAATTCAATTCCTTTTTGAATTTCTACATTTGAAATTCATACTTGAAATCCCATTTCAAATTCATACTTGAAATTCATACTTGAATTCAAATATCCAAACACCATTTAAATTTCTATTTGAAATTCTAAATGTTTCAGATTCCATTTCTCTTATTTGAAATTCCCAAAATTTCAAATTACATTCTTCTTTTATTTGAAATTCCATTTTTGAATTTCCTTTATTCCAATCCCATTTGAATTCTAGTATTCAAACTTATTTTCAACGCCATTTGAATTTCTTCACTCAAAGCCATTTGAATTCCCTTGAATTCAAATTCCATTTCAAAATCATTTGGATTTCCTATTTTTGAAATCCTATTTCAATCCTACTTTGACATCCTACTTTCAAAGTTTATTTCAAATTCTATTTTGAAATCTCATATTCAAATTTCTACTTGAATTTCTGTATTTAATTCCATGTTCAAATTCAATACTCGAATTTCTATTTCAAATCTCAATTCAAAATTCAAATCTCTATTCACATTTCACATTTGAATTCTTCTTTGAAATACTATATTTCAAATTCTATTTTGAAATTCTACATTGAAATCTCTATTCAAATTTCTTTATTCGAATTCCTTTGAATTCAAATTTTATTTTAATTCCTTGAATTCAAATCCTACTTTTCCATTCTAATTTCATCTATTCAAATTCTATTTGAACTTCTATTTGAATTTCTAATGTTCAATCTCTTCTTAAAATTCAAATATTTAAACCCCTTTTTATAATTCAAATGTTATACTCTATTTCATTTGAGTTATATATTTAAGAATTTCATTTCACATCTTATTTTGAAATTCCATTTCGAATTTCAATTCCACGCTTGTACTTCTATTTCTGAATTATCAAATGATAATTCTTTTCACTTCATTTATGACTTCGTTATAAAAGACTATTTATAAACTTCGTTTATAAAGGAACTACTTGTTTTATTTTTCAAAACAAGTTTATATTTTTATTCCCATTTAAAATTCAAATTCTATTTAAAAATAGAATTTCCCTTTTTAAATCTCCAATATTCTTTCTACGATATTTTTAAATATCGTTACTTAAGCCCAGTGATAAAACACACAAGCAACCAATTGTTTATTTTTCTAACACATCATATATAACAATATATATGCAAACAAATAAACAAACAGATAATATATTTTTGAGGAATCCAGTTGGATTCCTCCAACCTGTTTTCCTGCATCCACAGATGTTAGCACATAAATAATACCCATTCTGCTTCGTGGCAGAATATCGCGGTATAGAAGGTCATCCACTAATCATAGCGTGGGGCGTATAGGGTAATCATCCGCTATGAAACTGCGGGCATCCGCTAATGAGACTGCGGGAATCCAACCAATCAACAACCCAATATATATATATATATAGCCTAAATAACTAATATATATAAAACAAGCATAAAACATTCACACAAGCAACAGACAATTATTTTTAATGAAATAAAAATAATTCTAAAGGTGAGTGAGATTTACTCACCGTGATCTTCGTTTGTTGAATATTTAAAATTCCTTATCGTTTTGGCCTTGAATCCAGTTAAATCATTTCATACCTACAATGATTTACTTTTATCGATAAATCGATTACTTATTTAGATTAACTTATTATAAATAAATAAAAACAAATAATTCTAAGAATTTTTAAATTACTAAACAACGTATACCTTGTTGTCTCCACATATCACTCGACCAATTATCAACAACTCGGCCATCGATGACTGCAATCAGCCCCAAAACTGACTTCGACATTTTGTCGAACAACTCACAGTCAAGCTGCTATTCCCTACTAACACTCATTGACAAAGCCTACTACCGAATACTGCTCCTCCTGCCTTCACACACTACTGTCGCTCCTCCTTCTTTACCTCAGAAAAATTGCACTCCGGAAAACCAAATCAAGCTCAGCCCAAAAATCCATCGTATCGATTTCCTACTTGAAACCCTTGAAAGACTCAACCACCAACGCGCCTAAATTTGCCACTGTCGCACCCCCAGATCGACTTTACTCAGTAGCCATCTACCAGCGTCGACCCCTTTCCCTACATCGCGGTGCCTTATCCGAACCGCACCCTTAAAAGCTCCTCTATATGCGATCGCCTTCACCTTCGAATGCTCAACAACTTCACAGCGCGCCTCCTCCTATGCTTGTCGACGTTGAACAGGCCCAAGAACTCATCGCGACTTCAAATCGAACGCGACTTACTGTCGTTTTTTTTCCATCAGGAGTCTCGCGATAAATCGATTTACTGTGATTTCGTTTGAATCGATTTCCCCCTTTACGATTTTTACTGAGGGATGGTCGAAAGAAAATGTGAAGGGAAAGGAAAAGAGGTCGCGGATTTATAGAAATGGAAGGGGAAAGCACAGTTTTATAGTGGTGAAGAGGAGACAGGAGTACTTCTCCATTACATCGTTGTTGGCTTGATTTCGAAGATAGAAAACAAGTTTGGCAACTCGAAGCAGTAGGTCTGCGTAACTAAAATATTTAGGTCGGCTTAGGTTGTATGAAATGTTTGCTTAAGTACTAACATAAAAATATATATTTTTTTATTTAATTCCTTTTGATTTGATTTTATATATGATACCCAAAAATACCTTGCGGTCCTTGCTTCAACCACGAATCCTTATTTTTACTTAACGACCGACACCTCTAAGTTATACTATTATTCTGAACTTACCGAATATATTTTATATTTATTTTAAACATATATAGAAAAATCATTTTAACTAAATATAAAAATTTATAAACAAATAAATTTCTCAATAATATATCATTATCATTATCGATTACATTCACATAGAATTTATATTTATTATCTGAACTGTTTTGATTCAATTCTAACTTTGAATTCAATATATCTCGTATTACGGTAATTAGATCTATGACTAAATATGAAAATCGATTTATATTATCAGCTCTATATTTAAAATAATATTAAATATTTAAAATAAACCGACCAGAAAAATCTGGGTCGTTACATTCTTCCCCCCTTAAAATAATTTCGTCCTCGAAATTGCTAAGGTAAGAAAAATGGTACAAATCTATTACTTTTCAAAAATTCACTTATGTTGAAACTCAACTCCTCATTTTTCAACAAATTCAATTCTACCAAACTTTTGGCTTCCATTCATATTGAATATCACACTATAAATGCTTTCATTCATTTAACTCTGAATGATTTGCAATTAAGTTATTCACATCCAACTCATATTCTATTCATATTGGTTCAACCCCAATTTATCCAAATTGATTCTAGTCAATTGATTCACTTCGACCCATTTACTAGCTTAAGTTAAGTTCCAATTCCAGAATTCAAATCCCTGGGTTTTTATTTCAAATTCTTTTGAAATCCCATAAATATATACATATATTTATTTTCATTTCAAATTCAAAACATTTGAATATTCAAACCAATTTGTTTTCTTTCAAACAAATTTCCGTCAAAAACTTTTTCTAAGGTAGCAATTCATCACTTAGAAACTCGGAAATGAACACTGATGATGTTGCAATCATCATCAGAATAATTTCCCAGCCACTGAAGTGAGTTCAGTGCCTTATTATTTCAAAATCCATCTAAAATGATTTTCTTTTAAAAAAACCTTTCAAACCAAAGCTATATTTTTCTAATATACTTTATAAATATTTCCAAACTTCCCAGGATTTTGAATTCTTAATTCTGGTTTGAATTAAATTCTAATTCATCTCATTTGTATATTTAATTCTTATACAAATTCTATTTTGGTTATAAATAACCATTCTAATTTTTATAATCTCATTTGATTATAAAATCAACATCCAACACATCCATATAATAATAATTCTAGAAAATTATTCTTTCTATATCAAAATAGAAATTTTGGGTAAAATTATTTCATCTACCTTTTTAAAACAATATCGTGTTCAATCTCCTGTTCAAGTGTTTAGAAACTCCTATCGGCGTCGTGGCGTCCCACGATTCGACCAGAATTCATAAACTACCCAACAGACAAACCAACACAATACAAAACAACTTTTTATATCAACTAACAAATACGCTCTCTCGTATCTATACACTCAACTCATTCTAGGGTACTACTGACCCTATCTCTAATGAGCACAACTCCACAAAGCCTAGGTATTCACTCAACCTAAGCTCTGATACCAACTGTAATGACCCCGAGATTCGAGTAGGCTTTTCAACCATCCTCTCCTCCCTCGGTACTGGGCTAATCTCCCAGCGTGGCTTACAGAGATACCTCAGAACTGCTTTTACGGCCAGCCTCGCGACTCGACCAACCCACATTGTCGGGAGATGTAGGGGTAAGAGTCTCCCGTTCGCCACCTAACGCGAAGCGAGAACCCCCTATCATCCGTACCAATTAAGCAACCAGCTCTGATACCAACTGTAAAGGCCCGCAAATCCGTGCTATCTGAGTTGACTAAATACAACACACGTCCAACCCAAATAACACAGAAATACGACTCATTTTTAGAAAGAAGTTAGAGGATGAGAAATAGAAAGAAAGAAATATTAGAATAGAAGAAAATGAAGATCACAAACTCACAGCGGAACGAATAAAATATATTATATAACATAAGCTTCGAAATACAAATCTGTTTGTACATACATACATACCATCATCAGAGTACACATAACATTTGATCCAGCGGAAGTAACTCTAAATAACTAACGTTGAAGCCTCCTACTTCAAGCTCCTCCAAGTGTATCTGTAAAAGCCTGAAACACTTGACTGCCCGTACAAATTTGGGCACCCAAGAGTTTAGGGAAAACAAAACAAAATAAACTCTGGGTCAGTCATGGGACTGGTGTGAGTAAACTCCAACCACTTGTTTAACTTTTAAAATCCTTTCAAAAGAAAAGATAATAGTAAGACCGGCCCACACATAAACACGGACGGTTTTTACCTTACTATAACCCAAAACACTTTGATATCAAATCCAGTGATATTATAATAATGTCTACATCAAGTAAATAACCAAATAGCAGAACGCTTGCATCTCACGCTCCACATACATAGTATATAATCAAAAACCGCATGGCGCTTATTGGAGATTGGATTTCCAACATGACAAGGTATGGAACCACCTTCCGCTTGTGTATCTCTAGAGGCGAATACACCTGGGTTCAACAAGAACGTCTTGCAACCCGGCCCACACATGACCGACCACTCATTTCGCTTGAGTGTATCGAATGTATATCACCAACGGTTGGACTCAAACCACCGTTTCCCGAATGGGCAGAATCGATAGATTTAGAAACAAAAGGAATTTCTCTAGATAGGTGATTATACACCCTAATGGGTGCGACCCACATAGCCATGCTGCCTGCCCGATTTTTGTCCTTTCCCGGTTGTTGAGGCCTGAGGCTACGATTACTTACCATTCCTTGATAACACAATCACTTTGAACGCCACATTGTCAGATCCGTTAATCACTAGTTGAGTTTGCACAAATATTTTGGATGTTATGCTAAGGGATAAATCCGTTGCAACCATATACATTCATACAGACCAACCCATTAGATCATTGGAAATACTCTGTCAGACATTCGTCCATTTA
Organism: Allium sativum; assembly: GCA_030737875.1. Lineage (NCBI taxonomy): Eukaryota > Viridiplantae > Streptophyta > Magnoliopsida > Asparagales > Amaryllidaceae > Allium > Allium sativum. Next base: position 973,932,576 of record CM060916.1, read on the forward strand.
CGTTCGTTCTGGGATTGAACGAAACCGAAGGCACCATTTCTATTAATAGAAAAAGCCCTTGCACTTCACTCCGTCTTCAATATATTCAGCATACTTGGTTCGCAACGCTTATGCCAATACGGAGTGGTTCTTCGGATAATAATCCAACCGGTCTCTCCATATTGACAACGATGGTCAAAACTTCGATAGTCTGTGATTTAACTATCGAATGAAAACAAGTGTTCATCCAACATATCAAACAAATCACTGGGCTCTTTAATTAATATTCATTAATTAAACCACTTCTCTATTTCCTCTATCAATATTTGTTAACCAAATATTTCGATAATCATCTCGCCTCTTATGTCATTTGGAAAATGTTTCCAAATATTAACTCCTTTTATTTTCTATATATTAGAAAATCTCTATTTGCAATTGAAAACAATTCCAATCACTTATCTCTATCCCTTTTTCAACATTCGATTTTTATATTCACTTTACTATCGAATTCAATACGTCGATACGATGATTTCAAATTATCAAAATATCTTAAAAATATTCTAACTCCTTAAATTTCCGGAAAATTTCGCCATAACCTCCCCTGTATCGGGAGCATCGGGAAATTTCAAATAGCATCCCGGTATCTTCTAATCTCAAAAAGAAAAAGAAAAAGCCAAGCGGCTTGCCGATACGGCGCATAAAACCTCATATATGAATTAAACATGTACCTTTTTGTCGGGCATTACATTTATAAACTTCATATACCTTATCCCATACCTGTTTAAACCTGTTCACCTGTTTCCAATTCAATTCAATACCATCTAATCATTTGAATTCAGTTTTGCCCATTTATTCTTTAAATCGGCCATTTTGCCTATTTCACTTCTTTGTTGAACATAACATGTTCAAACAAAATATTTAACTCGTTCATAACCAAATTGAATTTCAATTTCAAATTCTAGTTTCCCTTTTTTTTTTTTTTGATTTCGAATATAAATTCTCAAATCGAATTTACTTATTCAAACCCAATATTCATTCGAAATCTCTTTAACTAATTTCTATTCAATTTAGTTGATTCTATTCAATAAACCAAAATCTGGTTTCTGTTTCAAAATCATATTCATTTTAACAACTTGAATTCACATATATTTTACAACTCAACTCTGAAATTTTCTAAATAAAAACTTCGGATTTTATTTGCTTAAAAATCCTTTTATAATCTTAAATAAACCATTTTGGTTTTAAAATGATTCTGGCGCTGTTTTTCTGAAAATTTGATTTTGACATAACTCAAAATCTATACGACGAAATCCAGATTTTTCTTCTTCATTAGAAAACTATTATCAAACCGGTCCGTACGTTTCTTGTTTCGAAGAATTCCGACTTCAATTGCGTTCTATATATTCAATTGAAGTTCGAATCGCCAATTTACGAACTGCAGCGCTGCGGCGAGTTCGTTTTAATTATATTTATATATAAACAAAACTTTTAAACTTCTAAACTTTTTTAAATGAATTCAACTCCATTTAACTCTGCTTGATTCAAATTCAAATCTCCCTTTTATTTGAATTCTAAATTCAAATTCCAATTCCTTTTCTATTTGATATTCAAATCCCATTTGAAATCCTTTATTCGAATTTCATTTCAAATCATTTATTCGAATTCTATTTCAAATCCTTTATTTAATTTTCACTTTAATTCAATTCCTTTTTGAATTTCTACATTTGAAATTCATACTTGAAATCCCATTTCAAATTCATACTTGAAATTCATACTTGAATTCAAATATCCAAACACCATTTAAATTTCTATTTGAAATTCTAAATGTTTCAGATTCCATTTCTCTTATTTGAAATTCCCAAAATTTCAAATTACATTCTTCTTTTATTTGAAATTCCATTTTTGAATTTCCTTTATTCCAATCCCATTTGAATTCTAGTATTCAAACTTATTTTCAACGCCATTTGAATTTCTTCACTCAAAGCCATTTGAATTCCCTTGAATTCAAATTCCATTTCAAAATCATTTGGATTTCCTATTTTTGAAATCCTATTTCAATCCTACTTTGACATCCTACTTTCAAAGTTTATTTCAAATTCTATTTTGAAATCTCATATTCAAATTTCTACTTGAATTTCTGTATTTAATTCCATGTTCAAATTCAATACTCGAATTTCTATTTCAAATCTCAATTCAAAATTCAAATCTCTATTCACATTTCACATTTGAATTCTTCTTTGAAATACTATATTTCAAATTCTATTTTGAAATTCTACATTGAAATCTCTATTCAAATTTCTTTATTCGAATTCCTTTGAATTCAAATTTTATTTTAATTCCTTGAATTCAAATCCTACTTTTCCATTCTAATTTCATCTATTCAAATTCTATTTGAACTTCTATTTGAATTTCTAATGTTCAATCTCTTCTTAAAATTCAAATATTTAAACCCCTTTTTATAATTCAAATGTTATACTCTATTTCATTTGAGTTATATATTTAAGAATTTCATTTCACATCTTATTTTGAAATTCCATTTCGAATTTCAATTCCACGCTTGTACTTCTATTTCTGAATTATCAAATGATAATTCTTTTCACTTCATTTATGACTTCGTTATAAAAGACTATTTATAAACTTCGTTTATAAAGGAACTACTTGTTTTATTTTTCAAAACAAGTTTATATTTTTATTCCCATTTAAAATTCAAATTCTATTTAAAAATAGAATTTCCCTTTTTAAATCTCCAATATTCTTTCTACGATATTTTTAAATATCGTTACTTAAGCCCAGTGATAAAACACACAAGCAACCAATTGTTTATTTTTCTAACACATCATATATAACAATATATATGCAAACAAATAAACAAACAGATAATATATTTTTGAGGAATCCAGTTGGATTCCTCCAACCTGTTTTCCTGCATCCACAGATGTTAGCACATAAATAATACCCATTCTGCTTCGTGGCAGAATATCGCGGTATAGAAGGTCATCCACTAATCATAGCGTGGGGCGTATAGGGTAATCATCCGCTATGAAACTGCGGGCATCCGCTAATGAGACTGCGGGAATCCAACCAATCAACAACCCAATATATATATATATATAGCCTAAATAACTAATATATATAAAACAAGCATAAAACATTCACACAAGCAACAGACAATTATTTTTAATGAAATAAAAATAATTCTAAAGGTGAGTGAGATTTACTCACCGTGATCTTCGTTTGTTGAATATTTAAAATTCCTTATCGTTTTGGCCTTGAATCCAGTTAAATCATTTCATACCTACAATGATTTACTTTTATCGATAAATCGATTACTTATTTAGATTAACTTATTATAAATAAATAAAAACAAATAATTCTAAGAATTTTTAAATTACTAAACAACGTATACCTTGTTGTCTCCACATATCACTCGACCAATTATCAACAACTCGGCCATCGATGACTGCAATCAGCCCCAAAACTGACTTCGACATTTTGTCGAACAACTCACAGTCAAGCTGCTATTCCCTACTAACACTCATTGACAAAGCCTACTACCGAATACTGCTCCTCCTGCCTTCACACACTACTGTCGCTCCTCCTTCTTTACCTCAGAAAAATTGCACTCCGGAAAACCAAATCAAGCTCAGCCCAAAAATCCATCGTATCGATTTCCTACTTGAAACCCTTGAAAGACTCAACCACCAACGCGCCTAAATTTGCCACTGTCGCACCCCCAGATCGACTTTACTCAGTAGCCATCTACCAGCGTCGACCCCTTTCCCTACATCGCGGTGCCTTATCCGAACCGCACCCTTAAAAGCTCCTCTATATGCGATCGCCTTCACCTTCGAATGCTCAACAACTTCACAGCGCGCCTCCTCCTATGCTTGTCGACGTTGAACAGGCCCAAGAACTCATCGCGACTTCAAATCGAACGCGACTTACTGTCGTTTTTTTTCCATCAGGAGTCTCGCGATAAATCGATTTACTGTGATTTCGTTTGAATCGATTTCCCCCTTTACGATTTTTACTGAGGGATGGTCGAAAGAAAATGTGAAGGGAAAGGAAAAGAGGTCGCGGATTTATAGAAATGGAAGGGGAAAGCACAGTTTTATAGTGGTGAAGAGGAGACAGGAGTACTTCTCCATTACATCGTTGTTGGCTTGATTTCGAAGATAGAAAACAAGTTTGGCAACTCGAAGCAGTAGGTCTGCGTAACTAAAATATTTAGGTCGGCTTAGGTTGTATGAAATGTTTGCTTAAGTACTAACATAAAAATATATATTTTTTTATTTAATTCCTTTTGATTTGATTTTATATATGATACCCAAAAATACCTTGCGGTCCTTGCTTCAACCACGAATCCTTATTTTTACTTAACGACCGACACCTCTAAGTTATACTATTATTCTGAACTTACCGAATATATTTTATATTTATTTTAAACATATATAGAAAAATCATTTTAACTAAATATAAAAATTTATAAACAAATAAATTTCTCAATAATATATCATTATCATTATCGATTACATTCACATAGAATTTATATTTATTATCTGAACTGTTTTGATTCAATTCTAACTTTGAATTCAATATATCTCGTATTACGGTAATTAGATCTATGACTAAATATGAAAATCGATTTATATTATCAGCTCTATATTTAAAATAATATTAAATATTTAAAATAAACCGACCAGAAAAATCTGGGTCGTTACATTAAATTTCTATTTATTTATTTTAGCCATTTCTAGTGACTATCAATTTCCTCGTTTATACATGACCAACCATTGTAGAGTGAGAAGATCCTAGAGATGCAATACGAAAGTAGTAGTAGTGACTAAATCAACAAACTTGAGAAGATCCATAATGAAATTCTCAGTTCTTTTATGTTACAACTTACAATAAACATATCTAAATAACACTAGTCAAGTGGTCTGTCTTTTTGGAGGCTTAAGTTAAACAATTTTGTCCGGCTTAGTATACTATAGAAGTATTCATTATTTTAGTGTGTTGCTAAAAACACTCAAATTTTTTCAATATATATGAGCTCATAAAAGCACACCTTATTATCTTTTTATTTATCTCAAAACATGGGACCTAAGAGTGATAAATTCACCATTAAAATTTATGCTTGTCCCCTATTCAATATATTTATAGTTTATTGCAGCAGTGGCTTGTGTTCCGAAGAGAAACTCATCCACCGTACTTTGCCTTGTATGCGGCCCAAAGTTTATCCACGCTGTTACCAAGCAACTCACTGAAAAACGCATCATTATACCCATCCTTCATCTTTTTATTCAGCTCCTCCACAAAACCATTCATCCTATCTGAATAACAGTAATCGAGAAAACGCGAGGTCACGTCGTAGCCTTGGTCCCACTTGTCTCCTCCTCCTAGTTCTACCCAATGCCCTAGCACATACCCTGTTGATTTCCAGAGATCAAAACGAATCAGAAAGTTGGAGGAGACAGTGTTTGAGGCATGCACAGAACGCTATCCTTAAGGAATTATTCGCCCCCACTAATTTCAGTGAATAAAGCTGTGAAATTCCTCTACAACAAACAACAATGTTACAGAAGCAGATATCGGGGAGAAAAAAGAAGATTATCGGAGAAGAGATTATTTTGGACGAGAGAGAAGCGACGAATATATAAATGCTGAAGGGGTGTAGCCGTTGGAGACAGTTATGCGCGAACAGGTGTATCCATTCATTTAAAAAACATGATCGCTTGGAACAGTTGAACCTGCTCCGTACGGTCACGCATGCGCCCACATGCCCCAAGTGCCCATCTTTTGACCCATAATAATTTTGTAGGTCCAAACTATTTTCATCCCAACCATTGTGTCCATCTATAAGCCCAAGTTATTAATTCACAACATCTTGTTCTAACTATTCATATATAAGATGAGTTATACCATAATATTTGCCGATATGGGACAAATATTTATTACAACCTTCCCAATAATCCCCCACAAGATTGTAATAATTATTTATTTATGCATAAAAGAAAGTACCTTTTGGTTTTGTACTTTTGTCCTTAGTCCATAGATTTAAGTTTCAATAGAATATTTGGTAGTAAATACTTAAACCAAAATCCTATACGATGAAGCGAAATGTATGAACACATAAATATTATCACGCTTCTGTAAAATGACATAACCGTAAATTGGTTAATAATTTCCTCCTGGTGTTCATGAACATGTATAAAGTTATGTCCAAACTTTATTGAAACATTGTTTTTTATGTTCATATAGGTGTCCATTTTTTCCGTCCTTATTACTATGGACAAATGATCACCACAAAATGTAACAATACAACCATTGATTTTTTTAATGTTTGCCAATCACTTTTCTGCAATTTGTTTTTACCTTTTAAACCTTGAATAATATAAGGTTTGGTTTCCATTGCAGGTGGTTAGAATGTTTTCAGACCCATTGTACTACTAGTAGTTTTCACCATTTCTCTCGGTAATCCTTTAGTTAGTGGGTCTGCTAGATTTTCCTTTGATCTAACAAATATAATAGTAATGATACCATCTACAATTAACTCTCTTACATATGCATGTCTTAAAATTATATGTCTAGAATTCCCATTATAAATTTTATTATAAGCTCTGGACAATGTAGCTTCACTGTCGCAATACACAGAAATGGCTGACATTGGTTGTGGCCGCAACTCTATTTCTAATAATAAATTCCTTAGCCATTCTGCCTCCTTGCCTGATGCATCTAAGGCAACAAATTCTGCTTCCATTGTAGAATGTGTTGTAACTGTTTGTTTCTTGGAAGCCCAAAATATAGCACCTCCTCCAAGAGTAAAAATCCATCCAGTAGTTCCTCTGTTATCGTTTTTGGGTGTTGCACCACTTGCATCTGAATATCCTTCCAGAACTGCTGGGAAATTTCCATAATAAAGTCCTAATCCTATGGTTCTTTTAAGATAACCAAGAATTCTACATTTCCAATGTAATTTGCTTGGTTTGTGCATATATCTAGATAGTTTACACACAGCAAAAGAAATATACGGACGAGTGCAATGCATTGCATACATGAGACTTCCAATAATACTTGCATACTCTAGTTGGGTTATTGCCCTTTCAGAATTTGCAAATAATTTAACTGAAGAATCATAAGGACTACTTGCTTCTTTAACATTTAAGTGTTTATATTTAAGAAGCAATTTTTCAATATATTGAGATTGGCATAATGCATATCCACCACTATGTTTCTTTACTTTGATTCCTAATATAGTGTCAACTTCATTTAAATCTTTCTTTTTAAAACATGAAGTCAAATATTTCTTTGTCTCATTAATGCCTTCCATATTTGTACCAAATATTAGCAGATCGTCCACATATAAGCATATTATAATGCCATATCTATCGGTGAATTTAGAATATATACATTTGTCTGCATTATTATGTTTGAAACCATTAGACAGAATCATGGAATCAAACTTCTCATGCCACTGTTTTGGTGCTTGCTTTAATCCATATAATGATTCAACAAGTTTGCAAGCTTTATTTTCATTTCCAGGCATATTGAAACCTTCTGGTTGTTCCATATATACCTCTTCATCAAGATTGCCATTTAGAAAAGCAGTTTTAACATCCATTTGATGTACATGCAACCATAAATTGAAGCAAGTGCAAATAGAACTCTAATGGATGTTAATCTTGCAACATGAGCATATGCATCAAAATAGTCAATACCTTCCTTTTTCCTGAATCCTTTAGCAACCAACCTTGCCTTGAAAGTTTGTATTGATCCATCCGTATTATATTTTCTACGAAATACCCATTTACATCCAATTGGCTTTGATCCGCTAGGTAAGTCAGTTAATTCCCAAGTATTATTAGATAGAATTGAATCCATCTCATCTTGTATTGCTTCTTTCCAGAAAGGAGCATTCCTAGAAGCCATTGCTTCTTTAAAAGTTTTGGGATCTCCTTTTATGCCTAAGACATAAATTATATCATCGATAGTATCTTGTCTATTACCTATGACAAGATGGACTACATCATCGGGTGAAATGAAATTAGGTCCTAACTCTTTAGCCTTCTTTGCTCTTTGACTTCTTCTAGGCTCTTCTGATGTATCAGAAAATTTTCTTTTGTTAGAAGAAGTTTGGTCAGATTTTTCATTATTCTTGTCGTGAATAATTTGAGTAGGAACCAAGATTTGACTTGAATCACATATGAACTTATTTTCAATAAATTCTACGTCTCTTGATTCTATAATGACATTAGAATCTAAGTTCAGCACCCGAAATGCTTTGGAATTCTCAGCTATCCTACAAATAATCCTTTTAAAGCCCTTGGCCCTAGTTTATTCCTTTTTGGATCTATTACTCGATAAAAGTTTAGACAACCCCAAACTTTCAAGTATTTCAAACTTGGTTTTCCGCCTTTCCATAATTCATATGGAGATACTTTAGTTTTCCTTGATGGAATTCTATTATGTAAGTGACATGCTGTTAAAAGTGTCTCCCCCCATAAGTTTACATTTTGTTTGGCATTTAAAATCATAGCATTAGTCATTTCCACTAATGTTCTATTTTTTCGTTCAGCCAATCCATTCTGTTGTGGGGTATATGGTACAGTTCACTGATGTATAATTCCGTTTTCCTCACAAAATAAGGAAAACTCTGTAGAGAAGTATTCTCCACCTCTATCACTACGTAATACTTAAATCTTTCTTTCTTTTTGATTTTCGACTGTAATTTTAAAACGCGTAAACATATCAAAAGCCTGATTTTTTGTTTTCATAAGGTAAACATACGTATATCTGGAATAGTCATCTATAAAAGTAATAAAATATCTATTTCCTCCTCTAGTTAATATACCATTTAGTTGACATATATCGGAATGAACTAATTCAAGCAACTTTGTATTTCTTTCAGATTTAGGGAATGGTTTTTTGCACATTTTGGCTTCAATACATGTTTCACATTTCGATACATTTTTATTTTCATATGAGATTAAACCTTCATTAGACATGAACTTTAAAGATTTAAAATTTAGATGTGCAAGTCTATTATGCCATAAATCAATAGAATCGAGAACATAAGCAAATTCAGTCATTTTATTAATACTTAATTTGAACATCCCGTTACAAGCATATCCTTTTCCAACAAATGTTCCCCCTTTGGTCAAAATAAGACTATTACCATCAAGTAAACATTTCACACCTTTACTACAAAGAAGACTTGCCGAGACAAGATTCTTCCTAATATCTGGAACGTGCAAAACATTCATAAGTATGAGTTTCTTTCCAGAAGTAAATTCCAACTCTACGGTCCCCTTCCAACGACAATGGATGTATCATGGTTTCCCATAAGCATTTTGTTGTCGCTTGAAACGTCCTCATAGAACGTAAACATGGACTGATTGTTGCATACATGCACGGTAGCACCAGAATCATACCACCAGTCGGTATCCTTGGTGTTATCGGCCATGTTTAGTTCTGTCACCATATCGATATTTAATTTTGATATCATTGCCACGATCTCAGATTCTTCATGATTTACCATGTTTGCAGAATATGGATTATCTTTTCCATGATTGGGATTTCGTCCTTGATCCTTCTTCTGCCTTTTAAAGAATCTGCAGTCCCTTTTGAAATGCCCTGGCTTTTCGCAGAAATAACAATCCTTTCCTTTTTTATTGGTTTTGTTCTGATTGCTATCCCTTTTCCGCTTTCCTGTTTCCTTATGCCCATTGTGATTGTCGCCCACAGCATGTACATTTGAATCAGATTCAAATATCTTCTTTTCACGGATTCTAGTTTCCTATTCGATATGAAGATGTTTCTAAATCTGTTCCATAGAGAAATCTTCAGTCAAATGCATAAGTTTCTTTCTGTAATCACTCCATTTAGAGATTTGAATATAAATACAATATATAGTCAACATGGTTTTAACGGTTCAACCGGTCTAACCTTCAAAACCTTCGACCTTGGACGAACACGGTTTGATCCGCGGTCCGGTCATGATAACTATGATATTGTGAAGCCGATGTCCTGTGCATGTGCAACCATGCAGGACACATTTTTTGTTGTAGATAGACAGGCTATCCCTCTCTTGTGCCTCTTGTACTTATGATTTATTACAATAAAAATGGACGGCCCACTATAAAAATCGGTCAGACTTGCCTAAAAAATAAAAATAAAAAATAGTTTCAAATTGTACTATAACTAGAAAACTGTAATCTAGATTAATTTCCAGAATCATATATTTTAGTTTACCATAATTTATAGCATAAATGATTGGTATGTCACAATTTAATTTGGTAGTTTTTTTTTTAATTTGTTCAGAAGGGAAACCAATCGAAGTCATAAAACCATCCCTAGTGCACCTAGCCTGATCTGCGAGCACCACATAAGTTGATAATTTTAGCGTATGCACGTGGTAAGCTCTTAGCATGTCATTTCGGGTTTCGAACCCGTGTCACTGTTACCATAACATAAAATCCTTAACTGCTGCAGACTAATTTGGTAGTTTATAAAAAAGCATAAAAATGTATGATTTTCCACTATACGGAATCTGGTAAGATGTTCTATCATTTGACAATCTTTCGATATAAAAATATTTGCATGTTAGGAAGCTGAAAAATGCTCAAGAAGAAAATGGCTATAATGTGAGTTAATTCCCTTCTACTCTTAGATACTCAACTTCTTGTTCTATTCTTACTTTTTCTTTTATTAGAGAGAAAATCAAGTGTAGCATCAAATATATTTTTTATTTAAATTGTTGACATTGATTTTAATTCAATTCATTAAACTATGCTCATTGTGCCATTTTAATAAAAAAATCATGTCTTCTTGTTAGCTTCTACTTACTACACTACAATTTCAATTTTGAGTAGATTTGATTTATAAAACATCTTTCTTTTTTGCCTTTCTTTTGTTTTTTTATTTAAGTTTGAGTCTCTGTTTGGGTACGTAGCCATTTGATGGGAAACTGTTTTTTCTTTTAAACAATGCTTTAAACCAGCATATGCAATTAATGTTTGTTATATAATATATTCTTCCATCTGTGTCTATTTTATCTATATTGAGGCAATATAGATTGATTATTTACTTAGTTGTATGCATTATAAGAAAGGATTCGTTATTCATAATTTGATGCCCTATATCCATTCATTGCTCAAATTAAGATAATATAAGTACATTTGCTTATTATTTGAAATTGTATAATGGACAGGTAAGTGCCATTTATTTCCATCTGATGTTCACTTTAGAATTTGAGTGGCTTGCAAGTTGCAAGCAACTCAGATCTGAACTAATGGCATATATGATAGGTGTCATAGAGGCTAAACTACAAAACTACAGGAAAACAAATTGACACTTATAGGAAATGTCCTGTTACAACTTTAGCATATACCATCAAGTCAAATTGGTAAGTAGCGATTTGAGCAGTAAATATCGTATCTTGTACAATTTACACTGAGCTGCTCATTCCTAGTTTTGAATTTCTAGATTCTGCATTCTATCGTTTACTAAAATCTCTTGAATGACCAATGCCAGAATCATTTCAATAATAATATAAGAGGATCCCTCAATAAATATAAACATGATTGCCTCACGGCCCTCACCACTACTATATAATTAGCTTTCATATAAGGCGTTTTACCTTATTAACTACTGCATTCTCATTTGCACAGTTCACTAGTTCTTCATTCTTCCACTCGGATATGTTGTACTTCATCTTCATGCCATATTCAGGCTCATTTTTTCTGTACGAAAACAGTCACAAATTGTAGGACTAATATCTAGTTGGCACAACTATATACATGTTTTTAGTATGGTAGCAGCTTCATTTCATATGCAACCAACTGGTTTCAGCTTAAGCCTTCTACTTTGCGTTGGCTAAGACCAGGTAAAGCATATATATACTCTATTTCAACATCAAGCTATAGTTGAAATATCTTGTTGCCTTAATTGTTTACCACTGTATAGACCGACATGTTATCGAACAAGTTCCGTTGTTTTCATTACAAAATTGAATCCAAACAGTGCCATTATTTTCCAAATGTCCAATTTCATTACCAGTTTTAGCAGGAATAAATATTAGCATATCGATATCCAAACCAGAATATTAATTCAACAGGGATGTATTCTACACTTAAACATAACAAAAATTAAATAAAATTTGTATTCAGGAAGAAATTGGAAGAGTAAAAAGTATCTAAAACGATTCAATGCTACATTTGTCAATCCATCGACGTTGCATTTTTCGTATGTGACCTGGATTTTATTTTTGTGAAGAATGTGTATTTTCTTTAATTTCGTTATAACCCAACATCATAAAACACTGACACATAAAATCATTCTAAATGCTTGACTTACATCTATTACTTAGCATGAAATAGTTTAATACATTTGGTACATCTGCATACTATTGATGTCAAAATGGACAACAACACCCAAGGTGTATCTCTACACACTTTGCAAGCAATTAAAATCTAGAAAACTGGTAGTCACAAACACAGAAAAGCAAGTAAAGATAGCGATTTATAGTGGTTCGGCCTAGAATTGGCCAACGTCCACATTGAAGAGAATTATCATAATCACCATCAAAGTTAAAAGATACATGATTTTTTCCATTTCCCTTATTTTCTCTCTTTTACAATAATATTCTCTACTTCTTCTCTTTTTACTTCCGATTCACTCGAATTCTCCAATGAAATGATGAGATCTCTTAGATTGTGATGGTTGTGGGAGTAGATCTCCAACAACTTGAGCACTTAGATGAATTTAGCAAATCCATGGTAATTGAGATGTTGAATCTAAGCTTGGAGGAGGATCAGTGGAATTGACTAGCCGAAGACTCAAGTGCAAGGCTCGCAACATTTTAAATGAATGGGTTGAACGTTCTTCGTCCGAGACTTCTCCACTAAACGTGCATGAAAAGAAAAAGAAAAAACTTATTGTGACACGGTTTGCAGAGTACCGGAAAAGTCTGAGGTCATCTGGTGATGTAAACAAAAGATATACATGAAAGAAAGTTTAAAAGCTCATCTGAGAAATGGACTTCCCCAGCGTTTATATGTGATCTATTTTCAATATGAGCAGTTCCGATAGCCTATCATCGTAAATTTATCAGAAAATAAGTTATTTTGGTTTTATCAAACAAAACAGGTTCATCTGTTTTAGTTGATGTTGTGCATTGCGTTTATATACGTTTCAAGCCTGTTAGACTTCTTTTAACCAACATAATTTTATAAAGGGTTTCCACCTTTTTTTCAAAAAAAAAAACCCGTTATACATTTTGGTTTGAACAATGCCACGTAAAACGAAGTTTTTTTGGTTAAAATCTGCAAAATAGAGAAAAAAAAATGGGTTCCACCCCCTATTTTTGAGGCGGAATTTATGTAGGTCCTACCCATTCTCATATTCGCACAAATTGACTTAAATTGTTTCGGTTCATTTAGCATTTTTGTTTCGGTTTTATTACAACAAAACTATTTTCTGTTGAAAAAGTTTGCAAGTGCACTATTGCGAGAGGGTTTTAAGGATTGCTGTTAATGAAATCACTAATTTGTATTTGCGGTAAAGTAAACATTTTCTGGTATCACTTGGGTTTAGCACATAAAGCCTAGTGTCACTGAAAAGAATAGGTTGAACATTTACACTTGAATATTTTCCATTTGTATTGCAAGATAGGCTTAAAACTAATGTGATGATCAGGTCAACTGTCATTAAAGAGGATATCTAAAATCACATTTTTTGATGTGAGTTGATGATCCTCAAGCATGCATGTATGTTCTGCACATAAGTTGAATTCAAACATAAGTAAGATGGTTCAAAGCAAATTAGACCTGGCTGTAACATTTTTTTTCATTATTTTGTTCAGTATTGATGTTATTATCAGTTTTTTTTAAGTAGTATGTGGTATAGATTAAAAACATTTTTGACTAATATTTTGACTTGACACGGAAAATAAAGAGGATTTTCTTTTAAAGAACAAACTTTGCCAAAAAATTGGTGATAAGTGTGGAAAGTTTCAAAATTAGAGAGAAGGAGAGACCAATTCTTCTGTCTACATTCCCAGCGTCCCTCAGGTCCCTCTAATCAGATTCCCTGATTTCCACTGTTTTGCATTTAAGTCCCCAAATAATTCAGGGGTTTAAGTGCAAAAGGTGGAAATCAGGAGGCTCTGATTGGGTGTGACACGGGGGACACTGAATTTGGGGACAGAACAATTGATGCGGGAGAAGGACACGTTTACACTAAAAGTGAAATTCAGGAGGTCCTCTATCCTTTTTCCATAAGTAAACTAAAAAGATGAAATAAATAGATATGAATGGAGTCTCTGACTAAGTATTCGTTTCAAGAAAAGCAATCATCGGCTGTAATACTTAGAGGTAACCCGAGAATAGTGAAAGAAATAACAATCGAGTCAAAACGAACATCCTCGTGCAAATCAACAAATCATATGCATAGCAACTTAGATGTTATCGATTTTTTCATCCCCTTAAATCAACAAATCTTATATGTTATGAGTTTTTTCATCTCCTAATATCCATTAAACAGTTTGCGTACAATAGTATACGCTATTATATACAATTTCTATCAGTAAAATAAATATTACAGTCGCATTAAGGCTTTATATTGATCTACGTTAATAGATTTTAAAGTGCAAGTCCTGTTACACCACTAATAATGTTGGCAGGCAGCGATTCCCTTATAGGTACAATACTAAACCAAAGTCGTAATGGACACGTACAAGAAAAATATAACAAGGCATATGAGGCAATATCCAAATAGGATTCTACTAGTTTACCCGTTCAGGCCGGTCGTAATTAACCCTTACTTAACCCACCGCATCCATCGCCCCAATCAAATCAAGATGAACCAATCTTATCACAAGTCAAGTAAGTAATATGAAAGGGGTGTGTCTGCTAGAAGAAGTAGCTTACTTCATTGTCAGGCATGCGCCCATGTTTTAGTCATTTTAATTATGACACAAGTGTCAAGGCTATCAATCATCGTTCTTTTACTTCAATCTTGCAAGCGTGGGCCAAATCGACCACTTCATTGTGAAATATCCTCCATGTACATAGTTGTTAAAATGGTTCTGTTATTGACAGAGAGTATGACAATGTACAACCCCGGTCTCTTTATTTACTAATCGTCATTCTACATACCGTACTCATTTCTTATTTAAATAAAATATCATATTTCAAATCATAAATCGATTTTAATTCAAATCTAAATTTCAAATTAATACCATTTTCTTAGATGAATTCTGTACTGAATCCCAACTTCAATTTTATGATTTCATATCATTATCATAATTCAAAATTCCGCTTTTACTTTCATGTCACAATTACCATTATTCAATGAAATCTCTCATCTTCAAAATAGTTTTGGCTCAAGGGCTTTGATTGGAACTATACTTTTTCAAAATTGTTTTCATATGTGGTGTGTATATATAATAATTAAAATTAAATTATAATAGTCTAATAAAAACATATACTTAAAGAATAGTATTTAAAATAGCATAAGAGGAAAAATAGTTTAAAAAATTCAGTTTAATTTAAAATAACACTAGTTTTAAAAATAATATAAATATAACATTTTGGAATAAACATTCATTTCCTCTGAAACCTTTTGGACCAAATTCTAGTTTCAAAATCCACTTTAAACCGTTTTCGATTTCATATTCCAATTCAAAACAATATTTTAGTCATTTCAATTTGTCATTTAAAGTCAAATCAAAATCGAATTAATCGATTCAAAAAAAATCAGCATGGATTTAACAAATCATATGTTAGTTACCAATTTAAACATATTTCATTTAATCTATTACAACTTAAGCTTCAAATTCTAAACCCAACTCCCTTTTTTTGTTTCAAACCTTAAATCCCCAATTTGCCAAATTTCATTAAATTGGTTTAAAATCTCAAATCTTAGATTTAACACTCAAAATAATTTAATTTCAACAAAGCCACTTAAAATCTTACTTCTCATTTAAGATTCTAAATCAAAAATTCATTTATCAAATCCATTTATCAAATCAAATTTGAAACATTTTACATTTCAAGTCGACTTGAAATTATTAATTTTCAAAATTCCATATGTAATTTTTCATTTCAATGATTCATCCCATAAAAGAATTCAATTCAAACTTTGGTTTCTTTTGAATTATTCATTCAAACAAAATTCGTTTTAATTCAATTACGACCTATATTCCAAAATAAAATTTTAAGATAAAATCTTAAATTCAAATTAATTTATAAAGTTCTCTTTATAAAATTTACAGCGAAATGCACTAATTCCAATCTAAATTTTCAAATCATTTTAAATTATACTTCAACCACTTTCAAATTAAAAACTAAAATCAAGCTTACAAAAATCTCATAAAATTGGAAATGCCAGTTAATAAAATCAAACAAATTTAAAATCATTAATCAAACTAATAAACCTTAATTTAATATTGTTATATTCAAATTCTCAATCGACTATATATTTAAAATTTCAAAAATTGAGTTTCAATTTAAGTAAATCATTTATCAATAAATTATCATAATTCGCAAAATCTCATTTTTATTAGGAAATCAATTTAAGTAATAAAATAAAGCTTTATATGGATTTATGTTAAAATTCCAAATTAATTATTATTAAATTTCAAAACAAATTCAATTTACAAAACAATTCATTTTGACCAATGGTGTTTATTATTTAATTTTCTACTGAGCCAATTGAAATATTTATAATTTAAGTAAGAGTATATATCATTTCAACTCTTTCCAATGTCACAAGTGAATAAGTCCAACATGTACGATGTCAATAGGATACTAACAACAATCAAGAATACAATCAATTATCATAGATAAAATCATCAATTGTAGATAACATGGATGAAAAATCATATGTTAAATACTCACTCCAAACACATGTGTCGATATCGATTTAAAAATATATATTGCATGTGTATATCGTGTGAACATGTGCACAAACATAACAACCAAATGATATGCAGCCAAATAATACATGTATTCACACACATACACACATACATGACAAATTTAAGTTTATTAACTTGCAAGAAATGTTAGTTAGTGTGAATGAGTTTAAACACTCACCTCAATGATGATCTCGACTAGTTGATCTCCAATCTCAATGTATACACGTGATTTGGTACACGCCGACAGACGGAAACATGAATACACACACGCCACGACTTAGGTTCTACACACGGCTATGATGACACAGATGGTGCTGCGACGACTGAAAATAACAATGGACAGCACAACCGCATCACTTGATTAATATTTGAGTACACCACAAATTGGGGCATAACAAACAAGGCTAGAGCACACTGACGACGAGGTACAACATGAAGTCAAAAATGAGTTTTAAACTAAGCATGCAGCTCAGGCCTGTGTTAAAATATGGGTTGATAAATGATAGTAAAATGAGCATAACTTTTGAGTCGCTTATTGGAATTTGATAAAATTTTATATCTGGAAAGCTAAGATTATAAGCTACAACTTTCATTTGTTGTGTTTCTGTTGATTTTGAAGTTTAAATGGAGAAAAACTCATTTGTTTGTTGTTGGGCTGTCGTTAGGAAATCAGGAAAACACTTGAAACTGCGAATTTGTTTTGGTCATAACTTTTGAGCCACTAATCGAAATTTGAAAATCTTAATGTTCTATAAAGCTAAGGGATTAAGCTACGACTTTCATTTATGGTGTGTGCCTCTCGTTGCTTTGGAGTTTAAATGGTGAAAAACCCATTTGTTTGTCGTTGTCCAGTCCTTGAGAAATCGTGTCAATACTTAAACATGAGAGATTGTTTTGGTCATAACTTTTGAGTAACTTGTCGGCATTTAATAATTTTTGATGTTTTGGAAATCTATGAGTTTTGCTATAATTGTTTGGATTAAGTTTTGTTAAATTATATGCTTAAGCAAAACTGAAATTGCAATTTAAAACTAAGTGATTTTTTATGAACTTTTGGAAACAATAAAATAGTTTTGTGAACAATTATGTAAGTGTTTTAAAAAATGGAATTCAAAAGAGATAACTGTTTTGAGAATCTTAATTCTATAGTCTGGAATGAGCAAATTTTCGGCTTAATGTCACAGATTGTTTTATATGCTTCTGTGAAACATTTTGTCGAAATTGGTATATTCTGATGAATAGAATGTTGAAGTGGAATTTACTAATTCTTGACCGAATACTAGAACCCAACTGAGAAGTATGGGATGCTCGAGTTAGATTCTTGTAATCGATTTTGAGATAGTAATTAACACTTTAGGGTTGTATTCTTTTATGGTGTGCGACAAGTGGTCTCTAGATCCGAAAGAGAATATAATTCAGGTTTTCCAGTTATATCCATCATAAGTGAAATTACTAATTCTTAGTAAACACTTGGGTTTCACTAGATGTTATGGGACGTCTATGTTAAACTTTAGTGGTTACTGAAGGTGATTGTATTTAGCACTTTAGAGTTCCCTTTCTTTTGGTGTGCAGCAGAGGCTGCTAGATCCTTAAGAAGATTACTTCTGGATTTCTTTTCTAACTTGTAAATACAAAAAGATTGAGAAATTCATTATTTTAAGAGACTAGACTTTTATGACTACTTTTTTTAGTAAAGATCTTAGATAAAATAATGATTAATATGAAGTAGTAGAGTCGCAGTTGCCAATATCTTTATGATTGTTGTGATTTTGTTCCTTTGATTATCGGAATCGGTTATATGTTTCCTCGATCCCTTAGATCGAGCATGTGAGACACCGATCTACACGATCGTGTGTCTATGTTTCCGCAAACCCTTAGATTGAGCATGTGATTCCTTGGTATCAATAATCACTGAAATGGATTGTGTTGCTTGTTTCATTATGTTTCCTCGATCCTAGCGATCGTGCATGAGTTCCAAATTGCTTGTTTTATTGTGTTTCCTCGATCAGGTCGATTGAGTATGAGTTCCTCGATCCTAGTGATCGTGCATGAGTTCCCGATCTTTGGTATCAGATCGGTATGAGGGATACCACCAGGCCTTGAGACCACTTTGGATTTTGGAATGTATGTATGTTTGTTTGATATGTTGATTCTTGTTCTTCCTTGGTCATTTAACCGAGAAAGAGTTCCTTGATCGGGTTGGTCATGATTGAGTCGTGTTAACCTGTCGTGCTATAATAGTTCCTTGATTAGGTTGGTTATAAATGAGGTGTGTTAACTTGTCATGCTTATAACGTGAACTTGTGATAGAGATAAATATCCATGATTGGAAATCAGACATACATCATTGTGAAATAATAAATTATTATGACTATCATTTTGTGTTTGAACTAAAGTTTATTTATATGTTATATGTATGTATGTATGTATGTATGTATGTATGTATGTATATATATACATGGATCTCACTTTTTGGATATTTAGAGATAGAATGATCCGGAATTTTGTGTTTCCGGGTCAGATCGGAATTTTCATGTTTACAGGATGTTCAAACTTTTGGACAGGTGAGCTAGCCATGGATAGACATATTGAGATTCTGAGTTTATCTTATGTAGGATATTCACCTGATGTAATATGAGATGTACTTGTTAAGGTAGTGACTTATTTTGAAATGTGTAGAATGAAAAATTTAGAAGTATATTTGTGGACATACTCTATATATGGTATGATGTATACTTTTCTATTGTGATCTATGATTGTTATGTGTATGAAAGATTGTTCTGATTATGTGGAATCGATGTGTCTATTACTTTGTCTTAATACTGAACACGTCAAACTCTGATCAAACATTAAGTGAAAAAGGTATAAGTGACGTATCAGTATTAGTATAAAGATATATTCACATTCGACCGCCCCTATTAAGCTGTATTCTCCGGATTAGCAGACGACATTACTTGTAATGTTCTTTGCTAAACTAGGTATAACAGTGGGGTCATTATCAGCTTGTACATTAATCATGTTTGAATCTATTTGCCTTGTTGGCTTTAGTTCGTTTCTTTTCTTCTTCTTCAGCGGGTTTGTCTTCAGACTTCTCAGTTTCAGTGCCTTATGCCTTTTTAGAATGGCTGGCTTGAGCATCTTTCATTTCAGCTTCATCTATATTTTCTGCAGTTTCTTTTCTGTAGATTTAAAGGGATATTTGCTATCTCTATATTTTTTTTACTCTTACCACCATTTTTTTCTTGACTTGTTTCTATAAAGAAACTTTAGGAGTAGAGTATGCTTTATAAAGTGTCACACTATGTAGTTCCAGGATCTGGTAAAGTAGTTGTCACGGTTTCAGGTGCAACTTCCATTAACTTCAATTCTTTTCTTACTTTTTCCAGCTCATCCCTTGAATCATCAGACTTTATAATGGTAATTAAATTATATTTCTCTTTGTTATCAACATCAACATCCTTCACCTTTGCGTCCTCTTTATGTTGAGCTAAGGTAGGTGAGATCTCCAGCAAACATGGGAGGCACCGAAGAGCACATATTCAGCAAACCACTTCAACCATTATATGCGATCCGATCTTGCTGATCTGAAAAAGCCACCAAAGTCGTGTCAATTAACTTCTACTATTTTTTCCTTGCGATCCGGCGGATGATAATCATTTTACGGTGGCTACCGCTGCCGGGATAACACCCCAGATCAGAAAACTCTTATGAGTACTATGACTCTGATACCACTGTTAGAATATGTTATATTACTTATAATTTAATATCTTGTTTCTTACCAACAATACAAATGATCACATATATATAATGGACTACACAACTTTTCAAATAGACACAACACTAATGGACATGACTCTTAAACTTCAATAGATATGAAATTTCGCTGAATCGACGTGCTTCTCTTCGGATTTGCTTTCCAACAGACGCTTCATTGTTTCTAACAAAACTGTCCAACTTTTTTAATAATATACGGGGTGCACTTCAATATACACTTAATCGAATTTCTTGTTTCTTTTAAATATACAATTAATCATATTTCTTGTTTCGTTTACTCATGCAAATTCATTATCACATGGACGCACCGAACAAAGAAATAACCAACAAGAAAGACTCAGAGTTGATTGATATTGTTTAGAAAAGGTATTTTGGCAACTTACATTTTCCATATCCCAATAAATTCTTTATTTTCCCTATGTTTAGAAAAGGTATCTTGGCAACTTACATTTTCACATCCATTGTTTTACATTTTCATGTTTCTCAATGCTACAGATATGTTAATGATATGGTGTATCATTGCCTTTTATTCTTGTTATGTTGGTTCCTGTTGGTTCCTCAAAGAATTATTTGATTATTTTTTTCCTTAGATTAGTTAACTTGTTAATTCATGTAATATGTCTGCTTACAAACTACTGAGAAAAATAGAGTTTATATACTTTATACTTGTATTGCAAATACTCATAAATAAATTGAGGATCAATTGCTATTTGCTGAACTTACTTGTGATATGATTTTGTTACATAATATTTTTGCATAATCTTCATACATATTGTAGGAAGTCATATATGCTATTGTATATAAAGCTCAGTTTGCTCCTATGAATTCGTTCCAAGCTCCATGAACTTTGACACAATTTAAAAATAAACTCCTAAATGGTCTTCTACTGGTTTTTGCTTTATGGTCAGTAAATAAACATGCAAAACTCCACCTTGAAGAAGATATGAAAAATTGCATCGATAGATGATGAACTAGATGTAAAGCCCTGTAGAATTGGTTTTGAATGTTGGAAAAAAGATGTAATGAGTGTTTGTGTAAGAAGAAAGTTCTTCTTCGAGATAAGCCTAGCAGATTTTGCTATATCGACATAAATCGCTCAAGAGATGCAAGTGAATGTGATAACTCTATAAATACTTTGAAATTGAACACACTATCTAGTCATTAATTTTCAATGGTTATTGTTTATTGTCTTCCTGTCATAATGAAACAAAGACACGATTTTAGCTCATATATCATATAACCATGTTCTACACTTCGGTGTTAAAATGCAAGAAAATATGCTGTCATTTTAAGTGCACATTCATGCACATGACGGAAATTTGTTTGGCATAGGCTGACAATATATGTACATATCATATAGGCTGACAATACATGAAAATTTGTGATAATGAAAATATGTTTATTATTTTACACATATAGGTCAAGCTTGATATTGGATTATTACAAAACATTAAGGTTTGTTTTTCTTTAACATTGTCAGGCTTGAATTCGTTCAATTTTGTCTGAGGTTCTTATACCAATGTCCATTCTATGTTTATATTGGTACAACTAAATGTGAATGATACGGTTGAAATGATCTTTCCTCAAATGAATGACTTGAATTACGCTTTACAAATTTTAATTTTCTTTTGGGAAATCTAAAGCCAATATTTTAATCTTTGTGCATTCACTATATAACCATGTTGTTACTTTATTATGAAGAAACATGTTTGCTGCAGTGACAAATAAAAACAATCATAGAGAACTTAGGTATTGTTTGTTAGAAGATTTTGGCTGTCTAAGAGTATTTGCTTCACTGTTTTGAAAGCTTATATTGCTTCCATCTTGCTATCTAGTAAGAAATTATTATTATTTATTATTATATTTTTGCCTTAACTCGTAAATCAATGCCATAATTGTTTTCGAAACATTCATGTTTGTTTTTTAAGTTAACATATGTAAATGAATTATGTTGTTAGGTAGCGATTAAAGAGTAATAATGATTAACAAGGCATGCATTTCATCTATAAAACACCATAGGTTATTTCTAGTCATCACCTGCTTTTCCAAACCTATTCATAGGGATGCTGAAAGTAATCTTAGAGTTCTACCTTCCAAGACTGCATAAAGCTTTTGTCATGGATCTTCCATCCATCTTTTATTGTTTGAGGGAGGTACGTTATCATATTACTTGAATTGGAGAAGGATTGAAGGCTGTTGATTCTCTTTCCTTTACCTTTTAATTTTTGTTTGGAAGAAACTGTATATTATTGTTGAGAGTGTAGGATCAGATATATTATGGTTAAGAGTGTAGGATCAGATATATTATTGTTAAGCATGTTAATATCTCATATGTATATTGATATATTCTTAAATGAGAGGTTCTTTACGTAAATGGAGAGAACCGTGAGAATTGTTGTATTCTAATACTATTAATCCAGATCTGTACGCTTACCCAAAGCAGTATAATGCGGCTGCTTTTTCACTTGAGCATTCTTTATCTTCTTGTTATGGGCTGGGTGTTTTACCCATGTTTTATTTGTACTGCAGTTGCTCCCTGTTGGATCATCGGGCCGTTGGCCCAAATTTGCTTATTTGCTTGTCAGTCCTGTGCCTCACCAGTATCAAGACTTTTTGGACTTAAACCACCCTAACTGTACAAGCCGCATGTTATAGGCATGAACTTTTGCTCATTTTTCAGTGACTTGAGATTCTTTTTGTCTTTTCTTTTTGCCAATTGTGAAAAAAGGCCAATATAACATACTGAATGGGATGAAAGTGAACTTTTACCTACTGCTTCCCTTGCAGGGCTTGCAAAGATGAATAGGACAAAGATTTATATTTAATTGCAGTTTAATTTTATCTTCAGTATTTTTATTTCAACAGTTCAAGTTTTTCAAATGACAATGATAATTTTAAGTGATTTATTTAAATAAATTAGTTTAATAATTTTGGATTTATTTACTACATCTTACCTTTGCGTTTTTTTATTTCCATCAAATTTTCACTGATATGATGATATGTTTTGAACTTATGTTTGTTTTGTTTCTCTTTTTATTCTTTCCAATCCGTTAATGGTTTAGAGTTGCAAAATAACTAAACATTAAGATTAAATTGATCCTGCTTAATATATAATAAAATTGTATGTATGTATTTGTGACTGGTTCATATCCACATTGATAGTATATTCTAAGTCTCAAGTTGTTTGCATGTAAAATTCAGTTTAATTGAATTTCTGCTTTATTGATTACTTCCATTTTCTTTAAAAGTACTATATAATTTTTCAAATAAAATATAACTTGAAATATGTTTTAATAGATAATTTTATATTTTATATTAAGCATGTTAACGGTCGGTTTTCCCACCGTTGTGCGGTAATACTAGTATATATATATATACATATACACACACTTCGAGTGCAAAGTGCCGCTGAATTAATTATCCACTTGTTTTCAAGTGTCGTTATATTTCTTATATATGTATGGTAAAGATAGAGTTAAGTCTTAGATCCATAATTTTACAGAGTGGGGGCAAACGATCTTAGTACAAACTTTCCGAATAAAGAAAAGACAGATAATTTAAATTTCAGTTTATTTATTTATTTAGCCATTTCTAGTGACTATGAATTTCCTCATTTATACACGACCAACCATCGTAGAGTGAGAAGATCCTAGAGATTCAATACGAAAGAGACCAATTCTTCTGTCCTCATTTCTCGTGTTCCGCCGTGTCTCTTCACTCAAATATCCTCATTTTTGTTTTTTTGCATTTAAGTTCCCTAACAATTGAGGGATTTAACTGTAAATAGTGGAAATCAGGAGGCTGTGATTGGGAGGGACACGGAGGGACAGAAAATGTGGGCAGAACAATTGGTGCGAATATGAAAGAAGTAGTAGTGACTAAATCAACAAACTTGAGAAGATCCATAATGAAATTCTCAGTTCTTTTATGTTAAAATAAACATATCTAAATAACAGTAGTCAAGTGGTCTGTCTTTTTGGAGGCTTAGGTTAAACAGTTTTGTTCAGCTTAGTATACTATAGAAGTATTCACTATTTTATATATTGGTCCACGTTATTTTTCAATGAAGATCCATTGTAGCCGAGCAGTCGAACATACAGCCACTGAAGCCACAAGTATTACTTACAACCACTTGAAAGCGCTTATCATAGAAAGTCTCTAGATTAAAAAAAATATGAACCAGTAGAAAGATCATTATCAGTTATCACACAAATAGAATTTACTGAATCCCTTATTCGATATATATGAGCTCGGAAAAGCACACCTTATTATCTTTATATGTATCTCAAAACATACGACCTAAGAGTGATTCATTCACCGTTTAAATTCATGTTTGGTATTCAATATATTATAGGTAATTGTAGCAGTCACTAGTACACATGGTAATGCAATCGCATCAACTACTCATCCACCATACTTTGCCTTGTACTCGGCCCAAAGTTCATCAACGCTGTTACCAAGCAACTCGCCGAAAAACGCATCATTATACCCATCCTTCATCTTCTTATTCAGCTCCGCCACAAAACCATTCATCCTATCTGAATCACAGTAATCGAGAAAACGCGCGGTCACGTCGTAGCCTTGGTCCCACCTGTCTCCTCCTCCTGGTTTTACCCAGTGCCCTGGCACATACCCTGCCTTCAATCTCACATAATCCGCCATTCCTTCGATCAACCCTGAAGGGGTCGCTCCGTTCCCGTTCCATTGCCACACGTGCGTCATTTCGTGGAACAACACTCCTGCAAAATGGGATTGTGTGTTAATGCCCAATCAGTATTTCTTTGAAATCGTGGAAGAGTATCTTGTTCTAACCAATGTTTTTTACTCACTCGGTAACCAGTATTTTTAAAAACCGAATTCTTCTCAAATATGCAGAATGTGATATAAGGAATTAGTATTAATATTATTATTATATATATAAGATCAAGCTAAAAATTATGATTTGAACGATTCAGTGTAAGACTAATATGCAGAATGGTACATCTACAGACTCTCACAAGACATGTATATCAGATATCCTGAAAAAATAATCAGAATATGTCATATGTGCATCCATTTGCAAATTGTAGTAGGCCACTTACCTGTGAACTCGAGCTTCACATCTTCAGAATAAGTTTCCAAGTATTCGGTACTCACGTGAATTCCATTGCCCGAGGTGTATGCAGCGGCGCCTTCCACGCTCTCGACTACAAGGGTCACGACATCTATGTTCTTGCGCTCTGCTTCGGATTGTTGGAACGTAGCCCAAATGAAGGATGATGCATCCTCCATGGCCTTTTGGGTGTAGTCTAGCCCGATTTGGGTGGCGAATTTGCTTGTTTCGGGGGCACTTGATGTTGCTTGGAACGTTGTGGCATTGGAGGATGAGTTAAGTGCAGAGAGTGTTGCCAGAAATATAACCATGGAAACAATACTGTTGGTTTCCATTGTATGTTTTAATGTGTTGTGATATTGGAACAAAAGGTGGAGAGGTTTTTATAGACTCGTGAATACAGCTTGAATTGACTAGCCGAAGACTGAAGTGCAGGTCTCGCGACATTTTAAATGAATGGGTTGAACGTTCTTCGTCTGAGACTTCTCCACTGAACGTACACGAAAAGAAAAAGAAAAAACTTATTGTGACACGGTTTGCAGAGTACCGAAAAAGTCTGAGGTCGTTTGTTGATGTAAACAGAAGATAAATATGAAAGAAAAGTTCAAAAGCTCGTCTGAGAAATGGACTTCACCAGCATTTTGATGTAAACAAAACAAATTCAGGGACTTCTCCTTATAACCAGCTTAAATTTATGAAGGGTTTCCCTTTCCCCCATTTTTTTTTTTAAAAAAAAAAAAAAAAAAACTGTTATACATTTTCGGTTTTGTTACCGCAAAACTATTGCTTGTGGTAAAAATTTGCAAGTGCACTATTGCGAGGGTTTAGCACTTGGTGGAATTTGTATTTGCGGTAAAGTAAACATTTTCTGGTATCACTTGGGTTTAGCACATAAAGCCTAAGTGTCACTGAAAAGAATAGGTTGAACGTTTACACTTGAATATTTTCCGTTTGTATTGCAAGATAGGCTCAAAACTGATGTGATGATCAGGTCAAGTTTCTAGGTCAATTGTCATTAAAGAGGATATCTAAATTCACATTTTTTGATGTGAGTTGATGATCCTCAAGCATGCATGTATGTTCTGCCCACAAGTTTAATTCAAGCATAGGTAAGATGTTCAAAACATATCAGACATGGCTGTAACATTTTTTTTGATTATTTTGTTCAGTATTGACGTTATTATCAGTTTTTTTTAAGTAGTATGTGGTATAGATTAAAAACATTTTTGACTTGACACGGAAAATAAAGAAATTTCCTTTTAAAGGACAAACTTTACAAAAAAAATTAGTGAGAAGTGTGGAAAGTTTCAAAATTAGGGAAAAGGAGAGACCAATTCTTCTGTCTCCGTTCCCAGTGTTCCCCCGTGTCCCTCCAATCAGATCCCCTGATTTACGCTGTTTTGCATTCACTACCAGATTTGTAAGTATTGGAGGCAAAAAATTAGAGGCTAATAAAAGAAGTGAGCCTCTAAAATCATACGGTAGAGTCGAATTAATTTCTGGCCCTTAGTATTAAGAAGACCGACAGCTGTAAGTGCCCCTATTTGGTAATTATGCAGAACAAACGTGCCATCCTTTAACAAATTCCATTTCTCTCTCAATTTTCTTTTCACTTCTCATCACCATCCCCAAATTAATCAACAGAATTTCTCTTTCAAATAAAAACCCTAATCATAAATTCTTATCTTCTTTGATTTTGCGGTGACTTCCAAGCCCCCTCAAAATGATCCGCAGCTGTTACATTGAATTCCCTGTTTCAAATTGCCACAGTAATGAATGAAAATAGCTCATGCTTGCTTTGTTTCTCTCTTCTTATGTCCGCTAGTTTTTCAGTCCAGGTAATTGATTCTCCTTGTCTTAATTTACATTTTAATCTATTCTAATTAGATTTCTTTCACTGGTTTCTTGTGCATAGATCTAGGGTTAAACTAAGATTGTATGGCGATTTACGTATTTATTTTGGATCATATTGTTAACTATTTATTATCAGTTGAAGTTGTTTGTAGAAAATTAATTCCTTATTTCATACTGGATGCAAAATTTAGTTTTTTTTTATAAAAAAATCCCATACTCTGTGTTTGTTGCCAAAGTTTATTTTCTATTAGGCCTTATATGAAAGGAGCAATAGTAAAATCTATTATAATATTAATGGAGATTGGAATACTACATGTCTGTTGATATCAGAATCGCATGAATGGTCATTCCCAAACAAAATAGGGAAACTGCACTTAACAAAATGCTAAAATATAATTCAAATGGGTAGATAGCTTAATCGTGCTGAATTTCTCTTGAACAACGGATAATAATTGAGTTATTATGAAATAAGGAGCGCAGCCCCCTCTCCTCTTCCCTCTGTTGTCCGCACAACAAGTCAACAACTGTGAGTAGTTTAGTCTTATCTTGTAATTACATCAACGAACTATAACATCATGTGGTGTAACATGACCTCAATGGCCCTTCAACTCATGGTTCATCCCCTTACGTTTAGAAAACTATGTATTATTACAAAACATATTGAATATTGAACCTTCGTGCTAGCTATTTTTGCCACTAGTTTTGTTTTTAACAATTAATGATCATCAATATATATCCAGAGAAATCATCAGCCTCCTATGTAAAAGAAATGTTGCCTATGCAAATGCAAAAATAGAGGATTTATGGGATTTGCTTTAAGAAGAAATGGGTGAACTAGTGAAAACATTCACGGAATCTTAGACCAAGCAGAAAGGATACCTTGTTTTATATGTGAAGTCAAAGGAAGGGAAATTATTGTTTCAACAGGTTTGTCCCCTTCTTGTCATCTGTTCCTTGTGATGCAACGAATGCTACTGTAACGTCATTAATACAGATGTTTTTTTCATAGCCATCAATGTTTATATTGTCTTAGTTAAATGTTTTTTTTACTAGAACTGGTCCTTTTCTTCTACAACATGATGTAAATAGTTGTAATTTTATTTTTATTTTTTTTAAGAATCATGTATGCTATTGACAAAGTCTTGTTGCTGAAGCTGCCTTATCATGATAGATTTATGAAGGTACTGTAGATAACATACGACTCTCCATGAAGTATAAAAATAGTGCAAAAATTTTTGGTCCAACATTAATCTTTCCCTTTCTCCGTGAAACATAATATTAAATCGATCACCATTTCTTCTTATGTGAGAAAAGATCAATGGTAAATAGTATTACACTGAATCCTACGAGTCATGTAGCAGTGGCTAGTTTTCGCAATGTTTTCACAATGGTAAGTTTTAAATTATAAGAAAATTGTAATTTTGCACTATATATATGCATGTATGAATATTAAGCTTGTCAATTATTACATAATTCTAGATAGAAAATTTATGCTTGCCTACTGTTGCAAAACATATTAAGTACTGATGTTCAATGCTTATATGATTTCCATTTACAGTTAAGAATAACAGTATATTTAGAAGATTTTGCTTGGTTCAACATGGATATGTGCACGATTGGTTGCTATTGAATTGAAATGGTTATGTGGGAACAGCACATAGAAGACAAACCTCACAGAGGTATGTGTTGCGGTCCAATAATTGTTATATGGTTACACATTATGCTTAAATAGTTTGTATGATTATTACATAAACATTTATAAATTTGATTGCATGCTAACTTTCACGAGCATATATGATCCATTTAGGAAGTCTCGAAGATTATACAATTATGTACGTTGTCTTGCATCAATATATCAGGTTTGTGGCTCGTAATTGATTAGACAAATGATTTGGTATTTTTCTTATTTGAGTAATATATAAAAACTGTGATCAAAGAAATTTTTGTTATGTATGTATGTATGCATTTGTACATCCCTTTAATTTAACTTCATAAATAGTTCAAATCTTTGTTTATAGTCTCTCTTTTTTTTCTTTCATTTCCACTTCATAATTACTTTGTCGGGAAATCTTTTTTTCTATTCAACTAACTTGGTGAACACCTTTTGCCGACCTTTTGATGTTACGAGTTTCAAAATAATGGTTAATTTTCAGTATTATTAGTTATGTGATCAATGTTGTTGCTGATGTTTTGTAGATCATGGGAGCATATCATGGAAACTTATATAATTGTTTAGGAGATGAGGAAGGAGTTCTTATCAGCATGCAAGAGGATCATTAATATCATATATTTCATAGTCAAAACTTGATCATTCTTGTGGACCGCTGAATTTTTTAATTCACTCTACGTCTAAGGTATGATATGTTCATTTCAAGGACCATAGAACATTTTTTTTATGCTATATACTTATCAAGCTTGTATGATTATAGAATATATTAGATGATTACTTGATTCTATATTATCATTGGAAATACAAAGTGATTCTACATGCCTGCAACTTCATTTTGAAAATATTCAATAAAATTAAGTTGACAAAACTTTTATGTTGTCATAATGTGATGCATATGTCGTAAGAAGTATGTTTTACTATCATGGAATGATCGGTGCAAAATCATCTACGTAAACCATAAAACAATATCCGTATGAATACATAAATAAATTAGAGTGAACAAATAAGAAATGTATTATATGCTAATAAGAAATGATTAGACTATTAAATATGCCGATGTTTCTTCTCCCTTCTCTTCTTCTTGTTTTTCTGGATTTTGCATTGGTTTTCTTACCCAGAATAGTTTCTGCGTTATTTCGTGGAATCGCATCTAGTTGTTCAATTTAATTTATAGATAGGATGCTAAATACTAGATTGCAGTCACCCATAGACACCCTTTTGTATTTAAAGAAAACAAACATAAAGGCATAAATGGCTTTTTAATTCCCTCATTGCCATTATTTTCCATTTTTGTCAGCTTAATTATTCACACTTCTTTTGGTGATACAAACCTAAAATCATTAAAAAAAAAAAAAGCCAAATGGAGCTTTTTGTCAACTGCTATTTCATCCATGGATGAATAAAGCCTTAAATACATGGAAAAAGACTATAGTACTGTAAGGGATCCAAAACAGGATAGGATTTTCATTTAATCCTTCATCTTTTGAGTATGCAAGTACCATTCACTATTGTTACAGTGTGGTTGGAAAATTGGAACACAATTTAATCACATACACTATTAGTGTTAATCGAGATATAAATGATTAGGAATGCAACTACGACTAGTCTCATGTCTGTTAGTCAATGTTTTAAAACGCAAAAGGCGCATGCGAGGCGTTTTCGAGTCCGTGACGCAAGGCGTAAGCCTCGACGCGTAAGCCTTTCAGGTAAAAAAAAAAGCGCTAAACATATACTTAATTTTAATATGAAATAACATTAAGCGTCAAGTACTATGTGAAAACCATAAAACATTTGAAGCAATTCAAACAAAATACAATCATTCTTGCACATTTAATATAAAATGCAAAAGATCAAATGATATTTTCCTCCTCATCCATAAGCATATTGTCATCCAAGCTATCATCGTCACTAACATCAAAAGCATCTCGTGTCCGTGATTCGAGTAAAGAATCATAATCATCAGCATCATCGTTTTCAATTCTCACTCTTTCCTTTTGGATCATTGCCTATAAAGTTAGCAATATAAGTTAATTCTATATTTTAAAATTAACAATTTGCTTGCTCTAATTCTTTTAATACTTACTTGCACCACCATTGTTATTGCGCTTTTTTGTGTATACAATAATATGAGGAGGTGAAGGATTAGATTCCCTTGGTGGTGGTGGGGGAGGAGGAGTAGGATCTCTAGAAGGTGTAGGTTCTCGGTCTTGAATTGGTGGTTCTCTAATACGTAAAGTATCTTCATATACCGGAGCGGGCATATTCCTTTTTGCATCCACACTATCCTCTCCAACTTCATCTATAACATTGTTGAAGTATTCGATCAACAAATCCACATTCTTTATCTTATCTGATGCATCAATGGATTTCAAAAACCATGTACCTTTCGAGCTATTAATTAGAAAATTAATAATTGCCCTGCTTTTTCCATCCGTCCAACCATCGTGTATAAATGTACAACCATACTTCTCCCTATCTTTTTTGTAAGCTCTAATCAAGTTGTCAACTTCTCTAACGCTTTCTTTAAGGATCCAAGTCCTTAACTCATGACTAGCTAGAAGGCGGCTTAAATGCGGGACCATATTTTGAAACATGATCCATTGCCACTTGGTAATATGGAGTGTTTGCCGCATTGAATGGAATTGCACTAGTGTAAAATCATAATCAAATTTTTTTGCAAGGTTCCTTTCTTTCATCCTTCTTATAAAGATACGTCAATGTACTTTGCTTTGCCTCTAAATTGACAAACTTATCCATCGCACTTCTAGGCTTAGGAACATTACCACTTCCCCTTCCACTTCCACTTTCAAGTTCAAAAGTAGTATCATCATCTCCAATGCTTCCACTACTACCAATTTCACGAAACATATCAAGTTTTGATTGTTTAATGTGTTTAATTTTCTTTAGACCTCAATGCATTCATTTTTCACATTTTGTGGGACTTTTGGACACGGAATAATCCCAATATGAGTGCATGCTAAATGTTTTTTAAAACGAGCAATCCCTCCAGTGCATCCATGATCACAAAGTGCACAAAAAACATATTTTGAATTGGTAGAATTTGGTATATCTTTAACCCACTTCCATGCAATATCCTGTTTGTTCATTTTTAACTAGCCTGGACATTAACATATAATTAAAATAGCTCTAGACACACAGCAGTTAAAAAAATAGAAAAAAGCCCTCTCTTTCGATTCTCACTGGAATTGGTTTCAATTCCAGTTTACTGGAATTGAACTCGATTCCAGTATACAGGAATCGAACTCGATTCCTCTGGAATCGAGTTCGATTCCTGTTATGGAATCGAACTTGATTCCTGTTATGGAATCGAACTCGACTCTTGTTCGAATGGCAAATTAAAACTTTTTTAACCTCTTTCGCAGTCTGCGGTGTGGAGTAAAAGTGAAAGCAAGCAACGTAAAAGTGAACTCGATTCCTCTGGTATCGAACTCGATTCCTCTGGAATCGAAATCGATTCCTCTGGAATCAAAATCGATTCTTTCACAGGAATCGAGTTTGATTCCTGTTATGGAATCGAACTTGATTCCTGTTATGGAATCGAACTCGACTCTTGTTCGAATGGCAAATTAAAACTTTTTTAACCTCTTTCGCAGTCTGCGGTGTGGAGTAAAAGTGAAAGCAAGCAACGTAAAAGTGAAGGTAAGTTCTAAAGAAGGGTTTTTTTATGTATACACACGCACGCCTCAGATAGTTGAGGCTCTGAGGTGTGCGTTTTTTTGCGATTTCTACGCCTTAAACCATTGAGGCGTAAGCCTCAGGAGAAAAATGCCTTTCGAAGCACGCCTCAAGGCGTTTTAGCCTCCGCCTCGGCTCAAGGCACGCCTTAGGCGCGTTTTTAAAAACATTGCTGCTAGTAGAAATTAATGTTAAAGCATGTTTTTTCCCGTTGACACTAATGGAAACACATGCTTATTTTTTTGGCATTGCACTTGCATGAAAACTAGAGAACTCAAGTAAAAATATGACTAATTATATTTTGTTTTTAGTTTATATGGTTTACTCATCTAGTATCGGAAACGTAAATGCAATCTTAGGTGGCAAGAATGTTCAATTTTAAATTCGCACAAGAAAGCGAACTTTAATAATTACGCAATTTCTTATTTGAAACACAAATAGAATAATATTTTTTTAAGTTTAAATTTATCTTCGTTCTTCATTGCCTTCATTGATAAAGCTACTGAAAGTGCACAGGAAAGGACATACAAAGTTACAAACTATGTTAAATATGACGTCATTCTCATCTGTTTCTTGCCTCCTTTAAAAATGTACTTTATGCTACATGCATTCTGTAGACTATCATTAGCAAGATAGTTGTGTGGCATGGTGCCCTGTGTGGTTATCGTTGTAGCAATTGCATTAGATTTATGTTTGCGCATACGCTAGTTAAAGTTTCACCTGTAATTTTATTTTGAGCTTTGTAATCCCACTGGTCTTGCTTCGTTTAAGAACTTGTATTTTTTTCTGTGGCAGGTTCTACATAGGTTTTTGTGTATAAGATTAGCGGATGTGGTGATGTTATATGTAGTTGGTGGAAAGAAGTTTGTTATAAAATTTGGGAGTGGTCGAGAGTAAAGCATATATAAGTCTACATTTTCCTGACAAGATCTTCTTGTAGTTGGACATGTGAAAGAACAATCTACATAGAACGAGGCAAGTTTTTTAGTAACATGAAATGTATTGAATAATATATGAGGATCATACCATTAAGAGAGATGTTCAAATTTCTGGTTTCGTTGTCTGCACTTGGCATAATCTATTCTTATGTCTAGCTGTTGAAAATGTTTTATGTAATATGTATTTGATTTCTACAAACTCTGTATTCATGTACATGTTTAATATTATGAGTTATCATTTCTTTTGGAATGTTTAAATAAGCATCAGAAGTTTAGCATGACTGCTTATGCATATAATCCTATATCAGCAAAAATGCTCAGTAATAAATTAATTTTTTATTATATGTTAACGTATGCCTCTGATGTATGCTAATTGATAAATTAAATGGATATATTTGAGGCGTTTATAGCTGTCCTTATCATTTTTTGTATTTGCTTGCTGATGTGGCATGCAAAATAGTTGGGGCCAATTAAGTGTTACATCTGCCCTGATTTACTATTAGGGACTTCACAGGTTGGGGCAATTGTTAATTTGCCTCTCCTGTTCATAGGGGCATATTAACATCATTTGATGCCTCTAATTTTATTAATAATGACGGTTTTATTTGCCTTTAGTATTTTCAATTTTGGTAGTGATTTAAGTCCCCCAACAATTCAGGGGTTTAAGTGCAAAAGGTGGAGATCATGGGGTCTGATTGGGTGTGACACGGGGGACACTGAATTTGGGGACAGAACAATTGATGCGGAAGAAGGACACATTTACACTAAAAGTGAAATTCAGGAGGTCCTCTATCCTTTTTCCATAAGTAAACTAAAAAGATGAAATAAACAGATACGAATGGAGTCTCTGACAAAGTATTCGTTTCAAGAAAAGCAATCCTCGGCTGTAATACTTAGAGCTAACCCGAGAATAGTGAAAAAAATAACAATCGAGTCAAAGCTAGCATCCTCGTGTAAATCAACAAATCATGTGCATTGCAACTTAGATGTTATCGGTTTTTTCATCTCCTTAAATCAACAGATCTTAGATGTTATGAGTTTTTTCTTCTCCTTATATCCATAAAACAATTTGCATACAATAGTATGGCTATTATATACAATGTCTATCGGTAAAATAAATATTATAGTAGCGTTAAGACTTTATATTGATCTACGTTAATAGATTTTAAAATGCAGGTCCTATAACACCACCAATAATGTCGGCAGGCAGCGATTCCATACCAAAGGTACAATACTAAACCAAAGTCGTAATGGGCACATAAAAGAAAAATATAACAAGGCATATGAGGCAATATCCAAATAGGATTCTACTAGTTTACCCATTCTGGCTGGGCGTAATTAACCCGCACTTAGCCCACCGCATCCATCGCCCCAATCAAATCAAGATGAATCAATCTTATCACAAGTTAAGTTAGTAATATGAAAGGGGTGTGTCCGCTAGAAGAAGTATCTAACTTCATTGTCAGACAAGCGCTCATGTTTTAGTCATTTTAATTATGACACAAGTGTCAAGGTTATCAATCATCGTTCTTTTACTTCATTCTAGTAAGCGTTGGCCAAATCGACAACTTCATTATGAAACATCCTCCATGTACATAGTTGTTAAAATGGTTCTGTTATTGACAGAGAGTATGTCAATGTACAACCCCGGTCTCTTTATTTACTGATCGTCATTCAACATACCGTAGTTGTTTCTTGTTTAAATAAAATATCACATTTCAAATCATAAATCGATTTTTAATTAAATTTAAATTTCAAATTAATTACCATTTTCTTAGATGAATTCTATACAGAATCCTAACTTCAATTTTATGATTTCATATCATTATCATAATTCAAAATTCCGCTTTTACTTTCATGTCACAATTACCATTATTCAATGAAACCTCTCATATTCAAAATAGTTTTGGCTCAAGGGCTTTGATTGGAACTAAACTTTCTATTCAAAATAGTTCGCATATGTGGTGTGTATATATAGTAATTAAAATTAAATTATAATAGTCTAATAAAAATAGATACTTAAAGAATAGTATGAAATAAAATAGCATAAGAGAAAAATTAGTTTAAAAAAATCAGTTTAATTTAAAATAACACTAGTTTTGAAAATAATATAAAAATAACATTTTGGAATAAACATTTATTTCCTCTTAAACCTTTTGGACCAAATTCTAGTTTCAAAATTCACTTTAAACCGTTTCAGATTTCATAATCTAATTCAAAACAAAATTTTAGTCATTTCAATTTGTCATTTAAAGTCAAATCAAAATCGAATTAATCGATTCGAAAAAAAATCAACATGGATTTAACAAATCATATGTTAATTACCAATTTAAACATATTTCATTCAATCTATTACAACTTAAGTTTCAAATTCCAAACCCAACTCCCTTTTTTGTTTCAAACCTTAAATCCCCAATTTGCCAAATTTCGTTAAATTGGTTTAAAATCTCAAATCTTAGATTTTAGATTTGAAATAATATAATTTCAACAAAGCCACTTAAAATCTTACTTCTCATTTAAGATTCTAAATCAAAAATTCATTTATCAAATCCTTTTGTCAAATCAAATTTGTAAATTTGAAACATTTTGCATTTCAAGTCGACTTGAAATTATTAATTTTCAAATTTCCATATGCAATTTTTTATTTTAATGATTCGTCCCAAAAAAGAATTCAATTCAAACTTTTGTTTCTTTTGAATTATTCGTTCAGACAAAATTCGTTTTAATTCAATTACGACCTATATTCCAAAATAAAAATTTTAAGATAAAATCTTAAATTCAAATTAATTTTTAAAGTTCTCTTTATAAAATTTACAGCGAAATGCACTAATTCCAATCCAAATTTTCAAATCATTTTAAATTATACTTCAACCACTTTCAAATTAAAAACTAAAATCAAGCTTAGAAAAATATCATAAAATTGGAAATGCCAGTTAATAAAATTAAACAAATTCCAAATCATTAATCAAACTAATAAACCTTAATTTAATGTTGTTATATTCAAATTCTCAATCGATTATATATTTAAAATTTCAAAAGTTGAGTTTCAATTTAAGTAAATCGTTTATCGATAAATTATCATAATTCGCAAAATCTTATTTTTGTTAGGAAATCAATTTAAGTAATAAAATAAAGTTTTAAATGGATTTATGTTAAAATTCCAAATTAATTATTATTAAATTTCAAAACAAATTCAATTTAAAAAACAATTTATTTTGACCAATGGTGTTTATTATTTAATTTTCTACTTAGCCAATTGAAATATTTATAATATAAGTAAGAGTATATATCATTTCAACTCTTTCCAATGTCACAAGTGAATAAGTCCAACATGTATGATGTCAATAGGAAACTAACAACAATCAAGAATACAATTATTTATCATAGATAAAATCATCAAATGTAGATAACATGGATGAAAATCATATGTCAAATACTCACTTCAAACACAAGTGTCCATATCGATTTTAAAATATATATTGCGTGTGTATATCGTGTGAACATGTGCACAAACATAATAACCAAATGATATGCAGCCAAACAATACATGTATTCACACACACACACACACACACACATACATGACAAATTTAAGTTTATTAACTTGCAAGAAATGTTAGTTAGTGTGAATAAGTTTAAACACTCACCTCAATGATGATCTCGACTAGTTGAGCTCCAATCTCAATGTATACACGTGATTTGGTACGCGCCGACAGACGGAAACATGAATACACACACGCCACGACTCAGGTTCTGCACACGGCTACGATGACACAGATGGTGCTGCGACGACTAAAAATAACAATGGACAACACAATCGCATCACTTGATTAATATTTGAGTACACCACAAATTGGGACATAACAAACAAGGCTAGAGCACACTGACGACGAGGTACAACATGAAGTCAAAATTGAGTTTTAAACTGAGCATGCAGCTCAGGCCTGTGTTAAAATCTTGGTTGATAAATGATAGTAAAATGAGCATAATTTTTGAGTCGTTTATTGGAATTTGATAAAATTTTATATCTGGAAAGCTAAGATTATAAGTTACAACTTTCATTTGTTGTGTTTCTGTTGATTTTGAAGTTTAAATGTAGAAAAATTCATTTGTTTGCTGTTGGGCTGTTGTTCGGAAATCGGGAAAACACTTAAAACTGCGAATTTGTTTTGGTCATAACTTTTGAGCCACTAATCGAAATTTGAAAATTCTTAATGTTCTGTAAAGCTAAGGGATTAAGCTACAACTTTCACTTATGGTGTGTGCCTCTTGTGATTTTGGAGTTTAAATGGTGAAAAACCCATTTGTTTGTTGTTGTCCTGTCGTTGAGAAATCGTGTCAATACTTAAACATGAGAGATTGTTTTGGTCATAACTTTTGAGTAACTTAACGGAATTTAATAATTTTTATGTTTTGGAAAGCTATGAGTTTTGCTATAATTGTATGGATTAAGTTTTGTTAAATTATATGCTTAAGCAAAACTGAAATTGCAATTTAAAACTAAGAGATTTGTTATGAACTTTTGGAAACAATAAAATAGTTTTGTGAACAACTATGTAAGTGTTTTAAACAATGGAATTCAAAAGAAATAATAGTTTTGAGAATCTTAATTCTATAGTCTGGAATGAGCAAATTTTCGACTTAATGTCACAGATTGTTTTATATGCTTTTGTGAAACATTTTGTCGAAATTGGTATATTCCAATGAATAGAATGTTGAAGTGGAATTTATTAATTCTTGACCGAATACTAGAACCCAAGCGAGAAGTATAGGATGCTCGAGTTAGATTCTGGTAATCGATTTTGAGATAGTAATTAAGACTTTAGGGTTGTATTCTTTTATGGTGTGCGGCAGAGGCTGCTAGATCCTTAAGAAGGTTACTTCTGGATTTCTTTTCTAACTTGTAAATACAAAAAGATTGAGGAATTCATTATTTTAAGAGACTGGACTTTTATGACTACTTTTTTAGTAAAGATCTTAGATAAAATAATGATTAATATGGAGTAGTAGAGTCGCGGTTGCCAATATCTCTATGATTGTTGAGATTTTGTTCCTTCGATTATCGGAATCAGTTAAATGTTTCTTTGATCCCTTAGATCGAGCATGTGAGACATCGATCTCCACGATTGTGTATCTATGTTTCCGCAAACCCTTAAATTGAGCATGTGATTCCTTGGTCTCAATAATCAAAGAAATGGATTGTGTTACTTGTTTCATTATGTTTCCTCGATCCTAGCGATCGTGCACGAGTTCGAAATTGCCTGTTTCCTTGTGTTTCCTCGATCAGGTCGATTGAGTATGAGTTCCTCGATCCTAGTGATCATGCATGAGTTCCTGATCTTTGGTATCAGATCGATATGAGGGATACCACCAGGCCTCTAGACCATTTTGGATTTTGGAATGTATGTTTGTTAGTTTGATATGTTGATTCTCATTCTTACTTGGTCATTTAACTGAGAAAGAGTTCCTTGATCAGGTTGGTCATGATTGAGTCGTGTTAACCTATCGTGCTATAATAGTTCCTTGATCAGGTTGGTCATAAATGAGTCGTGTTAACTTGTCGTGCTTATAACATAAACTTGTGATAGAGATAAATATCCATGATTGGAAACTAGACATACATCATTGTGAAACAATAAATTATTGTGACTATCATTTTGTGGTTGAACTAAAGTTTATTTATATGTTATATGTATGTATGTATGTGTATATATATATACATGGATCTCACTTTTTGGATATTTAGAGATAGAATGATCCGGAATTTTGTGTTTCCGGGTCAGATCGGAATTTTCATGTTTACAGGATGTTCAAACTTTTGGACAGGTGAGCTAGCCATGGATAGACATATTGAGATTCTGAGTTTATCTTATGTAGGATATTCACCTGATGTAATATGAGATGTACTTGTTAAGGTAGTGACTTATTTTGAAATGTGTAGAACGAAAAATTTAGAAGTACATTTGTGGACATACTCTATGTATGGTATGATGTATATTTTTCTATTGTGATCTATGATTGTTATGTGTATGAAAGATTGTTCTGATTATGTGGAATCGATGTGTCTATTACTTTGTCTTAATACTGAACACGTCAAATTCTGATCAGACATTAAGTGAAAAAGGTATAAGTGACGTATTGGTATTAGTATAAAGATATATTCACATTCGACCGCCCTAATTAAGTTGTATTCTTCGGATTAGCAGACGACATTACTTGTAATGTTCTTTGCTAAACTGGGTATAACAGTGGGGTCGTTACATTATCAGCTTGTACATTAATCATGTTTGAATCTATATTGGCCTTTTTGGCTTTAGTTCCTTTCTTTTCTTCTTCTTCAACAGGTTTGTCTTCAGACTTCTCAGTTTCAGTGCCTTATGCCTTTTTAGAATTGCTGGCTTGAGCATCTTTCATTTCAGCATCATCTATATTTTCTACAGTTTCTTTTCTAGAGACTTAGAGGGATATTTGCTATCTCCATCTTTTTTTTACTCTTACCACCTTTTTTTCTTGACTTGTTTCAACCAAGAAACTTTAGGAGTAGAGTATGCTTTATAAAGCGTCAC
This sequence comes from Allium sativum, assembly GCA_030737875.1. Classification (NCBI taxonomy): domain Eukaryota; kingdom Viridiplantae; phylum Streptophyta; class Magnoliopsida; order Asparagales; family Amaryllidaceae; genus Allium; species Allium sativum. The sequence continues at coordinate 973,973,062 of CM060916.1, forward strand.
ACTATAGATGCAGTTCCAGGATCTGGTAAAGTAGTTATCACGGTTTCAGGTGCAACTTCCATTAACTTCAATTCTGAGCTCATCCCTTGAATCATCAGACTTTATAATGGTAATTAAATTATATTTCTCTTTGTTATCAACATCAACATCCTTCACCTTTGCGTCTTCTTTATGTTGAGCTGAGGTAGGTGAGATCTCCAGCAAACAAGGGAGGCACCGAAGAGCACATATTCAGCAAACCACTTCAACCATTATATGCGATCTGATCTTGCTGATCTGAAAAAGCCACCAAAGTCGTGTCAATTAACATCTACTTTTTTTTCTTGCGATCCGGCGGATGATAATCATTTTACGGTGGCTGCCGCTGTCGAGATAACACCCCAGATCAGAAAACTCTTATGAGTACTATGACTCTGATACCACTGTTAGAATAGATATGTTATATTACTTATAATTTATTATCTTGTTTCTTACCGACAATACAAATGATCACATATATATAGTGGACTACATAACTTTTCAAATAGACACAACACTAATGGACATGACTCTTAAACGAACAGACACAACTCTTTAGCTTCAATAGATATGAAATTTCGCTGAATAGACATGCTTCTCTTTTGATTTGCTTTCCAACAGACGCTTCATTGTTTCTAACAAACTGCCCAACTTTTTAAAAAAAATACGGGGCGCACTTCAGTATACACTTAATCGTATTTCTTGTTTCGTTTAAATATACAATTAATCGTATTTCTTGTTTCGTTTACTCATGCAATTTCATTATAAGCTAGACGCACCGGACAAAGAAATAACCATCAAGAAAGACTCAAAAAATGCGAAATTATAGGAGATTATGAAAGAGCAGAAAAGCCTGAAGAAGAGAATCAAATAACAAATTGCCTTGTTTCGGTATTGATAGTCATGACCGCAGTTTGGCAATTGTCGGAGGTGTCTTTGTTCCTCAGCGTGAAGGTAATGGTGGATAATCCTGTGAAATCTTTAGGTGATTTTGTTTTAGAAGGTTTTAAAGGTAAAGGGAAGAAAAGAGCTGTTGAACCTATCGTTGTTCCTCCTGTTATTGTTCTCGAGCTACCTCACGTTGAAATTCCATGTATGAATTTGAATGGAGAAAACGAATAGTGATCCTTGTGTCCTTTAAAGGGAAGTACATATATTGTATAGATTTATTATTTATCGTTTATTTGATTAGGAGTATTTGTCTGGAAAAAAAACATTTAAATCTCCAGTTAAATCTGCCAGTATGGGCGTGATATGTATCTGGTTATCAACTACTGGACTGCAATAGGTTTAATGATGAAACATAGATAATTTACACTGGGCGCACTTGACAAGTGCGCAAGTATAAATATTATGGGGGTGCACTTCAGAAGTGTGCCCCGTACTTTTTTAGAAAAAGTTGGTTAGCTCATTATTGAGATGGTCAAAACTAGCATATATTTGCAAATATTTTAAACTAACCGATTTGTGACATTGATTCCAAAAATCAGCCTCTTTTGAAAATTTATCCGTAGGGAAAATAATGGAGGGAAGAGAAGCAAACTACACATAATTCTGGCGGTATCCAACTAATAAACGCTGCACAAGCAAGATACGTGGAGAAAGAAATCAAGAATGACATATTTACAACGATGTTGCTTCTGATTATAGGTTATACCTGTGATACAAGCAACGAAGGGTTAGTTGGCTTTAGTTTAACATTCAACTATATGAGCTAAGCATACAAAGGAAGCTAATGTTGTCTGAATTCTAGTATTGTGGTGCATGCGCCTGTATAATTAGGTCTTGATCACTAGTCAAACCGACCGTGAGGGAGGTTTCCTATTGTAAGAGGGCCAAAATCAATTTTTCCGTGCCAATGAAATTCAACATGATTTGCACATGAGATATTTCCTCTGCCTCTTCGTTCTCAAATCTATCCAACCCCTCTTCTTCGTTACCATTTGTCGCTCCGCTTTCTTCGCATTCTGTTATCCCGTTGATTCTCCTTCTGTGAAATTTCCTACTCTCCTTCGCCTCGTCTATTTGTAAAATTCCTCGGTCTCTTTTAAAACTAAAACCCCTTCTCCATCAATCAACTCCTTACCGACTTGATCGCAACCAATATCAATCACAAACCTAATTTTCGCGTTGCATCCCAACTAGCAAAAACCCTATCCGACTTTCAATTTTTACCTTTAATAATTTCGGTTCGCATCAATCAAGTTTTCCACCAAATCATTTCTTTGCAATATTAGGGCTTTTTTGGTGAATGTAATTTATTGTGAATTAAAGGAGGTACGAAAATGTACTTCAGCTGATAGATGAGACCTTACAGTTCGATATGTCTGTTTACAGGTTTGTTTTTGTTTCTATTAAGTTGTTTTGCGTAATTATGCCAATTGTTTTCCATATCCCAATAAATTCTCTATTTTTCCTATGTTTAGAAAAGGTATATTGACAACTTACATTTTCACATCCATTATTTTACATTTTCATGTTTCTCAATGCTACAGTTATGTTAATGATATGGTGTATCATTGCCTTTTATTCTTGTTATGTTGGTTCCTCAAAGAATAATTTGATTGTTTTTCCTTAGATTAGTTAACTTGTAAATTCATGTAATATATCTGCTTACAAACCACTGAGAAAAATAGAGTTTATATACTTTATACTTGTATTGCAAATACTCATAAATAGATTGAGGATCAATTGCTATTTGCTGAACTTACTTGTGGTATGATTTTGTTACATAATATTTTTGCATAATCTTCATACATATTGTAGGAAGTCATATATGCTATTGTATATAAAGCTCAGTTTGCTCCTATGAATTCGTTCCAAGCTCCATGAACTTTGACACAATTTAAAAATAAACTCCTAATTGGTCTTCTGCTGGTTTTTGCTTTATGGACAGTAAATAAACATGCAAAACTCCACCTTGAAAAAGATATGACACGTTAGATTACCTCCCTATAGAATATTTTAAAAAAATTGCGTCCATAGATGATGAACTAGATGTAAAGCCCTGTAGAATTGGTTTTGAATCTTGGAAAAAAGATGTAATGAGTGTCTGTGTAAGAAGAAATAAGTTCTTCGCCGAGATAAGCCTAGCAGATTTTGCTATATCGACATAAATCGCTCAAGAGATGCAAGTGAATATGATAACTCTATAAATACTTTGAAATTGAACACACTATCTAGTCATTAATTTTCAATATTGATTGTTTATTATCTTCCTGTGATAATGAAACAAAGACACGATTTTAGCACATATAACCATGTTCTACACTTCAATGTTAAAATTCAAGAAAATATGTTGTCATTTTAAGTGCACATTCATACACATGACGGAAATTTGTTTGGCATAGGCTGACAATATATGTACATATCATATAGGTTGACAATACATGGAAATTTGTGATAATGAAAATATGTTTATTATTTTACACATATAGGTCAAGCTTGATATTGGATTATTACAAAACAATAAGGTTTGTTTTTCTTTAACATTGCCAGGCTTGAAGCCATTCAATTTTGTCTGAGGTTCTTATATCAGTGTCCATTCTATGTTTATATTGGTTCAACTAAATGTGAATGATACGGTTGAAATGATCTTTCTTCTAATGAATGACTTGAATTATGCTTTACAAATTTTAATTTTCTTTTGGGAAATCCAAAGCCAATATTTTAGTCTTTGTGCATTCACTATATAACCATGTTGTTACTTTATTATAAACAAACATGTTTGTTGCAGTGACAAATAAAAACAATCATGGAGAACTTAGGTATTGTTTGTCAGAAGATTTTGGCTGTCTAAGAGTATTTGCTTCACTATTTTGAAAGCTTATATTGCTTCCATCTTGCTATCTAGTAAGAATTTATTATTATTTATTATTATATTTTTGCCTTAACTCGTAAATCAATGCCATAATTGTTTTCGAAACATTCATGTTTGTTTTTTAAGTTAACATATGTAAATGAATTTATGTTGTTAAGTAGCGATTAAGGAGTAATAGTGATTAACAAGGCATGCATTTCATCTATAAAACACCATAGGTTATTTCTAGTCATCACCTGCTTTTCCAAACCTGTTCATAGGGATGCTGAAAGTAATCTTAGAGTTCTACCTTCCAAGACTGCATAAAGCTTTTATCATGGATCTTCCATCCATCTTTTATTGTTTGAGGGAGGTATGTTATCATATTACTTGAATTGGAGAAGGATTGAAGGCTATTGATTCTTTCCTTTACCTTTTAATTTGTATTTGGAAGAAACTGTATATTATTGTTGAGAATGTAGGATCAGATATATTATTGTTAAGAGTGTAGGATCAGATATATTATTGTTAAGCATGTTAATGTCTCATATATATGCTGATATATTCTTAAATGAAAGGTTCTTAATGTAAATGGAGAGAACCGTGAGAATTGTTGTATCCTAATACTATTAATCCAGATCTGTACGCTTGCCCAAAAGAGTATAATGCGGTTGCTTTCTCACTTGAGCATTCTTTATCTTCTTGTTATGGGCTCGGTGTTTTACCCATGTTTTATTTGTACCGCAGTTGCTCCCTGTTGGATCATCAGGCCGTTGGCTCAAATTTGCTTATTTGCTTGTCATCCCTGTGCCTCACCAGTATCAAGACTTTTTGGACTTAAACCACCCTAACTGTACATGTCGCATGTTATAGGCATGAACTTTTGCTCATTTTTCAGTGACTTGAGATTCTTTTTGTCTTTTCTTTTTGCTAATTGTGGAAAAAGGCCAATATAACATACTGAATGGGATGAAAGTGAACTTTTACCTGCTGCTTCCCTTGCAGGGCTTGCAAAGATGAATAGGACAAAGATTTATATTTATTTTCAGCGTAATTTTATCTTCAGTATTTTTTTTCAACAGTTCGAGTTTTTCAAATGACAAAGATAGTCTTAAGTGATTTATTTAAATAAATTAGTTTAATAATTTGGGTTTTATTTACTACATCTTACCCTTGCCTTTTTTTTATTTCCATCAAATTTTCACTAATATGATGATATGTTTTGAACTTATGTTTGTTTTGTTTCTCTTTTTATTTTTCCAATCCGTTAATGGTTTAGAGTTGCAAAATAACAAAACATTAAGATTAAACTGATCCTGCTTGATATATAATAAAAATGTATGTATGTATTTGTGACTGATTCGAATCTACATTGATAGTATATTCTAAATCTCAAGTTGTTTACATGTAAAATTCAGTTTAATTGAATTTCTACTTTATTGATTACTTCCATTTTCTTTAAAAGTACTATATAATTTTTTAAATAAAATATAACTTGAAATATATTTTAATAGATAATTTTATATTTTATATTAAGCATGTTAACGGTTGATTTTCCCGTCGTTGTGCGGTAATACTAGTATGTGTGTGTGTGTGTGTGTGTATATATATATATATATATATATATATATATATAGGCAGGTTCGAGCGTACCCTAAATAGTGCAACACCCCAAATGCCCCTCAATCTCCACCAAGTATTCCCCCTTCTCTCTCCTTCCACTCACTCTCACACTTCCCACTCACATTCTTTAATATAAACGGGTGGTGGAAATCAGGGGACATTTGGGGTGCTTCATTTTTGGCTGCAACCAAACGCTTGCCATATATATACACACATACACACACACTTCGAGTGCAAAGGGCCGCTGAATTAATTATCCACATTCTTTCAAGTGTCGTTATATTTCTTATATATGTATGGTAAAGATAGAGTTAAGCCTGAGATTTTATCTACTAGTACCATAATTTTACAGGGTGGAAGCAAACAATCTTAGTACAAACTTTCCGAACAAAGGAAAGATAGATAATTTAAATTTCTATTTATTTATTTTAGCCATTTCTAGTGACTATCAATTTCCTCGTTTATACATGACCAACCATTGTAGAGTGAGAAGATCCTAGAGATGCAATACGAAAGTAGTAGTAGTGACTAAATCAACAAACTTGAGAAGATCCATAATGAAATTCTCAGTTCTTTTATGTTACAACTTACAATAAACATATCTAAATAACACTAG